>CM070779.1:134958827-135558827 GCA_036346955.1 Dipus sagitta | reverse complement strand
TCTAAAGTATTCAGTCATACAGCCGGGCGTGGTGGTGCATGCCTTTAATCCCAGCACTCGGGATGCAGAGGTAGGAGGATCACTGTGAGTTCAAGGCCACCCTGAGACTCCATAGTGAATTCCAGGTCAGCCTGGGCCAGAGTGAGACCTTACCTCAAAAAACCAAAAAAAAAAAAGAAAAAGTATTTCGCATGTGCCTTCCTCTGGGTCATGCCTCCTCGGCAGCCAGTATCAGAGCTCATGCATCTGAGAGGAAACAGCTCGAAGGGTCAGTGCTCTCATGCCATTCCCAGTACCACAGACCTGAGGATGAGCCAACAACTGCCGAGGGCTATCGTTCTCAGAGGCTCAGAGGTCTCACAGGGGCTCAAAGCCGCTGAGTTCAGGTGTTCTGTGAAGCCTCACCTTTGACAGTGACCTCACGATCTTCCCTGACATGGGGTCAAGGCTATCCAAAGATCTTGGAGCTCAACCTGGGTGTGTCCTTTGGCAATAATTGAGATTGGTCTTGTGTGCATTTAAAACTTCCGTCTAGGGCTCGAGAAGTTGCTCAGTAGTTAGGGTACTCGCTTGCAAAACCTAATACCTGGTTCATTTCCCCAGTACCCATGTAAAGCCAGATATACAAAGTGGCACACGCATCTGGAGTTTGCTTGCAGCAGCTGGAGACCCTGGCATGCCCATTCTCTCCCTCACTGTCTTCTCTTTCTCTATCTCTCTCTGCTTGCAAATATATAAAAATATTCTTTAAAAGGAAACCATTTCTGAAAAAAAAAAAAAAGAGTTCCTTCTAGACGGGCGTAGTGGCACACAACTGTAATCCCACCATTAGGGAGGCTAAGGCAAGGGATGCAAAGTTCAAGACTAGCTTGAGCAATTTAGCAAGATGTTGTCTCAAAGCAGAAAGTTTAAAAAAAAAAAAAGTGGCTGGGGATATGACTAAGGGTGTGGGGCCCTAGGTTCAATACCCACTGCATATGTTATGTAGATGTCGCCATGTTTATCTAGGTGCACAAGCGTGAGAGAGGTGCAGTCAGATGGGGGTAGAGACGTGAAAGATCAGTGGCAGAACACAGCAGGACATCCTACAGAGAAACTCAGAGGTGGGGTCTCTCCCCACCTCAGACTGTGTCCACCTCCAATGAGCTCCTGAGGACAGACCACGTCTCCCTCAGACTGGGACCCACTGAAGACAGGCTTTGTCTCCCTCAGAGAGAAGATCCCTGAGGGCACACTGTGTCTTCTCAGACTGGAAATCCCTGAGGACGAGCTGTGTCTCCTCACACTGGGGCTCCCTGAGGACAGGCCATGTCTCCTCACACTGGGGCTCCCTGAGGACAGGCCGTGTCTCCTCAGACTGGGGCTCCCTGAGGATAGACCGTGTCTCCTCAGACTGGGGCTCCCTGAGGACAGGCCATGTCTCCTCAGACTGGGGCTCCCTGAGGACAGGTCATGTTACCCTCAGACTGGGGCTCCCGGAGGACAGGCCGTGTCTCCCTCACATAGGGGCTCCCTGAGGACAGACTGGGGCTCCCTGAGGACAGGCCGTGTCTCCCTCAGACCGGGGCTCCCTGAGGACAGGCCATGCCTCCCTCAGACCAGGGCTCCCTGAGGACAGGCCGCGTCTCCCTCAGACCGGGGCTCCCTGAGGTCAGGCCGTGTCTCTCTCCAACCGGGGCTCCCTGAGGACAGGCCGTGTCTCCCTCAGGCTGGGGCTCCCTGAGGACAGGCCGTGTCTCCCTCAGACCGGGGCTCCCTGAGGTCAGGCCGTGTCTCCCTCAGACTGGGGCTCCCTGAGGACAGGCCGTGTCTCCCTCAGACCGGGGCTCCCTGAGGACAGGCCGTGTCTCCCTCAGACCGGGGCTCCCTGAGGACAGGCCGTGTCTCCCTCAGACCGGGGCTCCCTGAGGACAGGCCGTGTCTCCCTCAGACTGGGGCTCCCTGAGGACAGGCCCGTGTCTCCTCAGACTGGGGCTCCCTGAGGACAGGCCGTGTCTCCCTCAGGCTGGGGTTCCCTGAGGACAGGCCGTGTCTCCCTCAGACCGGGGCTCCCTGAGGACAGGCCGTGTCTCCCTCAGACTGGGGCCCCCTGAGGACAGGCCGTGTCTCCTCAGACTGGGGCTCCCTGAGGACAGGCCGTGTCTCCCTCAGACCGGGGCTCCCTGAGGACAGGCCGTGTCTCCCTCAGACTGGGGCCCCCTGAGGACAGGCCGTGTCTCCTCAGACTGGGGCTCCCTGAGGACAGGCCGTGTCTCCCTCAGACCGGGGCTCCCTGAGGTCAGGCCGTGTCTCCCTCAGACTGGGGCTCCCTGAGGACAGGCCGTGTCTCCCTCAGACCGGGGCTCCCTGAGGACAGGCCGTGTCTCCCTCAGACTGGGGCCCCCTGAGGACAGGCCGTGTCTCCTCAGACCGGGGCTCCCTGAGGACAGGCCGTGTCTCCCTCAGACTGGGGCTCCCTGGGGACAGGCCTTGTCTCCCTCAGACTGGGGCTCCCTGAGGACAGGCCGTGTCTCTCTCAGACAGGGGCTCCCTGAGATAGGCCATGTCTCCTTCAGACTGGGGCTCCCTGAGGACAGACCGTGTCTCCTCAGACTGGGGCTCCCTGAGGACAGGCCATGTCTCCCTCAGACTGGGGCTCCCTGAGGACAGGCCGTGTCTCCCTCAGACTGGGGCTCCCTGAGGACAGGCCCGTGTCTCCTCAGACTGGGGCTCCCTGAGGACAGGCAGTGTCTCCCTCAGACTGGGGCTCCCTGAGGACAGGCCGTGTCTCTCTCAGACAGGGGCTCCCTGAAACAGGCCATGCCTCCTTCAGACTGGGGCTCCCTGAGGACAGGCCGTGTCTCCCTCAGACTGGGGCTTCCTGAGGTCAGGCTGTGTCTCTCTCAGACAGGGGCTCCCTGAGACAGGCTGTGTCTCCCTCACATTGGGGCTCCCTGAGGACAGGTCATGTCTCCCTCAGACAGAATGAGACACATATAAACCACAGGTACTCTGTATCTGTGTATTCCATGAGAATGTGATCAGTCTACTTTCTCTAGGTGGAGTGCAGCTTCACTATGGACTATAGCTCCAAGTCTGCTAGAGTTTAAGCAGGTTTAACCCATGGCTTCTTGATAACAACGTGACTTGGATGGACCTGAAGGCCTGGCACCACCTCCTGCCCCCTGCCTTCTCTTCTCAGTCCTCTAGTGCTCTGTGGCAGGTGGAGCAGTGTGGGGGTGAGATCAGTGACAGACAGGCACTGCGGAGCACCCGCCTCTTAGCTCCTCCGGTAGTAGTGAATTTGAGTAATGGGCTCCAGTACTTTCCTAAGGGTCAACTGCTCTGAGCTTGACACAGTAGCGCTTCTGGTTTCTCCAGTCCTGCCTGGCCACCCCATGACCATCTCTCTCTGTTAACCTGTGGCCTGTGTGAACCTTTCAAGGCCGGCGGCTTCTTTCTCATCCGGAGGATATCTGTTTGGAGGAGGAAGGGAAGGATAGACCTAGGCCCAGGAGAGAGAGAAGAGAAGGAAGACCACAGAAGGCAAACTATGAAGGTCACATAGATGAAGGAGCTGGGCAATTACATGAGATGGAGCTGGGTTTTCATTGTGTATCTTAATTTTTTCTTTTTTCTTTCTTTTTTTTTTTTTTTTTAGGTAAGATTTTGCTCTAGCCCAGGCTGACCTGGAATTCACTATGTCATCTCAGGGTGGCCTCAGACTCACAGCAATCTTCCTACCTCTGCCTTAGGAGTGCTGGGATTAAAAGCGTGTGCCACCACGCCCAGCTTAAGTTCTATGTTTGACATAGAACAAATCAGTGTCCCTCTGGAAAGGAAGCTTCTGGAAGACTGTTTATGTTGTTGACTTTCTCTCTCCTTTAAAAATAAATATTTGTGTGTGTGTGTGTGTGTGTGTGTGTGTGTGTATGCACCAGAGTTTTGCTATCCAACATGGGTGGCTGGGGAATTGAACCTGGGCCAGTAGATTCCAACAGACTTCACAAGCAAGTGCCTTTAACTGTTGAGCCATCTCCCCAGCCCCAAGATTTTTGTTCACTGTTATATTTCATGTGTCGAGATGCCCAGGCACTGAGTGACAGATTCACAAGTATCATGGACTTTTGGACTTCTCTGTTATGTTTCTGATAGCTACAAGTTTCCCCCTCACCACCCTCACTCACTCCATATGTCCAAAGGGGCCATGTGGGGTGGACTAGGTGGGCCAGGAGACTTGGCCTCCACAGGTACCACTGTCCTCAGAGTGGGACGCCAGGCCCTGGTTCTGTGACTCCTGGTTCTTGGATTTTTTCATCAATGAAACAAGAATCAATTAGTTCAATAATCTGTCCCCTGTCCCCACAAAATGTCTTTCATGAGTATGTGATGAGTCCACTTTACCAAGGTTTGCTACAGCTTCTGTGGAAAACGGGTCCCCCAGGAAGACAACATCTCCCTGTGTAGTCCAGACTGACCTTGAACTCGGTCCCCTCCAAGTGCTATCTTCAAAGGAAATTGGAAGTAGAGTAGCTCAAAATAGCTAGGCATGGTGGTAAGTACCTCTAATTCCAGCATTTGGGGAGGCTGAGGCAAAAGTATTGCCACAAATTTGAGACCAATCTGGGGGCTACATAGCAAATATCTTGTCTCATTTTCTTTCTTAAAGGCAGGGCTCAGGAGCTGGCTCAGTTGGTGAAGTGCTTTGTTGCTATATGAACATGAAGTGGGGCACACCTTTAATCCCAGCACTTGGGAGGCAGAGGTGGGAGGATCACTGTGAGTTCAAGCCCACCCTGAAACTACATAGTGAATTCCAGGTCAGCCTGGGCTAGAGAGAGGCACTACTTAAAAAAAAAAAAAAAAAAAAACCTGATATCAACCTCTGGCTTCCACAAGTATAGTGCATGTGCACCCACACAGATACAAACAGGCACAAAAGTGGGGGAGCAGAGCCCAAAATACAGAACATCTGAAGCTACAAGCTCTCTGAGGGAGAAGGACAAAGGCCGGAGTCCAGTGTGTTCCCTGCACTGCCCATCTTGCTCCCCAGGTTCCTGACGTGGCCCCTGGAGCCCAGTGTGAGCAGCCCTGTAGGGTCCTTTCTCTCTGGATTCCAAGCTCCTATGGAAGCTCAAAGGCACATGCAGGGCTGGAGAGATAGCGCAGTGATTAAAGCGTTTGCCTACAAAGCCCAAGGACTGAGGATTGATTCCCCAGTACCCACGTAAAGCCAGATGCACAAGCTGGCGCATGCTTTTCTAAATATATATATATAGTTTTTCGAGGTAGAATCTCACTCTACTCCAGGCTGACCTGGAATTCACTATGTAGTCTCAGGGTAGCCTCAAACTTATGGCGATCCTCCTACCTCTGCCTCCCAGGTGCTGGGATTAAAGGCGTGTGCCACCACACCTGGCTAAATAAATACATAACTTGTTTTAAAAAATGGGCCTGCAGAAACTCTGCTCACCGTGCCCAGGGATCAGCAGAGGATGTGGCTCAGACTCCAGTTGGAGGTTGGGCGGAGCTCCAGTGATTTCCAGTTAGGGATGAATGTGTGTGTTGGAGAGGGGACACTCCCATAACATCAAGCGTAGCCCAGGAAACCTAGTGGAGACCCAGGTGGGTCACTTGTTAAAGTCCCCTCTGTGGAAGGGAGGGCTCAGGAATGGGTACTGGCCGTAGGAGAAGCTCCAGTAAGTTTTCCCTGGACGCCTCTCCCCAACCTCTGCAGACCTCAAGTGATCATCACGGGTCACCACTGCCCCCTTGTGGCCACAGCGCTCCCTTGACCATGGCAGAGATGTTCCAGGTGCCTGGGGAGATGAGAACCCCACCCGACACCCACCTCAAGCTCATGCTTCCTGACTGGGACCAGAACTGGAGACCTCGGCATCTCTCTGCCTCTAACCTCGCTCTCTCCCTCAGGCCAGGCCTCCCAGAAGTATGACTCATGCCCAGTTTCTGCTCGCAGGCTTCAGATCAGGGTTTGAACCCTGCCATCTCCAACAGATACTCAGATACCCTCTTTACACACCCTCATTGGTGAAGTGGGCCTCGCAGTTCCTGTCACCCAGTGAGCTACTGGGAGAAACGCTGGAAAAACTCTTTGTATGAAGCCGAGCAGGTACGCCCACATCTAGAAGGAAATGCAGTAGGGCTGGAAGGCCGTATCCTTGGGAAGCAAAGCTGTGGGAGCTTGTGGGAGCAGGAAGGAGGAAGTCATGAGTTGGGGCACCCCAAAGACATCTCTTGGGATGCTGTTAGTTTATTCTTCCACTAACCGCGTCACTTAAGTCCATCCTTTTTTTTTCAAAATTTTTTTTTGTTTATTTTTATTTGACAGCTACAGACAGACAGACAAAGAGGCAGATAACAGAATGGGAGCGCCAGGGCCTCCAGCACTGCAAACGAACTCCAGATGCGTGTGCCACCTTGTGCATCTGACTTACATAGGTCCTGGGGAATCGAGCCTCGAACCGGGGTCCTTAGGCTTCGCAGGCAAGCACTTAACCACTAAGCCATCCCTCTAGCCCGAAGTCCACCCTTTCTTGTCCTAGTCAGGGTATGGCACAAGTTAGTCCCCTGTGCTCCCATCCCTCGATGGATGGCCCTTGTTTACCCACGCTACGCTTTTTGTATCTTACTGAACTTTCTCTGGAGCCCTTGCTGGCTCCTGTCTACTTGAGGGTAGACACATACAGTAGGCTTATCTCTTCCTCCACCTGTGTGGCACCCCCTCCCCTGTCACACCGGGAGGACCCACTCTCATCCGGCCTTGGGGCTTCCTCGTCCAGTGTCCTTACTGCCCAGGGTACCCACGCCAGCTCTTCCCTGACGATTCATATCCATCCCCAACTCCAGCCGAGCTCCGCTGATCCCCGGGCGCCGTGAGCAGTCTCTACATGTACCTTTGTACTTTGGCGGGAGCTTAGAATCTACCAAGTGTTCCACAGTGCTTATTGATGTTTTTGCTGTGGGTGCCCCGGCTGCCAGAAACACACATCACATGTCCCACCGGACAGGACGTGCTCACAAGTAGCTGAGGCCAGGTCACGGAGACCTGGGAATTCAGAGAAGAGAAGACCAATACTTTGAGAGAGAATCAGAGAAAGTTTCTTTTTTTAAAAAAAATATTTTTATTTAGTTATTAGAGACAGAGAGAGGGAGAAAGAGAGAGAGTGAGAATAGGCACACCAGGGCCTCTAGCCACTGCAAACGAACTCCAGACATATGTGCCACCTTGTGCATCTGGCTTATGTGGGTCCTGGGGAATTGAACTAGGTTCCTCTGGCTTTGCAGGCAAGCGCCTTAGCTGCTAAGCCATAATGAGCCCTACAGAAAGTTTTTTTTCAAGACCTAAGCCCAACTTCCTTGTGGAAGCAGGCTTAGTTCCCAAGAGCCCAGTGGTGTGTGTGTGTGTGTGTGTATGTGTGTGTACGCACGAATGTGTTAGAGGTGGGGTGGGGGACATCCAGGAACTCCTTCTCTAGTTTATAAAGAGAACTTAGTGAACTTCTTAGTGACTAGTAATACTTCCCCATCTATCCAATAGACAGTTACTTTAATAAATATTGTTCTCGGCCGGGAGTGCTGGCAGACGCCTTTAATCCCAGCACTCAGGAGGCAGAGGTAGGAGGATTGCCGTGAGTTCGAGGCCACTCTGAGACTTCATAGCGAATTCCAGGTCAGCCTGGGCTAGAGCGAGACCCTACCTCAAAAAACCAAAACAAACAAACAAAAAATGCTATGAGACTTTTTTCTTGTAATACTTAATGAAACAGTTCTCAAGTGTGAACTTTGACAACATTGGACACACCTGCATCTCAGAGTCCAAGAGAGTCACAGGTTTTAGTGAAATTAAAAGGATAAGCATATAGGTAGGTGCTCACTTCTTGATTCTGAAATAGACAATGATTGAAAGAGTTTCAGGAATGAAGACTTACTTCCAAAATGGCTCCACGAAGGTTGTGTGCAACGTAAAGACAGACGTTCACACGTCTTTATCTTAGCACCCCCAGAACCTAGACCAGCAGTATAGTCACTTAGTAGACAAGTATTTGGATCTCTGTATTTATTCCTAAGTTATCAAAAGAAGAAAAGAACAGTTAAGTAGGGGCTGGAGAGATGGCTTAGCAGTTAAGGCACTTGTCTGCAAAACCTAAGGACCCAGGTTTGATTCCCCAGGACCCATGTTAGCCATATGCACAAGATGGCACATGCATCTGGGGTTCGTTTGCAGTAGCTAGAGCCCCTGGCATGCCCATTCTCTCTCTCTATATATATATGCCTCTTCCTTTCTCTCTCTCTCCCTCTTTCTCTCTAAAATAAAAAAAAAATATTTTAGCCAGGTGCGGTGGCACATGCCTTTAATCTCAGCACTTGGGAGGCAGAGACAGGAGGATCGCTGTGAGCTCAAGGCCATCCTGAGACTACATAGTGAATTCCAGGTCAGCCTGAGCTAGAGTGAGACACTACCTCGAAAGAAAAAATAAAATAAAATAAAATATCTTAGGAAAAAAAGTTAAGTAGGAAATTATTAGTTTTACTTTGATACACAGAGAACCATACATACAGCTTCGCTTGGAAGAGCTGTGTGTCTGAAGTGTTATCACCTTGTGGGAGGACTCATGAATTACAGGCTAAAACTTCCACAAAGACCTGACTGGAGGTGTTCCTTACAGATGCTGTGCAAGCCCTTTACTGCCAGGTGCTGTTCTTTCCCCCCCCTTGAAGGTCAAGGTAGGTCACTTCCAAACATCTCAATGCATGGGCACAATAAATCCATTTAACATGGGCAATGTTAAGTATTCTTGCTTAAGCTTCTAGGGCCCTCTCCCAAACTGGCTTCCATCCCCAATTCTAGGATCCAAAGTCTTTTTGCAACTTGGAGTCCTAGGAGAGGCTCCAGGTGGCGTTTGTCAAAAGGCGTGAGTACACGCCAGTGTGTGCGCTTTCCTGACGAGGAGATCCAGCTCTTCGGACGGATTCCCGAGGGGCCTGTGGCTCGGAGAAAATTACAGAAACTCGCTGTTCTACGTGCGCACGCATGCAGATGCATGTGCTCCGAGTACGTGCTGACAGAGGCCAGAGGAAGATGCCTGGTGTCTTCCTTTACGGCCCTTCTGCCTTACTTCCTTACAACAGGGTGGCTCATTGAACTGGGAGCTTGTCCTGTTTTTGGTTAGACTGAATGACCAGGGGGCCTGAGCAATCCTGTCACCAGGTCCCTCAGGGCATGGGTTACAGGCATGCATGACCACTCCAGGCATTTTTTTCTTTTTAAATAATTTATTTATTTTCAAGCAGAGAGAGAGAGAGAGACAGAGACAGAGAGAATGGGCACACCAGGGCCTCCAGCCGCTGCAAACGAACTTCAGATGCACGCGCCACTTTGTGCATCTGGCTTTACGTGGGTCCCGGGGAGTCGAACCCCGGGTCGTTAGGCTTTGCAGGCAAGCGCCTTAACCACTGAGCAATCTGTCTATCCCCCACACCAGGCTTTTTATGTGAGCACTGGGGATCAAATTCAGGGTCTGATGCTTGTGCATCAAGTGTTCTTACCCACCGAGCCTTCTCCCCAGTGCCTGAAGAAATGGCTAGACTGCCAAACAGGAGCTTTTCTTCCTGTTCCCTGCTCTCAGCCCCCATTTCCCTCCCCCTCCCCCACCCTCACCTTACAGGAGCTGCAGAGAAAATTCGAACTTCCTTGGCAGATGAGTGGCCATCTGTCCTTCTAAAGGTTTATGGAGGGAAGGGAGGATTTTATAGCCTCCCAGCGAGATTGATTAATCCAAATTAGCTGGAGGCAAGGAACCGGGCTACTGGAAGATAACACCATTTAAAACAAACACAATTCCCTTATTTGTTTGCAGATCGGCTGCCTGGGCCCCTCTGCTTGAGAAGTTGATGAATGATTTAGCTCTGTTTTCCAGAGTGGGAAAAGCGCCCCGCTTTTATCTCTCTGATTGCTTCTGTATTTGGCACAGCCCACACTTATCTGTTTTCTCTAATATAATTGCCTGGCCCCTCTCTGCAGCTCCCAGCCATGTCATCAGGGCTCTCTCCCGGCTTTCCTGCGGAATTTAATATTGTTTAAGCAAACTAATTGGACTCTATTTCACTTCACTTTCTTTCCCCTCACCAGACAGAGCCATTGGCTGTTTGGGGTTTGGTTTTTGTTGAGTTTCTTCACAAATTTCACTTATGAAGCTCTCTAGGATATTACTCTTCCCCCACCTCCTCTTTTCTTTTCTTTCTTTTTTAAAAAATTTTATTTTTATTTACTTTTATTTTCGAGATAAGGTTTTGTTCTCTAGCTCAGGCTGACCTGGAATTCACTATGTAGTTTCAGGCTGGCTTTGAACTCACAGCCCCACCATGTTCCTCTTTTCTTATGTAAACGTCTTCCCTTCTCTCCTTAGCTGTGGTGGGATGCACGGAGGTCAGCAAAGCTTAGGGTTTTCCTTGAGGACGAACTCTGTACTGAGTCCAGCGAGGGGCTGGATGCTTGAAAAGATGTAGGAGAGAGGCTGGGGTGATGACTTAGCAATGAAGGCTTTTGCCTGAAAAGCCTAACAGCCTGGGTTCAGTTCCCCAGTACCCACGTAAAGTCACCCCAGTACCCATGTGAGGCCAGATGCACAAAGTGGTGCATGCAACTGGAGTTTATTTTCAGTGGCTGGAGGCCCTGGCATATTCATTCTCCTTCTATCTCTTCTGTTTATCTCTTTCTGCTTGCAAATAAATAAATAAATACATAAAATAAAATTTAAAACAATTTTTTTTTTCCTGAGGTAGGGTTTCATTCTAGCCCAGGCTGACCTGGAATTCACTATGTAGCCTCAGGGTAGATTCGAATTTACAGTGATCCTCCTACCTCTGCCTCCTGAATGCTGGGATTAAAGGCAGGCACCACCATGCCCAGCCAGGTCCTGTATATTCTAACCCTGCCCCACGATCTTAGGCCCACAGCTGGAGGCCCTGGTGTGCCCATTCTCTCTCTCTCTCTTTCTCCCTCTTTCTCTGTCAAATAAATAAATAAATAAAAAGAAAAACCAAAAACCAAGCAACAACAACAAAAGGCATCTTATTGACTAGGAACAGTGCTATGCACAATACTTAGTTACTACTTTTCTTGAATAGACCAATATTGATATCATGGAGTCTAATATATCTTTTTACCTGAATATTTAGATTTTCCTGAGTTTCAGCTGCTTTATCTGAATAATGAGGGTACAAACTCAAAGATCTACAGTGTTCTAACACTGTTATTTGGCAAATTTAACTGCCACGACCCATTCATTCATCCAGGCTCTTTTTTTTTTTTTTTGGCTTTTCAAAGTAGGATCTCACTGTAGCCCAGGCTGACCTGGAACTCACTCTGTAGTCTCAGGGTGGCGTCAAACTCACAGAGATCCTCCTACCTCTGCCTCCCGAGTGCTGGGATTAAAGGTGAGCACCACCACACCTGGCCCATCCAGACTCTTCTGAACTTACAGTCCATCCAGGGAGAGAGGTGGGTTAGGGTGTGGGAGGAAAGACATGAGAACTTTTCCAGCAAACGAGACTCCGATCTCCGTGGACACGTCTCCGCCTCTGATGAAAAGAAAAAAAGCCCTCCCCCTCCCGCCAGAGAGCCGAGGATTTACACACACAGCCCACTGCGGAGCACAGCGTCGTGTCGTGTCGTTATGAAGGCAATCGATAGGGTCAGCCTGCACCCAGCCACGCACTGCGGAGAAGCGTGGGGGCCGCTCCGCCCGCTGCCTCGACAGAAAATATTACACAGGCCATAAACACTAATGAACTCACCCTGGCCTGCTCCCCGCCTCATCGGGGGTGGTGGGTGTTTTGATAAACAGAGCAGCAGCAGCAGCTCAGATGCTCATTATGAATATTAGACCAAATTGACCTTGGGCACATGGGGACAGCCACAGCCAAGACGCTCTGAGACAGGGCTGACGGAGGTGGTCTGCGGCTCTGCCAGCAAGTCATTTGTTCTCTTCAAGAGGAGGCAGGCTAGGAGTAGGGTTAGCTTTGTTGGAATTCTTTCCTTTCATCTGTCTCCTTTTTGTTGTTCCAAACCCAGCCCTCTGCCTAAAGGATAGACAATGACCAACAGTCTGCTGTGCCCAGAAAGCCAATTGTTACTAGAAAATTTCAGTTCTAGGGTGGGATATCTTCCAGTGAGTTATTAGGACAGGGAGGCCCGCCCCAAACACTGCAGGCTAGTGCCAAAACTCTTCATTGCCCACCAGAGCTGCATGGTAAGACCCCATTGCTGAAGACTGCACATGCTTGGGCTGCAAGGTCACTGGGAAGTCGAGCTGGAGCTGAGCTGGAAGTCTCCTTCCGTTGTTGACTAGCTGTCAGTGTTCTGGAAAGAGCTGCACAGCCTGTCGGGCGAGAAATGTTGTCAATGGTCTTAACTCGCAGTGGACCCCGCAAGCTTTAGGCTGGCCAGCCAGGCCAAGTGTACCAACTAGTGCAATGATGGCATGTCTATTATGGGGCAAACCAACTGCTCTCTGGTTGGACTTGAGGCCTGCTCCATGGGAGGGAATTCCTGCCTGGCACGGAAAACCTCACCCAAAGCCTGTTGGTTGGGGAGGTCATAAGCCCGGGGTGGGGGGGGAAACTACTACTCTTGTTTGAGTAAGTGGGTAAATTATGCCCATCAAACTGCCGTCTTAAATGCATGTGTTTATGTCCATATCCTTTTTAATATTTTAGTTATTTATTTGAGAGAGAGAGAGAGACAAAGAGGCAGATAGAGTGAAGGTGAGAATGGGTGTGCCAGAGCCTCTAGCCATTGCAAACAAACTCCAGATGCGTGCACCACCCTGTGCATCTGGTTTCACGTGGGAACTGAGGAACTGAACTCTGGACCATAGGCTTTGTAGGCAAGTGCCTTAACCACTGAGCAATCTCTCCCACCCAAGAAATCTAAAATTAAATAAAGGAGAGCTGCGTGGACCACACATCCGTTCATCTGCTCACTCGTCGGTTCACTTGCTGAATGAACTGGTTACTTCCTCCCGGCAGGACTGTGCCAAGTGCTCACTTGGATTCTTGGTCCTTGTCACCAGTTCATAAGGTGACCAAGGAGAAAGACATGTATTTTGAAAGTGCAGGGAAAAGTGTGACTCTAGTACAAGGACTCAGGGTGGGCTAAGGAGGTTTAGTCCCACTTCCCTTGCTTCTGACTGGTATAGCCACAAAGCCTCAGTTTTCCCACCTAAAAAAGGTCATGGTGGCAAACAGGTCCATGGATTTTTTTTCCTCCCTTCCTCCCTTCCTTCCTTCCTTCCTTCCTTCCTTCCTTCCTTCCTTCCTTCCTTCCTTCCTTCTTTTCTCCTTTCTTCCTTCCTTCTTTCCTTCTTTCCTCCCTCCTCCCCTCCCTCCTTCCTTCCTCTTTTATTATTTTTTTAAAAAAAATTTTAGAGAGAGAGAGAAAACTGCAATCAAACTCCAGATGCTTGCACCACCTAGTGGGCATGTATGACCTTGCACTTGCCTCACCTTTGTGCATCTGGCTTACGTGGGATCTGGAGAGTTGAACATGGGTCCTTAGGCTTCACAGGCAAGCGCCTTAACTGCTAAGCCATCTCTCCAGCACTCCCCCCCCCCTTTTTTTGAGGTAGGGTCTTGCTCTAGCCCAGGCTGACTTGGAATTTACTATGTAGTCTCAGGGTGGCCTCAGACTCACAGCAATCCTCCTACCTCTGCCTCCTGAGTACTGGGGTTAAAGGCAGCTAGGTCAATTGATTTTGAACTCCAACAGGCACCAGGAGTTTCCAGAGTGGTCTGTTTTATTATTATTTATTTATTTATTTATTTTGTTTTTTTTTTCGAGGTAGGGTCTCACTCTAGCTCAGGCTGACCTGGAATTCACTATGGAGTCTCAGGGTGGCCTCGAACTCACGGCGATCCTCCTACATCTGCCTCCCGAGTGCTGGGATTAAAGGCATGTGCCACCACGCCCGGCTCAGAGTGGTCTGTTTTACAGCATCTGCCACGGAGGCTGCTATCTGTCCTTTAACTGTCTCCTCTCATCCTCTTTCCCAGTAGGATTCTGTCTCTGGACAGACTTTGAGAACCTCTCTGCCAAGTATTTCATATAGCGGTTGTTTCCTATCAAGGTTCAATGGTGGGAAGAAAGTAATCCAATGGGAAAATAAGAGACGCATGAGAGCGAGCACAGAGGACCGTGTTGGGGACAGGGCGAGCAGGGATCTGGGGCAACCTGGAGGAGCTGAGCTCTTGTTTCTTTCATGATGTTTGGTGCTCTGTGGCTGCTGTGGTTTTGCCTCCTTTAGTCCTGGGGAAGGGCGGCTCTGATTTCCTTACTGATGTCACCTGGAGGAGTAAATGCATACTGAGCTGTGGACAAGTGTTTTGGGATTGGTGTGTTATTCATCCCTGAGGTCATGGTGGACTGTTAGGGTGGGACCAGCTACCCTTCCCCACTGGAATTTGCAAAATAAAAAGTATTTGCAGAGGACACTCAACATCCTCCTCTGGCCTCTGCATATGTGTGCAGGGGGGCAAATGCACCTGTTCATATATGTGCACATACCACACACACACCAGAAAGAAAACATATTTGATGGGGCTGGAGAGATGGCTTAGTGGTTAAGGCACTGGCCTGCAAAGCCAAAAGACCCAGGTTTGATTCACCTGGACCCACATAAGTCACAAGGTGGTGCATCTCTCTCTCTCTTTCTCCTCCTCCTTCCATCTTCCATCTCTGTCCCTTTCTTCCTTTTTTTTTTTTTTTTTTTTTTTTTTTTTTGGTTTTCTGAGGTAGGGTCTCACTCTAGCTCAGGCTGACCCGGAATTCACTATGTAGTCTCAGGGTAGCCTTGAACTCACAACAATCCTCCTACCTCTGCCACCCAAGTGCTGGGATTAAAGGTGTGCGCCACCACGCCCGGCAAATCTCTGTCTCTTTCTGCCTCTTTCTCTCAAATAAATCAATAAAAATAAAATATTTTTTGAAAGTATTTGATTTTCTTTTTTGGGGGGGGGGTTCAAGGTAAGGTCTCGCTCTAGCACAGGCTGATCTGGAATTCACTATGGAGTCTCAGATGGCCTAGAATTCACAGCAATCCTACTTCCTTCTCCCAAGTGCTGGGATTAAAGGTGTGCACCACTACGCCCGGCCTAGGAAAAGTATTTGAACACATTGTGTTTTCATAACATAGAAAAACACATATTGGGCCTGATAGACAGCTCAGTAGAATATGCACTCGCCACTTAAACTGGAGTACCCGTGTCCAATCCCCAGATCCAACGTGAACAGCTGGAAGCTGTGGCAGGCTGCTGTCACCCCAGCAACTTGAGGGTGAGATGGGAGGCAGACACAGGAGAAGTTTCCGGAAGCTCGCAGTGAGCCCAACACGGAACGACCAGCCGAGAAGAGCCAAGTTTGAATCCAGAGCGAGACACCCTGCCTCACATGAGGTTGAGAGGCGGAGGAGCACCCTGAAAGTGGTCCTCTGACCTCTACCTGCACCTACACATTCTCACACAAGAGCATGCACCCACATAAATAAGAAAAAATATGATGGAGAGTGGAAAGGGGAAAGTGGGGGGCATTACCATGGGATATTGTTTACAATCATGGAAGTTGCTAATAAAAAAAAATAATAAGGCCAGGTGTGGTGGCGCACGCCTTTAATCCCAGCACTTGGGAGGCTGAGGTAGAAGGATCACCACGAGTTCAAGGCCACCCTGAGACTACATAGTGAATTCCAGGTCAGCCTGGGCTAGAGTGAGACACTACCTCGAAAAACAAAACAAACAAAAAATAAAAATAAGAAAAAAAGAACAAAAACAGTCAAGAGTGGTGGCGCATACACTCGGGAGGCAGAGATAGGAGAACCGTGAGTTCAAGTCCAGACTAAGAGAGAGAGAGAGAGAGAGAATGAATGGGCACACCAGGGACTCTTGCCACTGGAAATGAACTCCAGACACACGTGCCACTTTGTACATCTGGCTCTACATGGGCCCTGGGGAATCAAATCCAAATCCAGGCCCACGGGCTTTGCCAGCAAGCACCTTTAACCACTGAGCAATCCCTCCAGCCCACTTTTCATTCTGCACTGGACTCAGAAAAATCTAAAGATGTTCCTGGTTGGTCATCTCTACTTCTGGTGGGTGGGCTAAGAGAATATTCTGGACACATGGAGCTTTCTATAGTCAAGTGCTAAGCCACTGCACCGTACTCCCACACGGAGCTTTTTGTAGCAAAATTTGATGATATGTCTTCCTGGTGCCAAGGCCACTGGTGTCTGAAGCACAGACGTCTTGGCTTGACTTGCATTTATCCTGTCCCAGGGTGGCAACTGGCCTCCTTTCTCCAAGAAGAGCTCTTTCTACCATGCCAGCTATGGACTGCTGTCACGGACTTCCTGATCAATAAGAGCCGCGTGGGTCTCATTAGATTTCGGCCTCGCCCCGTAATTCATTCTCCTGTTCTTAAATTATCTGCTGAGAGCCAGGCGTGGTGGCTCACGCCTTTAATCCCAGCACTCGGGAGGCAGAGGCAGGAGGATCGCTGTGAGTTCAAGGCCACCCTGAGACTACATAGTGAATTCCAGGTCAGACTGGGCTAGAGCAAGGCCCTACATCAAAAAACAAAACAAGGGCTGGAGAGATGGCTTAGCGGTTAAGCGCTTGCCTGTGAAGCCTAAGGACCCCGGTTCGAGGCTCGATTCCCCAGGATCCACGTTAGCCAGATGCACAAGGGAGCGCACACATCTGGAGTTCGTTTGCAGTGGCTGGAGGCCCTGGTGTGCCCATTCATTCTCTCTCTCTCACACACTCTCTCTCTCTCTCTCTCTCTGCCTCTTTCTCTCTCTGTCACTCTCAAATATATAAATAAAAATGAACAAAGAAAAAAAAAGAATTAAAAAGTCATGCTGGGTCTCATGGCACATTTTAAAAACAAAACAAAACAAAACAAAAATCTGATGATAGAAGTTTTCACTTTCCTTGCCACAAAGATCTCCCTTCGTTCACTCCTCATCTGTTCTCCTGCAGCCCTGTGAACTCTCTGCCAATCCCGGCCATTAAGACCTTGGACTCCTGCTGCCAGGTTTACGCACGCGCTTTGAGGAGATGCCGTGTCCCCGGCGGTCAGTGTCCAGCCTCTGGGTGTTTCCAGCTCACGCCTCTCTGACATCTCCTCACTCACTTCACACTGCAAGTAGGCTCTGCTCTCCCAACCACCCTTCATTTAGTTCAAGAAGGAGCTGTTGTCTGTCTTGTCTTTCTTGCTCTGGTCATCACCTGTTCCAACAGCCCAGATCATCATTCAAGAGGACCGCTCCTTCCTGTTTGGGTGACAGAGTCTCTTCCAGGACTCGGAGATTGTGGATAAGATTTGATTCATTTGCTGAGCTCGGTCTGACAGCATGGTGGTTCAATTGCAATCTTCTACGTCAACTTAAGTCTAGAAAAAAATGTTTTTTTTTCCCCTCCTTGAACTTAAGACGAGTTAGAGGCATCACTTTCATTTGGCTTAGCTTACTTTCATTAGGAAACTTCCACCCTCTGGAAGGTTTTATAGAATTACTAGTAAAAATGTGTCACCTTGTTATCATGGAGTCCCAGCTTGGGGGATGTCTTCTCACAGTCTTCTTTTTTTTTTTTTTTTTTCCCCTCAGTTCCATGAGCAGCAAGCTCATCTTCCTGTTCTGGTGAATTATTTCAAGCCATCTGATCCTATCTGTAAGCCCAGATACTTCCTGTGGGAGATATTTATTTCAGGTCTTGATTTCTCCCAAAGATATCTTTACTGCTTTGACATTCTGTTCTTAATGGAATGCCTTTATACTTTGGAAACTTTGCCCTTACCGAAAGCTGGAGGGTTAGTGTAACGAACACGCCATAGTCTCCTCACCATGTTCCACCAAACGTTAACGTTTCAGCATTTTCTCTTCAGATGTGACATGTGCTTTTTTTTTTTTTTTTCACTTTTGGGGTAGGGTCTCACTCTAGCCCTCACCCGACCTAGAACTCATGGTGATCCTCCTCTCTCTGCCTCCCAAGTGCTGGGATTAAAGGCGTGTGCCACCATGCCCTGCCTGTAACATATGCTTTTTGGCTGAACAAATTGGAAGCAAGTTACAGACTTGCTTTCCACCCCTTCCTCCATATTTTGGTGTAAGTTATTAGATTAATAAGCACCTTTCGCTATGTAACCATAACACCATGCTCACACTTCAGAAAATTAATAATTCCAAAATGTAAACCTCAACTGCTATTAAGATGTCTTGATTTGTCCCCAAGATGGATCCAGTGACTTTTGAATTGTTTTTTAAATTTTATTATTTATTTATTGGGGGGGGGAAGAGGCAGATAGACAGAAAGAGAGAATGGGCACGCCAGGGCCTCTAGCCACTGCAAAACGAACTCCAGATGCGTGTGCTCCTTTGTGCATCTGGCTAACGTGGGTCCTGGGGAATCAAGCCTTGAACCCGGGTCCTTAGGCTTCGCAGGCAAGCGTTTAACCGCTAAGCCATCTCCTCAGCCCCTGATTATTTCTTTTAATCCTGCCAGGATCATGTTAAACTTTTGCATATGCTATTGTCTAATCATCTCCTTGATGTCACTCACTCATCCCCAGTTTTTTCTTTCTTTCTTTCTTTCTTTCTTTTTTTCTTTTTTTTCTTTTTTTTTTTTTTTGGTTTTCCGAGGTAGGGTCTCACTCTAGCCCAGGCTGTCCTGGAATTCACTATGGAGTCTCAGGGTGGCCTCGAACTCACGGCAATCCTCCTACCTCTGCCTTCCGAGTGCTGGGATTAAAGGCATGCGCCACCACGCCCGGTTTATCCACCTTTTTTTTTTTTTGAGACAATGTGTCTTATTGGCCTGAAGCTCACCATTTAGGCCAGACTGGCTGGCCAGCAAGCCCCAGGGATCGTCCTGTCCCCACCTCCCAGGATTATAGGTCCATGTCGACACGCCTGGCATTTTTACGTGGGTCCTGTGGATCAAACTCAGGTCCTTATGATGGGAGGCAGGCACTTTACTGAGTGAGCCATCTACCCAGCCTTCCCTCCATTTTTTTTAAGGGTGAAAAAAATTAAAAATATACCCTTTCCCAGCAGTCAGGATATATTCCTTATTTCCAGGGCTCCTTGTGAAAAATCCAGGCTGAGAATGGAGATCAGTGATAGAGTGCAAAGAATTGCAAAACCAACCAACAACTTATGAAAAAATACAAAACAAAAAGCCCACAAAGTCCAGTCTGCCTCCCCCGCCACGCCTCAGCAGAAGTGGACATTATAGACTATCATTGTGGGAGAGAATTCCATAAGCCTAAAAATTCAAGGCCAACTTAGACAACATGACCAGATCTTATCTCAGGCAAGTGCCTTTAAACACTGACCCATCTCTCCAGCCCCCCAGATCTTATCTCAAAAGTAACTAAATAAGAGAGCTGGATGTGGTGTCCTGGAGTGTACCTGTAATCCCACTGTGGGGAGGTGGAGGCAGAAAGATCAGAAATTCTATGACAGCTTGAGCTACACAGTGAAGCCCTGCCTCAAAAAATAAATAAAATAAAACAAAATAAAATAAAAAGTATGCAAAACCAAAGTGGTGATAACTAGTAAATACTCTTTTTGCTCTGGATATAAGAGAAACTCAGAGGCTGGAGAGATGGCTCAGTAGTAAAGCTAGAAGCACCAAGTGGTGTATGCATCTGGAGTTCATTTGCGACAGCTATGGGTCTTGATGCACTCATTCTCTCTCTTTCTCTCTGACTGAAAATACATAAATAAATAAAAATATTAAAAGAAAAAGAAACTCGGAGCTGGGCATGGTGGTATACGCCTTTAATCGCAGCACTTGGGAGGCAGAGGTAGGAGGATCGCTGTCAGTTCAAGGTCAGCCTGAGACTACAGAGTGAATTCCAGGTCAGCCTGGGCTAGAGCGAGATCCTACCTTGAAAAACAAAAACAAAAACAAAAAGAAAGAAAGAAAGAGACTCAGTCATGGTTACTCAAGCTTCAGATATCCTTGCCTTGTTGCTGAGTTTACATGGGACTATTTCCTTTCATTCTGGTGTTTCTTTCCTCACCTGCATCCCCTGCTCAGTACTCAGTGGGACACTTGGCAGAGCTCGGGAGCACAGCCCCCCAAATACACACACCGCTGAGTGATCTCCAGTTAGCTTGAATACCATTGCTTCAGATATTCCGTTTGTTTTATAGTGTGTGTGGTCCCCCCCCCCCACACACACCGTGCCCAGCAGAGGACAAATCAGTCCCTGTCACTCCTGTTTGTCACCTGACACGGACTACGAAGAAAGATCTGTGAGTTTTCCCCTCTTCCCGACGTCCACAGACATTTTTTTTCTGCGGCAAGTTAGAGATCCCATGCGGGCAGTTTTCCTCGTGTCTCTGGATGTGGGCTGCAGCATCCACACCCACTGGCCGCATCCTCTGCCCATTCTCAAACTAGTGGTTTCATGTGACACCATTTGAGTGGATGCCCCTTCTCCTCCCTTCCTCAGGGACAAAACCAGGTCCTGGGATGCTCTGAAGCAAAGGACTCACGTCTTACCATGGAAGAAGAGTCTCTACCCTGGACAAGCGGGTTCCGTCCCTGGAACCTGGCACTATGTCCTCTCACCAACCTCGCTAAGCTGTCTTCAACATCTTTTATTGCTCTGCCCATGTCAACTGCCTTACAGGTGTAACAGAGGTTTGAATATACTCTCTTTCTCTCTCTCTTGTAAACTTTTTTATTTGAGAGAGAGAGAGAGAGAGAAAATTGGCAGGCCAGGGCCTCAGCCACTGTAATTGAACTCCAGACGTTTGCGCCACCTAGAGGGCATGTGCGGTCTTACGCTTGCCTCACCCTTGTGCGTTTGGCTTAGGTGGGATCTGGAGAGTCAAACATGGGTCCTTAGGCTTCTCAGGCAAGTGCCTTAAATGCTAAGCCATCTCTCCAGGTCTCTGTTTCCTCCTCCTCCTTCTTCTTTTTTTCAAGGTAGGGTCTCACTCTAGTCCAGGCTGACCTGGAATTCACTATGTAGTCTCAAGAATGGCCTCAAACTCTGCTTCCCATGTGTTGGAATTAAAGGCGTGCACCACTACACTGGCTTCTGTTTCTTTTTAAAAGTTTAATTAATTAATTAACTAGCAAGTAGAGAGAGAGAACATGGGTGTGTCAGGGCCTATAGCATTGCAAACAAGCTATAGGTGCATGCACCACTTTGTGTATCTGTCTTAGTGGGTACTGAGGAATGTGAATTTGGGTCTTTAGGCTTTGCAGGCAAGCACCTTAAATGCTGAGCCATCTCTCCAGTCCATAAATTTTGATTTTTTTTTTTTTTTTTGGTTTATCAAGGTAGGGTCTCACTCTAGCCCTGGAATTCACAGTATAGTCTCAGGATGGCCTCAAACTCCTGGAGATTTTACTACCTCTGCCTCCCAAGTGCTGGGATTAAAGGCATGTGCCACCACGCTCGACTCTAATTTTTTTCTTTTTTTTGTTCATTATTTATTTATTTATTTGAGAGCAACAGACAAAGAGAGAAAGAGGGAGAGGGAGAGAGAGAGAGAGGGAAAGAGAGAGAAAGAGAGAATGGGCACACCAGGGCCTCCAGCCACTACAAATGAACTCCAGACGCGTGTGCCCCCTTGTGCATCTGGCTAACGTGGGTCCTGAGGAATCGAGCCTCAAACTGGAGTCCTTAGGCTTCACAGGCAAGAGCTTAACCACTAAGCCATCTCTCCAGCCCCCAGCTCTAAATTTAAAAAAATATTTATCTATTTGAGAGAGAGAAAGCAGAGGCACATCAGGGCCTTCTGCCACTGCAGATGAACTCCAGGTGCATGTGCATCTGGCTTTACGTGGGTCTTGGGGAATCGAACCCAAGCTGTCAAGCTTTGCAAGCAAGCACCTTTAACCACTGAGCCATCTCTCCAGCCCCTAAATTCTGTTTCTTGTTCTTGTTGCTTTGGGGTGACTTCCAGAAGAGCAGAGGAGTGTCAACCTGAGACACTGTCCTGAAGCCCAAAGTCAGAAACCAGAATCGCTGTGGCTTTGAGTGTAGTTTTCATTCCTCAAAGCTTTGACCCCTAGTAAGTGCTCAGTCAATGTTTGGAGAATGACGAACATGCATGTCCCATGATGCCGCGTGACCTACATGTTCAGGCAGACACTGCTGTGCCTCATCCCACACGGCTCTGGATGCTCGGGTTGTATTGTCCTGAGTCCACGTCTCCCCCGTGTAAACCTCTAAGAACGAGGTTGCCTGAAGTTCTTCTGAGAAGATACGGGTTCTGAGTTAGACAATGCTGCCCATGTCCTCCCTGCTCTAACCCCTCCCTCCCTCCCTCCTTTTCCTCTCTCCTTCCCTCCCTCTCTCCCTTCGTTTCTTCTTTGTTTCCCTCCCTCTCTTTTTTTTCTTTTCCAAGGTAGGGTCTCCTTCTAGCCCAGGTTGACTTGAAATTCACTACGTATTCAGGCTGGCCTTGAACTCATAGTAATTATCTTATCTCTTACTCCTTTCCTAGTGCTGGGATTAAAGGTGTGTACCACCACGCCCAGCTTGCCTGCCTGCTTTCTTTCTTTCTTTCTTTCTTTCTTTCTTTCTTTCTTTCTTTCTTTCTTTCTTTCTTTCTTCCTTTCTTTCCTTCTTTCTTTCTCTCTCTCTTTCTATTTCTCTCT
Organism: Dipus sagitta; assembly: GCA_036346955.1. Classification (NCBI taxonomy): domain Eukaryota; kingdom Metazoa; phylum Chordata; class Mammalia; order Rodentia; family Dipodidae; genus Dipus; species Dipus sagitta. The sequence goes on along the minus strand of CM070779.1, from coordinate 135,536,150 downwards.
CTCTCTTTTTCTTTCTCTTTCCTTCCTTCCTTCCTTCCTTCCTTCCTTTCTTTATTCATTTATTATTATTATTTTTTGTTTTGTTTTTTGAGGTAGGGTCTCACTCTGGCTCAGGCTCAGGCTGACCTAGAATTCACTACGTAGTCTCAGGGTGGCCTCGAACTCTCGGCGACCCTCCTACCTCTGCCTCCCGAGTGCTGGGATTAAAGGTGTGTGCTACTACACCCGGTTTTTTTTCTTTTTGATAGAGTCTCATGTCTTTCAAGCTTGCTTTGAACTCCTGGTCTTCCTGCCTCCACCTCCTGCATGTACTTCTAGGTCCAGCCACTTTTCTTTTTAAAAGTTATGTTATGTTATTTATTTATTTAGAGGTAGAGTCTCACTCTAGCCCAGGCTGAGCTGGAATTCACTCTGTAGTGCCAGGCTGTCCTCAAACTCATAGCAATCCTCCTACCTCTGCCTCTCAAGTGCTGGGACTACTGCTTCCTATTAGACCTTGTGTTTGGGCTCTCTCTCTCTCTCTCTCTGACTTGACTCACAAGATTGTGAGACTGGCAAGTCCATAACTGGCAAAGCAGGTCCACAGATTGGCAATTTGGTCAGGAGTTAATGTTGCATCTTGAGCCTGGAGGTCATCTGAAAGCCAATTACTCCTACCTCCGGGGTCTTCTTTAAAGCCTTAACTGATGGAAAGAGATTACTCTCCAAATCACATTATGGATGGTAATCCACTCTACTTGAAGTCTACTGACTTAAAGGTTAATCACATCTAAAGCATACCTTCAGAGCAACACGTAGACTTGTGTTTGGCTAAAAAAATAAATAAAAGAATAACTGGGCACCACAGCTGATGCAAGCTGACATGTAAAATAACCATTGGACCACGAGTCTCTTATTCCCTCTCACTATTTAGTATTCAAGGGGACATTTGTGTACTGAGCTCCATTCTCCAGGCCAGCCTGGGCCACATTGTGAAAGCCTGTTTCAGAATAAACAAAACAGAACACAAAAACAAAAACAAAAACAAATGAGTCTTTCAGTATCCATCGCCTGAGGACTGTTACGGAAATCCAACTGGATTCACAAGTAAACCATCTACCGCTAATGCCTGGCAACTCATAGGCACTTAATATAAGGAAGCTTCTCTTGTTTTGTGTGGAGCAAAACGCCTGAGATGGTCTCCTGGAATCCAGTCCATTCTCTTCCAGCCTCTATCCATATTGTACTTGCTGGGCAATGGAACAAAGCCAGCCTTCCTTCAGAACCTACTTAAACAGACCACTGCTTCTGTTCCACCTGGCATGACCCAGGATCCATGGGCTGTGATGTCCCAACTGGGTCTAGAGATCCCCACATGCACTAAGGGAGCTAGCGAACAGCTTAGAACGAAGTTGTCTGAAGTTGATATTCTAAGAGGGTATGGGCTTCTGAGTTAGGTAACACTCCCAGACTCCCTTGAAGTTAGAGTGACTTACACTGGCAAAGCTGGGTGTGATGACTTGAATGCCAATGTCCCCCATGGCCCCAGGTGTTTGTGATTAAGCTTCCTGCTTAGTCCCCAGCTGGTGGAGCCACTGAGGGGCGGAGCCTTGCTGGAGGAGGTGTGTGTTTCTGGGAACAGGCCTTGGGAACGATGAGTCCAGCCCCACGGCGTGTTCAGAGGCAGCCCAGGCTTGCTGTTCTCACTGATGAAGAGGACCAGCCTCCTCCACCACCACGAAGCTTCCCCTCGAAACCGTAAGGCTGAAATAAATCTTTTCCTCGCAGAAGCTGCTTTCGGTCGGGACTTTTGAGCAGCCTCCTCAAGTTATCATGGTGGTGTTGCTACCCACAGTCCTTCCAAGTAAAGAAAAATGGCAGTTTCAAATGATTTGCATGAATTTTACTGTTCTTTACAGTGTGCAATGCCAGTGTGAAGTGCAGGGTACTGTATCCACAGCAGGGCTCTTCTGTGCCCAGGACTCTGTGGGACTGTGAGGGTGGCATGCTCACAAAGCCTGCCCCAGCTGCAGGACAGGAAGAAACCTGACTTGTGTGTTACAGTCTTCGGGCCGCGGCGTGTACACTTCTAAGAAGTGTCAGCTGTCTGATGTTGACACGGTGTCTCCCGTGGGAGTGGAGGTACGCTGTCGACCCCCCAGCGTCCACCTCTGAAAGACTATGCTGACCGCTTCATTAGCGAGAGAAAGAGGAGTGAGCGAGAAAAGTGTCTGCCTGGGACTTCTCAAGCCCAACACGCCCTGCTCGTCGTAAAGATAGGTTCCCCGGGGCCAGGGCTGAGGGACCAGCCAGGCCACCTCAGGGGAAGATAGTTGTACAAACGGGTTGGACACCTGCATGGTAGCTTTAGGACTGAAGGTAACACCAGGAGCCAGAGGCTGAGACATGGTTTTCTAGGAACAGAGGAAAACTCCACTATTGGAAAAAAACAAAAAACAAAAAACTTTTGTTGTTGTTGTTGTTGTTGTTTTGAGGTATGGTCTTGCTCCAAGTGGAGCTGGAATTCACTATGTAGTGTCAGGGGCTAATAAGAGCATCAGGTCATCAGGGTATGGCTTTGAAGGGGATATTGAGCACCCCAGCTCCTCCCTCTCCTCTCTCTCTCTCTCTCTCTGTCTCTCTTTGCTTCTTGGTAATGTGAATAGATCTTTACCATTCACTCCCACTGTGATGCACCATGCCACTCTAGCGCCAAAGTGATGGGACCAAGAGACTGTGGCATGCAACTTCTGAAACCATGAACAAAATATACCTTTCCTCCCCTGACATTTACCTCAGGCTTTTTTTTTTTTTTTTGTCACAGCAATGGTAGGCTGACCGGCACAGAGGGACAGGGAAGCAGACATCACCAGTCCTGGTTTTTCTTTTTTCTTTTTCTTTTTCTTTTTCTTTTCTTTTCTTTTCTTTTCTTTTTTTTTTTTTTTTTTTTTTTTTTTGGTTTGGTTTTTCAAGGTGGGGTTTCACTCTAGCCCAGGCTGACCTGGAATTCATTATGTAGTCTCGGGCTGTTCTCAAACTCACAGACATCCTCCTACCTCTGCCTCCCGAGTGCTGGGATTAGGAGTGCTTTTTTCTTTGAGACAGGGTCTCAGAGAACAAGGCAGAGAGCAATGAGGAAGACCCCCAATGTCAACCTCTGGCCTCCACAAACATGCACACACACATGCCTATGCACCCCCCCACACACACATGTGCACATAAATAAGTAAAAATAAAAATAAAATTAAAAAGACACTTAGCTGGGCATGGTGGTGCACGTCTTTAGTCCCAGTACTCGGGAGGCAGAGGTAGGAGGATCACCGTGAGTTCAGGGCCAGCCTGAGACTACAGAGTGAGTTCCAGGTCGGCCTGGGCTGGAGTGAGGTGAGACCCTACCTTGAACCCCCCCCCCCAAAAAAAAAAGAGAGAGAGAGAGAGAGACAGAAAGAGAGAGGCAGACACTTCTACTATCAATCTATTGAAACAATGGTCCCCACTCCCCAGTAGTATCATGCTGAAGGCCTGGTGTCAGCTAGAGGAGGGACTTGTCTCCCAAGAAGTGATTTCACATAGTTCTGATGACCCATCAGCAAAAGAGACCAGGAGAGACAGTGTCGGGCAGGGCCACACCTTGGCCAGGTCTGCTTAGCTATGTATACCTCTTCTCTTCTCCTTAACCCTCCTGGCAGCACCTCCCAGATGGACTTGTGTGGGGCGGGGGGGACGGAACACCAGGTCTATTTGTCCTGCCCATTGTGGCCACATTGAATGCATCTCTTCTCTCTACATTTGGCTACTACTTGCTTCTTTAATTGGCATACTGGGGACAGGTGGCACAGCCTAGTTTGTTGGGGCTGCCAGAGCCCAGGTTTGACCCTAAACATTGTGCCAATGATGCTACTACAAGGTGGCTATTATTATCCCCATTTTCCAGAGGAGGAAATCAAAGGACAAAAGAGATGATATTACAATCATGCCCCACCAGTGAAAAAACTGAAGCTGGATTCCAATTCACCTTATGGGAATAAGCTCTTTTTTTCCCCCCAAAGAATAAAAATAGACAGAAAAAACATTGGCTCTGAAGTATGAGGTGATTTTCTGATTTGGTTCCCAAACCAGGCATAATAGTACATGCTTTTAGTCCCAGAACTCAGGAGGCTGTGGCAGGAGGATCTCTGTGGGTTCAAAGCCAGCCTGTGGCTACAGAGTGAGTTTAAGGTCAGCTTGGTCAAATGAGATCCTGCCTTGAAAGAAAGAGTGAAAGAGGAAGAAAGAAAGGAAAGAAAGAAAGAAAGAAAGAGAGAAAGGAAGGAAGAAAGGAAGAAAGGAAGGAAGGAAACGTCCCCTGATTTGGCTCCAAGAACTGGCTTTGAGGATAATTCTTCTAGCAGTTATCTTCTCATTGCTGTGGCAAAACACATTATCAGAAGCAGCTTATGGAAGGAAAGGGTTTGTTTCAAGTTAGTGTCAAGGGGGAGGTCTGATCATGGTGGGGAAACCATGGCAGGAGCAGACAGCCAGGTGTCACATCTCCACATCGGCAGAGGAGAGGGGAGGAGAGAGCTCTGAAACCCAGTAGGGCTAGACTGATAAACCCTAAGGCCCTCCCCCAATGACACACCTTCTCCAGCAAGGCTCTACCTTCCAGTGGCCCCACCAGCTGAGGATTGAGTACAAAGCTTAATCAACAACACACGAGGCTGTGGGGGGGAGGCTGTGTGTGTGTGTGGGGGGGGGGTTGCGCTTTACATTCAACCCACCTCAGTTCTAAACCAAGGACTCTGAATGGATTTTGAAAATAAGGCAGTTTGTATGGAAACTATGCCCACTGGGGCAAACCCTTCTTGGGATGCCTTGACATCGTGGTTTTTAAAAAAATGTTATTTATTTATTTGACAGAAAAAGAGGGAGAGAGAGAGAGAAAGAGAGAGAGAGAATGGGTGTATCAGGGACTCCAGCCACTGCAAATGAGCTCCAGACGTGTGCACCCCCTTGTGCATCTGGCTAACATGGGTCCTGGGGAATCGAACCTGGGTCCTTTGGCTTTGCAGGCAAATGCCTTAACCTCTAAGCCATCCCTCCAGCCCAACATTGTGTTTTAAGTCATAGAATTTCCTTGGAACCAGGATTTTGGCACTAGAAAAAAACACCCTGGAGATCCCCTCTCTTTAGGACCCTCATTCCAGACAGGTGAAACTCAGCTCCAGAGAGGAGGACCTTGCTCACGTTCACATGGTATGGTGACCTTGTGCCAGGGCCTTCACTAAACCCCTGACAATACAATACAATACAACACACTGCTTTCTCCCCACTGTCCACCTCTTCATCCGCTTCATTGTAAGAACATCTTCCCACTAAGAGCAAACTTTTTCTCTTAAATTTTGAGAACTTTCTATGCATCAGTCATTTAAAGTCCATACATCTTATTAAACCTTCAAGGAAACTTTGGGTAAAGAATTAACATTCCCATTCCACATATAACCAAGGCTCCTAGAAATGAAATCGTAAGGCTACTTCATAGAATTAGGAGACAATAGCCCCGGGCCCACTTACCTCCAGGTTCCCCGCGTTTAAGAATACTCAACCCTGCCCCCTTTTGTCCCAGCTCCATCTCCCGCTTCCTCTGAGGTCCCCTAGGAGCCAAGTATGCATATTCCCAGCATAAGTCACATGCTGCTGAAACCTACCCTCCCTACAGCTAGCCACTTCCCCTCTTTTTGTGTTTATCAACACAAATAGTTTGTCCTCAGTGGCACGGGTTGTTTTGTTGGAGGCCTACCTTGGTTCCCTGGGAACCTTGAGGAACAATGAGTTGTTGCCCAAGCCCTCGGGGGCCCTGCCTTCATCCTGACCAGTTTCCTCAACTTCCCTCCTCACGCTGGCCCAGCAGCACCCATCTCCAAGTGCGTCAGTCCCTTGTTTACTTGCTTTTCCTGCCTGGCCTTGGGGTTCCGGCTGGCCTTTCTTCCCTCCGAGGTTCTCCTGAGGTGAGCTTTGATGTCCAGAGGAAAAGGGCAATAGGAAGGTGATGAGAGGTGCTAAGAGCAGGTCGGCCTCTGACTCACTGTGTGAGAGGGGCAGGAGAGGATGCTGGGAGAGCAGCGTGCATCTTTCCAGGGCTGGGATGGAGAGCTTCCTTTGCTCTCAGTCGGAAGTGTGACGGGAATAAAAATTGCACGAGTCGGAGCTTGGCTCCTTCTCAGACCTTTCTACACACGGCTGGCAGTACGGCTCATCAAATACTCAACCAGCGAGTGAATATTGCTCAAAAAAATTGCTGAGCTACAGTGGTTGAAGGTACTTGTTTGCAAAGCCTGATGGCTTGGGTTCAATTCCCTAGTACCCACGTAAAGCCAGAGGCACAAAGTGGCGCATGTGTCTGGAGTTTGTTTGCAATGGCCAAAGGCCCTAGTGTGCCCATACTCACTCACTCTCTCTCTCTAAAATAAAAAAATATTTCAAAAGAGTTTTAAAAATGCAGAGCAAAATCTAAAAGTGTTTCTAGATGTTTAACTTTGCTTGGATAAGGTTTTTGTGGAAACTCCTTGATACACAATGTGATTGGAGAGAACACTTAGGAACGTTTCTGCAACTGGGGAGGAAAATATCCTAGCTACTTGTTTGGGCTTCTGAGGATTTTGGTCATCGGAATCTTCCTGAAAATGAAAAGGTCTCACCAGATGAAGGCACAGAAACAGTAGCAATAATGTAGCAGCCAGGGTTCTGGTGAAGAGTCAAAAGCACACTTGAAAGAATTCAACTAGTGCCTGGCGTTGTAACACACGCCTTTAATGCCAGCACTTGGGAGGCAGAGATAGGAGGATCACCATGAGTTCAAGGACACCCTGAGACTCCATAGTGAATTCCAGGTCAGCCTGGGCTAGAGCAAGACCCTACCTCAAACACACACACACACACACACACACACCATTCAGCTAGAGACTTTAATAAGGGGATATATATATGTGTGTGTGTGTGTATCTATATCTATCTATCTATCTATCTATCTATCTATCTATCTATCTATCTATCATCTATCTATCTATCTTGTGGGGAGGTAAGAGAACCAACAGGGAGCCAAGCTGGGTGGCACTGGCCTGAAAACCCAGTTATTTGGGAGGCTGAGGTAGAAGAATTGCAAGTTCAAAGCCTGCCTGGACTGTAGTCTGGGAAATTCAGTAGGACCCAGACCAGAGAAATCATGGTTGCTAGGGAAGGGAGCATAGCCATTGGCAAGTTGTTTCTACCCTTATGTAAGACCCCCACCCACGCTGATACAAGCAACTCTAATTTAACTCACTGGGTCACCAAAAAACCAAGCAAAACAAACAAAAATAACATGAAAAGTCATGAAGGAGATTAGTTTGGAAGACAAGGGCTTAGTGGCAATGGGAGAGGGATGAGAGGGTGATGCTGGGTGAATATAATCAAAATACAATATAAAAACAAAAAATACATTTATATACATGCGTGAAATCACCAAAAGATGACTTAAAAATAAATCATGGGTTGGTATGGTGGCACGTGCCTTTAATTCCAGCACTTGGGAGGCAGAGGTAGGAGGATCGCCTTGAGTTTGAGGCCAGCCTGAGACTACATAGTGAATTCCAGGTCAGCCTGGGCTATAGGGAGACACTACCTTGAAAAACCAAACCAAAGGAAAAAATTGGGCTAGAGAGATGGCTTAGCGATTAAGGTGTTTGCCTGCAAAGCCAAAGGACCTCGGTTCAATTCCCCAGGACCCACGTAAGCCAGATGCACAAGGGGGTGCATGCGTCTGGAGTTCGTTTGCGGTGGCTGGAGGCTCTGGTGCACCCATTCTCTCTCTCCTTTTCTCTGCCTCTTCAGCTCTCTCTCTCTCTCTCAAATAAATTTAAAAAAATCATGAAATAAGACAGGAAAAAAGAAAGCATGGCATCATTCAAAATTTAATACTAAAGGCTTCTGTTCACTAACTCTGGAAATGTGGCTTTATGAGTCATTCAGGTTGGGCTGGGAGTACTCAAGTTGCTTTGGAGTTTAACAGAATAAAAACTTGTTTTTTAGGCTGGAGAGATGGCTCAGCTGTTAAAAGTGCTTGCTTGTAAAACCTGACAGCCAGGGTTCATTTCCCAGTACCCACATAGAGCAGTACATGCATCTGGAGTTTGCAGTGGAGTGGTAAGAGGCCCTGGAGTGCCCATTCTCATTTTCATTCTCTCTCTCTGCTTGCAAATACATAATACAAATATTTAATACTACTGTGCATATATTATAAAAAACAAAAACACTTTTTTTCAAAATAAATGAACAATTAATGAAAAATAGATGGGCTGGAGAGATGGCTTAGCAGTTAAGGTGCTTGCCTGCAAAGCCTAGAGACCCATGTCTGACCCTCTGGATCCCACATAAGCCAGAAGCACAAAGGAAAGGGGAGGCAAGCACAAGGTCGCACATGCCCACTAGGTGGCGCAAGCATCTGGAGTTCAATTGCAGTGGCTGAGGCCCTGGTGTGCCAATTCTCTCTCTTCCTAAAATAAGAAAAAATAAAATAAAAGAAAGAAAGAAAAACAGAGCATTTTCTTAGCATGCATGAGGCCCTAGGTTCAATTTAGGAGACACAGAGACGAGGGAGAGAGGGCATTAGGAGGCAGAAGTAAAGAAATAAACTTTCCCTCTCTTTCCTATTTTTTTTTTTCAAGGTAGGATCTCAGTCTAGCTCAGACTGACGTGGAATTCACGTCAGGCTAGCATTGAACTCAGCGATCCTCCCACCTCTGCCTCCCAAGTGCTGGGGTTAAAGTTGTGAACCACCACGCCCGGTGAACAGGGGCACCTGGGTGACGTGGCCCTTGGATGTTGCAGTGGAGAGGACAAGGGATGGATCAGGATGGGCGGAGGGAGGACATGGGACTACCTGCCCTTGCAGTGGGGAATGCTTGGGGATTTTCTCGGTTATCATTGTCTTTCTTGGACTCCAGGTCATTACAAAAGATTTTAGCCGCCATGAAACCCATCTGTGAACCCCCTGGAGTTTCTCAGCTTTGGTTTCTGGCTGGGATTCTGATAATGACAGATCTCAAAATATCTTTTTTTTTTTTTGGCTTTTTGAGGTAGGGTCTCACTCTGGCCCAGGCTGATCTGGAATTTGCTATGTAGTCTCAGGGTGGCCTTGAATTCATGGTGATCCTCCTACCTCTGTCTCCCGAGTGCTGGGATTAAAGACATGCACCACCACGCCCTGCATAATATCTATTTTCTTGAAACACTCTGCTCTCAGCTTGAGGAGTTGTGCTGTCTGTCTGTAGATAGCTGTTATCATGTTACTCCTCCTCCCCCCGGCATTCCTTCACTCCTTTGTGGGTTGAGCTCATGTTCTGTGTCCAGCATCTCTCTCTTTCTTGATTTACTCTCTCTCTCCCTTTCTCTCTCTCTCTGACGCACATCCTCCAGTAATTTCCTCAGGAAGGATGCGTGAGGAAACAAACTTGTTGAGACTGTGAAAGTCTGGAGACGATTTTACTCCGTAGGCCCTGCTTGATACGTGGGCTGAGTCTAGCTGACAATGCATTGTTCTGTCTGGATTTTGAAGGCATTTCTCTAGATTACGTTCCCACCAACAGTGCAGAAGGGTTCCCCTTTTACCGCATCCTCGCCAACAGTTATGGTCATTTGTTTTCTTGAAGGTAGCCGTTCTGAAGGGGGAGAGATGGAACCTCAAGGTAGTTTTAATCTGCATTACATTTCTCAATTTGATTCATGTTTCAGGTATTACTGTTGGGGAGTCTGAAATCACCCTGGTTCTAGATTCTTGATCTTGCCCTTGATCCCTTACAGAATTTTATCTTTATGCCTCACTGATGTGAAGTTGATGTGTGTGCCTTCTAAGTTTCTTTCTTTATGTCATTTATTAGGCTGAGTACAGAGTGAGTCCTTCTACTTTGGAAAATTTCTTGCATTATTTTTTTATTATAATTTTCTCAGTATTCTTTAAAGATTTTCCATTATCCTAGTATTAGACCCTTATGGTTGGTCCTGTATTCTTTTTTTAATATTTTATCTATTGCTTATTTGAAAGAGAGAGAGAGACATATATAAAGAGAATGGGTGCACCAGGGCCTCCAACCACTGCAAACGAACTCCAGACACATGCGCCACCTTATGCATCTGGCTTACATGGGTACTGGGGAATTGAACCTGGCTCCTTAGGCTTCATAAGCAAGTGACTTAACTACTAAACCATCTCTCCAGTCACTGTGTTATATATATATATATATATATATATATTTACAAGGAGAGAGAGAGAGAAGAAAGAATGGATGCACCGGGGTCTCTTGCCGCTGGAAATGAACTCCAGACACATGCACCTGGCTTTACGTGGGTACTGGGGAATCAAACCCAGGCTGTCAGGCTTTGTAAGCAGGTGCCTTACTGCTGAGTCATCTCTCTGACCAGGTCCCATATTCTTTAACATCCGTTTTTGTCATAACTTCCTTCTATGTTTTTTTTTTTTTTCTCTTGTGGTAGGGATAGTGGGGCTGGAAATGAGGAAAGCTGTCTCAATATTCTTCCTTTTCAGTTTCATGTTTACATTTCTCTTTCCCCCCATTTTAAAGAGTTCTGCATGTTTCCCAAATGCTTCTTTAAAGACCTATAATCCCATTCTGGTTTCATGGAAATTCTTTTATATATATTTTTTATTTTTATTTATTTATCTGACAGAGAATGGTGGAGGGAGAGAGAGAGAATGGGCACGTGAGGGCCTCCAGCCACTGCAAACGAACTTTAGACGCATGCTCCCCCTTGTGCATCTGGCTTACGTGGGTCCTGGGGAATGGAATCTGGGTCCTTTGGCTTTGCAGGCAAATGCCTTAACCACTAAGCCATCCCTCCAGCCCATCATGGAAATTCTTTTACCTCTCCAAAGGTATTAAATGTAGAACTTGGGAAATTTTGCATAGTTTTTATTTCTGCCATGCTGCTTTTTTTCCATTTGTTTTCAGTCTCTGTCTCACATGCCTTCGATGCAGAACTTGGCTGTGTGCTCATGGCAATGAATGAGAAGCTTAAAAAATAATTGGAAGTTCTGAGCAAGTAGGAGGATCCTGTCAACTTTGAACTTCCAAACAGTGTGACCTGGCTGGGAGATTTGTTGGAAGAACACGCAGTGTCTTTAGGTGTTATTTTCTGAGTGGTCAGATTACCTAAGGAATGGTCTTCCAGTTCCTTGTCACGATGGTCAGGGTCTGGATTCTAAGGTGACGAGAGCCGAGTGGGACGATGGGGTCTGCGGGGACAGCTCAGTGGGCAAAGTGCTCTCTGTGCAAGCCCCGAGTTTGAACCCCAGCGCCCTCATCAAATGTCGGGGTGGTGACGCGTGCCTGTGACCCCAGAGCTGTGGAGGTAGAGACGAGAGGTTTCCTGGGGCTCCTTGGCTAACCACTCTAACCTAATTGGTGAGATCCAGGCCAATGAGAGACCCTGTCTCAAAGAGAGGTGGACAGGATTCCTGAGGATGACACCCGAGGTTGTCCCCTGTCCCCATCAAGTGCACATATGCCCACATACACAGTGTGCACACACATGAATACACACACACACACACACACTTACTCAGAGTCAGTTCTATTCCAGAGCAGTTTCTAACAAGAACGCCAAGCATGGGAAGGGCACTGTTAGTCCATGCCTACAAGGCCTGTAGCCACCTTGTTATACACTAGGATTGCCCTTCTTATAGCAGAAAACTGAGTGTGCAATGATGGTGTAAGAAACCACATAAACTTTTCCTTGTCTGTTTCCCTTTCTTTAATAATTTTTAGAATTTTATTTATTTGCAAGGAGAGTGAGAGAGAGAGAAAAAAAATGGGATCACCAGGGCTCCAAGCCACTGCAAACGAGCTCCAGATGCATGCACCATTTTGTGCATCTGGCTTTACATGCATGGGTCCTGGGGAATTGAACTGAGATCATTAGGCTTTGCCATCTCAACAGCCTCAACTGTTTCCCTTTCTTGCCAACACAATAGTAGACGCATGTGCATGAACTCATTTAATTTTGTTTTGTGTTCATTTTCATTTATTTATTTGAAAGCGACAGACAGAGAGAGAAAGAGGCAAAGAGAGAGAGCTAATGGGCACGCCAGGGCCTCCAGTCACTGCAAACGAACTCCAGATGTGTGTGCCCTCTTGTGCACCTGGCTAACGTGGGTCCTGGGGAATCGAACCTTGTACCGGGGTCCTTAGGCTTCACAGGCAAGCACTTAACCGCTAAGCCATCTCTCCAGCCCGCAGTCATTTAATTTAATAAGACACGCACATACTAGGCACTGGAGGAGTATTAAAGGTATGTCTGTCTTTAAAATTTATCAGTTAAACAATATCCAGAAAGATTAAATTCCCTGTTTGGAGTCAGACATATATTGAGTGGCAGTCAAGATTCATGTCCTGAATCTATTTGATTCCAAAGCCCCTTGTTATTGTTTTAGTTTTTTTTTTTTTTTTTTTTTTTTTGAGGTAGAGTTTCACTGTAGCTCAGGCTGACCTGGAACTCATTGCATAGCCAAAGACTGGCCTCTAACTCACAGTGTTCCTCCCACCTCTACTTCCTGAATGCTGGAATTAAAGGTGCATGCTACCACATCTGGCCTTAACTTACTTTTTTCTTAAGGAAATTCATGCTTATTATACATACCTCAAAAACATATGAATTTCCAAATCAATATTTAAAAACAACAATAAGGGGCTACAGGGATGGCTTACCAGTTAAGGTGCTTATTTGCAAAGCCAAAGGACCCAGGTTCAATTTCCCATGACCTATGTTAGCCAGATGCACAAGGGGGTGCAAGCGTCTGTAGTTAGTCTGCAGTGGCTGGACGTCCTGGCATGCCCATTCTCTCTCTCCCTCTTTCTCTGTCAAAATAAATAAATAAATAAATAAAAATAAACCAATCAGGTCACTAAAATACTGAAATAGTCTGCCAGGACTGGGCCACACCTAACCATTTAGAATATCATTTTGTTTTATTCTGCCACAATGAGGGTCACTTAGGTAGGTGAGCTCATTTCCAGTGCACAGCGTCTGCCAGGGGCAGCTGGTGTAGACAGGAAGAGCAGGGTTAGGGAGCAGCTGATAGAGGGGCACCTGGAGACAGTTCAGTACCCTGGAGAGTTCTAGAACAGTGGCTAGGAGCTCTTCAGGGTTCTGAGCCACTTCCTGCAGAAGGCACAAACAGCTGGGATTTGGGGGCTTGGAGTGGTCTCTTTGATACCGAGGAAGTGATAGTCCACCTATATTTAAAAATCTGCGTGCCTTGGGCTGGGGAAATAGCTTAGTGGTTAAGGTGTTTGCCTGCAAAGCCTAACAACCCTGGTTTGAGTCCCCAGGACTCATGTAAGCCAGATGCACAAGGGGACGCATGAGTCTGGAGTTCATTTATGTGGCTAAAGGCCCTGGTACACCCATTTCTCTTTCTCTCTATCTGGTGCTCTCTCTCTATCAAATAAATTTAAATATTTAAAAGAGCTTAGTTATTAAAAAAAAAGCTGTGTACTTGTGGGGCACAACTCTCACAATAATGCCTTTGTTCCCTCTCTCTCCTCAGCTGGGAATCCCTGGCTATCTCTTTTTTAAAATTTTTATTTATTTATTTATTTGTAAGGAGAGAGAGAGAGAGAACACCAGGATCTCTAGCCACTGCAAATGCACTCCAGATGCATGTGCCCCTTTGGTGCATCTGGCTTTACGTGAGTACTGGGAAATTGAATTCGGGTTATTAGGTTTCGCAGGCAAACACCTGACCACTGAGTAATCTCTCCAGCCCTTGGCTATCTTTCTTAAAGAATATTTAGGGCTGGAATGATTGCTTAGTGGTTAACATGCCTGCCTGAAAAGCCAAAGGACCCAGGTTTGATTCCCCAGGACCCATGTAAGACAGATGCACAAGGTGGCACATGCATCTGGAGTTCATTTGTGGTGGCTGGAGGCCCTGGCATTCCCATTCTCTCTCTCTTTCTTTCTCTCTCTCTCTCTCTCCCCCTTCTTTTTATTATAAATAAATAAATATTTTAAAATATTTTATTTTTATTTATTTATTTGATAGAAAAGCAGAGAGGGGAGGGAGAGAGAGAGAGAGAGAGAGAGAGAGAGAGAGAATGTGCATGCCAGGGCCTCCCCTAGCCACTGCAAATGAACTCCAGATGCATGAGTCACTTTGTGCGTTTGGCTTTATATGGGTCCTGGGGAACTGAACCCAGGTCGTTAGGCTTTGCAAGGCAAGCACCTTAACCACTGAGCCATCTCTCCAGCCCCTTGACTATCTTTATTTTTTTATTTTTATTTATTTATTTATTTATTTTTTGGTTTTTCGAGGTAGGGTCTCACTCTAGCTCAGGCTGACCTGGAATTCACTATGTAGTCTCAGGCTGGCCTCGAACTCACAGCAATCCTCCTACCTCTGCCTCCCGAGTGCTGGGATTAAAGGCGTGCGCCACCACGCCCGGCTCCCTGTACTATCTTTAATGTACAATTTGAGCATTAATCCATCCATGAAAAACTGTCTGAGGGCTTGAGGGATGACTTAGTGGTTAAGGTGTTTGCCTGCAAAGCCAAAGGACCCTGGTTCGATTCTCCAGGACCCATGTAAGCCAGATGCACAAGGGGGCGCATGCATCTGGAGTTAGTTTGCAGTGGCTGGAGGTCCTGGTGCACCCATTCTCTCCCCCTCTCTCTCTGCCTCTTTCTCTCTCAAATAAATAAATATGATACAAAAAACCTGTCTAAGTTCTACCTTCACCCTCAGTGCTGTCCTCCCTCCCTTCCTCTGCATCCTTCTTGGACATTGTTTGGGCCACAATGAATTAAAGTAAGTTTTTCCTAATCAGCTATGAGTTCCTTGAGTCGAGAACTTGTGTTTCAGTTATGGGTGGTTCTAGTAAGGACTTAACAAACAATACTAAACACTAAATAAATGAGCACAAGGCAATGGAGAGCCATTGAAGGTAATTCTCTACTATGGGCAATTTTGCCCTTTAAGTGACATTTGCTGATGTCTAGAAGTAATATTTTTTCACCACTCAGAGGGCTGATACTCCTAGCACATAGTAAGTATAGACCATGGGTGTTTCTAAACATCCCATAATGCATATGACAGCTGTGGCAACAGAGACGTATCTTGTGTTGAAGTTGGGAGATCTCTGTTTTTGAATAATGAAGTAGCTTTCATCCAACTCTTCATCAACATCTGAACCATCAAAAAGCAATGAACCCAGCTAGTTTCATTTTTACAAATGAGGAAATTGAGATAGTGGGCATGTTTTAGGGTCAGGACAAGATCATACACCCTTTTCCACACACCACTGTTTTCTTTAAAAAAATATATTTAATTTATTTATTTGAGTGTGTGTGTGTGTGTGTGTGTGTGTGAGAGAGAGAGAGAGAGAGAGAGAGAGAGAGAGAGGGCACACCAGGGCCTCCAGCCACTCCAAAGTACTCCAGATGGATGTGCCACTTTGTGCAACTAGCTTATGGGGGTACTGAGGACTTGAACCTGGGATCTTAGGCTTCACAGGAAAGTGCCTTAACCACTAAGCCATCTGTTTAGCCTTCACACATACCACTCTTATT
Organism: Dipus sagitta; assembly: GCA_036346955.1. Lineage (NCBI taxonomy): Eukaryota > Metazoa > Chordata > Mammalia > Rodentia > Dipodidae > Dipus > Dipus sagitta. The sequence continues at coordinate 135,520,571 of CM070779.1, read as the reverse complement.
TTTTGTTTTGTTTTTATTTATTTATTTGAGAGTGACAGACAGAAAGAGAAAGGGGCAGATAGGGAGAGAGAATGGACGCGCCAGGGCCTCCAGCCACTGCAAACAAACTCCAGACGCATGTGCCCCCTTGTGCATCTGGCTAACGTGGGTCCTGGGGAATTGAGCCTCGAACCTGGGTCCTTAGGCTTCACAGGCAAGCGCTTAACCGCTAAGCCATCTCTCCAGGCCTGCACACATACCACTCTTGACTGGCATTATTTCTTAGTTTCTGAGTCCTCTGGATGGTGCATGGATAGAATGTTTTTATAATGCACATTATCTCAGGTCTGTCAATCAAGGTTAGAGGGCAAAGAAGAGGCTTTTCAGACCCGAGGAGGGATGCTGGAGTCACAGTATAGGCGTAGCGTCCTTCCCTTGCCCCGTGATCAGACTTTCATTTTCTGAGAAGATATGGTATCAAGCAAGGACTGAGTGAGAAGAATTCTCTCAGTGGCTCATTTCTGAACAATTCAGTCTACTCTGGAAAACTAGAGATTAGTCTGGGGAAGAATGAATTATTTTAACCACTCTATACTAAAGCCAGTTAAAGCTCAGAAGGGCCCAGCCTGTCACAGGAGACTTCACTGTAATTGCTACAGACCGAAGAGATCCAACACGATCCTCTTCCACCAGCACACAATCTCCAAGGGAAGCTTTGGACCAAGGTGAGGGCCATCTTTCTCTTCAGGGGTCTCGAATTCAGAGTGTCTCTGATCCCAAAGAGTGTGGACCTCGCTGCTCCCGAGTCACACTTGCTTGCCGCTTTCCCAGCCGTAATAACGCGCCCATGACCTCTCCCATTCATCTCTGTTGAGTTGGAAATGCCAAATGATGCAGGCGCAGTACGGAGCGAATCAGCCCCAGATGGGAACAGAGAGAAAGGGAACCTGTGTGATATCTTGAATAAAAGTGCCTTCCAATAAATTTTGTGAATGGTCTTCCAGGGAATCAGCTGAATGTGTTAATCACTTACTGTGTATCACAGCTGTCTGGCTCATACGTGATTAGCTGGGAATGATATTTGTGGGCCCACCGAGGCTCTGAGACAATGCAAGGGAAAGGAAGTTGGGCTTTGCAGGGGCTCAGCTCTCTCTGCTGTTTTTCCCTCAGAGCAACTTTGGTCACTCCTGTATTGGCCGTTAGTGATATAAGAAGGTGAAGAGGGGCCGGAGAGATGGCTTAGTGGTTAAGGTGCTTGTCTGCAAAGCCTAAGGACCCAGGTTTGACTCTCCAGGTCCCACATTAGCCAGATGCACATAGCAATGCAAGTGTGCAAGGTCACACATGTGCACAAGGTGGTGCAAGCATCTGGAGTTTGATTACAGTGGCTGGAGGCCCTGGTACACCAATTCTCTCTCTCCCCCTGCCTCTCTCTCACACACACTTTCTTTTTTGTTTGTTTGTTTGTTTGTTTGTTTGTTTGAGGTAGAGTCTCAATCTAGTCCAAGCTGACCTGGATTCACTATGTGGTTTCAGGATGGTCTTGAACTCACGGTGATCCTCCTACCTCTGCCTCCCAAGTGCTGGGATTAAAGGCATGTGCCACCACACCTGGCTCTCTCTCACTGTCTTGCACAAAAATAGGCCAGTCTGTTGGGTTTTCCAAAATAAAAAAAGAAGGTGAAGAGGAATGGGGACAGAAGAGAGAAAGGGGTAGCAGGACCTAGCAAGGAAATGTTTTTATTTTATTTTATTTTTTTTAAAAAAAACCTTGTTATTTATTTATTTGAGAAAGAAAGAGGGAGGGAGGGAGAGAGAGAGAGAAAGGGAAAGACTGGGTGCACCAGGGCTTCCAGGCGCTACAAACAAACTCCAGATACATGCACCACCTTGTGTATCTGGCTTTACATGGGTGCTGGGGAATCAAACCTGGGTCCTTCAGCTTCACAGACAGGTGCCTTAACCACTAAGACATCTCTCCATTCTGGAAGTACTGTTTCTCTATTGTTCTCTATTGTATTCATGTCCTTTCCCAACACACATCCCCTCCCCCCCACACACACACAGAGGGAGAGAGAGAAAGAGAGCGATAGTAGTTCAGTAACTCCAAATAGGAATTCACACAGGTCTACATTTCAAGCCCAGTTCTACTTTTTCTCCAACTTTTAGACTCTTCGTCTACGAGCCAGGACCAGCAATGCCGACGCCCTCAGCTTGTCAGGGATGCTATGACAGATGGCGGATGGCAAGCACATGGCTCAGGAAGGCTCTGAATACATGTTCCACTGTCTCCACAGGGCTCAGTCCCTTCCTAGGACATTTTCTTTTTCCTTTTCTTTTTGTGTTTTTTTTTTTTTTTGTATTTTACTTATATATTTATGAGAGCGGGGGGGGGGGGGGGGGGAGAACAGGTGGGTCAGGGCCTCTAGCCCTGCAAACGAACTCCAGATGTGTGGACCGCCATGTGTGTAACAGACAGCTTCAGGATTGCTGAGATGAACTTCCAGACCAGGCACATTGATGGAGGAAGGGATATTTATTGAAGCTTACAGGTCCAGGGGAAGTTCCATAAATGGCAGAAGAAACTGGCCTGCCTTCACAGGACCAAGCAGAGAGAGAGAGAGAAGTACAAGCCTAAAGCCACACAGCACAGCACACTTCAGGAACTCCAGCTAGGCACACTTTGCATATCTTTAGATTGAAATCTGAAACCCACCTTAAGATGCACCCAGTGACATTGCCTCCAGCCAGGTGGCTGCAGATGCAGACTACAAACAAATAAAAAACTGAATATATTGGGGGCCATCTATTCAAACCACCACAATGTGCATCTGGCTTACATGGGTTCTGGGGAATTGAACCTGGGTCCCTAGGCTTCACAGTGCATTAACAGCTAAGCCCTTTCCCCAGCCCCCCTTTTTTAATATATATATTTTTTGTTTTGGTTTTTCAAAGTAAAGTCTCACTCTAGCCCAGGCTGACCTGGAATTCACTATGGAGTCTCAGGGTGGCCTCAAACTCACAGTGATTCTCCTACCTCTGCCTCCCAAGTGCTGGGATTAAAGGCGTGCGTCACCACACTGGGTGCCTGTCTTCTTTTTGAAAACAGTGTTTCTCTTATTGTTTTGGCCACTGCCTGCACATCAGTCTCAATGGCCCGTGAGCTCCTGGGTTCTCCTGGCTGTGCTTCCTGTTGCCATAGGCACAGAGGCACCACGTTGAGACAGGCTTTGTGTGGGTGCTGGGGAATTGATCTTGGCTGGCAAGCTTGCAAGCAGGTACCTTTAATTGCTGAGCCAGCTCCTTCCTGAGATGTTTTCTGAAGCTTTACAAAGAGGATGCGTGAGGGGACTCACGGGAGGTGGCTGGTCCAGCTGAAGAAGTTATCTCTACTGGGGACTCTTGTGAAGTCGAATGACCTTCCAGACTGCTTTACAAGATGGTGGGCATGTGATGAGGCAAAACCTTGAATTGCTCGGCTCTGTATTAAAGCTTTGAGAGAAAGGATTTGTCACTGAGCAGGCTTAGAGAAGGTTCAAAAGTGTTTTGGACTTTGTAATAAGCCGGGGGCTCAGAATTCAGAGAGAGGGTAAACAAGCACGACCCTGCCACCAGAGAAAAATCCCTCCGCTAGGAAAGGGAAAGTACGGTCAGTCAGTCTGCACTGAGAGTAAATACAAGGTGATGCTGTGTCTCCTGAGGGCAAATGAGGCCACAGCCTGCTCCTCTGCGGGGTCTGTGAGGTTTTTACAAAGAGAGGCAGCCTATATATCTGAGACCTGCCTGGGAGACTCAAGGATCCAGGGAAGGGCTCCGGGTACAGTGCCTTTCTTTTAAATATTTATTTATTTACTTATTTATTTGTTTGTGAGAGATAGAGAGCCAAAAAAGGAGGGAGGGAGGGAGGGAGGGAGAGAGAGAGAGAGAGAGAATGGGTGTGCTAGGGCCTCAAGCCACTGCAAACGAACTCCAGATGAGCGTGCCCCCTTGTGCATCTGGCTTACGTGGGTCCTGGAGAATCGAACTGGGATCCATTGGCTTTGCTTTTAGCCACTAAGCCATCTCTCCAGCCCTACACTTTTTTTTTTTCTTCCCTGAGCTCAAGGATCAAAACTTAACACATGTTTATCTTCTTAGTACTAAGAAAGCTTTCTGTACATAGGAATAGTGAGTTCCTGGGTTCTGGGATGTAAGCTCTCTGGATTCAAATTCTGGCCCTGTTAATTGCTTGCTGGGTAATATCAAGCGATGAGATCTCTGTCCAAGGTCCTTCCCGGAGGGGTATTGAGAAAATTAAATTACATAATAATTTTCCAACGGGCAGCACGGTAGCGGGTACACATTAGTCACTCCACAAAGGTCAGCTTTTATTAGGAGCTCAACAAGTATTTATTATTGATGGTGAGTGAGTGAGTCAACTGATTCACCAGCTGAAAAAAAAATTAAAGATGAGCTTAGAGATAGACACTCCACTTTCCATCAGAAATAAGTCAAGGAAAAGTCACAGGCAAGCCGGGAAAGGAAGCTGACGGGTGGGCAGGGATTGCCTCACTTCCCCCGCTTCACATCCACCTTGCAGCAGAATGCACCAACAGCTCTCTTGGGTGCAGAGCGTTGGAATGACTAACTGCCCAGCAGGTGACATGGAGCAGGGTCAGGGGCTTGCGCTCCTGGGCAGGGTACCTACTGCCCAGAAGGGGCCAGCATGAAGCCTCGGCAGCAGTCAGGATGAAAGATGGGCCCATTTGGGAGCCCCATGGTATTTTGGGGAAAAAAAAAACTCTAAAAGGTCAACGGTAGGTGACAAATGTAAGGTAGAAGCAGAAATTTCTAGGGAAGGTAGGTGACTGAGCAGCGATTTTTTTTTTTTTTTTTTTTTTTTTTTTGCCAAGAGTCAGGAAATATACTGCTCCGGGTGCATGTGAATCTACTTTAGCCAAACAGCCTATTTCTTGCAAGAAGTTTGGAGGCCAAAGGTTTGGGGTTGTCTCCAACTTTATTCCCATTCATAATGGAGAAGCAAATGGTGTTTATCATTTTCATTAAGACCCTGTCTACTTGCGAAGAGATCCTTCTCTGAGGATTTTCATGGGGCTTAGGGAAGTTTCCTTTTTTTTTTTTTTTTTTTTTTTTTTTTGAGGTAGGGTCCCGCTCTAGTCCTGCTGACCTGGAATTCACTCTGTAGTCTCAGGGTGGCCTCGAACTCACCATAATCCTCCTACCTCTGCCTCCCCAGTGCTGGGACTAAAGGCGTACGCCACCACGCCCGGCAGGATACCCTTTTGCAGGAGGGTCAAGGACACAGCCCAGGCTGCTCTGGGCAGCTCCCCTCTTCTCTTAGGACGTTCTTAGGCATTCTAGGTGGTTTCTTGCCAAGAATGTCAAGCGGCAGTGGGGACAGTTGGGTCAACCAAGGCCATGGCTTCCTGCAGCTTGTGCCACACATTCTTCTTGTGCATGGGGGAGCCGGTTTGTATGTACATGTTCATATGTGTGCCGGTTTGCGTGTACGTGTTCATATGTATGTAGGCACACATGTGTGGGCATGCATGTGTGTGTGGACACTAGAAGTTGACCTTGGGTGTCTTCCTCAATCACTTTTCAACCTTTTTTTTAAAAAAAGATTTTATTTATTTATATGAGAGGAGAGAGGCAGAGAGAGAAAGAAGCAGATAGAGAGAATGGGCATGCCAGGGCCTCCAGCCACTACAAATGAACTCCAAATGTGTGCGCCACAATGTGCATCTGGCTAATGTGGGACCTGGAGAATTAACCCGGGTCCTTAGGCTTCACAGGCAAGTGCCTTAACTGCTAAGCCATCTCTCCAGCCCCACCCATCAATAATTCTTAAAATTTATTTATTATTAATTTTATTAGCAACTTCCATGATTATAAACAATATCCCATGGTAATGCCCTCCTTCCCCTCCCGCCCCCACTTTCCCCTTTGACACTCCATTCTCCATTATATCCCCTCACCATCTCAATCAGTCTCTCTTTTATTTTGATGTCATGATTTTTTCCTCCTATTATGATGGTCTTGTGTGGGTAGTGTCAGGTACTGTGAGGTCATGGATATCCAGGCCATTTTGTGTCTGGAGGAGCACATTGCAAGGAATTCTACCCTTCCTTTGGCTCTTACATTTATTTTGAGAGACAAAGAGAGAAAAATGCAGAGAGAGAGAGAGAGAGAGAGAGAGAGAGAGAGAGAGAGAGAGAAAATGGGTATATCAGGACCTGCAGCCTGCTGGGAATGAACTGCAGACATGCGCCCCCTTGTGCACATGTGCTACATTGTGCTCTTGCGTCACTGTGCATCTGGCTACGTGGGACCTGAAGATTTGAACATGAGTTCTTTTGTTTCGCAGGCAGGCGCCTTAACTGCTAAGCTATCTGTCCAGCCCACATTAGATATTGGAATAATTGAGCTGCCAAGAAGTACCCCCCATTCCTACTTTTTTAAAGACTTCAAATTTGTCATCTTATAATTTGGAACTGTTTTGCCCTTTGGAGACCCTACAACATGATTCTCCTACCGGGTTCATAACAGCTCTTTCTTACTATAGAGTTTCTAAATAGAAAAATAATAAACTATCTGGAATGTTTTTTACACAGACTCTCCCCTGGCTCATATTATCAGCCTTTTACCATTCTGACTGTAACATGGTTGTCAGCAAATTTGCCTCCTGGGAGCATCTGGCACTGTCTGGAAACATTTTTGGTTTTTATAAGTAGGGTACTCCTGGCACGTAGTGGGTAGTGGCCCAGGACGATGGCTAATCCTACATGAAGCAGGGCAGCCCCAAGCAAAGAAAGATCTGGCCCAAACTGTCAAGTGCTGACTCCAGCTAGGGAGACAGCTCTGTCAGACCTGAGTCTGATCCCAGAATCCACATGAAAGCTGGGTGTGGCAGCATGTGACAGTAATACCAGTGCTGGGGAGCCAGAGACAGGCAGATCCCTGGAGCTCACTGGCCAGCCAGTTTAGTCTAATTGGTGAGCTCCAGATCCAATGAGAGACCATCTCCTGAAGAGGTGGACGGCATACCTGCAGGCAGCAACAACCCAAAGTTGTCCTCTGGGCTTGGAGAGATGGATCAGTGGTTCAGGCACTTGCTTGCAAAACCTAAGGACCCAGGTTCTATCTCCTAGTGCCCACATAAACCAGATATACAAGAGGGCACATGTGTCTGAAGTTTGTTTGCAGGAGCTAGAGGCCCTGGCATGCCCATTCTCTCTCTCTCTCTCTCTCTCTCTGCTTTTCTCTTTCATAAGTGAATAAATAAAATACAAAGCTGTCCTCTGGCTTCCACACACAGCACACGCATGTGCATACATACCCACACAATGCTCTCACACCAATGTGAACGTGTACGCAAGCATAGCACACAGTTGTTGTCCCCCCCCCCCACAAAGAAGTGCCACATCTGAGCTGATGCCTCATTACCCAGGCCGCCCTCCTCTGAGTATTCCGTGACTTGTCACAGAAAGTGCAGTACTCAGAATCTGGTACATGGTATCTGCCAGGACAGCTCCGCAAAGAACATGAGAGCAGGCAAGTGACTATCCTCTCTCACTGTGACAATGGGATTTACAGGCGCACTTAAAATCTCCATATACCCCTCCTCCCATCCAGGCTGTGGTCAGGGAAAATCTCCAAGTCCTATGGAAACAAATTGCTCTCAAGCCAATGATTAAGAAACAAAAACAAAGATATAAAAACACAACTGCAAATCTAGGAGAAGGCAGAATTCCCCCTGAGCATCTCTACGATGCTTTAATCATAATAAATTGAATCCAATTATTGGAGTTATTTTTTTTTCTTACCCTAAAGACATAATAGATTTTCTCTATGCAGTCCTGTCACCTGAATGTTTGGTAAACTGCCTTGTCTATTTTCACCCAAGTCACTCCTGAAAATATTAGACAGGACCAAATACTGTTAATCCATTTCTTTTTAAAAATTATTTATGTGTAGCCAGGCGTGGTGGCGCACGCCTTTAATCCCAGCACTCGGGAGGCAGAGGTAGGAGGATCGCCGTGAGTTCGAGGCTACCCTGAGACTCCGTAGCGAATTCCAGGTCAGCCTGGGCTAGAGTGAGACCCTACCTCGAAAAACAAACAAACAAACAAACAAAATTATTTATGTGTGTGTGTGTATGTGTGTGTGTGAGAGAGAGAGAGAGAGAGAGAATGAGAATGGGCACACCAGGGCCTCCAGCCACTGCAAACGAACTCCAGACACATGTGCCACTTTTGTGCATCTGGCTTTATGTAGATATTGGGAATTTAACCCCCATCAGGTTTTGCAAGCAAGTGTCTAACCACCAAGCCGTCTCTCCATCTTTTGATCTATGTCTTAATCCTTTACAGACAAGGATGAATTAACAGCTATGATTTCACTTAATTATAGCTTATGTTCATTTATCTGGTCCAAGAAAACACTAGGTCCAATTGTTTTACTGCTAAGTCCTACCAAACATTTCAGAAGCAGTTAATTCCCATTTTATCCAATCTCTTCTAGAAAATAGAAAAGGGAGATGGAGTGAGTCTTCCGTTTATTTTCATAAAACTAATAATCCTAAAGTCCAACTCTTTCAAGAAAATGACATGAAGTTGCGGGTAAATTTTATCAACACATGTAAAATACCTAAATGTTGGTCACACTAAACTAGCTTTGAATTTTATAAAGTGACAGCTTGTTTCAGGCACGGAGACTGGTTCAAGAGAAAATCTATAATTTATAGTAACAGACTGAAGGAATGGTAAAGAGATAGAAATGGCTGGGTGTGGTGGAGCATGCCTTTAATCTTAGCAGTTGGGAGGCCAAGGTAGGAGGATTGCTGTGAGTTTGAGGCTAGTCTAATACTACATAATGAATTCCAGGTCAGCTTGGGCTACAGTGAGACCCTGCTTCAAAAAAAAAAAAAAAAAAAAAAAAAAGAATTAGAAATGAACACAGTGACAGAGGGGACTTCCAGGTAAATGTCCCTTGTCATCAGTCATGGGTATGTATTGGTTAGCTTTTGCTGTGTAACAACTCCCCCAAACTTTCAGTGATATAAAATTAACATCTAATTTTCATGTATATGGGGTAAGATAGGGGTCAACTATTTTAGACGGGTTCAGCTGGACAAGCCAGCTTGAAACTGCAGGTCTGTGGGTCAGCTGGGAGACTATGGTCAGAGCGTCCCTCATTCTTCCTGGAACAGTTGTGTAAAGAGTCAAGTCCCTCCGGTGGCAGTGCACAGGATCACAAGAGCCCAGTTTTTAATTCCTAATTTTTTCTTTGCCGGGCATGGTGGTGCACACCTTTAATCCCAGCACTCGGGAGGCAGAGGTAGGAGGATCCAGTGAGTTCGAGGGCACCCTGAGACTACATGCCCTACCTCAAAAAAACCAAAAAAAGGAAAAAAAAATTCTTTTTTTCTTTGAGGCAGAGTCTCACTGTAGCCCAGGCTGATTGGGAATTCACTATGTAGTCTTAGGTTGGTCTCAAACTCATGGTGATCCTCCTACCTCTGCCTCCCAAGTGCCGGGGGGTCCAGTTTTTATAAACAGAACACACTTGAAGCCCCTGTAACCATTCCATTTGGGAAGAGCATCTTTCATAGCTCAGCTTTAAGTCAAGGAACGGGGATGTTTACACTGTTATGGCATGGATGCAAGAGGAGGCTAGAACTGACAAATGGCTTAAAATATATCACAGGGTTCAGGGCACATGGAGTTTTTAAAACTTTATAACACACATACAGACACTGACACACATACATACACACACAATGACGGTTTGAATTAGGTGTCCCCCATAAACTCGTGTGTTCCGAATGCTTGGTCCCCAGCTGATGGCAGTTTGGGAGGTGGAGCCTTGCTGGAGGAGGTGTGGTGTTGAGGAGGGCTTTGGGAGTTATAACCAGCCCCCCCCCCCTTGCTAGAGTTTGGCTCACTCTCTTGTTGCTATTTTCTACCTGCTGTGGCAGAGGTGATGTCCAGCCTCTGCTCATGCCATGCTTTCCCCTGCCATCGTGAAGCTGTCCCTTGAGACTGCAAGCCAAAATGAACACCCTTCCTCCCACCAGCTGCTTCTGGCCAGGTGTTTTGTGCCAGCAACACGAAGGTAACAGCAGCCCATATGCACCGTAGAATCCTCTATGTACGGTGTCCTTTATGATAGAAACTTAGATTCAGCCTTCCCCATCCTACTCCAAGGCATCTCCATCTGTGGTAGATAAAAGATGCTTATATATCCTTTGTAGTTCCTCCCATGAAAGGCAGAAATCTGTTTCTCACATAGAATCTGGCCTAACTTTGCACTACTTTGGTGAGCAGAGTGAACTGAAAAACGGTATTGCGTGGCTTTCAAGTCCAGACCTCAAGAGACCTTGCAAGTTTCACTCACTCTGCTGCAGGGGTCCTCAGCCTTGGCTTTCTTGACACTTTGAACCAGATAAATAAATAAATACATACATACATACATACATATATGTATATATATAATTAAATTTTTTCATATACAATTATATATAAAAATATATGTATAATTTATTTGAGAGAGAGAGAGAGAGAGGCATATATAGAGAAAATGGGCATGCTAGGGCCTCTAGCCACTGCTAATGAACTCCAAACACATGCACCACTTAGTGCATCTGGCTCACGTGGGTCCTGGGGAATCGAACCTGGGTCCTTGGGCTTCGCAGGCAAGCACCTTAACCACTAAGCCATCTCTCCAGCCCCCAGATAATTCTCTGCAGTTGGGGTTGTCCCTGTGCATGGTAGGATCTTTATCAGATTCCTGGCTTCAATGACCAGGCAACAGTAGTAAGTCCCTTCCACCCCCATTCCCCCGAGGGAAAAGAAATTCATTAAATTCACACATTAAGTACATTTTTGTGGGCTCCTTCTTATTCACGAGTCTCCCGATCTTATCCAAAGAGGAAATGAAGTTGGTTTGGCGGGAATTTTCCTTCAGGATCATCTCTTTCATCTTCTCTTTTTATCTTTCAACCTAATCCAAAAAGGATTTGAGGAGGTTTACAAAGTACCGAGACAAATTTATAACAAATAAGAAAACACGGCATCTTTTGTGGAAATATTCTTATGCTTCTTAGCTAGCTGGGCGTTCCACTACACCACATTGATGTCATCTATGATACGATGCAGGTGGCGGCCATCCACATTGTACCCCACAGACTGTGCAGTGCTCAGGATCTCTTTGATAGTTCCAGAAAGTTCTCTGGCCAAAGACCGGTGGCACATCTGTTGGGCAATGTTGACAATCTCATCGAAAGAAAATATTGCCTCTGTGTTTTATATGTTTCTGCTTCTTTCTGTCTCTCGGTAGCTCCTTGAGGGCTTTGATGATCAGGGCAGAAGCAGAAGGCAGCGCTTCAATCTGAGCCTGTCTGTTCTGAATGGTCAGCTTCACTGGAATCCTCAGACCCTTCCAATCACTGGTTGCCTTGGTGACAGCCTTTTTTGGAGACAGACCCAGGATCCTCCGGTGCGCCTCAGGTACACCACTTTGATCTCGTTGGCGTAAAACTTGGGCGGCATGGTGGAGGCGGCTGGTGTCAGATGACCAAAGAAGGTTGCACCTTACCCTCCTCCGAGCTGAAAGACAAAAGCAAAATTGTGTAGCCCAGGCTGGCCTCGAACTCCTGATCCTCCTGCCTCCGCCTCTTCAGCCATATCCTACTAGCGTGTGCACCACTGAAGCCGGCACCTTACCCATTCAAGAATCAGTCTTAAAATAAACAAACAAACAAAAAAATTAAACCAGGCGTGGTGGCACACGCCTTTAATCCCAGCACTCTTCCAGAGGCAGAGGTAGGAGGAGTTCAAGGCCACCCTGAGACTACCTAGTGAATTCCAGGTCAGCCTGGGCTACAGTGAGACCCTACTTTGAAAAAACAAACAAAAAAGACTGTCTTCAATATTTTTTTTAAACATTTTATTTCCATTTATTTGAGAGAGAGAGAGAGAATGGGCACACTAGGGCCTCCCAGCCACTGCAAATGAACTACAGACGCATGTGCCACCTTGTGCATCTGGCTTATGTGGGTCCTGGGGACTCAAAGCTGGGTCCTTTGGCTTTGCAGGCAAGCGCCTTAATCACTAAGCCATCTTTCCAGCCCCTCAATATCTTTCTTATTTCCACTCACTCTCCAGTTGATCTCAGTCTTGTAGCTTACATGTCACCGCCCCCCCCCACACACACACCTGATCATTCCTGCTCTCTAGTTCTGACTTCTCCCTGAATTCCAGTTTTCCACCATCCCGCTGACGACACTGGGATGTCCACTACGCACCGGATGCAGGTGCTTTCCCATTGCTGGGACAAAACACCCAACCAGAAGCAGCTTAGGTGAGGAAAGGGTTTATTTCACTTCAGTTTCGAGGGAAAATTTCGTCATAGCGTGGCAGAGCAGGGGCGGGGCATCACATCTTGTCACAGAGCAGGTGAGACGAGGCAGCAAGAATGAGCTGCCCGGGAGACACTCCATAGAGCTGGACTAAGAAACTTCGACCCCAAGTGACAAGCCTCCTTCCGGCAAAGCCCCCCCTCCCGGAGGCTCCATCAGCTGGGGACTGAGTATGAGGCTTGGTCACAGACACATGGGGCTACTGGGGACACCTCACATTCAAGCCACCACAGCACCTCAAACCCTGGCACGTGTAAAGCACAACAAAGCTTTCCACGTTTGCGCTGTAATCTTCTAGACTCCCCACCTACAAGGCAGAGAATTCCAGGATCCTTCATCGGTTACCGGGGGTTAAATATTTACTGGAGGCCATTGGTTTGGACCGAGTTCCTGCCCAGCAGACTAAACCAAAATGGAGTGAGTGACTCATGCTGAAGTTCTGCACCACCAAGACCAAACAAAGCAGTTGTTCGGCAGGCTTTCCAAGAAAGCAGGGGGGAAACCATAGCTGACTCCTTCAACACACAAATGTTAGCTGGCGTGATGAAAAAGTTCCCTCAGGTTTCACCTTCATTGTTTATATCTTTATTTACTTGAGAGAGGGGGGAGGGAGAAGAGAGAGAGAGAGAGAGAGAGAGAGAGAGAGGGAAGTATCTGGTATTTGTTTGCAAAGGCTAGTGGCAGCCCTGATGCACTCATTCTCTCTCTCTCTCTTAAAATATTTTAGTTATTTATTGGAGAGAGAGAGAGGAAGAGGCAGATAGAAAGAATGGATGTACCAGGGCCTCCAGCCACTGCAAATGAACTCCAGATGCATGTGCCACCTTTTGCGCATCTGGCTTACCTGGGTACTGGGGAATTGAACCTGGGTCATTAGGCTTCGTAGGCAAGTGCCTTAACCACTAAGCAATCTCCCCAGCCCTCTGTCTCTCTTTCTCTGCCTGCAAATAGATGAAGAAAATATTTTTTAAAAAGCTGGGGGTGGTGACACATGCCTTTAATTCCAGCATTTGGGAGGCTGAGGCAGGAGGATTGCCATGAGTTTGAGGCCACTCTGAGACTACAGAGTGAATTCCAGGTCAGCCTAGGCTAGAATGAGACCCTACCTTGAAAAACCAATATTAAAATAATAATAATACAAAAATGAATATGGGCACACCAGGGCCTCATGCCACTGCAGTCAAACTCTTGATGCATGCACCACGTTGTGTATCTGCCTTTACACAGGCACTGGGGAATCAAACCCTGGCCTGCAGGCTTTGCGACAAGCACTTTTAACCACTGAGCCATCTCCCCAGCCCAGTTTTCATCTTTATAAGGAAAGGAACTTTTTGTTGTCTTTGCTGCTTTTTTTGGCCTGTTTTTGTCTGTAGTTTAACTCCTCTGCTCAGTTTGTTGAAAGTGTTTCTTAGTGGGGCGCAGCGTAAAATGCACACATCATTAACTGAGGTATTGCCTAATTTGAGAATCACAAATAAAAGGCAATTGAGATCTTAAAACGAAATTCCTCATTTTTTTTCCCCTATGGTTCATGAGAATCTGTCATTCTTTTTTGTTTGCTTTTTAATATTTTTTATTTTTAGTTATTTATTTGCAAGCAGAGAGGGAGAGAGAGAAAAGAGATACACACAGAGAGAGAATGGGCACACCAGGGCCTGTAGCCACTGCAAATCAACTCCAGATGCATGTGCCCCTTGTGCATCTGGCTTATGTGGGTCCTGGGGAATCAAACCTGGGTCCTTTGGCTTCACAGGCAAATGCCTTAACCGCTAAGCCATCTCTCCAGCCATGTTTGTTAGTTTTTGGGTTTTCTTTTCGACGTAGGGTCTCACTCTAGCTCAGGCTAACCTGGAATTCACTATGTAGTCTCAGGGTGGCCTCAAACTCACAGAGATCCTCCTGCCTCTGCCTCCCAAGTGCTGGGATTGAAGACGTGCGCCACCACGCCCGGCTTCCTTCTGGATTAGTCTTTTTCTCATGCCTGTACTCAACCCTTCCAATTTGGTTCAAATACTCAAAATTTCTGAATCTGTCCAATTCTCACCACTTCTGTCACCTTAGCTTCTGTCACAGTCTCTCTTATTCTACCATATTTGTTCTGTACTGTTTTCCCTCTACTCCGGTCCCCAACCCAGGGCCGTGCCTCCAGCAGCCAGTGTGACTCACAAACCATGTCACCTTTGGTTCAAAACCTTCCAATTGCTTCTTGTCACACTTGGAATACATTGCAAAGCCTTCAGCGTGGCTTTTAAGAACTCATGTTATCGGGCTCCCGTGTGCCCTTTATTCTCTACCACACTCTCTCTTCCTCGCCTCCATCTGTGGTAGTCACACTGGCTCCTCGCTCAAATAGCAACCCTTGGTTACTGATTCTAAGTTACTGCAGCACTCCCATTCCTTGTTTTGCTTTCCTTCATAGCACTTATCAGCACGTGACATTACATTAGATATGCACTTGGCGTACTCCTTGTCTGGCTTTCCAATTAGAGTGTAATCTCTAGGAAAACAATGGTCTTGGTTTCATTGGCCTCCAGGAGTCATTCATGCCTGGTGCTCAACATGTATAGCCCTTGGTAAACATTTGCTAAGTGAGCGACTCTAGCTTCTTGACTCAAATTCACCAAGAGCCGACAAATACTTGAGTCTCAGCTATGCAAGTGCTACTTTGTTACTGCTTGGAGCTTTAAAAAAAATCTATAAAACAGATCTGAATTGTGTTATTTTTTTAAAATTTTTATTTATTTATTTGAGAGAGAGAGAGAGAGAGGGTGGGGGGGAGAGAGGAATGGGTGTGGCAAGGCCTCTAGCCACTGCGAAGGAACTTCAGACGCATGGGCTACCTTGTGCATCTGGCGTACGTGGGTACTGGAGAATCGAACATCAGTCCTTAGGCTTTGCAGGCAAGTGCTTTAACCGCTGAGCCATCTCTCCAGCCCTGAAATGTGTTATTTTGGATGAGTATTAATTAGGACAAGAAGGCATAAAGATCTCTGAGAGTCCTGGGAATGCTGTTTTTCTGGATGGTCACGACACTGGTGCATAGCCAAGGCTGCGCTTAAATTGAACCCCAGAAAGCTTTTTTTTTTTTTTTTTAAGTTTCTGACTTAACTGGACATGTCAATATATCTTTCCAGTGTAGCAAGCTCAACAGTAATGGATCCTCACAGCTTGTTTTGTGAGCAGTGAGAAAAGTCACTTTTTTTTTCCTCTTGAGGTAGGGTTTCTCTCTAGCTCAGGCTGACCTGGAATTCACTCTGTAGTCTCAGGGTGGCCTTGACTTCACGGTGATCCTCCTACCTCTGCCTCCGGAGTGCTGGGATTAGAGGTGTGCGCCAGGCCAGCATGCCTGGCTTTTTTGCTTTGTTTTGTTTTGTTTTTTGGAAGTAGGGTTTCACTCTAGCCCAGGTTGACCTGGAACTCACTCTGTAGACCCAATAATGGCGTGCGCCACCATGCCTAGCTAAAAGTCACTCTTTAACTATCACAATTTGCATATCCCATGAGGGAAGAAAAGGGTAGGGACACATCCTACCTTTCTGACAATAAAAACTTCCCAGAGACTGAAGGTCCTCCTCCACGCACTGGGACAACATTGCTGTGTTCCTCACTACTGCCAGTGCCAATGCAAAACACACAGCTCTCACCTCAAAGGGAATAAAAGCTACTTTATTCCGGAGCCAAATATCACCGACCTTGGCCTGGGAACACAGATTCAGGTTACTCCAAATTTCATGTTCTACCATATTAACAGTTTCAAGATTTTTTTTTAAAATTATTTATTTATTTGCAAGGGGGGGTGTCAGAGAATGGGTGTGCCAGGGCCTCAAGCCACTGCAAACAAACTCCAGATACATGCGCCACCTTGTGTATCTGGCTTTACGTGGGCCTTGGGGAATTGAGTCTGGGTGGTTAGGCTTGGCGAGCTAAAAAACCTTAACCGCTGGAAACTCTCAGCTCCTTCATGAAGTACAGAACAAAATATCATAAACCAAGGCATGTTTCAATGGAAACATCAGGTAGGCAGGTGGTAGCAAGGTAGGGACATGTGTGCCATGGGCTTCAGACGTTCTCTGACGACATTCTTATCCTTTGGGTTGGTGGAAGCTGGTGTTCTGCTTGTACATTACAAAAAGGATTCACGTGATCCCCTTATAGTCACCAGGATGTTGGGTGAGACACAGAAATGGGCAATAAATGTCTACTAAGGGGTCTAAAGGTAGCCCAAGATCATTTTGTTGTAGAAATTCTCTGGAAAGATCACTCCGATGCCAGAATGAGTGAAAGCATAGATGTTTATTACCTGGGGGCCAAAAAGCTTGAGGTAGCCCTCCAAAGAAGCTTTGACCTGCCCCCTCCCCCCCAGTTCCCAGCTGAGATTTCATTTCCAGTTTATAGTGTTCATAGCTGAGGGGAGGGGTAGGCGACCTGGGGGCCAAAAAGCTTGAGGTAGCCCTCCAAAGAAGCTTTGACACCCCCCCCCCAGTTCCCAGCTGAGATTTCATTTCCACTTTATAGTGTTCATAGCTGGGGGGAGGGGTAGGCTAACAAACAGCATGTGGCAATTTGCATGTCAACCATTTCTCCAGTCAGGCCACCCTATGAACTCCATTTTACTTTGCTTTAGCCTAAACTGTCTTTCCTTCTTATCATCCCCTTGAGCCCTTTCTGGACAGTTCCTTCTTTGGGATTTTTTCCATCTGCTGACAAAGATAAGCTTTAGCTCCTCAGCAATTAACTTGTACAGTAACTCAGTGAATCAGCTCAACTTTTAGCTTCTTTTCTATCACATTCCCTCCTCTTTTTTTTGTTTATTTTTATTTATTTATTCATTTGAGAGTGACAGAGAGAGAGAGAAAGAGAAACAGAAACAGAGAGAGAATGGGCACACCAGGGCCTCCAGCCACTGCAAACGAACTCCAGATGCGTGCGCCCCCTTGTGCATCTGGCTAACGTGGGTCCTGGGGAATCCAGCCTTGAACTGGGGCCCTTAGGCTTCACAGGCAAGCGCTTAACCGCTAAGCCATCTCTCCAGCCCGTCATTCCCTCCCCTTTATCATTATAACACCTTACGTATGTTAAAGTCCTAGCATAATTATTGCGAGGCCCCATTAAAGGAGCTAGCCAGTGTCCCCATGTAGTCCACATAGAGGGCAGGCTCAAGGTTTGGGGTACGTCGGCTGTAAGACCTCCAGAGTCCTGGGTAAGCATGACTTTGAGGGCCAAGCGTTTGTCAGCCATCGTTGGGAATGCTGACACTGTTACCATTAAAATTTTTCTCTGAATCTGCAACATTCAATCTATCCACCACTACAGAAACTGAGATATTTTCGAAGGATGATTGAAGTATGCTTAGTATTTCAGTTCACACCAGCTGGAGTGGTCTCACACCACAGGATGCTGGATGCCTTGGGACAGCCCTTACAGTTTAGATTCTTTTAATTTATTCATTTGCAAGGAGAGAGAGAGAGAGAGAGAGAGAGAGAGAATGGGCGCTCCAAGGCCTCTAGCCACGAACTCCAGATGCATGAGCCACTTTGCCCAACTTTTACTTGGGAACTGGGGGATCGAACTCCGGTCCTTAGGCTCTGCAGGAAAGCGCACTAACCGCTGAGCAATCTCTCCAACCCACAATTTAGACTCTTAACCTTTTTAATCCTGCCACGGTGGGCACTGCGACCACCTGAGTCTGAAAGCGGTTGCTCTGGTTACAGCTGCCCACTGCACGTCACAGTACTATAGAAGCGGGATGCCAGGGAAGCTGGCGCAACGCGCATGCGCTGAGGAGCGCGGAGGGTCCAGGCATGCGTAGTGTGGCCCAGTGCCCTGGCGACGCGCGTGCGCGGACGGGCGCGAGCCCGAGCTCCGGGGGTGCGGCGCGTGCCATGGAACGGCGGCTGGCGGAGTTCCGGGAGGCCCGCAAACGGGCCGGGCTGTCGGCTCAGGCCAGCACGTCGCGCCAGAGCGCACAGGCCTCTGGAGAGAAGGCGGAGGCGGCTGCGACTTCCACTTCCGCCCCAGGGTGGCTAAGGCGGCTCGTGGCGTGGAACCGGAGGCCGGCGGCCGCACGGGCCCCGCTCAGCCCGCCCCGCGCTCAGGTGAGGAGCGGCGCCTCGGCCCCCCAGCCCCGGGCACGCGACTTCCGGGGCCTCGCTTCCGCTCGGAGCCACGCCCACCGCGCCGCCCTCAGGCCACGCCCCCTCCGTAGAAAAGCCACGCCCACGCCGCTGGGGCTCCGCGCGCTATTGGACGGCCAGCAGGCTGTGGGTGAGGAGCAGAGCCGCGGGGCCGGACGTCCCGCCGCGTGGGTCAGCAGTGACACGTGGCTTTGACGTTGTTTCTTTCCAGACCTGGTCCCCTCGCAGCATCCGGGTCTAAGCAGAAGCCAGGGCACAGGGTCCTGGAAGAAGGCACCTGCGTGCCCTGTCCTTGTTCTTAGCGGCTTGAGTTATGGCTGGGATGCCCTGTGGCTTCAGGAAACTTCCACCACCGAGCTGAGCCCAATCAGAAGTGGCAGTCATTAAGGCTTCACTTTATTTGTACTTGGGAAATTTGGAAATGGGGGTCTCAGAGCTGGAGAGACGGCTTAGCGGTTAAGGCGCTTGTCTGTGGAGCCTAAGGACCCAGGTTCTGTTCCCCAGTACCTATGTAAGCCAGCTGCACAAGGTGGCACATGTATCTGGAGTTCGTTTGCAGTGGCTAAAGGCCCTGGGGCACCCATTCTCTTCCCCCCCTCTGTATCTGCCTTTTTCTCTCTTTCTCAAATAAATACATACATAAAAGAAATGGTGTTTGAATCCCAAACTTGCCCAAGTGTGTGGCATCTGGAAATGCCACCTGTTGGTGTACATTTGTGCATCACTGATAAGGATCAAGGTGGAAACAAAAAAATCTGAATTGCTGTGATAGCCTTTTCATCCTTCATTCTTTTTGGTAATGTTTTATTTTGTAGATGAATTTAGTTAGGGTCTCTTTGTGTCTTCCTTTAGTTTTCACTCAGGAGTACAATGGCAGGGTAAGCTCTATGTGACATTGCAGTGTCTATGTGGAAATGAGGCAGAAGAGAAAGGAATATTATGGAGACTTCGGAAGGGATGAGATGCCCTTGGTCAGAGTCTGGGTGAAACAGCTCACCAGCTGAGAAGACTTCCAACACAATTAACATTTGCAGTAAAAACTGCCAGAATAGAGTTCATATCCCTTTTATGATAAAGTTGCAATGATGTGAGTTTAAGACTTGTATGTATATGACCTTGGGAAGGGCCTCATTCTTTTCCCTAGACATTGAGAGTCTCAAGCAAGATTATTGACTTTGTTTACAGTAAAGATATCCACCTCTTGCATCCTGGGGGTCTTATCAGTTGTAATCCTATCAGGTGTACACCCTAAGGACCCATTCTGTGATCTGTGATCACATTTGGATTCCTTAGGAAGCCTTTTAAAATGTATTTTATTTATTTGAGAGAGAGAAAGAGATAGAAAGAGGCAGAGAGAGAGAGAGAGAGAGAGAGAGAGAGAGAGAGGGAGGGAGGGAGGGAGGGAGAATGAATGAATGAGAATGGGCACACCAGGTGCTTCAGTCACTGTAAATGAACTCCAGAGGCATGCGCCACCTTGTGCATCTGGCTTATCTGGGTCCTGGGGAATTGAGCCTGGGTCCTTTGGCTTCATAGGCAAACGACTTAATTGCTAAGCCATTTCTTCAGCCCAGGAGCCCCTCCCCCTTTTTAAAAAAGGAATTTCATTTTCTTTAAGTTTTTATTTTATTTTATTTGGGGGGGGGAAGAGAGGCAGGTAGAGTGAGCAGGGATGCCCCAGGGCCTTTAACCACTACAGATGAACTCCAGACACTTGCACCACTTTGTACATCTGGCTTATGTGGGACCTGGGGAATTGAACCTGGGTCCTTTGGCTTCATAGGCAAGCACCTTAACTGCTATGCCATTTCTCCAGCCCAGGAGGGCCCCCCCCCTTTTAAAGGAATTTCATTTTCTTTTAAGTTTTTATTTTATTTTATTTTATTATTTTATTTTATGGGGGGGGAGGTAGATAGAGAACGAGTGCTCCAGGGCCTCTAGCCACTGCAAATGAACTCCAGACACTTGCATCACTTTGTGCACCTGACTTTATGTGAGTACTAGGGAACCGAAATCCAGGTCCTTAGGCGTCACAGGCAGGTGCTTAATCGCTAAGCCATCTCTTCAGCCCAGGAACCTGGGTTTGATTCCCAAGTACCCACATAAAGCCAGATGCACAAAGTGGTGCATGTGTCTGGAGTTTGTTTGCAGCAGCAGGAGGCCCTGGCATGCCCATTCTATCCTTTCTCTCTCCCCAAATAAATAAATAATAAAAAGAAGAAACCCTTTGGAGATAGTAGCTTCAAAACCCATAAAATCCTACATATTGTAAAGACCTTAGAGTGGGACTGTCAGAGAAGCCTGTGCCCATGCTTCCTGGTATCTTCTGAGCCCTTCCTTCTCGTTCTTTCTTTTTATTAAAAAATATTTTATTTATTTGAGAGAGAGAGAGACAGGCGCAGATAGAGAGAATGGACATGTCAGGGCCTCTAGCCACTGCAAACAAACTCCAGACACATGTGCCACCTTATGCATCTGGCTTACATGGTTACTGGGGAATTGAACCTGGGTCCTTAGGCTTCTCAGGCAAGTGCCATAACCTTTAAGCCATGTCTCCAGCCCCTCCGCCTTTCTTAGCCCTCATACTTAAGCCTGTATTCAAGTAGCCGTGTTATACTCCAATTCTTGCTTCATGAAGCCACAATCCCAGTTGGGTGTGAGCTGCAAGTCTAGGGGAACTTCTCACACTTCTGAGGGTTACAGTGAAAATCTGTGCCTCCTGCTTCTGTTCCCACAAAAATGCGGACAGAAATACAGAACATTCCAAGGGCTATGATGCTTCACAAAAATCTGCCTCTAGGCCTTTCTTTTCTCCGAAGTGTAACTAGAGCCAAAAAAGAAAAAAAGAAAAAAAAAAAAGAATTCTTTTTCAAATTAAAGTGGCTGGGTCTGGTGGTAAAGACCTGTAATCCCAGCTACTTGGTTGGGAAGTTGAGGCAGAATAATTACAAATTCAAGGTCTGCCTAGTAATTTAGAAAGGCCTTGTTTCAAAAAAAAAATTTTTTTTTTTAAGAGCTGAGTATACTCTGTGGTAGTCCTCTTGACTCTAGATTTGCAAAGCCCTAGGTTCAGCCCTCAGTAGCACTCCCCCAAAGTCAAAATGTCAGGTTGGTGGTAGACACCTATAACCCCAATACTGGTGCAGTAAGGCAGGAAGATCACCAGCTTGAGGCCAACCTTAGCTAGACATCACTTTTGAGAGCCTTTCTCACAGACACCCCCTGGGCTGGAGAGATGGCTTAGTGGTTAAGGCGCTTGCCTGCGAAGCCTAAGGACCCATGTTCAACTCTCCAGATCCCAAGTTAGCCAGACTATGCACAAAGGTGAGGCAAGCACAAGGTCGCACATGCCCACTAGGTGGCGCAAGCATCTGGAGTTTGATTGCGGTGACTAAGGTCGTGGCAGACCAATTCTCTCCTTCTCTCACTTTCTCTAAAATTAAAAAAATTAAAAAATAGTAACACCTCTTCCCTCAATTAAAATATGCTGGAATGATATATGTGTTCACCTTAAAATCATGTCTCTTAAGTTTATTATTATTGGACTATGTCTGATTTAAGCATGTTTTTTTGTTGGTGTGTGTGTAGCATATGTGTGTGCAGATGTGTATGCCGAGGCACATGAAAGTGGAGGCCAAAGGAGAAAGTCAGTGTCCCCTTCTGTCATTTTCTTTTTTTTTTTCCCTTGGGACGGAGTCTGTCAGTGAACACAGAGCTGTCATTTTAGTCAGACTGGTTGACCCATGAGCCCCAGCACTGGGAGTCCACGCATGGGCAAGCTCAGCTTTTTCCACGGGTGCTGGGGGTAGAACGGGATAGAGCTCAGGTCCTCATGCTGGCCGCGCACGTGCTCTTCCCCGTGGGGCCTTCTCGCCAGCCCTGGGAGGTTTTTTTTTTTTTTTTTTTTTTAAGCCAGGAAGAACTTATTATAGCTCTGTTCTGAGTCAGTATTGGCTCCAGTATCCAGGGTTCCCACTCTCAGAAAGAGGTAAAGGGGGTGGGCAGAGGGCTCAACAGTCCATTTCCTTTCACACTGTTTGTCTCGGCTGTATCAGGATAGCTATTGTTGACTAGCAGTCAGCGAACACAATTGCTCAGGATCTGGGAATCTGTTTCCCTCTTCCAGTTTAAATAGAACACAATGTCTGCTGCATACAAAGCACTCCTGACCACCCCTCTTCCCAAGGAATATGAGGTCATCAAGTTGAGCCCCGAGAAGCTGTTCTGCGAGAGAGCTTCCATTATTTAAAACCCACGCAAGCCGGCGGCCTGATGGAAGGAAGCTTCTCTGGGCCTCGGGTTGTCTCTTATTAATTGAAGCGCTTTTCTGGAGGGACTCAGCCTTAGGCTTGTTTTCATGGCTGTCTTTCCTGGGTTTGCCCTGGTGTAAAAGTTCTCATTAGTTTTATTTTTCTTTTTAAGTTGTAATCTATCTCCACCTAATAATGTTGATGGGCACACTGGGCCATTGCAGGTTTCTTCAGCCTTCTGTTTCATTTTCATTGATAAGTGTACAACCTTTTTTTTTTTTTTTTTTGGTTTTTTTGAGGTAGGGTCTCACTCTAGCTCAGGCTGACCTGTAATTCACTGTGTAGTCTCAGGGTGTCCTTGAACTCACAGAGATCCTCCTACTTCTGTCTCCCTAGTGCTGGGATTAAAGGCGTGTGCCACCATACCTGGCTCTTGGTTTCTTAATATGTGTCAGTGTGTGAGGTCAGAGGACAGCGTTTAGGTCGGTCCTGGCCTGTCCACCTTCATTTGAGCCAAGGTTTCTCATTTTGGGTTCACGCTGCTCTTGTTTGCTGCTCTCGCCATGAGTTCCTGGTTAATTCTCCTCTCCACTGCCCATCCTGTCATCAGCGAGCCGGGGTTATAGAAGCCCACCATGCCTTGTGGCTTTAAAATATATATGTATATATATATTTGGTTTGTTGAGGTAGGGTCTCACTCTAGCTCAGGCTGACCTGGAATTCACTATGGAGTCTCAGGCTGGCCTTGAACTCATGGTGATCCTCCTACCTCTGCCTCCCGAGTGCTGGGATGAAAGGCATGGGCCACCACGCTCAGCTTAAAAAAATATATTTTTTAATTTAATTATTTATTTTAGACAGAAAAAGAGAGAATGGGCATGCCAGGGCCTCCAGCCACTGCAAACAAACTCCAGATGCATGCGCCACCTTGTGCATCTGGCTTATGTGGGTCCTGGAGAGTTGAACCCGGATCATTTGGTTTTGCAGGCAAAACGCATTAACAGCTCAGCCGCCTCTCCAGCCTGGCTTGTGGCATTTTAAGTGGGATGTGGAGATGGGCTCAGGTCCTCCAGAATGACTGGTGAGCACTTTATCCACTGAGCCGTTTACCCAACCCAATTGTAACTTTTTTTTTTTTTTTTCTGAAGTGGGATTTCACTCTAGCCTAGGCTGATCTAGAACTCACTCTGGAGTTCCAGGCTGGCCTTGAACTCACAGCATTCCTCCTACCTCTGCCTCCCGAGTACTGGGTTTGAGGCCACCACGTCTAGCTTGTGACTGTTTTTAGTCCTACTCTCCTGCCATATCCTAGGCAAGCTCCCCTTGGAACCTCCAACCCCCAACGTTCATCCCCTCAACCCTCCATGGTCTTCAGCTCTTCGCCGCCCAGCCTTGGCTCAAGGGGTCCTCCTCCCTCATGCTCTCCTTCATTGAGAGAGGCCTGCAGGTGGGAAACAGCTTGGGACTGGAGGAATGGATCTGCTTTCCCTAGAGGGACTGGTTGGAAAGAAGAAGGGGTTCAGTAGATGGGAGATACGGGGGGGCAAAGGATTGTGGTGGGAGGGGACTGAGGTACATTGGATATCTGTATAGAGGTCGTCAATAAAAAGTGACAAGAAATGCCTTTCCTGAGTTCTGCCTATGGGTGACATGCCCCCCTAGACACTTGTGAACATGGCTTTTGTAGCCGGAAGTGGACGGAACCGGCACTAGACAAAATGCCCAGCCAGGCCGAGGAATTTCTGTTTATAGCCCTCCCCTGTGTCTTGTCCCTTTGCCAGTGATGCACCCACCTCTGGATAGCCCTCGAACCCTTCTTCCTACCATCCCTCACTGTGGTAGTTTGAATTTACATCCCCCGACAGACCACCTGGCTGGAAGAAGTGTCGGGGCGGGGGGTGGATCCTGGGGTGCAGCCCCAACGTGTTAGTGGGGGCGGACCAGAATTCCAGCCTAAGGTGTGCAGAGAGCTTGAGCTCTGTCTGGGGTTCTGCTGCTGGTTCTTCGGGCTGTGTGGGCTTGGGAAAGGGGGCCGGCTTCTTCCACCTTTATGGAACATCCCCCTGGATCTGTAAGCCTGAAATAAATCCCATACACTGTGTGGAGGTTCATCCCAGCAGAGCTGACTGCGACATCCCTTTCCAAAACTGCTCCCATCTGTGCCTAGCTTGCTAACCCTCCTTCCTGCCATCCCCACTGAAGCCACTGGTCAAATAAAACGGGCTTTGGAGGGACACCATCCTGGGATTGTAGCCACACTTCATCTCTGCCCACTGCTGGCTCATTCTCAGTGTCCCCAGACCAGTGAAGGGGCAGCAGGAACGCTAGCCTCCTACAGTGGCAGCAGGCAGTGGTCTTTGGAGGCATGCGTGTAAGTGGTGGCACACGAGCTTGGTTCTTCCTGCGCTCTGAACCAGCTGGCCGCCATCATCACGGCCTGGTCCCCTCACGCGGGCCCCTGTGTCAGCAGCTAACCATGTCCCTGGCCCTGCTCCCCATTCTGTGTGTGGCATAAATGGAACTTGGGTTGTATTCGCTCCCTGTGAAGACCTCTAGTGGCATTCCGTTTGCAGATTCTGTTGAGGTCTAGCTCCTGCCTGCCGCCGACCCACACGTCCCACCCGCCGCACCCCCCTTTGGCCAGGGCACTGCAGTCGCCCCATCGGTGCCGTTCCCAGACGAGGCGAACCTTAGCAGAGGCCCCCCTCTTCTTGAGCAAGAACTATCCTGTCTGCTGGTCCATTCTCTGTCATAAGTGTTACGGATGGGGGGTGGCCAAGTAGGGCAAGAGTATGCCTGCTTTATTTGCCGTGCTAGCCAGGGAGAAGAGCGAGGCGTCGGGGAAAGGAGAGGCCTTCTGGGTTAAGGGTGTCTGGACAGTTGAGTTGAGACCGAGGCATGATTTATATGTTGCACAGGAAATTATGTACGCGAAGGTGTGCACACGTGTGTATACGTGCACGTGGGACCCAGAGCACAACGTTGGGTGTCATCCAGGCACCACCGCTCCTTTTTCTGAATATATACTTTCTTTATTTGATAGAGAGAGAGAGAGGCTGACAGAGAAAGGCATGACAGGGCCTCTAGCCACTGCAAACAAACTCAAGAAGCATGTGCCTCCTGGCATAGCAGGCTTTAAGTGAGTACTAGGGAACTGAACGTGGGAATTTAGGCTTTGCAGGCAAGTGCCTTAACCACTGAGCTATCTCTCCAGCCCCCATCCACCTTTTCAAAACAATATTTTTATTTATATGAGGCAGAGAGTGTGTATATGTGTGTGTAGGGGTGTACCAGGGCCTCCTGCCACTGCAAACGAACTCCAGACACATGTGCCACCTTGTGCAACTGGCTTTATGTGGGTACTGGAGAATTGAACCCAGGCCATCAGGCTTTGTAAGCAAGCGCTTTTAACGGCTGAGCCATCTCTCCAGCCGTCATGGTTATTTAGAATACTCCTTTAGCGGTTGTACATAGGTTGGTTTGGGATGGGAGGGCTTAGAAAGTCTACTTAGGAGACGCTGCCCAGGCTTGGGCTGAGTAATGAGAACCTGGATAGAATGGTTGTGGGGTGGGGTGGGATGGTAATGGCCATAATGGCCGGTAATGGCTGTCATCACGGTGAGGTTTGTTTTTTTTTTTTATACATGAAAGGGATGTTTGTTTCCTGTTTTTAGAATCAAGCCTCTTATGGTATTTTGATTCATCTAATCAAATGAGCAAATGTGTGTTGACTCTGACCGTAAGGGAGGCAAACGTTATGCCTGCAGATTTCTCAGTTACCAGGGAGGTTCTGTTGGGGTCATGAATTAGCTTTTGTTAGCCTCAGACGAGTCAGAAGAAACGGCTCCCGCGAAATGGGAGCCCGTCTGAACGCTGTAGGTTTTCAGTGGGTCACATCTTGATTCGGTGGGCGCATGAGCTCTCAGGCTGTGATTGTTTTTGATAGAAGGACAAGGAAATAGAAATCAATGAGCCGACAACCCTCCTCGAGCAGTAAAATTAGGCCTTTTCGATGAGCTGTGATCCTCTGTGTCTGTGTCCTAGGAAGCCACTGGGCCTGGGAGCCGCACACCACAGCCACCACGGAGCACAGCGGGACCTCCCCCCTCACCCTGCCACCCTTCTCTCCTGACCAACGTCACCTTCCTGAAGGTTCTCCTCTGGCTGGTCTTGCTGGGACTGTTCGCGGAGCTGGAGTTTGGCCTGGCTTATTTTGTCCTGTCGTTGTTCTACTGGATGTACGTAGGGATGCGAGGCCCCGGGGAGAAGAAGGAGGGAGAGAAGAGCGCCTACTCCGTGTTCAACCCAGGCTGCGAGGCCATCCAGGGCAGCCTGACGGCAGAGCAGCTAGAACGGGAGTTGCAGCTCAGACCCCCGCTGGGGAGGTAGGACCAGCCCTGGCCGGCCCGCCCAGCCCCGGAGCCTGCACTTGACTTCCGCGTGGAGGAGGAAGGACAGCTTGCAGGGCTGGCTCTGCCACTGCCAGGCTCTCTTCCACTCTGCCCCTGATCTGCTGCAGTTTCACTTTTGAACTGCTCTTTGATTTTGGTGAAAGTTTCTAAAAGAATCTCACTATGGAGCTGAGCTGGTATAATTTATAAAAAAAAATCATGTAAGAAAGGAGATCTGTTTGTGTCATCATTTGAGAGTGGTGACTGTAGTAGGGTCTCACTGTAGCTCATGATGACCTGGAATTCACTATGTAGCCTCAGGGTGGCCTCGAACTCACAGCAATCCTCCTACCTCTGCCTCCCGAGTGCTGGGATTAAAGGCTTGTGCCACCACACCCAGCTGGGAGGTTCTCTCTTTTTTTTTTTCAACCTACACTGAGAAAGGTGATCTTCATTTTTTTTCAAATTTTTATTAACAACTTCCATGATTATAAAAAATATCCCATGGTAATACCCTCCCTCCCCCCACTTTCCCCTTTGAAACTCCATTCTCCATCATTTCCCCTCCCCTTCTCAATCAGTCTCTCTTTTATTTTGATGTCATGATCTTTTCCTGGGAGTTTCTCTTTTAAACACCTACTTGTTTCATGAATGAGTAGGTACCTCAGGGCTGAGTTCTAAATATGAATGTTCTCTTTAATCTTTTTAATAATTAAAGCATCTAAAAATATTTTTACTTACTTATTTGGGAGAAAGGTTGCACCAGGGCCTCCTGACACTGCAGATGAACTCCAGATGCACCACCACTTGTGCATCTGGCATTACTGGGGAACTGAACATAGACTGGCAGGCTTTGCTAGCAAGCACCTTTAACCACTGAGCCACTTCCCCAGGCCACAATATATTTTTTCCTAAATGAAAAGTGTAAGTTGCAAGATTTTTTTTTGGGGGGGGGGGAGGAGTGTTGTTTATTTTTGTCTTGCTTTCTAATTTAATTCTTACTTTTTCAGTCATTAATATCATTGGAATATAAAATATCCTTAAGTCACCTTTCCATCAACAGTTCCTTATGCGCTATACACTCCGCTGTTCAGACTCCTTTTATTCTGTCCCCACTTGGTTAAAGAAGAGACAGTCTTAGCAGGACAAAGTCAGTATTGGAAACTTTAAAAAATATATTTTCAAGCATATACATATGTGTATATATACATATACACATAGAGAGAGAGAAAGAAAGCACCAGAGCCTCTAGCCACTGCAAACGAACTCACCTTGTATATCTGGTTTACATGGGAACTGGGGAATTGAACCCTGGGTCATTAGGCTTTACAGGCAATTTAACAGCTGAACCATCTCTGCAGCCCTAGAAATGTTTTTATTTGCAAGCACAGACAGAGAGAGCGAGAGAGAGGGAGAGGGGAGATAGAGACGGTGGGGGGAGGGGTGGAAATCTTTAGGTGTGCCAGGGCCTCTTGTCACTGCAAACGAACTCCAGACACAAGTGCCACTTTGTGCATCTGCTTTACGTTGGTACTGGGGAATCGAACCCAGACCATCAGGCTTTGTAAGCCAGTGCCTTGAACAGCTGAGCCATCTCTGCAGCCCAGTATTGGTGATTTGATAAGTGGTTAATCATTCAGCCAGAGAATTCTTAAGTATATACAGAGGAGAGAGCTGGAAGTAGAACTCCAGGCATACTGACATCTTGGGTTGTGTCTCATTTTTCTTTTTCTTTCTTTTTACAGACAGTACCACATGCAGCCCAGGCTGGCCTTGAACTTGCTATGTAGTTCAGTGTAACACTGGATAGCCTCTGGTCCTCCAGCCTCCACCTCGGGAGTGCAGGGATCGCAGGCCCGTGGCACCACACCTGGTTTCCGCAGTGCTGGGGGGTCTGACCCTGGGCCGTGCACACACCAGGCAAGCACTCTGGCCGCTGACCGTGCTCCCCAGCCCTTGTTTGTTATTTGCCGAGGCTGTAAAAAGCTGTCCCCTCGTCTGTGGGCCCTGGTGAGCAGCTATGCCAGCTGAGGCAATCTGCGGCTTGGCGTTTGGGGTCATTGAAATTGAGCCAAACCATCACATGTTTTTTGAAGGATCATCCTGATGAGTTTTAAACTTGAGTAAGAAGAAATGACCCCCGGTGGCTGTGCACCATGGCCAGGAAACTGAAGGGCCTCTTGCAAAGTGCCTGGAACTAACTGGATTCTTCTTTAGGGGTCAGAAGAAACAAACCATGTGTCAGGGCTTTTTTTTATTTTCTCCTAAACTTAAGATTTTAAGAAATGACTGGGATCCTTCAGTAATTTTCACTGTCAGAGTCTTAATTTTTTTTGTTTTATTTATATTTATTTATTTGAGAGCAACAGACAGAGAGAGAAAGAGGCAGATAGATAGAGAATGGGAGCGCCAGGGCCTCCAGACATTGCAAATGAACTCCAGATGCATGCACCCCCTTGTGCATCTGGCTTACATGGGTCCTGGGGAATCGAGCCTCAAACCGGGGTCCTTAGGCTTCACAGGCAAGCGCTTAACCACTAAGCCATCTCTCCAGCCCAGAGTCCAGCCATTCTTAATTGTGAAAGTAACTGTAATATTTATAAAATATTGTTAAGTGGGAGTCTGTGGTTAATTCTTTTGTTCTTCCTTGAGTTACTAAAAGCAAGTTCTTAGCATCACTTAGATTTATCTCTCACTCATTGAACGCCTGTGCCCCACTAGTCACTGGCATATAACACCACCACCAAAAAAAAAAAAGAAAGAAAATTCAAGACTCATTGCCAGTTGCCTGAGTGCAGCTCGCCTCCTCCGGAAGGTTGTCTGTAATAATGGCATTGCCTTCTAGGAAAAGTGAGGTGTGAGCCAATTACACACCTGGCCAGGAGGAGAAGAAACCACAATGTGTATTTGCTGTTCTCGTCAGACCATTAAGCTTTAGGCACAGTCTTGACTTTCCAAATTTAGGCCTGTTGATCTCAGAATTTTCCGCTCAGGACCCAACCTGCAGCCAAGAAGGAGGTTGCCGTTCAAAAGCTGCTTCTGTCATCACAGAGACGTATATACATTCCCTGTGGCAGCTGTAGACATGAGTGACATTGTTTCTGTTCGGGTCCTGTGAGTCCATTGGTTTCTGCTCTTGCTTGCTTGTCTCTTCATAGGGACTGTTAAACGTCTAGAAGGAGCCCCCAAATAACAAGTATGTTCCAGGCCACGTGGTGTCTTTTTTGTGGCTCCATGAAGAAGAATCCAGTTACAAGTTCAGATACTTCTCAAGAAGGCCTTGCTGGGTTTTGTTGCTGCTTTTTGTTGTTGTTGTTGTTTTGTTTTTGCCTGGAATTCACGATGTAATCTCAGGGTGGCCTTGAACTCACAGCAATCCACCCACCTCTGCCTCCCGAGTGCTGGGATTAAAGGTGTGCACCACCACGCCCGGCAAGAGGGTCTTTCTGTTTCTCTGGAGAACTTTGCCACTTGGCAGCAATGTCACATTGGGTCATTTCTTCTTATTCAAGTCTCATTGGTTCCCCAAGTGACCATCCCCCAGACTGTTGGGCCATTACTCAGACTCTCTCTCAGCCCTCTCTGAGCTTCAGGCCATTATCTGAGCCGCACCTCTGGGACACAGTCACATTCAACTAGCCCTGACCCTTCCCAGGGGCTCCAGGCACGTGTGTCTTCCCCTATGAGAATTATCCTTGGAATGTAGGAGCTCTTCCATTTATTTAGGTATTTATTTATTTATTTATTATATATCCTTGGAATGTAGGAGCTCTTCCATTTATTTATTTATTTATTTATGATCAGACTGAGCTCACACACAAAAAAAGTTAAGAAGTTGGGCAGAAGAAAGTGAAATAGGAGCTGTGCGGGTTTTCTTTCTACTCATTCCAGCAGATACTCGGACGTCGTGCCCTGGGCCTCCCCTGCACGGAGGGGTAGGTAGGAAGAGTCAGCGGGGATGCCCAGGTGGGGTTGGCTGCCACGGGGCATCTTGCCACCAGGGGGCAGCATAGAGCCGCCAGGCCGCCTCGTGGGCCCCTCCTCCGCGCATAGGAAAACCCTCTGGGATGTTTCTGGGAAACGCTTGCATTCTTTTCACTGCAAGATTCATAGAGGAAAGGTCCTGGGAAAGGCATAGAGAGCCCCCCGCAGTGAGTTATTACATGCGCACTTTCAAACCAAACAACGGCCCCTCCCTAGCTTTCACAGGCGGTGTTTAAGGTCCCTCATCTCATGGCATCAGAGCTGAGCCTCCCCCCCCCCCCCCCCCCCCCCCCCCCCCCCGTGTGGTACAACCAGGAACTCATAGCTGGCAAAGAAAATGGTCTCTAAGCCAAACAAAGTAACATTTAGAGCCAATGTTTGGTTTCTGTGACACATACTTTTATTTCACAACCTTGGAACATTTGGGCTGAAGCCTTGGGTCTCATTCTCAGAAATCTGAAGGGGGAGGGTGCTGGAGAGATGACTCAGTGGATAAGGCACTTGCTTACAAAGCCTAACGATCAGGGTTCGATTCCCCAGTACCCACGTAAAGCCAGATGCACAAAGTGGCGTGTGCATCTGGAGTTTGTTTGCAGCAGCTAGAGGCCCTGGTTTGCCCATTCTCTCTGCCCCCCCTTCTCTGCATGCAAATAAATAATTAAAATAATACAGTAGGGCAAGGCCTTGTGGCACACACCTTTAGAAAAAAGAAAGCTGAGGTGGAAGACAGGCTGAGTGCACCAAGAACCACACAAGGCATGTGATATGGTATGGATGTTTGTAATGGTGTAAGGAGAGTGTGTGCACACACGTGTGTGTGCTGGCGGAGCCATCAAAGGCAGAAATCAGTTTCAAGGGCTGATGGCCCAGGTTCGATTCCCCAGAACCCATGTGAGCCAGATGCACAGAGTTGCACACGCATCTGGAGTTGGTTTGCAGTGCCTAGAGGTCCTGGGGCATACATCCTCACCCTGTCTGTGTGTCTCTCTAATAAAATATTTCTAAAAATCACTTTCAATTCTAAATTTGATACCTTAGTTCCCCCTTACCACAGAGAATACACTCTAAGACCACCTACCCCAGAAGGTACCCCAAACCATGGACAGTACTGAACCCTGTCTAAAGTGGGTTTTTTTCCTATATGCACATGCCTATAATAAGGTTTAATTTATAAATTAATCATAAGCAATTAATAATAGCTAGAAATAATATATATTATAATGAAAGTCATTTAAAATTTGTGTATTCATGATTTCTAGAATTTTCCATTTAGTATGCTCTCTTGTCTGTTGACCACACAAGTAAGTGAAACCATGACAAGTGAAATCACAATTACAAGGATGCTATTGTACTATGTAGGATTTTTCACTGTGTCTCCTTAAAAAGTCATAGATGGGTGTTTTTAATTTTTTTTTTTGAGGTAGGGTCTCACTCTAGCCCAGGCTGTCCTGGAATCCACTATCCCAGGCTGGCCTCGAACTCCAGATCTCCTCCTACCTCTGCCTCCCGAGTGCTGGGATTAAAGGTGTGCGCCACCACACCTGGCTTAATTTTTTTAAAAATTTTGACACTTTTATATATGTATACAATGCGCTTTGATCCCATTCCTCCCACTGTCCCCTTCCCTCCCCAGACTAAAACCCTCTTCTCATTAGACCCACTTCCATGCATTGTTTATGTGACTTAATTTGGCTTGGGTTGTTTGTTTGTTGGCTTGCATGACCACGGGTGGGAGGTTATTTACTGGAGAATGCGCAGCCCACTAGTGGCTACACCACTACAGGACATGACTCCCCCTTGCCCCAGCTGGGATCGTCTGTTGACACTACTATTTACTCTGGAAGATATGGGAGTCCCGTGGAGTCTTATCTATGAAATAGTATGGACGGATTCAATCTTGTCCAGGTAACTACATCTGCCGTGAGTTCGTCAGTGTATCAACCACGTTCTCTCCAGAAGAGAGCGTTCTGCGGCCCCACTTCCCATCCTCCTGCTCTTAAACACTTTTCTGCCACCTCTTCTGTGAAGTTCCCTGAGCCTTGGAAGATACATGTTTAGGGCTGAGCACACACGAGTCATTGAGTTTTGGTGACTTTACCAGTTACGCATCTCTGTATTAACTTCTGCCCTTTGCGTAAAGAAACCTGTGCTCAAGGCTGCAAGCAGCGCCAACCTGTGGGAACAAACGCTGGTTCGCAGAAGGCATGCTGTGTCACTAGAGTAACCACAGTATTGGATTCTCCCCTACGGCCTCAGTCCGGAGCCACAGACATTGGGCCACATTCACAGTACCGGGTGCGATTTCCCCGTGGACCGGGCCTCAAATCCAGCTGGAGAGCAGTAGGTTACTCCCATGGCTCTCATGCCGCCATTGCACCAGTGGACACAGCTTGCCTCGCATACACAGGGTCCACACCTGGGTAAAATTGTTGACCACTTTTCTCCCCAGCATCTTACGTGGCACTTCCTGGTAGGTAGAAAGCCAGCCCCAGTACAAAGGAAGCTTCCTACTCAGTTCCAACTTGATTTCTTTATGTCTTGCAAACAAAGCATGTGATGTCTTCAGCAATGGAGACTTACGATCTCGTTTTAGTAAGAGCAATGGTCAGTGTTGTTTTAAGGGCCTCTGTGGACTTCCCGAGTGACACTCCCTGGGAGGCTTCTCATCTCTGCCTCTGGGAGTTTTTGTTAATATCTTCTGGTTCTAGGAACAGTGAGTGTTATCTACCCATGTAGGGAACTTTTGTTTAAATACTTATAAAAATTATATTTTAGGTGTTTAGCAAATAGTAGATTTCCATATGGCTTATCCACTTTTTTGTTTTTGTGTTTTGAGGTAGAATCTCACTCTTAGCTCAGGCTGACCTGGAATTCACTATGGAGTCTCAGGGTGGCCTCAAACTCACGGCGATCCTCCTACCTCTGCCTCCCGAGCGCTGGGGTTAAAGACATGCACCACCACACCCGGCTTTTTATTCACTTAAAAAAAAAATGGGGCCAGGCGTGGTGGCACACGCCGTGAGCTCGAGGGCACCCTGAGACTCCGTAGTGAATTCCAGGCCAGCCTGGGCTAGAATGAAACCCTACCTTGAAAAACCACAAAAAAAAAAGGGAGCTTATATGGTCCAGGCTGTCCTTGAACTCCTAATCCTCTTGCCTCCACCCCCAAGTGCTATCATTACAAGTGTACACCACCATACTTTAAAGATTAAAGGTGCGCTTTGAAAAGAGGTTCTCTGGGGCTGTAGCTCAGCCAGTAGTGTTTGCCTAGCATGCTTTAAGCCCTGGTTTTAATCCCTAGCACTGCATAAACCAGGAGTGTTGGCACATGCTTGTAATCCCAGAAGTGGATTGGCTTACATATCAAGTTCAAGGCCAACCCTGAGACTACAGAAGGCCAGCCTGGGGCATATGAGACTGTAGTCTGGTTAAAATGCAGATTCCAGGCCCTATTGATGCCCACTGCTCCCTGGCATGACCTCCAGTGCGGTAAACTTCTGGCACCAATCAGAAATGCTACAACAGAGCACCTGATCTTCCAGGCTAGCACTGGCCTCTGAGTTTACCAAGTTACAGAGCGCCGGTCCCCCAAGAAGCTCCCAGGCAAACAGCAAAAGCAGCATGGAAGGAGACAGCTAGGGTGAGCGAGTGTGTGATGTCCACACAGAAGCCAGAGCTTCAGCAAGGGGACAGCAACCGCACGCAGGGACAGGAAGCCTTCCTGGATGCAGTGACCCTGCGCTAAGTTTGTAGGGGGACCAGGCACTCGCAGGAAAGACGGGCTGGAGAGATGGCTTAGCGGTTAAGGCGCCTACAAAACCAAAGGATCTACTCTCCAGGACTCACGTAAGCCAAATGCACAAGGTGGCGCATGCATCTGGAGTTTTTTTTTGCACTGGCTGGAGGCCCTGGTGTGCCCATTCTCCCTCCCTTCCTCTTTCTCTCTCTCAAGTAAGTAAATAAAAAATTAAAAAAATTAAAAAAAGAAAAGAATATGGGGGTATGAAGGTGGCATTTTTAGTGGAAGGAAACTGCGTGGGAGAAGGGTGATTATTTTATTTTTTATTTATTTTTTTGGTTTTTCGAGGTAGGGTTTCACTCTAGCCCAGGCTGACCTGGAATTCACTATGGAGTCTCAGGGTGGCCTCGAACTCATGGCGATCCTCCTACCTCTGCCTCCCGAGTGCTGGGATTAAAGGCGTGCGCCACCACGCCCGGCTCAGGAGAAGGGTGATTATTTCAGATAATTATATGTCTGAGAAATCTGATTCGTTTTAGTGACTGGGGTGTTAAGAAAAAAATTGAAAGGAATTAGTGAGACAATTTCAGATAGGAATTAAAAAATATTTTATTTATTTGCAAGGAGAGAGAGAGAATGAAGGAGTGGATGCACCAAGTGGACATCACCTCCTGGCCAACATCAGGTGGACAAGGGCGCAGGAGAGTGAGCCTGGCACTGGCAGAGGGAAGCTGGCTCTGAAGGCCGTCCCCACCCATACGCTCTCTCCAGCAAGGCTCCAGTTCCCAAATTGCCATCAGCTGGGGATCAAGCATCCGGAACGCATTAAGTTTCCGGGGAACATCTGAATCAAACCGCGAGCGAGAATATGAGAAAGAGAGGGGACTGGGTGCACCAGAGCCTCTTGCCATTGCAGAGAAACACCAGAAGCATGCGCCACTTCGTGCATCTGGCTTTACATTGCTATGAGGGATTTGAACCTGGGCCACCAGGCTTTGCAGGCAAGCACCTTTAACCACTGATCCATCTCTCCAGCCTTCTTTTTCTGTGTATTTCCTTCTAGACAGGGTCCCACTATGTTGCCCAGGCTGACCTTGAATTTGTGGGTTCAAATGATCCTCCCACCTCCCAAGCAGCTTACACTACATGTGCCACCACACCCAGCTTGCTTTTTAAAAAATATTAAATTTTATTTATTTATTTTGAGGTAGGGTGTCACTCTAGCCCAGGCTGACCTGGAATTCACTGTGTAGTCTCAAGATGGCCTCAAACTCACAGAGATACTCCTACCTCTGCCTCCCGAGTGCTGGGATTAAAGGCGTGTGTGCCACCAAGCCCAGCTTGCTTTTTTTTTTTTTTAACTTTCTTAGTAAGTGACATTGATGCAAATAAAATGGCATCTTATTTTTGTACAACTACAAGGTGTACTTTTGTGAGGCAGATTATTAATTAACCACCGTTATATAAGAGGCACAAAAGTGGCTCGAATCATCGGCTGTGGCATATCCTCACATATATGTATTTTCCAAACATGTGAATGTGTTTCAGAGACAATTTCCTAGATGTGTTAGTCAAAGACGATGTGTCTTAAAATACTGAGAGAGCCGGGCATGGTGGTGCACACCTTTAATCCCAGCACTCAGGAGGCAGAGGGAGGAGGATCGCTGTGAGTTCAAGGCCACCCTGAGACCACATAGTGAATTCTAAGTCAGCCTGAGCTAGAGTGAGACCCTACCTCGAGAAAACCAAAACCAAAACCAAAAACTAAAAACAGAACAAAAAGATGCTGAGATACCGACTGCCCTGCATAGAATGAATCCCATTTATGGTCCTGCCATCTACACACAAGAGCCATTTCCTCGTGTCCTCCCCAGCGCAAGGTGCTATCTGACTCTGTCCCATGCTAGTCTGATAGCTGAGAAAGGATACCCCGTAGTTTAAATTTAAATCTCTTTTTTAAAAAATATTTTAAAACTTTTTTTTAATTTTTAAAAATTTTTTCTGAGGTAGGGTCTCTCTCTAGCCCAGGCTGATCTGGAATTCACTATGTAGTCTCAGGGTGGTCTTAAACTCACATCAATCCTCCTACCTCTGCTTCCCAAGTGCTGGGATTAAAGGAGTATGCCACCATGCCTGGCAATTCTTTTTTTCTATTTTTTAAAATATATTTTATGTATTTGAGAAAGAGGCAGATAGAGAGAGAATGGGTGCACCAGGGCCTCCAGCCACTGCAAATGAACTCCAGATGCATGCGCCACCTTGTGCATCTGGCTTACGTGGGTCTTGGAGAATAGAACAGGGATCCTTTGGCTTTGCAGGCAAATGCCTTAACCACTAAGCCATCCCTCCAGACCCCGGAAATTTTTTAATAAAATATTTTATCTATTTATAATTTGCAAGCAGAGAGAGAAGAGAGAGAGAGAGAGAGAGAGAGAGAGGAAGAGAGAGAGAGAGATTGAGTATGGGCATGCCAGGGCCTCTAGCCACTGTAGATGAACTCCAGATGTATGCACCTGGTTTATGTGGGTACTGGGGAATTGAACGTGGGTCCCTTTGGCTTTGCTGGCAAGTGCCTCAACCACTAAGCCATCCCTCCAGCCCTTTAAAAAAATTTTTAAAATATATTTTTATTTATTTATTTGAAAGAAAGAAAGAGAGAAAAAGAATGAGTATGCCCAGGGTCTCTTCCAATTGCAAACAAACTCCAGATGCATGTGCCACTTTGTGCATCTGGCTTTACATGGGTACCGGGGAATCAAACCTGAGCTGTCAGGCTTTGTAAGCAAGTGCCTTTAACCACTGAGCAATCTCTTCCTCCTTAAATCTCTCTTTTTTACAAAGAAACATCATTCTATAAATTTAAAAGCCATTCACAGCTATCTGTGAACTGTTTTATCCTTTGATGGTAGCCACTTAATTTGTTAGAACTTTGTGAATTTTTTATTTTTTTGGAACTTATAAATGATGGAAATTGAGGGCCAGCCTGGTGGTGCACACCTTTAATCCCAACATGTGGAAGGCTGAGGTAGGAGAATCACCATGAGTTGGAGGCCAGCCTGAGACTACATAGTAAATCCCAGGTCAGCCTGGGCGAGAGTGAGACCCTACCTAAAAAAAAAAAAGGAAAGAAATTGGCTCTTTGAGTTAGAGAGTCAAATATCTTTGCTCAGTTTCTTGTACAAATTTATGGTTTTTTTTTCTACAGAGAAATTGATGTACTTAATTTTTGACTTCTGGGTTTATCTTATTATTTGTTTACTTATTTATTTATTTTGTTTTGTTTTTGGTTTTTCGAGGTAGGGTCTCACTCTAGCCCAAGCTGACCTGGAATTCACTATGGAATCTCAGGGTGGCCTCGAACTCACGGCAATCCTCCTACCTCTGCCTCCCGAGTGCTGGGATTAAAGGGGTGCGCCACTACACTGGGCCTCTATTTATTTATTTTTGTTTTGCTTTTTGAGGTAGAGTTAAAGACAAGTTCTTGCTATGCAGTCTCCCTTGGCTGGCTTGGAACTTGCTATGTAGACCAGGCCGGCCTCTAACTTGTAGCAATCCTCCTGCACCTGCCTCCCAAGTGTGGGGATTTCCACCATTATGCCTAGCTCTGGGCTTATTTGGTACAGAAAAAAAAAAAATCCTATTTACTTAGTGCTTTCATTTTCTATATTTGGGTTTCTTTATCTACCTAGTATTTGTTTTAGAGCAGGGTTACAGGTGGGACCCAGCTTTCTTTGTTCAGCTATTTATTGAATAATCCATCTTTTAAACCCATATGTTATCAAATCCTACATTTTATGTGTTTTTATATATTTTGGGGGCATTATGGTCTATTTTTATTGATTAGCTTTTTCACATTTTCATTTTTTAAAAAATTATAATTTTTATTTTAAATAATTTTAAATGAATTTTTTTTGAGGTAGGGTCTCACTCTAGCTCAGACTGACCTGGAATTCACTCTGTAGTCTCAGGGTGGTCTCAAACTCACGGCGGTCCTCCTACTTCTGCATCCTGAGTGCTGGGATTAAAGGTGTGTGCCACCACACTCATCAATTATTATTTTTGTTTTGTTTTGTTTTTGTTTTTGTTTTTCAGGGTAGGGTCTCACTCTAGCCCAGGCTGACTTGGAATTTACTCTGTAGTCTCAGGGTGGCCTCGAACTCTCAGCGATCCTCCTACCTGTGCCTCCCGAGTGCTGGGATTAAAGGCGTGCGCCACCACGCCCAGCAAAAATATTTTTATTGTTTCTTTTTAGGCAGAGAGAAAGAGAGGGAAATGGTTGCACCAGGACCTTCTGCCACTCTCCCGAGAGCCAAACTCCAGACGCATGCGCCACTCTGTGTACCTGGCTATTGATTTAGGCATATTAATTTTACACCAGCCCTTTACTGAAGTTCTGTTACTAATTTCAATGGTGGTTCAGTGGATTTTTTTTTCCTATGGGATTGTTTCCTTTTCAAGTAATGTAAAATTTATGTCCTCTTCTCAATCTTTTTAAAAATATGTTTATTTCTTATTGATTTGCAAGGAGACAGAGACAGACAGACAGACAGACTCCAGACACTGCAAACAAACTCCAAGTGCACAGGCATCTGGCTTTATATGGGTACTGGGGAATCGAACCTTGGCCAGCGGGCCTTGCAAGCAAGTGCTTTTAACTGCTGAGCCATCTTCCCAGCCCTCTTCTCAGTTTTTATAGCTCTCAACCTCATCTTCTAATTCCATTGACTAAAATATCCAGAAAAAAAAGTCAAATAAGAATAGTACGCAATGGGGCTAGAGAGATGGCTCAGTGGTTAAGGCACTTTCTGGAAAGCCTAGACCTAGGTTCAGTTCCCCAGTACCCACGTAAAGCCAGACGCACAAAGGTAGTATATGTGTCTGGAGTTTGTTTGCAGTGGCTAGAGGTCCTGATGTGCCTATTCTCTCTCTCATAAACAAATAAGTTAATTAAATTAAATGAATAGTACACAGGGGTATTTTGTCTTACTCAACTTTAATGGGTATTTGTAATGTTTCATCTCAGGTTGTCAATTTGACAGGACTTAGAATCACCTTAGAAACCCATAGGTCCCTTAGGGACCCATGTCTGGGAATGTCAGTGAGAGATTTTCTCAATCAGGTTAATTGAGCTCGGAAGACCCACCCTGACTGTAGGGGGCACCATTCTGAGGGCCGAGGTCAGCCCACCCAGTAAAAAGAAGGAACAAACCAGTGGGGTAGCAGCATTCTTCATTCTGTGCACGCTCACTGCGGACTGAAGGCCACCAGCTGTAAGCTCGAAGTGTAAGCCAGACCAAACCCTTCCTCCTGAAGTTGCTTCTTGTCAGGCATCTGGTGACAGTAACAAGAAGTAACGGACACAGAATGTTTCAGTGTTTGGTCGTTAAGCACACGACTGGCCTTGGTAAACATAGGTAGCAGACCAATGAATGCTTTTCATTTAGATCTTTTGTTTTTAATTTTATTTATTTATTTATTTGATGGAGAGAAAAATGGAGAGATTGAAAGAGAGAAAGAGAGAGAGAGAGAGAGAGAGAGAGAGAGAGAGAGAAGAGAATGGGCACACCAGGGCCTCTAGCCACTGCAAATGAACTGCAGACCCATGCACCACCATGTTGGCTTACACGGGTACTGGGGAATTGAACCTGGGTCCTTAAGCTTCACAGGCAAGCACCTTAACCACTAAGCCATCTCTCCAGTCCCATTTAGGTATTTAAAAAATATTTTATTTATTTATTTATTTATTTGAGAGAGAGAAAGAGAGAGAGAGAGAAAGAAAGAAAGAAAGAGAATGGGCATGCCAGGGCCTCCAGCCACAGCAATGAACAAACTCCAGACTCATGTGCCAGCTTGTGCATCTGGCTTTATGTGGGTACTGGGGAATCCAACCAGGTTCCTTAGGCTTTGCAGACACTTGTTTCAACCACTGAGCAATCTCTCCAGCCCTCATTTAGTTTTTGTTTTTTCTTTGAGGAGGGTCTCTCTATAGGCCAGGCTGTACTTGACCTTTTGATTCTCCTGCTTCTCATCCTGTAAGGCTGGAGAGATAGCTCAGTGGTTAAGGTGCTTGCCTACAAAGACTAAGTACCTATGTTCGACTCTCCAGGTCCCACATAAGCCAGATGCATAATGTGGCCCACATGTGTGATGTTCCACTGCAGTGGCTGGTGGTCCTGGCACACCAATTCTCTCTATCTCTCATTAAAAAAACTATAATTTTTTTAAAAGTAGAGACCAGATATAGTGGCACATGCCTTTAATCCCAGCACTTGGGAGGCAGAGGTAGGAAGATCTCTATGAGTTTGAGGCCACCCTGAGACTACATAGTGAATTCCAGGTTAGCCTGGGATATAGTCACACCCTATCTCAAAAAACCAAAAAAAAAAAAGTAAATAAATAGAATTAGCCTATGTTTCCACAGTTTCTTCAGTGAGGTTTTAATTGTTAAAGTTTATAATCTACATTGTTTAAAAAATATTTTTTATATATTTTCAAGGAGAGAGAATGAATGGGCAAGTCAGGTCCTCTAGCTACTGCAAATGCGCTCCAGATGCATGCACCACCTTGCGCATCTGGCTTTACGTGGGTTCTCGGGAATCGAACCTGGTTCTTTTGGCTTTGCCAGCAAGTGCCTTAACCGCTAAGCCATCTCTCCAGCCCTGCGTTCTGTTTCTTAAAATATTTTTATTTATTTATTTGCATGGAGGGAGAGAGAAAGAGAGAGGGAATAAGCGCACTAGGGCCTCTAGCAGCTGCACACAGACTCCAGATGCATGCACCACTTTGTGCATCTGGCTTTATGTAGGTACTGGGGTATCAAACCCAGGTCATTAGGCTTTGCAAGTAAGCGCCTTAACCTGTAAGCCATCTCTCCAGCCCTTCGCATTGTTTTTCTTTTAAAGTTTATTTTTATTTCTTTATTTGAGAAAGAGGGAAAGAATTGTCATGCCGGGGCAAAAATATGGAGTGCTTCATGAATTTGCGTGTCACCCTTGCGCGGGGGCCACCCTAATCGTCTCTGTACTGTTCCAATTTTAGTGTATATGCTGCCTAAGCAAGCACTACATTCTCTTCGTAGTCACATCTCTGCTTCTGTTTTAGTCTCAATCCTAGTTATGATGGATTTTTTTTCTACTTAGTGGATAATGTGAATATATTTGCATGTTATTCTTCCACAGTATTGATTTTGACAGCTGCACCATAATTCTATGTGGATACTTGAGCCAGCATTCCTTTAGGCAATCCTCCTTTTGAAAATTCTATCTATGCCGGGCGTGGTGGCGTACGCCTTTGATCCCAGCACTGGGGAGGCAGAGATAGGAG
The DNA here is from genome assembly GCA_036346955.1 of Dipus sagitta. NCBI lineage: Eukaryota > Metazoa > Chordata > Mammalia > Rodentia > Dipodidae > Dipus > Dipus sagitta. The sequence continues at coordinate 135,478,350 of CM070779.1, read as the reverse complement.
GATCACTGTGAGTTCGAGGCTACCCTGAGATTACATAGTGAATTCCAGGTCAGCCTGGGCTAGAGTGAGACCCTACCTCGGAAAAAAAAAAAAAATTCAAAATTTAGGGTCTATGAGGGTGGAATCTTCTGCATCTTTATAGAATCCTTTCCTAGACCCAAAAACTCCTGCATCATAATACATAAGGATATAGAAATACTGAAAAAATACTAATCCAAAATACTGCAAATGAAAAACTCAGTAAGTCAAATAAAAAACTGTAGACAAGCTGGGGTGGTGGCGCACACCTTTAATCCCAGCACTCGGGAGGCAGAAGTAGCAGGATCGCTGTGAGTTTGAGGCCTCCCTGAGATGACATAGTGAATTCCAGGACAGCCTGGGCTAGAGTGAGACCCTACCTCGAAAAGCCAAAAATAAATAAATAAATAAATTTCTTTATTTAAGAGTGTGTTTGGAGGTCCTAGCCAGGGAGCGCAGCTACTCGTATACCCTTGACTGAAGACCGGTCCTCTGTTTGGGGACGGTCAGGAGGGACACACATGGAGCAGTAAGGGAGGAGGGGGACACCCGCCTAGCCAGCCAGGTCAGCCGAATGAACCCTGGCGATCAATGGGGTGACAGATGTCACAGCCAGATTGTCCTCACATCCAAAATTGTGTGTGTGTGTGCCAAGGTCTCTTGCCACTGCAAATAGAATGTCAGATACTGGTGCCACTTTTAAAGAAAATATTTTTGTTGACATCTTCCATACTTACAGGCAATAAACCATGATTATTCCCTCCCCTCCCCCACCTTCCCCTTCATAAATCCACCCTCCATCGTATCCCCCCCCCACCTCTGTTAGTCTCTTTATTTTTATGTCATCATCTTTTCCTCCTATTATGAGGGTCTTGTGAAGGTAGTTTCTTTTCTTTTCTTTTCTTTTCTTTTTTTTTTTTTTTTTTTTTTTTTTTGAGGCAGGGTCTCACTCTAGCTCAGGCTGACCTGTAGTTCATTATGTATTCTCAGGGTGGCCTTGAACTCATTGAGATCCTCTTACCTCTGCTTCCCGAGTGCTGGGATTACAGGCGTGTACCACCACGTCTGGCTGTACCGGGTAATTTTTCTTGAATGAAAAAAAAAAAAAAGACATTGCTAGAAGACATAATTGATAGGAATGTATTCATTGTGTCTTGTGACATACCTTGAAGCATTACACTCCATCAAAGTGATTTGTAGCCAAAAAATATTGTGTGTGACTGGTTCATTTTTCAGTTTTATTAATGCACCTGCAAGGTTTTCCCTTGTGTTGCCAGTCTCATTTGCTCATGCCTATTGTGGCTATGTCCGTGGGTGCTTCCCAGATGTGCACATCCTTGTCACACGGGGAGAGGCTGAGAATCTTGGGGACCAGAAATTAAAGCAGGGCTTAGGTGGGTACCCTGAAATGAATCAGGGGAAAGAAGCATTCGGACCCCAATTTGTAATGAGCCACATCCTTGGTCCCTTGGAGACATGATTGTTGTTTGCTGTGTGGTTGTCACTTAGTTTTATCCCCCTAAGCCTTTAGAGATCTGCCTCCTTTTTATTTCCCTCTGTTATATTCTAGTTATATTTTGCCTCCTTGGTGTATTATATTATATTCTTTTTATCTTCTGTCAACATCATTTACTGCCTCAAGTTCTTGTTTTTTGTCTTTTTTTTTTTTTTTTTTTTTTTTGAGGTAGGGTCTCACTCTAGCCTAGGCTGACCTGGAATTCACTATGTAGTCTCAGGGTGGCCTTGAACTCACAGTGATCCTCCTCCCTTTGCCTCCTGAGTGTTGGGATTAAAGGCGTGCGCCACCGCGCCCGGCAAGTTCTTGGTATTTTTTAAAATTTATGTAGGAGAGAAAGAGAGAGAGAAAGGGCGCCCCAGGGCCTCCAGCCAGTGCAAACAAACTCTAGACGCATGCGCTACCCTGTGCATCTGGCTTACATGGGTACTGGGGAATCGAACTTGGGTCCTTTGGCTTCACAGGCAAGCACCTTAACTGCTAAGCCATCTCTCCAGCCTTTGTCTTTTTTTTTTTTTTTTTGAACCCTAGAGATTTGGAAACATAAAAATAACACACAAAGACTGCCTGCTTCCTTTCCTGGGCATGGCCTTCAGCCCCATGGTAATTCACCTTTGGCAAGAGAGTACTCAATGTTTGTAACTCTCAGCTATTGATTTAATTCTTGGTTGGAGGTTGTACCACAGATAAATTCTGAGATCTATTGGTCCTACCCTCAGGGGAGCCATGGCCATTCATTCTGACCGGGGTGCCTGGTGTCAGTAGGGAAAATATACGTTCTGTTGGATTTACTCTAGGTTGTGGGTCTTTTAAAATCACTGTGTTAGTTAAAATGAGCCCTTGTACCAAAGGGAATAATCTATCACTGCCCGGGATTAGAGAACTCTACAGGGGAAGAGCTCAGATTTATAGAAGGAGGCGTTAATAACATTGACTGACCACGGGGCTCCTAAGCTCTGTTGCTTGCTGTTTGTAATTCCCATTTCCCCCCCACCTCTACAATATCTCCCCGCAGTTCTTTTTCATGTTTATGTAGTCTACTGTTTTTCACGTCCTGGCCTCTTCCTCTGTTTCTCCACCCACCTTTCCCGCCTATGAGAACACTCAACTTTCACTCCTTCCTCATTGGCACACAACAGGTGAGCTGTTTTCTCACAGTAACCAAGCATCTGGCTGCAGGGAGGTTGGTCCAGGTGTGCCACCCTGCTCCTATTCCTTATTTATTTATTTGAGAGAGAGAGAGCAAGAGAGAGGGAGGGAGGGAGAGAATGGGCCAGCCAGGGCATCCAGCTGCTGCAAACAAACTCCAGACACATGCGCCACCTTGTGCAGCTGGCTTATGTGGGTCCTGGGGAATCGAACCTGTGTCCTTTGGTTTTGCAGGCAACTGCCTTAACCGCTAAGCCATCCCTCTGGCTCCCCTGCTCTTATTTTTGATATGGGAAGCCTCCCTGGGTTTCTAGTCCTCTGTGGACAGAGGGGTTAGGAAGGAGCAAAGGAAAGCAGGAAGGACTAGGGAAGGACAGATAGACAGATTGAAAGAGTGTGAGCTGCACATGACCATGACATAGTATTTCAAGACAATAGAGAAAAGAGGAAGGGTCCTCGGCTGGAGAGATGGCTTAGCGGTTAAGGCACATGCCTGTGAAGCCTCAGGACCCAGGTTCGATTCTCCAGGTCCCACGTGAGCGAGATGCGTGTGGTGGTGCATGCATCTAAGTTTGCAGTGGCTAGAGGTCCTGGCACGCCCATTCTCTCTCTCTCCCTCGGTCCCTCTGTATCTAATAAATAAACAAACAAATAAATAAAAGGATAAAAATATTTTAAAAAGGGAAGGGTTCCAAACCCTTGGGAATGCCACTCTGAGCTCCTGACCAATCCCATATGGGGCTAAGTGGCTCCATCTCTGGGCCGTATTCATTGAACTGTGTTTGTTTTTAATAATTTTTTTTGATTTTTTTTTTCCAGGTAGGGTTTCACTCTAGCCCAGGCAGACCTGGAATTCACTATGTAGTCTCAGAGTGGCCTCAAACTCACGGTGGTCCTCCTACTTCTGCCTCCTGAGTGCTGGGATTAAAGGCATGTGCCACCACGCCCGACTGAGTTTTTAAACTTTTTATTGACAACTTCTGTACATACAGACAATATACCATGATCATAATCCCCTTTCTCCCTTTTCCCTCTCCCAAATCCCCCCTCCACCGTATCCCTTCTTTTTCTAAACTAGTCTCCCTTCTTCTTCCTCTTCCTCCTCCTCCTCTTCTTTTTTCTTTTTCAAGGTAGGGTCTCACTCTAGTCCAGGCTTACCTGCAATTCACTCTGTATTCAGGGTGGCCTTGAACTCACGGCAGTCCTCCTCCCTCTGCCTCCAGAGTGCTGGAATTAAAGGTGTTGTGCCACCATGCCTGGCTGCTGTCTTCTATTTTAATGTCATCATCTTCCCTTCTTATTATACAGGTCTCATGTAGGTAGCATCAACCACTGTGAGGACATGAATACCTAAAAATCTAACAAAGAGCTGTGGAAGTCATGAGCCCTCGGTGGGGGTGGGTGGGAACTACTACTGTTGTCTGGCTAAATGGCTATATTATATTCGCCAAGCTATCCTCTGCATAGTTGTTTACGCCCATATATTAATGCAACTCACACTTTTGCTTAGAGAAGCTTCTCTTTTCAGTTCACTGTGACCACTGGGGAGACTCAAGACTCACCAAAATGCTGACAAGTGACAGTGGTGTGTTCAGTAAGTGAGACATCTCTATCACACCCTCCAAGGCTCAGGGACCATTGCAGGAGAGGTGGTGGAAAGAATGTGAGAGCCAAAGGAAGGGGAGGACTGTTCACAATGCTATCTTCCAGACACAAAGTGAGCTGTATTATTATTATTATTATTTTAATCTTGCATGTGAACTTGAGCCTGGAGGCCAGGAGTTGTTGTTTACCTGTCTAGGGCTGGGTCTTGGCAGAGCCTGGCCCTTGGCTCTAGAAGAACCTTCTTTCCCTAGGTAGGGGTAAGCCTCATTAAACCAGACAGAGTAGGAAAAGAAGACAGCATGCTTGGGCCTCACATGGCCCTCCCTGTAAATGTCATGGGCATTAGGTGGCTCTGACACTTGTTTTCTTGGTGGCTGAGGGAAAGAGACATGTCCATTTTGCTCCTGCTAGGTGGCAGGGGAAGGAGACTGAAAGGTGAGAGAAGCATTCAGGGAGTGAGGTTCAAAGCCAGACAGGCGCAGAGAACCAGGTATGCCGATATCCTACCCGCGTGCTCAGGAGTTGCCTGGGCGTGTAACTCGCTCTCAGAGCAAGCACTGTTATGGTTGTGAGTGACAATGACTACAGCTCGCCTAAGAAAATGCAAGATGTTCAAGGAGACCTCCAGGTAAGTCCATGGGTCTTCAAGCACGACTGACTGAAAATCAGAGGAATTACGGGAAAACCTTCAATTCCTTTGCTCTCCTTAAGAGTTGCAACTCCCGAGAGCTCACAATTATTCAAATTGCAGGGAAGTTTATTTTTCCAAAGATAACTCTAAGCAGCTGCTCCATTCACATCCTGTAGGTGCTTTGCAAACAGGCTTTTATGACTTTCTTTTAAAAATGGGTTTAATGGACCGAGCACACTTAGGGAAGATAGCAAATGAATGAGCTACCCTGGAACAGACGTCCACTCGGGCCATCCGTCATTGTGGAAGCCACTCGACCCCCCAACTCCTCTAATTAAATGACATCGCGGCTCCCATGCAAAGGCCGCAGTGGATAAATTAGTACTTGGTAAGTGCTTTGAAGATGAAAATCACGATATGAGTAATATGCAGGGGCTCTTTTCCTTGGGCTGGAAACCGCATCTTTTGTGTTTTCTCCCTGTACTGTGAGTCACCTGGCTTAACATTGCAGGGAGAAAAAAAAAAAAAAAAAAAACCTCCTCTCCCAGAGGAAGAGCCAGAGACGCACAGTGGTGTCAGGCTTTTATTTGACTTACAGGCGAATCAGGAAAGAACTCGCTCCCCTTCAGAGCCGTAGAAGAAGTAATAAACCCAATGCAGTTGCTGCCTGCGGATGCTAGCCGTGTTGTACACGAATTTATACATTAAGAAAGCACATGAAAATGTCCGGGCGTGGTGGCGCACGCCTTTAATCCCAGCACTCAGGAGGCAGAGGTAGGAGGATCGATCGCCGTGAGTTCGAGGCCACCCTGAGATTACATAATGAATTACAGGTCAGCCTGGGCCAGAGTGAAACCCTACCTCAAAAAACCAAAAAAAAAAAAAAAAAAAAAAAAAAAAAAATCACATGAAAATGATCTTGCTTAAACATTTATGAAGAGCAAATGTCCCCTGTGAGCACTGAAGACAGAAGTCTCACCTTGTCCCTTGTGAGACCCTGGATTGCTTATCTCTGGGTGTGCATTTACTTCAAAATCTGCATCTAATGCCTCCAAAAAAAAAAAAAAAAAAACCAAAAACCAAAAAACAAAAAACAAAACAAAAAACCCCAATGGGATACTGAGATTCGTCTGCTCCTAGGATGTGTTTGTTTGTTCCTGAAGCAAGTTAAGACTGCAGGTTTGGATGTAAACTTGGGCCAGATTGAATCTTGTCTCAGCGGGGTGAATTTTGCCCTTTCCTGAGTGGCCCCAGTGGCTCCCGGGGCTGTGGGGTGGCAAAGAGAAGTGAGGTTGTTACACCATCTGAAAGATGGCAGGAGCTCTCCTCTCACCACTCTCTTGTTACTTGTCTTCTCTTGCATTGCTTTGCCACCCACTGTGGTAATTATTATATAATTACGTGTGAGTTGACTCACTGTTGATGGGTGACAACACCCCCCCCCCCAGAAAGGTGACATATCCTCAGCGTGAATGAGGGTCCCGGGCACCGTCTGCTAAGCTCCGTGTCGTGCCAGTGTAGAATGTGGCCGTCACTTTCAACCCTGGCAGTGCCCCGTGCTCAACGTCACCTCCAAATTGGTCACAGCTGAGAGAGAGTGGCCTCCCCTGTGTGACTATGCAGGGCCACCCTTTACTGAGGCGAGGGCGTGCGGAAAATAAGTTTGGGTGCATGTGGGAGAGAGAAGCACTGGTCCCCCACGAGAGAGTCCGACATCGGGAAAGCACAAGAGACTCGGGGAGTTCTTAGGAAATCATTACGCTTACCAGCTTCCTGCTGGAAGTGTCAGCGGAAATATACGTACTGTAAACACGCTGTGGCATCAAGGAAAGTGCTTGACATTCTACATTATAGTACTTGGTGATGTTTCCCTGATGTGACCTTCCCCAGGGCCAGAGGGCTGGCTGGGTCGGCGGGACACCTTGTAAGGATGTGGTCATGTAGGCAGAGGTTTCTCAATCTGGACCCTTTTTTTTCTTTCCCGAGGGAATTCACTCCAGCCACAAATAGATAAATAGATAAATAGACATTAGAGTTGATACTAATTTGGTTCCAGCTGCACATTTAGCACGTCATTCACATAGCTCTCCAAGCAGAGTACGCCTACATCTTTTATTAGTGGAAGATTTTTTTTTTTTTTATAGTTTGCCTCCCAGGAGCCAAAAGCAGGGCCAGTACTGTAGATTAGAATCAATTCAGTGGAGGGAAAATAACCTTCTGGAATAGATTTTGCCTTCCCTGGGCACGTCGCAGGCATTAGCGGTAATGGGAGCCGGGTCTACGCATTGAGAGGAGATATCTAACACTTCCCCAGCCAGCCTCAGCCCGGGCTGGGTGGTCCCATGACCTTCCCAGCATGCACATGTGTATGAACGGGGGAGTCTAGATTTTTCGCCTTCTAACTTCATGCTGGAATGCACAGGACAAACAGGCATGCGTGCACACACACACACACAACACACACACACACACACACACACACACACACACACACAATGTTCGTTCATGGTGGGAGAATGATGGGAGGGAGAGAGAGAGATGGGCAGATTGCCTACTTGTGCGCTACTGAAAGATGGGGAGCTCTGAGTCTTCAGGACATGAAGACCTTCTCAGACATTGTTGAGCGACAGTCACCCAGTTTGCTTGTTCTTTCCACATTCAGGGAGCACCAGAGAGGAACAGAGGAAGTGCAAGACCGTCACACTCCATGGGCTGACAGTGCAACTTCTCAAGCAAACAGAGGATTCACAAAGAAATTAAGCCAAGTCATTAAAAGTGCTGGATCTGCCACACCAAATATGCACACGCTGTGTCGTCTGTGCGTCTGTGGGCTCTGTTGCAGCTTATTTTAAAATATTCTATTTTGGGCTGTAGAGATTGCTTAGTGGTTAAGGCACTTGCCTGCAAAGCCAAAGGACCCCAGTTCAGTTCCCCAGGACAGAGAGAGAGAGAGATTGAGAGAGAGAGAATGAGTGCACCAAGGCCTCCAGCCACTGCAAACAAACTCCAGAAACGTGCCACCTTGTGTATCTGGCTTATGTGGGTACTGGGGAATTGAACCTGGGTCCTTAGGCTTCGCAGGCAAACGCCTTAACCACTAAGCCATCTCGACAGCCCTTCCAGCCCTGCTTCTTTTTTGGGGGGGGGGTTCAAAGTAGGGTTTCACTCTAGCCCAGGCTGACCTGAAATTCACTCTGTAGTCCCAGGGTGGCCTCAAATTCACAGTGATCCTTCTACCTCTGCCTCCTAAGGGCTGGGATTAAAGACGTGTGCCACCACGCCTGGCTACCTTTTAAGAATGAATGAGATACCAGAGTAGACCATAAAGTATGCTCTTCCCTTCTGTTACCGAGGCAAACCACCAAAGGGTGACACTCCCACCATCTGATGTGTCTCCCTTTACTGTTCTGATCTGCCCAGATAAGGGACTGGCGAGGCAGCACAGTGGTTAAATGTCCTTGCTTACAAGCCGGCCAGCCTGGGTTTGAGCACCCGTGTCAAGCAGAGTGGCACAGGTGCCCATGATCACAGCACGCCTCAGGCGGTGGGAGGAGGAGGCAGGAGAAAGCGGGCCGGCACCAGCAAAACAAGAAACCCTGTCTCGAAGGCAGGAGAAAGCAGACTCCACAAGGCTGTCCCCAGACCGCCACACACAGGCTCCATGACTCATGTGCACAGGGAGAGAGGGAGGGAGACGACTGGAAGAGAAAGAAAGGAAGAGGAAGGGAAGTAGGGAGTGTTGTGGTTCTGGAGGAGAATCTGTACATGTTTAACAGAGGAAAGAAAGGAAGAAAGAAAGAAAGAAAGAAAGAAAGAGAAAGAAAGAAAGGGAAAGGAAGGAGAGTGAAAGAGAGAGATGAAGAAAGAGAAATAAAGGAAGGAAGGAAGGAAGGAAGAGTGAAAGAGAGAAAGGAAGGAAGGGAGGAAGGAGTGAGAGAGAAAGGAAGGAAGAACCGAGTGAAAGAAAGAAAGGGGAAGAGAGGCAGGAATTTCGGATTTTGCTCAGTGCAGGTAGGACGGCTGTTATCTTTGTCACCTTCCCAGAGCCCTGGGGCACTGGCAGGCGTTTCATCCAGCCGGCGTCCCTCTTCACTTCTGTAGACCCAGTAGGGATGTCAAGACCTTTCCTGCCCCGAGTCTCCCACGTGAGGTGCATCGAGGCACAATCACGTCTGCAACCCTGAAGGCCGTTCTGAAAGCGAAGGCGACCGTGTGACGTAAGTGCCCCGCACGCAGTTCTGTGGTCTCCAGTTGCGGCCGGGCTTGAAGCCCCTATCAAGGTCTCTGGAGCTGGCCAGAGTGCTGAAGTCAGCCGACCTTGACAGCAACGTTCAGACCCCCTGGGTCTGTATAGCACAGCCGTCACCTGTCACCTACCTACACCCAGCAGGCCTGCGACGTGCCCCAGGGACAGGGCAGGAGCCAGTGCTGCCAGACTTGGACTTGTGGCGTTAGGCATGTAAACAGCTAGTGGAATCTCGGAGAGTACGTTCACTTCGATAGTTCCCAGACCTGACGGAGCTATATTTAGCTTAGGCAAGTTTGGAAATAGCTCCGAGGGAGGGCAGTGCCGTTAGAACAGATATTCATAGTACGAGGTCTTGGAGCAAGACGGAGGTTTCATCCGTGTCTGTTTGAAATCCCTGGAGGAAAACTTCAGTGTGAAAAGTCCTGGGGTGTGGCGTGTGATGAGACCAGAAAGGGCAGCTACAGCCGGGGTACGAACTCTTCTCTCCTCTGAGCATCCCCAGCACTTAAGCCCCTTGCTCCCCCCGGCCCCACCCTCTCTCCCTTTTGATGAATCATTTCAGGCAGACCGTATCTATCTGTCTTTTTCTTTTACTTCTGCGTAATGTATTAACGAGTCTCACAGTCTTCCTGTTTATCCCACGGACATCATCCCTGTGCTGTCAGAAAGAAATGCCTACCAAGGGCTGGAGAGATGGCTCAGCAGTTAGGTGCTTGCCTGTGAAGCCTAAGGACCCCAGTTGGAGGCTCGATTTCCCCAGGACCCACGTAAGCCAGATGCACAAGGGGGTGCATGCATCTGGAGTTTGTTTGCAGTGGCTGGAGGCCCTGGTGCATCCATTCTCCCTCAATCTCTCAAATAATTAAATAAATAAATATATTAAAAGAAAGAAATGCCTACTGGGAAGTCTGCCCGGCACTGGAGGAGGAGAAAGGCCCACCCCACCCAGCCTCCTCGTCTGGGTCAGGGAAGCAGGTCCTCGCTGTAGCCCAAGGTTCCACTCCCCTATTAACACAGATGACACAGCACTGCACCTGAAGCCTTCGAGATTTTCTGCTCCATGCGTTTTATGTCTCATTCTTTCCCCTGCATGTCACATGCCTACCTGAGGGGCACAGGAGAGTGTGTCTTGTGTAAGCACTGGGGAGGGTCCCCCACTTTCAACACGAGGAGAAAAGAGAGATAGTAGCACAAGAGAATCCATCTGAATCATTTCCCCTGCCCCTTGCAGGAGATCTGGACTCCCAGGGTCCTCTCCAACGCTAGAACCTCCCTTGGCCTCCAGGAACTCACGGCCTGTTCCCCCAGGGTGGCTGCCCTCCTTTCGTCTGGGTCTCTGTAATGCTATCAGCTTTCCCACCCTGGTTGAGGGCAGGATGAATAGATTGCCTGGAATTCACTATGTAGTCTCAGGGTGGCCTCGAACTCACAGGGATCCTCCTACCTCTGCCTCCCGAGTGCTGGGATTAAAGGCGTGTGCCACCACGCCCGGCTCAGGATGAATAGATTTTTTGTTGTTGTTGTTTGTGTGTTTGTTTAAGGCAGGGTCTCACACTAACCCAGGCTGACCTGGAATTCACAATGTAGTCCCAGGCTGGCCTCGAACTCACAGTGATCCTCCTACCTTTGCCCCCCGAGTGCTGGGATTAAAGGCGTGCGCCACCACCCAGGGTCCTGTCTAGGTTCATCTACTGCTCATTATGTATGGGATGAGGCTGGAGGCAGGACAAACATTAATTAGCAACAAGGGTGGGGGAATTAATCATTACCCTACTCATCCCCCCCACCCCACAAACATCACCACAACCACTATGATTTAGCTCTTATTTCCATCGGGTGGGAGAAATCAGAATTCGACATTTGTACATACAGATTATCTACAGCAATAAAAGAAAAAGAATAAAGTATATACAAGCGGGGTGGAGATTTCAAAGGCAGGAGAAGCCTGACTCCATGGTCATGGGGAGGGCAGTTGGTTTCTCGGGGAAAGTCTCTTCCCGGCCACATCCCCTGTCGTTAGAGGATACGGCCCCATCCAAAACACATCTGTCCACAGATATGTGAGAGAGATGGAGGCCACGGAACCCTGAGCCCTTTGGATTCTGGGCCGTGTCAGGTCATCTAGACCCACACAGGTTGGGGGGTGGGGCATTCGTTAGGTGTAGCCTCACAGTCTCTTCAGTCTCTCCAGAACAGATCTAGGAGCTCGCGGCCCAGGGGTTCCTGGCTCACCGTAGACCTGGCCTGGTTCCCTGGGCTGAAGCAGACACAGAAGCAACTCAAATGACCAGGGGAGAAGTGGTCACCAGCGACCAAAGGAACTTGAGCAACTTCTCGGTGTTTCTTTTTCTGCTTTTTCAAGGCAGGGTCTCGCTCTAACCCAGGCGGACCTGGAATTCACGGTGTAGTCGCAGGCTGGCCTCGAACTCACAGCCATCCTTCTACCTCAGTCTCCCAAGAGTGCAGGGATGAAAGCATGAGCCACCATGCCCGGCTCGGTATCTCTTCTTGACACCACTCGAACCACTTCCAGAATCAGCTGCCTGTAGGGTCCCAAACAAAGTCCCCAGAGAGAAGCTGGATGGTAAGATGAACGGGCAGCAACCCAGATGGACAGAGACAGAGAGAGAACCTCTCTTATCGAGGAGCCAGATGCGGGTGGCAACCCCAGCCAGGTACATGCAGAGCTGCTTGGCTGTTGCCAAGCTTTAGGTTTGGCCGAAGTTAAACTGGCTTCTTAAAGAGACAGGACCTCTCACAAGCCCCAGTCCCAGGAATCAGCCATTGTCCACGAGTTTGAGTCAGGGGTTGATTTGCTGTTGTGTCTGGGGGAACCCCAGGGGCTTTGTGGCTTCACAGAAGAAATCCTCATTTTAGCAGCAATCCTCGTTTTCTCCTCTCCTCCTGCCACGGTGATCAAATTAGCAGGCTGATCCTCCTTGGAGAGCACGTGCCCACAGTCCCGGGAGGTATTGTCCATTTGCCTGTGTGATGGGTTTGGGGAAGGAAAAACAGGGATGCCTGTGTGAATGTGTCTCTTCCCTTCCCCGACCCTGGGAGGGTCTCTCCCACCCGGGATTAGCCACCCATCCAGCAGCGACCGCCACAGGAAGGGCAGCACCGTGGGCTCAGCTGCAGGAGGCCTGGCGGGTGGCTGCGTACACACTGCTGCCCACTGTGGCCCCGCTGCTCAGGCTGCTGGTGGGACACTTGAGGGGTTTCATGCTGCTGTCCCTCTGGATGTGCAGATGCTCGAGCCGCCAGCGCTCCCAGCTCTTCCGAAACTCCATCTGGACCTTCGGTGGGAAAAGGAGAGGAACGAACGCTGTCATACGAACCAACCACTCACAAAATGGCCCCATTATTACATTAGCAGGGAAGGGAGAAAAAAAAAAGAATCCACCACATTATGTTAACAGATGCAAGTCAAGACCTTCGGGCGCCTAAATTAATATCCCAATAAAATTTGTTTCTTGTTGCCTCCTATTTTCTGCCTCTCCTCAGAGAATGGGTTTGCTGATCTAATTGGTCCTTTCCATCTCTAAATTCTGTGATTCCTCTAAGTACATTTTACAATCCATCAGAGTGTTATTTAATGGATGAGGGTGAGAATCAGGGGTGGATGCAGGGAGATAGGGAGAGAGAGAGGGGGAATTGGGTAGGCGGGGTCTGCCTATAGAACAAGCTCTCAGAGTAGAGAGAACATACTTAGATGAGTGGAAGGTGATTGGACACCCTTAGCCTGGTTTTGGTGCCTGCGGTAAGCTAAACTCCCTGAGTGAGTGTGCGTGAGTGTGTGTGTGTGTACACGTGTGTGTGTGTGTGTGTGTGGCGGGCATCTGCCCACGGTGGTTCTTGATTTGCATCTTTCTGCCCCAGCAATCTCGTCCCCAAGCATCCACCCTCCTGAGGAGGCCTCATCTGTGTGTGTTTGTATGTGTGTGGGCACATGCGTGTGGGTGCACATGCTTGTGTATATGTAGAACAGAGGACAACCTTGGGGTTATCCTTACAAAGGCAGTCCACAGTTTGATTGAGGGTCTCTCATAGGTCCAACGCCCAGCACTTAGACTGGCTGGCCAGTAAGCCCCAGGGATCCCCCTGTCTGTGCCATCAACAGCACTGAGATTACGGGCGACGTACCCAACTTTCACACGGGCACCGGGGATGGAATTCCAGTCCTCGTGCTCTCTATGCAAGCACTGTACAACAAAGCCATTGCCCAGTCTCTCCCTGAAGGCTTTTTTAAAAAATATATATTATTTATTTATTTGAGAGAGAGAAAGAGGCAGAGAGAAAGAGGGAATGGGTGTGTCAGGGCCTCCAGCCACTGCAAACCAACTCCAGATGCATGCGCCCCCTTCTGCACCTAGCTTTACATGGGTCCTGGGGAATTGAACCGGGGTCCCTAGGCTTCACAGGCAAATGCCTTAACCACTAAGCCATTTCCCCACCCCTCTTTTTTTTTTTTTTTTTGAGACAGGCTCTCCCTCTGTAGCCCAGACTGGCCTCCAACTTGTGACCCTCCTGCCTCAGCCTCCTGAGTGTTGGAATTACAAGCTTCCATCCCTAAGCTTAGCCTTCTCCTGAGGTTTTCAGCTAGTCCTCAAACCTCCCGGGGGAGGAAGGAATGAAGCAAAGCAAGGAGCCAGAAATGAGCTGTAGCCCAGGGCTTCTCAACCTGGCTCTGAGCCTATTCCACTCAGGTGACACCAGCCAACCAGGAACCCTGCTGTACTGAGCTTGGGCCTCCTCGTGAGGAAGGCCTCCTCAGGAGGGCGGATGCTTGGGGGCGGGGAGATTGCTGGGGCAAAGATACAAATCAAGAAACACCTTGGGCAGGCTGAGGAGATGGCTCAGTGGTTAAGGCACTTGCCTGCAAAGCCTCAAGACCTGGGTTCAGTTCCCCAGGACCCACATAAAGCCAGGTGCACAAAGTGGTGCGTGCATCTGGAGTTCATTTGCAGCAGCTGGAGGCCTTGGTGCACCCATTCTGTCTCTCTTTCTCTCCTTATAAGTAAATTACAAAGATTTTTTTTTTTTTTTTAAGAAACACTCTGGAGCCCCAGTCCCTCAAGGGCATGGGACGTCATAGGCTCCTGTCCTAGCCCTGTGGTTGGAATTCTTAGAGAGACTTAGAAACCACACAGCCTGTCCCAAGGGTGTTATTCCCCTAAGTTCACTCTCCACAGCTGCTCTGATGTACCCAGCTCTTGCCATCAGCCTTCCCACATAGAAGTGTCTAGAATACAGGTTCCCATTAGATCCAAGCCACCGGGGGGGGGGGGGGGTTTGGCTGCTAGCAGCTGTGATAAGGGACTCTCTCTGCCAGTCCTTGCACATGCCTGTAAGCAAACAGCTCTCCTCTTACCCCCGCCCCGTGTCATCCATCTAGCCAAGCCCAGCCAGACCCCTTGTGTGATCACATGCCATCCCTTAAAAGAACTTCTGCACTGAGTAGAGCTGAGATCCCCCAGAGCCTTCCTGTCGGGACACCCTGGCATCCCAGGCGGCGTCACGGAGCCCAGGCTTGTCAGGGAGAGGGAAGGCGGCCAAGCAGACGCTACCTATGGCTGCCCAGCTCTGTGCCAACTCCCTGCCCATCTGAGGTCATGTGCTTTGTGTATTGAGAGCTGGGATGGGAAGCTGAGACCGATGGCGGCCTTCCCACGGCCTTCCACTTGGAGGAGGGCGGGAGAAAGGTGACCCTGCCTCAAAGGAGGGGGGGGTTAAGGGCTGACACCCAGATGTTGCCCTGTGATCTCCACATGTATGTTGTGACATCAGATCCCCAACACCCACACAAGATGCCCGTAATGGTGGTGCATGGCTGCGGCCCTGGCACTGGCTAGGCAGAGACGTGCAAATCTCTAGGGGTTACTGGCCAGCTAAATTGGTGTTCAATGTCAGCCCTTGTCTCAACAGAGAAAGTGGAAAGAGACTTAGAACATTGGCTGTCAGCCTCTGGCCTATACACACACACGCCCACTCATGCTTTTTGTATCTCCACCCCACACACAAATAAACATACACACACACACACACACACACACACGCACAAAAACTAAAGAGCCACTATCTATAGGCCCATCTTGGTTCCCTTCCATGCCAACCCTGTGGTCACTCCCCAGGTAAAGGTGAGTAAACAGAGGCAGACATAAAGGATTTCTCCAGGGCCCGGCTGGGACTTGAGGCCAAGTCCAGATGGTAGCCAATGTCTGGCCTCCTTGCTGTTGACCTCCTGCCCGTCACAGCTCTTGAGGTCCGCATGGTTCCTGGCCGTGTCTCCTCCCCCATTAGCTGAGATGGCTGTGTCCACATATTCCAGCTCTCACCATTTGAAAAATAGTAAAGAGCTGGGTGTGGTGGCGCACGCCTTTCATCCCAGCACTTAGGAGGCAGAGGTAGGAGGATCACCATGAGTTCGAGGCCTTCCTGAGACTACACAGTGAATTCCAGGTCAGCCTGGGCTAGACTGACACCCTGCATCAAAAAACCAACCAAACAAACAAAAATAAACCCAGTAAAGACCTCGGCTTCCCAGAATTCCTGCTCTGAGACCGGGTCCAGGCATAGACCCCACCTGCTTCTAGCACAGTGCTCAGCATATAGCAGGCATTCACCGCCTGGGTTTAAATGAGTGACATGAACGACTGAACCCACGGACAGGCCTCTAACCTCAGGTCCTCTCGTTCCTCAGCTATGAAAATAAAACAACAGACGACTCAGGCCAGACACTTCTGCACAGTCTCATGTCACCTCCTCCTCCCTGCCCTCTGAGCCCTGCAGCCACAAAACATGTCCCGGGCACCTTCTCTGGCCAGACACCAGAGCCAGGTGGTGCCGGCTCACCTCCACTGACACCCCCTGGGGAGCAGAGGTGAGGGAGGCAGGGTGACTTGCCCGCAGCCTCACAGCTCGGCACTGCAGGATGAGCCACCGTGGTTTCTGAGTCACGGCGCTTTGCCCTCAGCCGTGACGTATAGAGCAAAGCTGTCCCTAGGACTCCCCACCTCTGTGTCCCCTATTCTCCATCCCCAGCAGCTGGTGCAGGCCTGGGCAGTCACAGGAGACCAAGGTTCAAGCCATCTTTTCTCCTCGGGTCACCAGTGCTTGGCATTGCCATGGCAACCCTGGGTCTGGAGAGCAGCTCTTGTGGACGGAGGCCTGAGAGCCATGTGTCTTTTGTAGATCGGTGACGGTGACATGTCTGTCATTATGTCTGGAGGAGCCAGGGCAAGAGGAGTCTGTGGGGTGGGTTTAAAGGAATTAGGCAGTGGACGGGAAGGGGGCAGGCTGTGCACCCCGAACGAAGCCTCTTGGACCCATGACACTAGCCGGGGGAGCCTGAGGGAGGTGTCTATGGCCGGGCCTCGTCCCAGAGCAGCAATTCTACGGATTCAAGGCCTTTGCTTTTTTTTTTTTAATAACATTTTTATTTATTCATTTGCAGGCAGAGAGTGAGAGACTATGAATATGGGTGTGCCGGGGCCTCTTGCCACTGCAAATGAACTCCAGATAAGTGCACCACTTTGTGCATCTGGCTTTGTGTGGGTACTGGGGGAATTGAACCCGGGGTCATTAGGCTTTCCAGGCAAGCGCCTTAGTCGCTGAGC
Source organism: Dipus sagitta (assembly GCA_036346955.1). Classification (NCBI taxonomy): domain Eukaryota; kingdom Metazoa; phylum Chordata; class Mammalia; order Rodentia; family Dipodidae; genus Dipus; species Dipus sagitta. The sequence continues at coordinate 135,461,566 of CM070779.1, read as the reverse complement.
CAGCTCTTCAGTGAGGGATCCAAGGTCTTTACTTTGCCATGGGCACGGCCAGCAAGGCTACGTGTCCATCCCTCCCTCCTCGGCGAAGCAGAGCCAGCCGTAGGTAGATGGTGGGGTGAGGAGCTGACCGGGCTTTAGGGAACAGAATCCAGGAGAAGGTGGTGAGCTGGGTCCCCGGGGAGAGTTAAGTGTGTCACCAGGGTTGTGGTGAGTGTGTGCTACTGTGTGGGTTTGGGGACAGGGGAGCAAAGAGTGGGAAACAGGGACTGTAAGTCGGCAGGGTGACAAAGTGGGAAAAGGGAGTCTTGGGGTTTCCTCCCCTGCAGGGGTGCAGCTTTTTGTCCCTGTCCCATGTCACTTCTGGGCTGGAGTGCCCAGGACAGGAGCTCACCCTCCCTGGGGCTGAGAGATTTTTTTTTTTTTTTCCTAAAGAAAGGTTGCCCTGCGGGGCCAGGTTCTCACGTGCTTACAGCTCCTGCTCCTCAGAAGCCCTGGGCAGCTCTGACAGAGAGCGAGGGCAGCCTTGGTCCCGCACGATGGTGGTGTGAATGGAATGTTGCTCCCATAGACTCTTGTGTTTTGGATACCTGGTCACCAGCTCGTGGCAATTTGGGAGAGCTGTGGAGTGTTTAGGAGGTAGAGCCTTGGGAGAGATGTGTCACTGGGGCTGGCCTTGGACTTTATAGCTCAGCCTCCTTGCTAGGGCTAGCCTCGACCTAGCTCCCTCTCTCTCTCCCTCTCTCTCCCTCCCTCTCTCTCTCTCTCTCTCACACACACACACTGCTTCCTCTCAGCCACTGAAACAAGATGTGACGCCCCGGCGGCTTGCTCTGCCGTGCTTTCCCTGCCGAGATGAAACCTCCCCTCAAGACCGTGAGCTGAAATAAATCCCTTCCTTCCATAAGCTGCCTCAGGTCAGGTGTTCCGTCCCAGCAATGGGAAGGTAAAGGCTACATGCAAACCTGCTGTGGGACCCAGGCTCTGCTGGTTGAAATGCCATCTGAGTGACCCTCACAAGCTCTTCCTGGTCTCCACACCCAGCCCGGGGCCCTCTGAAGAACCCCCCCACCCAGAGCAGCCAGAATCCCATGGAGAGACCCTTCCTCTGTTGCTGTGTTCAAGTTACCCAGCCCCGCCTCAACGTGAGGGGCTCACCGGCTCCTTCTCCCCCCTCCCCCCCCACCATAGCCCTACCCCCTTCTTATCTGTTGAGTCATAACTATTCGTTTCACCTTTCCTGGTTGTAATGTTGTCATCTGGAAAGTTGACACTGGCTGTGATAAAATCCTTGAGCGCCTTAAAGGCAGAAAGCGCTTACGGAACACGGTTTCACTCTGAGCCCACAGGAAGCCAGTTCAGAGAGGACGAGAAGACCTTAGGGATGGGGGTCTACTGCCCTCCACTGTTTCACCCAGCCTCATTTTCTCTGCAGGGTCCTCTGAAATGTCCTAGGCCCTAGCCTCTGGTGTCACGGCGTTCTGGAGGATATACAATGTGATAGCTGTTGTCTGCTGAGCGTCTGGAGATGGGGTGCCCAGAGCAGCCGTGGAGTGCAGCGAGCCTTCTGCACGTGGCCTATTCTTGGCTCCCCTCACCACATCTCGTTGTAGCAACAAGACCGCCACTTTGTAGTGGAGGTTCGAGTGGACAGAACGCCATGCACGGGACGGGATGGAACAGGACACACAGGCACGAGGTCACCTCAGCTCTAGCCTGCAAGCAGACCACAGAGCAGTGCACCTGCTGTGCCACAGAGAACAGGGTGCTTGCTTCCTTAAATTGGAATCAATTTGGCTTCTGACTGTCATTCTTTCCAGGCCAAAAATCTGGGGCAGGTTTCCTAAAGTCTCGTTTTCCATGTCTTTAGGTGTGAAACATGGGAATCATGAGGCCAGAATTTGAGCCGTTTATTTTCTTTTAAAGAGTATCACAATTAAGTGAGATAGTGATAATTAAAGCCTAGGTTGTGACTTGGCTCTGTGTGTGTGTATGTGCGCGTGCATGTCTATGTGTTGAATCACTTTGCAATAAACATCTGGGTCATCCCCAAACTCTCATACATACCATCAGGTATTCTTGCACACGTGTGTGTGTGTGTGTGTGTGTGTGTGTGTTGAATCACTTTACAATAACTAGTCAACATCACTACAGGGAACTCAGGTTCCCTTAATGTGAGGCTAAACCATCCCCAAGCTCCCTAACGTGTACCATTTAGGTATTCTTGTGTGTGCATGTGTGTGTACGCGCATATGTGTGTACACACACACGAGAGAGAGAGAGAGAGAGAGAGAAACAATATACAGGAAACATGCTTCTTCCATTCCAGGCCACCATGGGCACAAGTGGGGTTTCAGCTAAGAACACTTTTGGGAGCCCCCACGCCACAGCTCCATACCAGCCACTGGCAGCAGCCGGCAGGGCCCCCGCCACCCCTCCTCCGACCTTACCTCACTGTTGACAAAGCAGTACAAGATGGCCACCATCAGCCCCTGCAAGCAAGAGGCAGGCGTATTAGTTGGAGGGAAGGGTCTAGTTCAGCCTCCACACACCCTTCTCCCTAAAGGAGGCAGCTTGGGTAGACAAAAGTGTCAAGGGCTCTCGTCTCCCTTCTGGAGGAACAAGAGGCCCCCTGTCTTAGACCCTGCCAAAGTGTCGCCATCTCCCCTTGAGGAGGCGGGACTTGGTGGAGCATGCCATCTCTGAGTGTGAACTTTTCCCACCCCAGTTCACTTGTTCACTAAACTACCAATGCCCCACAACTGGCTGTGTGTGTGTGTGTGTGTGTGTGCATGAGAGTGGATGCACACACATGGACCCATATGCTTATAGACTTCCCGTAATATTCTCGAGGGACAGGGCCAGCTTCTTAGATGCCCTGAGACATCATCCCATGCTAGCAGAGAGATGGATTCCTTGCTTTCAAACTGCATCACCCTGTGTCTTGTAGCGGTTTTCAGTCTTCCCAACTGAAATGTCTCCTCCTGGAGAGAGGAGCCAGGTTCATGACTCAGGAAGTTGGTGGCAAGACCCCTCTCCAAGGCGATATAAGCATTAACAACGGCTGGGGCAGGAGACTCTTCAGTGGAGCTGCCCGCAAGCTGCACAGGAGCGCCAGGGGTAAGGCTTTGTCACCATCCATGCCAGTGTGAGCTTTTCTGTGACGCAGCCCCCTTTGAGTCGCCCATGCTCCCGTAAGTAACTCTAATAAACTCCCTAGTTCACCGACCTAGACTCAGGTGGAATCATTTCTTCAGTCTCCCATTGGTGCCCTATCTGAGGTGAACAGGTTTTTTGTTCATGACTCTAGGAAAAGTCATACGGTACCCTATAAATCTTGTTTTGACATTTTCATGTCAGTTTCCTGCTTGGTAAAGTAGGGACAGTCCCACAGGATGGCAAGTGTGAGGAGGACTAAACACCCTGTGTGTGTGAGGTGCTCGCAGGGTGTGTGCCACCCAGGGGATGGCAATGCCTCTCTCTGTAGCCCAAGTGCCCAGGGCCAACTCTGAGAAGGCTTCTGGTCCCATGAACTTACAGACACCGGCCTGTATTTCAGGACACCTGGGGGATAGATACCCTCTCTGCCCATGATTCAACCACGTGACTTGGGGCCAGGCCGCTCTCCTGGGCCTCAGCCTGCCCTCTAGCCCTTCATCATGCTGGGACACCCCAAGCCAGTGCCCCGGCTGTGCGTCACCTGGAAGGACGTGAAGGAGAGCTCTGTGAAGAGCTTGACGAAGCGCAGCGTCCCTCGGGCGTGTTCGTCCATCACAAAGGCAAAGATGACCTCGTGTGTCCCCAGCAGGGGATGAGGGTCAGGGTGGACTTGGCAAGTCTGGGGATAGAGAGAGACCTCTGAAGCCAATCTGGGCCCCTAACTCATGGACACTTCTCCCCTCTCTGTGCTTTTGCCTCTTTCCGTCAACTGACTCGTGAAACCCTTGTACTGCCAATACCCCAAAACAGGCTTCCTGAAGTCAAGACCCCAGAATCTCAGGTCATGCCAAGGACAGGGTGCTGGAAAGGCTTGGGGGTGGGGGTCCTAGCCAACATCTGGGTTTGGAGAAGAAGGGCACACAGATCTTTACACTAAGCACTCTAGAATCTCTCTCTGCTGGAAGGGAGGACGGGGGTGGGGAGGCCCTCGGAGCTGGCTTGGTCAGGGCACCTGCATTTGACGTCTGTCTTGCACATGAGATTGGCCTTCAGTTTAGACACCACAATGCAGATGACCCGGATGAAGATGAGAAAGTTCACCTGCAGAACACATCATGGGTGGGTGGCTGAGACCCTCTCAACCTCCCCCAATCCTTACCCTGGCACCAGCCTGGGCCTCTCTGCTCCCGTTTTCCCCCTCCACACAGCCACTCACCGCGATGGCAAAGAGAATAGGCAGCCGGATGATGAGCCAGTAATTCATGTTTGAGTTCCTGGTCCAGCAGCTGGTAAGAGAGAGACGGGGGGCGGGGGGGGGGCACACACAACACTTCCAGCTGGACTCACAGAGCCTCAGCTCCCGGGAGAGGCCAGAGGTCACGAGTTCATGAGACCGAAGAGGCACACACAGCCACCAGAGTGACCCAACAACCAGTCGCACAGATCCACACAGACCTCTACAAATGAGCATGCACGCGCGCGTGCGCGCACACACACACACACACACATCAAGTTCTCAATACATGGTTACACATAGAGAAATGACCCAGTCGTCCATCTTCTCGTGGACTATGGACACCATCATGTGTCCCCAAAACAAACACTGTAACTGGATGTTACAGAAAGGGCCACAGGAAGGCCCCATGCAAACCCACGGGCCTGGCAACATTAGTCACCCCAGGGCGTAGGGCAGGGACTAGAGAACTGTATGTATATGTTAAGTTCCTGGCAACTCTGGTTATGTATCCTCCAAACATGGGGGAGCCTTGTGCCCTGGGATCTAAGAATCCCCATGGACTGTGAGAATGGGGACCTGAACCCACCCACCCCCGTGGAGCCGAACACTCACCCCTCATCCTCATAGAGGTACTTGACAACACCCCAGGGAATAACAAATAGCAGGGGGACACCTGAGGGAAGAAGAGACAGAGAGGGGAGAGGGGCTGGCAGGCCGGAGCCACTGACATGAGTACTTCGTGAGGGGGGCCTCTCTACACCGCAGGCCCCTCACGCCTCCAGCCCCTCTCTCTGCCTGGCCCTAAAGCCTATCTGTAGGCTCGTCTGGGCGCTTGGGAGAGCGGCCGGACAGAAATCCACAGTAATACTCCAGACTGTTCCTTAGAGAGGCCCTCCTGCCGAACCCCTCCCTAGTGCTCGGCACTGTCAGGCTATGCCCCCAGGGACCCCTCAGGAGACCCCAGGACACGCAGAGGAAGGCAGGCGGAAGGTCAGAGCCATGTGGACATGCTGGATGAGGGGGAGACCAGGCACACTCTCTGATGTCTTTGTCCCCCCCTACCCCTGCCTTGCTTTAGCCCACTTGCCCATCCTCTACTCCTTCAGGTATTTCCTGTCCCTGTGCACCTGGTCACAGATTGGAAGAGAGACAAGGGCCCTGTCCTGCATACTACCAGGCCCAGCAAGCATCCCTGGTGGCCTTCAACGACAGCTACAACTGGTAAACTTCCCTGGCTGAGGGCTAAGGTTTGGACAAGTGTCCCTCAAAGGTTCAGGTGTTAAGGGCTTGGTCCTCAGGGTGGCGCTAGTGAGAGGTTGTGGAGCCTTTAGAAGATAAGGCCTTATAGGAGGTCCACAGGTTCCTTGAGGATACACCCCTTGAGGGGATTTCGGGGAGCCTGGCCTGTCCGTTCTCTTGTTTTTGCTTTCTAGCATGAGGTGAACTGTTGACTTAGCCTTATACACACCAGTGTTGCCATCTGCCTGCCCCCATCCCCCTGCCCTGCCCTGCAAGAGCCCTGTCTTGGACTGGATACCCGGGAACTGAGTAAACCTTTTCTCTGTGTAAGTTAATTCTCTCTGGTATTTCATTACAGTGATGCAAAGCTGACCAATACAGCTGAGACTGACTGGCAAGATAGACAGGCTCTTAGAGGGTCCTCAGTGATGATCTCTACCTTGTAGAATTCACACCTCATTTGTTTCTTGTTTTTTTTTAAATTTTTATTTATTGATTTGCAAGCAGAGAGAGAGAGGGTCGGGGGAGAGAATGGGCATACCAGGGCCTCCAGCCGCTGCAGACAATTCCAGATGTGTGCACCACTTTGTGCATCTGGCTTCACATGCATACTCGGGAATCAAACCTGGGCTGTTTGGCTTTGCAGGCAAGCTCCTTAGCCACTGGGCAATCTCTTCAGCCCTTGTCTGATTTTTGAGACAGTGTTCTCAAGTAGCCCAGGCTAGCCTCTAACTCACCATACATCTGAGGATGACCTTGACTTTTGACCTCCTGATTCTCCTGCTTCTGCCTCCCGAGTGGTAGGATTACAGACTCTTATTCACACTGTGTTTTTTTTTTGTTTTGTTTTGTTTTGTTTTGTTTTTGGTTTTTCGAGGTAGGGTCTCAGTCTAGCTCAGGCTGACCTGGATTGACTATGTAGTCTCAGGGATGCCTCGAACTCACACAATCCTCCTACCTCTGCCTCCCAAGTGCTGGGATTAAAGGCATGTGCCACCACGCCCGGCTATTATTAGCACTCTTAAATCAGGATTGGTTGTGTGACCAAGCACATACGGCAGAACTGATGGTACAATACTTCTGAGACTAGGTTATGAAAGGCTAGTTGTTTTTTTAAATAAATAAATATATATATATACACACATATATATTTAAATATAGTAATTTATTTAATATATATAAATATATATTTAAATATATTGTTATTTATTTAATATATATATATAAATATATATATATTTAAATAAATGTAAGTGTACATACTTGTAAGCAGAGAGAGATAGAAAAGAGAGGCAGAGAGAATAGGTGCACAGGGGCCTCCAGCCACTGCCAGTGGACTCTAGACACATGTGCCACTTTGTGCATCTGGCTTTACATGGGTACTGAGGAATCGAACCTGGGTTGTTAGGTCTTGCAGGCAAGCACCTTAACTGCTAAGCCATCTCTCCAGTCCATATATATATATATTGGCTTATTTAAGTAGCCCAGGCTGGCCTCAGAAGTGCTATGTAGCTGAGGATGAACTCCGGAGCTTCCCACCACCACCTCCCAAGTGCTAGCAGTACCGGCTTTGGCCACCCTGCCAGCTTGGGCCCAGTTCTTTCTACACAGACCAGTTCTCTTACCACCCGTAATGCTGTTGCAAAACAGGCCTTCGTGAGACTAGACTGCCACAAACTGAACTGTGAGGGCCTGGGTCACAGCACAAACCCTGCTCCACAGAAAATGCTCATGAAGGCTGGAATAAGGGCTGGCGAGACAGCTTAGTGGTTAAGGCACTTGCCTGCAAAGCCAAAGGACCTCGGTTCGATTCCCCAGGACCCATGTAAGACATGCACAAAATAGTGTAAGTGTCTGGAGTTCGTTTGCAGGGCGGGAAGCCCTGGCGCGCCCATTTTTTTTCTCTCTCTCTCCCGCAAATAAATAAAAATAATTTTTTTTAAAAAAAAGACTGGAATAAGTGAATAATCAACGAGGAGGGGATGCTCTCCCAGCAAGACCATGCTGATTCCCTGAGCCACAAATGTGCGTAAACCTCCTCTGGGGCATCCCTGACCCCCTGCTGGCCTCTCTCTCTGAGACTCCTCCAGTACTGGGGAGTTCACTTATGTTACCAGCCAGCCTTAGCGCGTTTCATTCATCCGCTACACTGTGGTGAACAAGGCCTTTGGAAAGCCACACGACCCTGTCCCCTGCCCACACGACACACTCCCTGCAGGCTGTGTTTTCTCCTTGTTCAGAAAGCCAAGATGGGGCTGAGGGAAGAAAGTCAACCTCAGACATATGGGACTCGCCCCGGGATGTCATTATCCCCCCCTCCCCCCGCCAGCACCTATCACCCACCTCTTCTCTGAGGACACTCAGCTAGCTAGTCATGGGCCGGCGCAGAACCGGCCACACCTTCCGGGGACTTTCCACGACGACATCAGAGGCCCACTTTCGGTTCTGCTGCATGCTAGAAGTTGCTCCTAAGAATCCTGACGTGGGGCCAGGTCTCCCGGCATTGCCACAGAAGCACTCAGGTCTCTGTCAATCTCTTTCTCTCTGTCTCTCCCCACCCCGATTCCTCAAGAGAAAGGTGTTCTGGCCGGCGAAGGTATCCCCCAGGGGCCTGCCCTTCTACTTCACAGAATCTGAACCTTGTGCCGGGCGTGGTGGCGCACGCCTTTAATCCCAGCACTCGGGAGGCAGAGGCAGGAGGATCACTGTGAGTTCGAGGCCACCCTGAGACTACAGAGTGAATTCCAGGTCAGCCTGGGCTACAGCGAGGCCCTACCTCAAAACACAAAACAAAACAAAACAAAACAAAAGAATCTGCCCCTTGAGCTAAGGTGGGAGGTGGATGGCTAAGGACTGGCACCCCTCCCCCATTTCCCACTCCAAGACCTCCAAAGCCCCACACATCCCCGGCGACCCCTACCAAATTCCCCGCTTTTCGGCGCACATCACGCTGTCCCTTCGGTTGGTCCTGCCCTCAGGTTGCTATGGTGATAGATCCTAACAGTGCTGATGCTGTTTCCCAGAATGGACAGACGCGGTCCCCCACCCACCCTGAAGCCTACCCCACCCCCACAGAGCATCAAGGCTCTCCTGCTGCCTGCTCTGCAAGATGAAGAGGCTGAGAAGGTGGGGGGAAGGTCTAACAGGGCAGGGGTAGGGGTCCTGGGAGAGGAAGGAAAAAAGGAGAGAATTGGGGATCTATATGCAGAAGCCAGGCCCTCCTGCCACGTATAGAGGACAGAGCCTGCTCAGCCGGGCCTGCAGGATCGGAGAGACCAACACAGGCTGAGACCTGTGTATGACAGGAAGGGCCCAGGAACAGGAAACTTGGACTCCAGTATCTGTGCTCTCTCTCTCTTTTGTTTTTGTTTTTTGGTTTTTTGAGGCAGGGTCTCACTTTAGCTCAGGCTGACCTGGAATTCACTAGGTAGTCTCAGGGTGGCCTCGAACTCACAGTGATTCTCCTACCTATGCCTCCTGAGGGCTAGGATTAAAGGCGTGCGCCACCACGCCCACCTCTGCTCTCTCTTTAAGGCCCTCTTGGTACTCTTTAGCATATATACTCCCATCCAAGTACTAACCAGGCCCGACCCTGCTTGGCTTCCAAGATCAGGACACATTCAGGATGGTGTGGCCGTAGACCACACTGCTTACACTACACCTTGTTAGAGCTACTGGTCTATGGCACAGCTGAAGGGCACTGGCAAAAATGAACACTGTGGGGCTGGAGAGATGACTTAGCAGTTAAGGTGTTTGCCTGCAAAGCTAAATGATCCCAGGTCGACTCCCCAGGACCCATATAAGCCAGATGCACAAGGGGGCGCACGCATCTGGAGTTCGTTTGCAGTGGCTGGAGGCCCTAGTGTGCCATTCTTCTCTCTCTCTTTCTCTGTTTCAAATAAATAAATAAAATAGATAAATGTTCTTTTAAAATTCTGCATGTGGGGCTGGAGGGATGGCTTAGCAGTTAAGGCACTTGTCTGCGAAGCCTAAGGACCCATGTTCAATTCTCCAGGCCCCACATAAGCCAGACGCACAAGGTGATGGAAGCGCGCAAGGTCACATATGTGCACAAGGTAGCACACGTGTCTGGAGTTAGATTACAGTGGATGGAGGCCCTAGTGCATCAATTCTCTCTCTCTCATTGAAAAAATAAATAAATAAATAAAACAGGCCAGTCTGTTGGGATTGCCTCAAAAGAAAAACAAATGAACACTGCGCATGGACAGGGGAGAGGGCTGAGGAGTCTGACCGCAGAACCCTAAGCGCAGCCCGAGGCAGCTTTCTGAAGAGGTGGCCTGACATTCCATTCTGCTCCTAGCACATCACTAAATCAAGTAGCACCTTGCAAAGGCTCAGCGGCAGGAGCAGGATGGGAGAGGGGACTGCCGAGGGAGGAGTCTGCTGGGACCAGGCTGGGAAGTTTCTGGAAGCCCCAGGAAGGAGGCACCTGGGGTAGGGTTGGAAAGCATGAATGGGCTGGAGCAACACCGTAGGACTCGGACTGATGAGGGAGGGCAGAGGGCAGAGCCTGTTCTCTCTCTGCTCTGTCACAGGTGGGTGCCTGCTGGTCCCTCCAGGAAGAGTTGCCCTCATTCGTCTTTCAGCTAGTGCAGGGCTCCCCCACCCCCGATCCACAACCCCCATCAAACACCAACTCCTTCATTCACGAGAATCCCATGTGACGAGAGGCAGAGGCACAGCCAGAAATGTTCCAGCAAAAAAAAAGACTCAATGGTTCTTGGCAAACTTTTTCGGCTAGAACATTTCCAGCTGGGCTCCAGGCACATCCGCAGTCCACTGCATTCTTCAGTAAGCTCTGGTTCTCCCACCCCTACTCCACTTGGTTCCCCTCGGAGCCTTCCTCTTCATCATCACATGGACTGGTCCTGCCCTCTGGAGTCCCTATAATCATGGGCACTCAGAGCATTGATGCCCCCCACCCCACCCTTACCCACCAACCTGCCGTCCACCCACCAGTTGGCCCAGGACTCACCATTCCCCTCAGGCTGCCCAGCACTGGGCATGAAGGTCTTTGTCCAGAGGGGTTGTTGTGACCTCCAATGTTGTGGGGTCAGGGCTAGGGGGTGGCATTTTTGACCACACGGGGCCAGAAGCTTCCATGAAGGGAGAAGAATTATACCAAGGATGGGGAGTAGGTAACTACGATCTCCCGAGGGGCCCAGGAGGGATCACTGAACGTGTACTCGGTTAGCCAGTTGGAAGAGGAGGCAGTCTTTCAGCCGTTGCTGCGGGAGCCCCGGGTGAGGAAGCGGATGACTGACGGGGTGCGCCTTACCCCAGCCGATGCCCAGGTACAGCCTGAAGACGCGCTGCTCCGAGAACACAGCGAAGACCAGCAGGGTGTACAGGTACACGCCCTCCACCAGCAGCCAGTAGTAATTGGCCGCCACACAGTACTGCATGAGCAGGAATACCAGGCGGCAACTCAGAGAGTCCTGGGGGAGGGCAGAGAAGGGTCCCGTGGGGACGGCAGCCCTGCCTTCTGCCCGATGCAGGGTGAGAGAGTTTCCATCTGGCTAGCGCCAGTGCTGGGCAATCTCTCTCGGTGCCACGGAGGGGAGAGAGCTGAGCGACTTGCCCAACCTGATCTCATCGGTACGTGGCTGAGCTGGGATTTAAAGACAAGTGTCTAGAGTAACCCCTTGTGTCAGACTGAACTCCTTATGTATATAGCAGGGTCTCTTTCTTTAGCCTGGAGCTGCTCCAGGGAGACTGCGTCTCCCAACAGACGAGGTGCTCTGCAAGGTGGACTGCCTCTCCCACCCACTAGGGGACCCCGTGGTAGACTGCCTGTCCCATCAAGACTGGGCATCATGAGGTCCAAGGCTGCGCAGCTCATGCCTTTCCTCATTCCCAAGCCTCATGCAGTGGAGGGAGGCAGGCCTTGACCAGATGTCGACCCCACCACAGCACATACCTGGTAGGAGAGGAGTCCATCCCACTGGTGCCGCTGGGCCGCGGTGCTATACATCCACTTGAGGGCAGCGTCCTTGATGAAGACGGAGAGTGCCCGCAGGATGAAAGAGGAGAAGAGGTTCAAGTGGATGTAGTTCCGGGTGCAGTGCAGGTGCCTGCGGGAGAAAGACAAGTTGTGCTTCTCCGAGAAGACGGCCCACAGTTCAGCTTTCAGAACGACTTACACATCGGGCTACATTCATCTCCCTTCTGGGGCTGTGTTTATGCCTTCCTTCCTCTGCAAGTGCCTTTTGTCCTCATAACCATGAAAATCCTTGAAGCCCTGCCCCTCTGTGAGCCTTCAGCTGGGCAGTTAGTGCCCATCTCCCGTGCACGTTCTCTCCTTCTCCCTACGGCGGCACCGTCTTTTGAGTGGTCCTGAGCGACCAAAGAGAGTCTGTGTTAGGCCGGGCGTGGTGGCGCACGCCTTTAATCCCAGCCCTTGGGAGGCAGAGGCAGGAGGATCAGTGTGAGTTTGAGGCTAGCCTGGAACTACAGAGTGAGTTTCAGGTCAGCCTGGGCTAGAGTGAGACCCTACCTTGGGAAAAAAAATAAAAAGACAAAACAAAACAAACAAAAAAAAGGAGAATCTGAGGACCAGCTTCCCCAGTGGTGGATAGGACTCATACCTTACATGCTTCTGGACTGCACAAAGGGCAGGCCAGGGCTAGACATATGGTAGGAATTCAGAAGACATTGGATATGATGCCACTATATATAACTGCAGGTAAAATTGCATAACAAACTGGAGACAATAAGGGCACTTCATGTGACAAAGGCTAGTTCTCCAAGCAGGAACTGGGAGGACTCTTAACCAGGAAACATTTCAAATATTTCCTTTAAAATCAGGAGCCAAGTAAGGAAGTGTGCCACTGACATTCTATGCAATGCGTGCCACACATTCTCGCCACTGCCACAGGGTCAGGGAGGAGGGGGTAAGAATTGGAAATTGGGAGCTGGAGAGATTGCCTAGTGGTTAAGGCGCTTGCCTGTGACGCCTAAGGACCCACGTTCAACTCTCCAGATCCCACATTAGCCAGACACAAAGGTGAGGCAAGCGTGAGGTTGCACATGCCCACTAGGTGGCGCAAGCATCTGGAGTTTGATTTCAGTATAGTGGCTGAGGTCCTAGTGCCCCAATTCTCTCTCTCTCTCTCTCATTCTCTCTCTAAAAAAAAAAGAATTGTAAATGGAGTCTGAGGAGATGGCTCAGCAGTTAAAGGTGCTTGCTTGCAAAGCCTGCTGGCCCAGGTTCAATCCCCCAGTACCCATGTAAAGACAGATGCACAAAAGTGGGGTATCTGGAGTTCATTTGTAGTGGCAAGAGGTCCTGTCATGATCATTCTCTCTCTCTCTCTGCTTATAAATAAATAAAAAATTAAAAATTTGTTTAAAATCATTGAAAAATGAAATACAATCCATACACACACACTGTAGAGATGGCTCAGCAGTTAAGGCACTTGCCTGCTATGCCTAAGGACCCCAGTTCAATTCTCCAATAGCCACATAAAGCCAAATGCACAAGGTGGCACGTGCTCCTGGCGTTTGTTTGCGGTGGCTAGAAGCTCTGTCACGCCCATTTTTTTTCTCTCTCTATGTCTCTTTCTCTCAAATAAATTATGTGTGTGTGTGTATATATATATATATAAAATTTAAAATCCCAGGTTGAACAAAGATCCACAAGAGAAGACCAAAATGCTGCAAGTCTTCCAGAATATGTCACCTTTGTGTTCCTAAGACAAGGGAAGGTTCTTAAACAGGAGCATAAGGCAATTTAGTCTTTGGGGAAAATATTAAGATATGTTTTTTAATTGATAAAATTAATTTTTTTCTATTGATATGTTTTACTTATCAATAGAAATTGATAACTTGCCAGGCATGATAGCGCACACCTTTAATCCCAGCACTCACATGGCAGAGGCAGGAGGATCACTGTGAGTTTGGGGCCACCCTGAGACTACATGGTGAATTTCAGGTCAGCCTGGGCCTAGAGTAAGACCCTACTTTTGAAAAACCAAAATAAATAAATAAATAAATAAATAAAACTAAATAAAATAAAACAACTTGATAAATTGACCAATTTCATTTCATTTAAATGCAAAAGTTCTGCATATAAGAGGCACCACAGACTAAAGAAATAAGCCATAAAAGAGGCTATAACCTCGATTAATACCCAGAATAATGAAATCCTACAATAACTCAGAAAAAAGTCAAATGGACCCACAAAAATAAGTAAACTATATGATTAAGAAATTGGGGAAATGGCTTAGTGGTTAAGGCATTTGCCTGTGAAACCTAAGGATCCCAGTTTGATTCCCCAGGACCCACGTAAGCCAGATGCACGAGGGGGCGCATGCGTCTGGAGTTGGATTGCAGTGGCTGGAGGCCCTATGCAACCATTCTCTTTCTCTGTGCCTCTTCCTCTCTCTCTCTCCCTGAACACCCCCCCCAAAAAAAAAAAGAAATTCACAGAGCGGGCTGGAGAGATAGCTCAGCAGTTAAGGCACTTGCCTGCAAAACCTAATGACCTGACTTCATTTCCCTAGTACCCACATAAAGCCAATGCACAGGGTGGTACATGCCTATGGCATTCGTTTGCAGTGGCTAGGGGCTGTGGCGTAACCATTCTCCTACCCCCACTTCCCCCCTCTTACAAATAAATAAATATAAATAAATATGTATATGTAAAGAAGTTATATATGTGTGTGTATATATACATATATATATATGCATATAGAAGAAATTCACAGCACATTAAACAAATATTTCTCTCTAGGAATCTGGAACATGCAAATTGCCATCATAGGGAAGCAACACTGAATTTGATCATCCAAATGTGGGTGGGATTTAAACAAAGGAGACTTTCATTTATTGGACAAATGAGCCATGACCACCTGCACAGTAACTTAACACCAGCTCCCAAACAGCAAATAAATGCAAGTAGGCAGTTACTGTCTAAGCAACTCCACCCCTGGATGCAAACCCCCAGGAAACATGCAGGGCACAGGTGAGAAATTCACCGCGGCAAGGTTCAGATTCAGAAAGAAAAAAGAAACACCTCAAATATGCGCAAACTGTGTCACTGTAATGGAATATGGAATGACGGCTAAAATGAACGAAATAGAACTGCCTGAAACAATGTGAATGAATCTCAAAAGCATGAAGTTGGTCCAAACAAAAACACCCCTGGAAGACAGGTGCACTGTGCACAAAGATAAAGTACACAAGCCAGGCTGTCTTTTTACGCATACTCAGACGTGGTCAGTGTTTAAGGAACGGCGTGGGAATTGTAAGTGGTCCATGAAAGGGTTAGCTCTGGCGGGGGTGGGGCAGGGGGTGGGTCCTGATGGCACGGGCCACGAGGGAAGTGCAACTGTATGGGATGTTCTGTTTGTTTGTTGCTTTTTAAAAGATATACTTATTTGTTTGCAAGGAGAGAGAGAGAGAGAGAGAATGGGCATGCCAGGGCCTCCAGCTGCTAGCAACTATGTGGGATGTTTTGCTTGGTTTTTGCTTTTTTAAAAGATATGCTTATTTCTTTGCAAGAATGGGCACACAAGGGCCTCCAGCTGCTACAAATGAACTCCAGATGCATGCACCACTTTGTGCGTCTGGCTTATGTGGGTCCTGGGGAATCAAACCTAGGTCCTTAAACTTTGCAGGCAAGTGTCTTAACTGCTAAGCCATCTCTCTAGCTCCCTTCCTTCCTTCCTCTCTCCCTTCTTTCCTTCTTCCCTCACTCCCTCCTCCTTCCTTCTTGCGTTTCTTTCTTTCTATCTTTCTTTCTTTCTTCCTTTCTTTCTTTCTCCTTTGTTCAAGGTAGGGTCTCACTGTAGTCTAAGCTGGCCTGGAACTCACTCTGTAGTCCCAGGCTGGCCTCAAACTCATGATCTTCCTACCTCTGGCTCCTGAGTTTTAGGATTAAAGGTATGCCCAGCATGCCTGGCCCTCTCTTAAATTTTTCATGCAGATATTTTGGTCACAGCTACATAAAAATAACCAGCATGGAATTTATCCAATGAATGCATATTTTTGAGCACCAACTGTGTACCAAAGTGGTGAGTGCATCTGGAGTTCTTTTGCAGAGGCTGGAGGCCCTGGTGTGCCCATTCTCTCTCTGCTTGCAAATAAATAAGTAAATAAATCGAAAAAAATATTGTGTGTGTGTGGTGTGGTATGTGGTATGTACAGTATGTGTGTATGTTCTATACAATTGCATGAGAGGCCAAGTGGGTTCATGTTTAGCTCGGCAGGCTTGAGAAACAAGCACCTTTAACCACTAAGCCCAGCTCAGAACAGTACAAAGACAGCCGAATCTCCAGCCACGGAGAGCTTTGTGAATCCATACTGCATTCTTGATTACTTAAGCCACACTTTCTTCTTTTTTAGACATTTTATTTACTTATTTATTTATGAGAGAGGAGACACACAGAAAGTGAGAGTGAGTGAGAGAGAGAGAGAGAAGAGAAGAGAAGAGAAGAGAAGAGAAGAGAAGAGAAGAGAAGAGAAGAGAGAACAGAAGTGCCAGGGCTTTAGCCACAGCAAATGAACATGTGCCACTTTATGCATCTGACTTTACATGGGTACTGGGGAATTGAACTGAGGCTGTTAGGCATTGCAGGCAAGCACCTTAACTGCTAAGCCATCTCTCCAGCTCCACGTTTTCTTATTGGAGGGATTTTTTCCAGGATTTTCCACAATCTTACCATCCACTGTTAAGACTGGGGTGGGGGGTGTGGTATTCTTTTATGCAGTGTTAGGTATGTATGGCTATCTAGCTGAGAGTCAGTTGAATATAACCTCATGTTCACCGAGGAGCTCTGGAGAGAATGACTTCCTGTTGTTTTGGCTTAGAAGTCCCCTGCTAGGGGCCTGAGCACAAAGCAGACCCCTCCCCGTCACTGGGCCCCCTTACCTGAAGCCCAGGAGGATGGCCGAGGCGATGACCAGGGCGGAGAAGGACAGCGCATAGCCCACTGTGTAGATGACGTAAAGGGACAGGAGTTGCTCTTCTGGGGAGTTCTGTATACAGGGACATGAAGACACCCTCATAGGTAGCCCATGCCCTCTGTCTCCCACATCTTTCATTCTAGAACCCAGGGACTGAGGTGGAGCCCCAAGTCAGATGCTACTGGCGAGTCCAGAATCAAGAAAGAGATTGACCTGTGGATGTGGTTCAGGAATGTCTAGGGCTTGGATCCAAGGTGAGGACACCCCTCCACCTTCGGCTAGAACTCATGGTGTGAGGAGTCGCCAGTCAGAAGGATAGATGGTATGATCACAGCCAGCCCCACCTAGAGCCCATGGTCTCTCTGCTCCCACGAAGCAGAGGCCCTGCCGCCGCCTCCCAGGCTCAGAACCCCTCAGCTCACTTTCTCCCCTCGCTTGGACTCTTCGCATTCCGACAGGTCCCTCCACGGCAGGCTGGAGTTGTCCTTATGTAGCCAGAGGCCCTCGGCCGTACAGAACCGGTACACATGGCCCTGTAGTACTGGGATGGGAAGATGTGACAGCTGAGTCTGGGCTCAGAGACGGGTATCCCACCCGGGGCTGGAATCCTTCATTCTTCTCTTCCCTGACAGGCACCCTTACTCCCTCAGAACTGACTCTTCCAAGTTAATAACACACGCACACACTCTCTCTCTCTTTCCCTGTCTCCTTAACTTTTCCTCTCAGGAGACAAAGTCACCAAGGTGAGGGACACCCAGCTACCCTCAGCTTTTTTATTTATTTATTTATTTGATTTTTCGAGGTAGGGTCTCACTCTAGCCCAGGCTGACCTGGAATTCACTATGTAGTCTCAGGCTGGCCTCAAACTCACGGTGATCCTCCTACCTCTGCCTCCCGAGTGCTGGGATTAAAGGTGTGCGCCACCACACCTGGCTACCCTCAGCTTTTTGTCTTGACCACTCAGTGATGCAGTTAGATGAATCCACAGCTTTGAGATGAGATAAATCTAGTGTAAATCTACATTCTGATCCCCCCACCACCTCATGTCACACTATGGACCAGGTCTGGCCCCAAGCAGAGGTGGCCCTGACAATTACATCGTTACCCTCTAAAACGTCTGATCATCTAGAATCGGACTTCCCCTTCTCACAGTCCTTGGGGAGAGCCAACCCTAAGAAAGCTGCTGTTGAACTGAGAAGGGAAGCAAAGCAGTTCCTAACTCAGGCAGCGCCAGTCTGAGGGAAACATGGTCTGTCCTCAGGGAGCCCCAGTCTGAGGGAGACACGGCCTGTTCTCAGGGAGCCCCAGTCTGAGGGAGACACGGCCTGTCCTCAGGGAGCCGCAGTCTGAGGGAGACATGGCCTGTCCTCAGGGAGCCCAGTCTGCGGGAGACACGGCCTGTCCTCAGAGAGCCCCAGTCTGAGGGAGACACGGCCTGTCCTCAGGGAGCCCCAGTCTGAGGAGACATGGCCTGTCTTCAGGGATCCCCAGTCTGAGGAGACATGGCCTGTCCTCAGGGAGTCTCAGTCTGAGGGAGACACGGCCTGTCCTCAGGGAGCCCCAGTCTGAGGGAGACACGGCCTGTCCTCAGGGATCCCCAGTCTGAGGGAGACACGGCCTGTCCTCAGGGAGCCCCAGTCTGAGGAGACATGGCCTGTCTTCAGGGAGCCCCAGTCTGAGGGAGACACGGCCTGTCCTCAGGGAGCCCCAGTCTGAGAGAGACACGGCCTGTCCTCAGGGAGTCCGTGTCTGAGGGAGACACGGCCTGTCCTCAGGGAGCCCCAGTCTGAGGGAGACACGGCCTCTCCCTGTAGGAGAATGCCAAGTTTGGCATCAGGACCAGGGAATATGGGACATAAAGGTAGGTAGAATCAAGGTTAGCATAAGGGTTTTTATATAAGGAGGGAAGTTGAAGTCAAGAACAACCTTTAAAAGATTTAAATTCGGTGCCAGGCGTGGTAGTGTACATCTTTAATCCCAGCACTCATGAGGCAGATGTAGGAGGATTGCTGTGAGTTCGAGGTCAGTCTGAGACTACACAGCGAATTCCAGGCCAGCCTGGGCTAAGCGAGACCCTGCCTCAAGAGAAACAGAACAACAAGAACAACAACCAAAAAAGAGTTAAAATTCTAGCTGAGGGTGGCTGTACAAGCCTGACACCTCTGCTGCATGTGAGAGGCAGAGAAAAGAGAATTGCTGCAAGTTCAAGGGCATCCAGGTCTGCGTGGCAAGACCCCGCCTCACAAAAATTAAATCCTATAAGAGACTGACCTTAAAGACCAAAGACCAGCTTCTGGCTATGAGAGGGTGGAATGGTGGAGAAAACAGTGAAGCCATCAGTGGCCCTAGGCAGCAGGGGCTGGTCAGTGTGCAGGTAGAAAGATCAGCAGTTAAGAAGAGGCTGGAGATGGCTCAGCAGTTAAAAAGGCACGTGCTTGCAAAGCCTGATAACACGAGTTCGATTCTCCCAGGACCCACAGAAAGGCAGACGCACAAAGTGGCGCACGTGTACAGAGTTTGTTTGCAGTGGCTGGAGGCCCTGGAACACTCATTCTCTCCCTCTCTCCCTCTCTGTCTCTCTCTCTCTCTTTCAAATGAATAAATGAGCAAATAAATAATTAGAGGCTGATTGACATGCGTGACTTTGGAGCGCCGGCCTGTGACGGCCGCCTCCTAGCACTGACACGCACCCACAGGGCCTGTCAGGCGGGCTTCATTCTTCCTCAACACTGACCTCGTCACTGAGCTCCCAGTGTGGGCAGCCTCTATGCCTCCCCCACCCTCCTTTCGTGAATACCCCCCGGAACCAGGTCCCTCTTCAGGAGATCGAAGTTATCTGGGCAAATGGGCAAATTATCTCACAGTATTGCTCTTTCTGAAAGAGCCTGCGTTTTCTAAGATGTCGCTGAGAAGAGGGACAAAACCCCGAGACTTAATGGCAGCGTGGGCAGCGGGAGCCCCAGTGAGCTGCGTGTGCACAGACGAAGCAGGCAGGGACAGAGGCAGGGGAGGGGCACATGGTCTCATCTTAGCAACCTGAAGGCTCCTCTCAGGCCCCCAAATGCTTCTCTTACCGGCTACATGGATGCCTGAAATTCTTTACCCATGGGTCAAGATTTCTGGTAGGCAGGAGCAGACACTGCCTACAGCAGGACAATGGGCACCTGGGCTGGCTCTGTGGGAAGGAAACTGGTGTCAAGAGCCTGCTCGGGCAGCCTGACTGGACGGGAGGAAGTGGGGACGAAGGCAGGAGGCTGGGGAGTCAAGGTAAAGGAGAGGACACAGCAACGGAGCCTCTACATAGCCATCAGCACACACCCGTGGGACTTCCCACAGCCGGGTTGGAGCCTGGCATCCAGTGGGCACCATACAAATGCATGATCCCAGGGGCTGGCTGGATGGCTTAGTGGTTAAGGCATTTGCCTGCAAAGCCAAAGGACCTCGGTTCCATTCCCCAGGACCCACGGAAGCCAGATGCACAAGGGGGTGCATGCGGCTGAAGTTTGTTTGCAGTGGCTGGAGGCCCTGGAGCGCCAATTCTCTCTGCCTCTCTCTCTCTCTCTCTCTCTCTCTCAAATAAATAAGTAGAAAAGAATAAAGTTCAAATGCATGACCCCTCCCTACATGTGCCACACAAGCCCTCTTCACAGGCTGTGCGTGAATCAGGTTTGAACACCTACTGTATGCCTCATACCGCTGATCACCATAACCGCCTTACCAGGCAGGCGCCGGCTAATCCCTGAACCTCCCTGGTTAAGGTGGTTATGATGAAGCCAAGAAAGACATCTGCTTAAGACCATGCGGGTGGGAAACAGCACAGGTGGGATCCTTTCTCTCAGCTCTCTCTAAGGGGCCAAAAGTTCGCAGCCAGACTTGTTGCTGTAAGAGTCAAGGATGAGGTTATATGGCGTTTCTCCTTGTCTTTCCCCTGGACTTGGGCTTCCCCACACGCAGCCAACTCCCCTCGTTAGTGTGGCCCCTGGACACCCTGAAGGGTTCTGAGCCTCTGCTCAGGGCCAGCAGAGGGTGGGGAGGTGGTCTCCCTGGCTCAGAGTGCAGGGATCGCTGTGTCTCCGGGCAGCTCAGGCAGCCAGGCAGACCGAAAGTTCATCTGTCAGCTCTCCTACATTAGCATCAAATATTAAAAGCCAGGGCTGGTTCCTGGCTGCGTCCATAGTCCCCAGACTCCCATCTTGGCTGGAGGTGGGTGGTCTGAGCTTACCTTTATTTATCAACTCAGTTTTATCTGGCCTGGGAGGAGCTAGTCAATTACAGCGGGGCGGGGGGGGGGGAGGGGAGGGGGCTTGGCTCTGTCTGTCAATAGAAGGAGGCTACCAGGCGAACTGCATGCCAGGAGGCCCAGGGATATTTCATTAAGTCAGACCCTTGGTGCTGGAAATAAAACCTCCAATTAAACACTTCTCCACCCGGAAGCTGCCACGGCGTCTGTAATCAAGCTGACAGCCGCCCTTCTTCCGTGTGGCCACGGGGCACTCAGAGCTGTGGAGAGCTGCTCGTGAATCCATTAGCTCCAGCGCGGCGCCCTGGCAACACAGAGGTGGCCGCCAAGGACCACGGGGCCCCATTTCACAGACAGGGATGCTGAGACTAGACAGGCTGGCACTGGCCCTCCCCAAGGTGGCAAGATGGGGTTGTGGTGGTTTGATTCAGGTGTTCCCCGCCGCCCCCCACCCCCCCGCATAAACTTAGGTGTCCTGAATGCTAGTTTACCAGCTGATAGAGATTTGGGGATTAACGCCTCCTAGAGAGAGATTGTATTGTTGGGGGCGGGCATATGGGTGTTATAGCCAGTTTCCCCTTGCCAGTGTTTGGCACACTCTCCTGTTGCTGTTGTCAGCCAAGAGGTGATGTCCACTGTCTGTTCGTGCTATTATTTTCCCCTGCCATCATGGAGCTTCCCCTTGAGTCTGTAAGCCAAAATAAACCATTTTTTTTCCCCCTCACAAGCTGCTCTTGGTTGGGTGACTTCTGACTGCAGCAGGGGTCCAGGGCAGGCTGGCAAGGAAGGCAGCTGCTCTGAGTGGGGCCTGCAGCAGCGGATGGAATGTCAGAGCCTGAAAGAAACCCCGGTTCTGATCTCAAGACTGAAGTTCATTTTTTGAAGAATTTTCTTGGTGGGGTTTTTTTTTTTTTGTCTATTTATTTATTTTTGTTTTTTCGAGGTAGGGTCTCACTCTGGCCCAGGAATTCTGACCTGGAATTCACTATGTAATCTCAAGGTGGCCTCAGACTGACAGCGATCCTCCTACCTCTGCCTCCCAAGTGCTGGGATTAAAGGTACATGCCACCACGCCCGGCTTTAAAGAATATTTTTATTCACTTTATTTATTTATGAGAGAGAGAGGGAGAAAATGGGCATGCCAGGGCCTCTAGCCACTGCCAACGAACTCCAGACACACGCACCACATGTGCATCTAGCTTACTTGGGTACCAGGGAGTCAAACCTGTGACCTCAGGCTTTTCAGGCAAGTGCCTTAACCGCTAAAACCATCTCTTCCAGCCCAGGACTGACAAATCATGGTTTCACTCTCAATCAACTCTGACACCTTGGGAATGTCACTTTAAACTTCCCCCAGGCCTCAGTTTGCTCATCTGTAAAATAGGAACCGTTCTCAGTGGATGACGTGCTGGGTGCACGGGAAGCGGTCACAGAGGAGGCCCTGCTACTCACCCCATCCTCCCCCAAGGCCAGAGCTCCTCTGGGGCCCAGCTCCGGCCTTGGGGCTCCCCTTGGCAACCCCAGGGCTGCTGTTAAAAAAAAAAAAAAGCTCCCAGACTCAACATGACACAGACTTGGCACCTGTCAGCATTTCCAAGAATTGTGAATTATAGGCTCTTTTCAAAGCACTTTATGACCCTCGTGTAATTAGAACTAAGCTAACACACAGGTAGGGCCTGGGAGGAGAGCAGCCAATGAGGCTGGAGTGATGAGTTAGGGACACAGGCAGTCCGGGCCTCCCTCTCTTCCCGCAGGCAGCCAATGGGCAAGGAGACCATATGGGCTTTGTCCTCACAATCCGGTGTGTACCAGACTCCTTCCTACCACGTCCCCTCCCCTCATCCCCATCTGTCACTGCCCTCTCCACGCCTTCTGGCATCTCAGGTCCTCAATGACAGGGGTCACATGACAAGGGCTTGGTTGGCTTTCCTGGGACACTATGCAGTCCTGAAGGCTGAGCCCTGGCTTCACGTCCAACACGCCAACTGAACCTCCTTCCTCTCTTACCTTTCTGCATCTGCTTGTTCTGCCAGCCCTGCCCCGCCCCCCCCGTGTCACCTGTCCGTGATGTCACACCCACAAGAAGCAAGTGGCTCTGATCTCCCTCACCAACCTCTGCCTGGTCTAGTGGGCTGACCCCTTTCGACCCGCCGTGGAGGTCACCCCTTCTCCCCTGCGTACATCACACGCCTCAGGTCTTGCTGGTGTCACTCGCTCCTGGCAAGGGCTTAGGTCAGCTCTGGACACTGTTCTGGAACTGGAGTCTTCACCGAGTTACCTGGTCCTCTCTCCTGCTCTGCACACCCGAAGGCTGACATCTGGCTACAGCATTACACAGCTCTCTGCCCCTCTACTGTTGGCTTGGTCAACGGGTGACATTGGCAGAAGGGAGAGGCAGGGAGAACTTGGGCATCGTTCCCTCACTCCCTTGCCATGGTTTCGTTCCTTTGCATCTGTGGACTATGGTCGCTTCGTGTTAGCTCCAGCTGTTAGGGGGACCCCCGAACCCTATTCCTGCCATTAACTTCCCAGATGTAGGGGTGGTAAGCTCTCCACTATTCTGATCACTGGCGCTTCATAGCCCTTATATGCTATCCAACCTGTCAGTTAAATTCTCTTCCAACTCCCTGATAAGCACTTTGCTTTAAAAAAAATTTTTTTTGTTGTTGTTTTTTCGAGGTAGGGTCTCACTCTGGTCCATGCTGACCTGGAATTCACTACATAGTTTCAGGGTGGCCCCAAACTCATGGTGATCCTCCTACCTCTGCCTCCCAAGTACTGGGATTAAAGGTGTGCGCCACCATGCCTGGCTTAAAAAATATTTTTATTTATTTATTTATTTATTTATTTGCAAGCAGAGAGGGATAGACACACACACACAGAGTCAGAGAGAATGGGCGTGCCAGGACCTCTAGCCACTGTAAACAAACTCCAGATGCACGCGCCCCTTTTGTGCATCTGGCTTTAGGTGGGTACTGGGGAATCGAACTTAGGTCATTAGGTTTTGCAGGCAAGTGCCTTTAACCGTGGAGCTATCTCTCCAGCCCATGATAAGCATTTTTCTAAAGAGGACCTGCCAGTAACAAGGCTTGTCTGTCTTCTCCCCAGTCTCCACTCACACTATGAGCTCCATTCTCTGGTGGCTGCCCAGGGCAGGCTAAGAAAGCTCTAGAAATGTCTGCTCCTTGCTCCATTTCCCAGATGGGGTCAGGGATTGTTCCAGTACAGCCGTTATGCTGTGTGAGACTGGTGGGTGTCTCTGTGGGTCCCTAACTCAGGATTGGGGAGGCAGAGTCAGCGAGAGAGAGAGAGAGAGAGAGAGAGAGAGAGAGAGAGAGAGAGAGGGAGAGAGAGAGAGAGAGGGAGGGAGGGAGGGAGGGAGGGAGGGTAAATTAGCCAGGCAGGCAGGGAGGGGAGGATGCTGGCAGGGGGCCTGTGCAGCGGCTGTTATCTTCATGAAGAAAGCAATAAAACCGTGTTCGCTCATAAACGGGCACCACCAGGACCTATTTCCTGCTCAAATAAAATTAAAGGTGATGGATGAAGCCACACGCATGGGCAGAGCTGGGGGCCCTTAGTGCTGAGTGATGGGCCCTGTCCCGTGCCTGGCTCCCTGGGGTCTAGAAGCCCAGTGAGGCTGGCTAGGCACTTCAAGTCCCAAATCTTTGAGGCAGGGAATACGTGTGCGATGTAGGAAATACATAGCGGGGGGGGGGGTATGGGGGGAGAATTAAAGGTTTCGGTTTTCCAGGAATTTGCGATCCTTCCCGCTCTACCTGCCTTCCTCGGCTCCACCCCAGCACTCAGGTGGGCAGATCAGAGCACATAGTACGTACGGGGCTGGGAGATACTCCTAACCTCGCAGCTACACAGCACAGACTGCCCAGAAGCAGCAGCACGAGACTGCGTGGCTCACAGGGAGAAAGGAGGCACTCACTGCCCTCCCCCGGGTGTGCCCGCCCTGCCACTTAGAGATCAAATAGGCCACTTAGCTGTCTGCAGGCCAGAAACACACACACACACACACACACACACACACACACACACTGCTGTGCTCTCAAGGAAGCTCTATGAAGCAATTCATCAGAGACTGACCCAAGTCTCCCGCACTGATGACCACACTAGCTATACGATCTGTGCCGTAGTGTCGTGTCTTCCTCAGCAGGCTGGCTGTTGGGGCGCTTGCCTCCGAGGAGTGTTGGTGTGTGCATGCTTATCCAGTGAGGGACCACTGATCCAGGTGCCTCTTTTGGGGTTGTGGGCTCCCCTTGTGCATCCCCCTTAGGAGACCTCCTTGGGCCTCATCTGACTCTAGTTCCTCTTGCCAGTGTGAGGCTCACCTCAGGCGTTAAGGGCTACCTCCTCCAGGATGACCCCAGATTTTCTCCACAGCTTCACCTCGTTCTTTTTTGTTTTTTTTAAAGTTTTATTTTTATTTATTTATTACTCAGAGAGAGAAAGAGAGAGACAGCGTGCACTCCCAAGAAAGAATGGGCGCACCAGGGCCTCTAGCCACTGCAACAGACACCAGACACATGTGCCAGCAAGTGCATCTGGCTTACGTGGGTTCTGGGGGAACTGGATCTGGGTCTGCAGACTTTGCAGCCAAGCTCCTTAACCACTAAGCAATCTCTACAGCCCTTCGCCTTATCCTAATTCTTGCTCATGGGCTGGTTCCTGCTTGGGCACAACGGTGAAAAGTAAGCACTGGGGTCAAACCCAGCTGCCATTCAGACTTCATTTGGAACTGGTGAATTAAATCTCTCAAGGCCCAAGTTGCCTTATCTGAACAAGCGTAACTCCAGGGGAGCTGTAAGGAGGAAATGAGGGCCAAAGAGATGGCTTAGTGGTTAAGGTGTTTGCCTGTGAAGCCCAAGGACCCATGCTAGACTCTCCAGGTCCCACATAAGCCAGACACAAGGTGATGCAAGAGCACAAGGTGGCACATGGGCATAAGGTGGCACGTGCATCTGGAGTCCCTGGCGTGCCAATTCTCTTGATCTCTCTCTTGCTCATTCTCTCACATAAAAAAAAAAAAATTACAGGGCTGGAGAAATGGCTCAGCAGTTAAGGCTCTTCTCTGTGAAGCCTAAGGACTCAGGTTCGTTTCCACAGGACCCCCATAAGCCAGATGCACAAGGTGGCACATGTATCTGGAGTTTGTTTGCAGTGGCTGGAGGCCCTGGTGTGCCTATTCTCCCGCTATCTGCCTCTTTCTTTCTCTCTCTCTCTCTCTCAAATAAATAAACTAATTCATTAAATAAAAATATTTTTAAAATTACAAAAAAGAGTAAATGAGTATCTTGCTTTTAAGACAAGATTCTATCATTACTTTAAGGGGTACCTCTTCCCCCCTCTCCTGGAGACTGCGGCTTCCTACAACAGGGGTGCTTATCCCATCGTTGTCCTTGGGGTGCCAGTGTGAGAGGCAGGATGGAGGGGTGGCCACGGTCACTGGCACCTGTAGCATGGGGTCCTCAGAGCTTCTATGTAGGGCTCTGTGTTCAGGGGCCCTCCCACAAACCAGCCACACCTTTCCCAGTGCAGGGTCTCTCCTGCAGGTAGGAATGAGCTGGGGAGGGTCTAACGGGGGCCACCCACCAATACCATGAGCCCCTAAAGAGTGAGGAAATGATGAAGTGTCAATAACAGGTATGAGCCATCTACACCACACACACACACACACACACACCACACAGCAATTACAACCCCAGATACCTCCCCTCTGCCCCTCTGGATCGGTCCCCACTTGGCTCCTTCCCTAATGACTAGATGGAAGGAGCTCACACTTCTGTCTTAAGCTCCTCCACCCCTACCAACACAGGCCTCAGACCCAGGTCCCACCTCACCTGCCCTCTTCCCACCACCCCAGAAAGGCAGGTGAACCACCCACTTGGAAGACGTCTTGCAGTGTGGAAGTTTGTGTCTCAGAGGACGGGAACCCACGCCTGACCCTGCCTCAGACTCCCGAGTTCAAGGGGGGGGGAAGGTCACTTACCACTGCTGGCCCAAGGCAGGTACCAGGGGCAGCTGACATTCACAAAGGAACCTGGGGGTCCGTCTGGCCAGCAGGCATAGTCGTCAAAGGTCCGGTTGCAGAAGACGCCTTGTGGGCAGTGGAACAGTCTGAGTCCCTGGGGCCTGCTCTTGGTGGGGACGCTTCCCTCCGCACGGCCCCTCTCCACCGCCAAGGCTGCGCTCCGCTGTCCTCTCTGAGTGCTTATCCCCGTACACCCAGCGCTCTCCCCTCCCGGGAACTGGCTGGTGTCTGGGCCAAGACCTTGTGCACTTTCTTTTCCCTTTCTTTCTTTCTTTTTGGGGGGGGGTATTCAAGGTAGGGTCTCGCTCCAGCCCAGGCTGACCTGGAATTCACTATGTAGTCTCAGGGTGGCCTCAAACTCACGGCGATCCTCCTACCTCTGCCTCCAGAGTGCCGCGATTAAAGGCGTGCGTCACCACACCTAGCTTTGAACATGTTCTTTAATATCTTTGTGTCCTCCTCTGTAAAATGGGGGTGTCCCCTGTCCCACAGGGCTTTGTGGGGATAAAAGCTGTGTTATGCAGGTAAATGAACACAGTAAGCATTCAAAAACCATTTCCTGTAAACCAAGTTTAACATTTTTCAGTGCATGTGTATGTGTGTGTGTGTGTGGTATATGTTTATGTGTGCACACGTGTGTTTGGGTAAATATGCACGTGTATGTGTGCATTTGTGTGGAAAACAGAGGTCAATGGCAGGTGTCTTCCTCAATCACTCGCCATCTTTGAGTGGATGTGTGTACAGTCTGCGTGACTATACGTATGCATGTTTGGTGTGTGTGTGTGTGTGTGTGTGCGTGTGCGTGTGCATGCGCATGCGTGTGGAGGCTAGAGGTGGATGTCAGGTGATTTTCTTTTTCCTTTCTTTTCTTTCCTTTTCAAGATAGGGTCTCACTCTAGCTCAGGCTGACCTGGAATTCACTATGTAGTCTCAGGCTGGCCTCAAACTCACGGTGATCCTCCTACCTCTGCCTCCCGAGTGCTGGGACTAAAGGCGTGCGCCACCATGCCCGGCGTCCGCCTCATTTATTGAGACAGAATCTTTCACTTGAACCCAGAGCTTATCAATCCAGCCAGGCTGGCTAGCGAGCTTGCCTCAAGGACCCTCTGCCACTGGACAGGAGGTTTGCCTAACCCACTTGGCATTTACATGTGTGCCGGGGCTCCGAGTTCCCGTCTTTGTGCTTGTGGACCAAGTGCGTTATCCACTTAGCCACCTCCCCAGCCCTCACTCTCCATGTGCCTGAGACAGGCCTCTCAGTGAACTGGAAGCTCAACCAATTTGGCTAGACTGGCTGAAATCCACTTGTCTCCACCTCTCCAGCACTGGGTTTATAAACAAGCACGCACCCGGCTTTTACGTGTGTTCCTGGGGTGAACTCAGGTCTGCATGCTTGCACAGCAAGCATTTTACTAACTGAGCCATTTTCCAAGCTCAGTTATACGCCTATTTTAAAAATTACGCCTCACAGCTCAGAGGGAAAATGGGAGCTCAAAACGGCTGAGGAAGCCTTCCTCAGCCACTGTTAGGATCGGTCAGGATTTGAACCCAGAACCACGTGGGCCCAATGCCGTGCTCTTTAAACCACTTTCAAACCCTGTGAAAGATTTACTATTATAAGAACTGGGGGTGTGGCTCAGTTGGTAGAGTGCTTGACTGGCGTGCATGAAGACCCGGGTTTGATCCCTGGCACTGTGTAAGCTGGGCAAGGTGGTGCATGCCTGTATATACTCCTAGCCCTCTGGAGGTAGAGGCAGGAAGACCCAAAGTTCAAGGCCATCCTTGGCTACATAGTGAGTTCAAGGCCAGGCTGGGATTAAAAAAAAAAAAATTCTTGCTTTATTCCTATAAATGTGTGTCTCACCTCCAGTGTTCAAGGCAGGCTGGATTAAAAAAAAAAAATTCTTGCTTTATTCCTATAAATGTGTGTGTCACCTCCAGTCTATACATCGGCTGGGAGAGGCTGAGGGGGCCAGTGTGAAATGTTGGGTCCCTGTTCTGGGAAGGCCGGGGTTGCAAGGGTGGATGAAGACTCAGCAACAAGACAGCACCCCCAAAATGGGTAAGAGGCAGAGACAAGAGACAACAGACATTCCTGGGGAAAGAAACGCTTGTGCTGGGTTTGACGAAACTGCTATAAGGGAACAAGCAGGACGTCGCCCAAGGTGAGGGGACAGCGTGCTCACAGGGATGAACGCCCAGAGAGGCAAACGACTTGGGGCTGCTCACTGCCTTCCGGGAGCTGCCCTGGCAGAGCCCGAGGGTGGAGGCGGCAGGGACTCACCTGCGGCCAGAGGCGGAGCCTCAGTCAGGAAGCGCTGGCACTGACGCCGGTACTCTCGCCACTTCTGCACCGTCTCCGAGAGGGACACGGCCGCACCCTGCAAGGGACGGCACAAGGGAGAGCCTGCGGGTGCAGCCAGCCCCACTGAGCTTCTTTTATTATATATCTATATCTATCT
This sequence comes from Dipus sagitta, assembly GCA_036346955.1. Lineage (NCBI taxonomy): Eukaryota > Metazoa > Chordata > Mammalia > Rodentia > Dipodidae > Dipus > Dipus sagitta. Next base: position 135,432,263 of record CM070779.1, on the reverse strand, counting down.
ATATATATATATATTTTTTTTTTTTCCTGAGGTAGGGTCTCACTGTAGCCCAGGCTGACCTGGAATTCACTATGGAGTCTCAGGGTGGCCTCGAACTCACGGCGATCCTCCTACCTCTGCCTCCCAAGTGCTGGGATTAAAGGCGTGTGCCACTACGCCCGGCTCAAAATATATTTTAATTTCTTTCTTTCTTTCCCCCCTAAGTGGGGTCTCACTCTAGCCCAGGCTGACCTGGAATTCACTATGGAGTTTCAGGCTGTCCTCAAGCTCATGGCGATCCTCCTACCTCTGCTTCCCAAGTGCTGGGATTAAAGGCTGTGCCACCACGCCCAGCCAAAATATATTTTAATTTCTTTATTTAAGAGAGAGAGAGAGAGAGAGAGAGAGAATGGGTACACCAGAGCCTCTTGCCACTGAATTTTGCATTTGGTTTTATATTGGTACTAGGGAACTGAACCTGGGCCATCAGGCTTTGCAAACAAACACGTTTAACCACTGATCCATCTCCCCAGGCCCAGTTGTTTAGTGTATGTGAACCAGAGGACAACTTCAAGTGTTAGCCGGGTGTGGTGGTGCACGCCTTTAATCCCAGCACTTGGGAGGCAGAGGTAGGAGGATCGCCATGAGTTCGAGGCCACCCTGAGACTTCAGAGTGATTTCCAGGTCAGCCTGAGCTAGAGTGAGACCCTACCTCGAAAAAGCAAAAAAAGTTAAAAAAGTAAAAAAAGTAAAATAAATAAATAAATAAACAACTTCAAGTGTTGCTCCTCAGTGCCATCCATCATTTTTGGAGACAGGGTTTCCCCCTTGGCCCGAACTTCACCAACCAGGCCAGACCAGGCAGCAAGCCTCAGGGACCTTCCTGTCTATCTCTCCAGACAGATGTACGTAACTATGCCTAGCATTTTTAAAAACATTTTTATTTCTTGATTTGAGAGAGAGAGAAAGAGGCAGATAGAAAGAGAATGGGTGTGCCACGGCCTTCAGCCACTGCAAACGAACTCCAGATGCATGCGCCACCATGCCCATCTGACTTAACATGGATGCTGGGAATAGAACCGGGGTCCTGTGTCTTTGCAGGCAGGTGCCTTAACCACTAAGACATTTCTCCAGCCCCATGCCCGGCATTTTTTTCATAGGTATCAGAGATCCAAACTCAGGTCCTCATGTTCGCGATATAAGCACTTCACTGACTGAGCCCTCTCCCCAGCATCCCCCACTGATTTCTTTTCTTTTTTTAATTTATTTTTATTTTTATTTTTATTTTATTTTTTAGGGTTTCACTCTAGTCCAGGCTGACCTAGAATTCACTATGTAGTGTCAGGGTGGCCTTGAACTCACAGTGATACTCCTGCCTCAATCTTTTTAAACTATGTATTTTAAAGTTTTTGAGGCAAGCCCAACAGACTGGCCTTTTTTTTTTTTTTTTTTATGAGAGAGAGCGAGAGCAAGAATGAGAAAGAGAGAATTGGTGCACCTCCAGCCTCCAGCCACCGTAATCGAACTCCAGAAGCACGCACCCCCTCACGCACGTATGTTACCTTGCGCCTGTATCACCTTGTGCTTATGTGGGATCTGGGGAGTAGAACATGGGTCCTCAGGCTTCACAGGCAAGCACTTTAACCACTAAGCCATCTCTCCGGCCCTAATATATATGTATTTTTTATTTGAGAGACAAAGAAGAAAACGGGTGTGCCAGAGCCTCCCGCCACTGCAAACAAACTCCAGACCCATGTACCATTTTGAACATCTAGCTTTATCTGGGTACTGGGGAATTGAACCTGAGTGATCAGGTTTTGCAAGCAGGCGACTTTAACCACTCAGCTCTCTCTCCAGAACTCCCTATTGATTTCTTGGTTTCCAAGTGATCAAGCCCCACAAGGCACTGGCCACCTCTGCAAAGGAGAGAGGAATAGAGGGCTGCCACCCCAAGGCTCCAGTTGGAGCATGTTGTGTAGTTTATTCCCTGCAGGGGACTGTGCAAGGCTGATCATGCAGCAAGTACCAGTGGACGTGGAAAGAACGGAGTCGATCCTGAGGGAGGGGTGCGTGAAGAGGGCGCACAGAGCATGTGACGCATCTCTAGTCCCGTCTGCCCTTCGTCCGCCCTCAGCAAGGAGAGGCTTTTTCTGAGAGGCAGAGCTTCACCGTGGCATGGGGCTCTTTTCTTCCTAGTGCCTGGTGCTAGAGTCTGCCTGGGGACTTCTTGCTTCCAACGATTCTTGAAGAAGACTAGCGAAGACTAGCGGGCCAGAGTGGAAGAGAGACTCCCATCAAAGACACACAGCACCTCAGGGACCAGAGCTAGAGCTAGGCGAGAGTCACCCAGCTCAGGGACTGTGCCAGGGCACCGACGATGTCAAACATCCAGAGCTGGAATGTCCTGTACTGGCATTCCTCCTGCCAGACACAACCGCTGCCCCAGCAGGGCAACACAGTCCCCCCTGCCCCCGCTACCCACCCCCATCCCCTCTAACACAACACAGACCCACCGTGCAGCCTGGAATCCGTCCCCCTGGGAGAGGCGGAAGGACACAGAACGCTGAAGTTGTGCCTGTATTGGGAGGGGGACCTCCTACCTGTGATGGAGGGATAGCAAGCTCCCTTTCCAGATAAGGTAACCCAACTGGCATTTGAGCACATGGCTCCAAGCAGACCCACTTCACTAACACTGTACCCTCTGGATGTTTCTGAACACTTCCTTTAGCTAGGTCTTGGGCTGTGGGACATTTTTTACTTAAAAAAAATTATATATATATACACACATATATTAACTGTTTAGAAGCCATAGTTGTTAAAATGCCTATAGAGCCCCTTGCATAAAGTTTGGGGTATCTCCATAACTTAAAATAGGAAGTGGGTTATTTTCAGACATCTCACGGCCCCTTGCGCACACACTGGATACGGTTTCTGGGTAAACCTGCCTTTAAGCAGAGTCCTGGTTATAAAACGCCGCACAGAAGGAAGGTACATACTGTCACGTGCTTGTTCCTAGCCACACAGAAAGCCCCAGAAGCAGGGTCAAGCTTGCTCTGAGCAACAGCAACATTCCTGGAATGAGCAGGCTGGGGAGGCTGTCCTGAAGGTCAAGTTCTTCGGAGGGTAAAGGCCAATTATATTTATTTGGGGAAAGGAGAAAATGAGATAAAATACGCCAACAGCAGAGGCAGTGTCATGATTTGAACCTCGGCTGAGGGGGTGGTAGAGCTTCCACTGGAGGAAGTCATGATGGACGGACCCCATCTCCCCACCTCCCTCAGTGCTTGGTGGCGACTGGGCAAGAGACACAGGGAAGAAGTCCATGATTTCTGTTCCTAGCAGGAAAATTGGCAGAAAGCAAGGTCACTGCTGGGAACTGGAGCAGAAGGCGCGTCTAGCCAAGGCGTGAGGAACCGAGTGTGGTGGAAAGGAATGGAGGGATCAGAGGCAGGGGACAGCACCATGACGGCCAGATACATGGGAGGTCAAACAGAGGTGCCTTCAACAATGAATAGAGCAGAAGGCAGGCATGAAACTATTCAGACTGGAGCTCCCTGAGCACAGGCCGTGTCTCCCTCAGACTGGGGCTCCCTGAGCAGACTGTCTCTCTCTCAGACTGGGGCTCCCTGAGAACAGGCCGTGTCTCCCTCAGCCCATGTCTCCCTCAGACTAGGGCTCCCTGAGGACAGGCCATGTCTCCCTCAGACTGGGGCTCCCTGAGGACAGGCCGTGTCTCCCTCAGACTGGGACTCCCTGAGGACAGGCCGTGTCTCCCTCAGACTGGGACTCCCTGAGGACAGGCCGTGTCTCCCTCAGACTGGGGCTCCCTGAAGACAGCCCATGTCTCCCCCTCACTTATAGTCTGCTGACAATAGAAGTACTCGATTTCCTTCCTATAACCACTCAGGATCTCTAAGTATTCTTCATTCTTACTCTAGTTTATACGCATAACACATCTACCTAGACCTCTGGATTCTTTCAAACTTGGTTTTAGGGGAAGCCATAGTGTGCCAGATTCTGGGTGGCAAAGGGTTGAGGGTACATGGGAAATCCGAAGACGACTGACACAGCCTGGCCTGAGCCGGTTCTTAGGCTGCTTGTGGTTGGGGTGACACAACCAAGAAGGCAGTGGGTGTAGACAGGTGTTCAGGAAGTGACTGAGGCAGATCTCGGTGTAGATCTGGGATCCTCAGGGACTCTGGGGACGGTTAAGTGTGGGTGAGATATTAGAAGCTCGGCTAGCAAACAGGATGGGTATTTCAATACAAAGGGTCAGTGGGGCCAAAAGTGTTGAGCTGGGCATAATTGTGTTAAGGGGGATTAAAGGCTCTGACCAGAGACAAGGTTGGGTGAGGCTGGGACCACTGGGTGCCACAGGCCCCGGAACCCACATGGCACAGTGGTGCTTGACTGCTCTTAGCTTTGGGCTCAGATCCCGAGGTTGGAGCTCCCCCACAAATCGTATCGGCGACCTTGTGTTAAGTTTGAACTTCTAGCCTCAGTTTACCTGTACGCACACTGGGAGTGGCAGCAGGTTGGCTGTGAGGAGAGAATGGTGATGGACAGGGAGAAGAGACTCTGTCAGTGGCAGATGTTTAGGGGGAGGGCAGAGTCGAACCCAAAGCGTGGATGGGTGGGCCCGACCCTTCTCTCCCAGAAGGAAGACATTAACATAGACGTCGCGGAGAGAGCAGGTAGCGCGGACAAGAGAAGACGAGAGGAGCCTCAGGGGCCGAAGCGAGGGCAGGTATTTCTTAGAACCAGAACTTCCAGGGTGCTTGGAATCCCTCTGGGGGAGGAGGAGATGAAGGCAGAGGGACATGCCCACGTTGGAGGTGACGATGAGGAGGAGACATCCCTTGGGTTGAGGGGTTTGAGGAGGAAGCAGGAGATGAGGAGGAGAACTCCAGTAGAGAGTGGCATGGTCTGTGGGGAAGGTGCGTCCTGTTGCCTCCAAGGCCTGCGGCGCCTGCACAGCGCCCTCCAGCGGCTGGGTGTGGGCATGCAGAACAGGGCCCTGCCTTTTCTGCAAGTCATTTCAGCCGAAGGGAAAGAGGACAGAGACCTTGGCCTCCCTGGGCCACTGAGGAAGGAGAAATAAGGAAGAGTGGGCCTCTCCTGAGGAGGAGAGAGGGCTCCGGAGATAAACTCTCAGCTAGAGCTTTTGTGTTTGTTTTGTTTTGGTTGGTTTTGGTTTTTCAAAGAGGCAGGGTCTCGCTCTAGCCCAGGCTGACCTGGAATTCACTCTGTAGTCTCAGGCTGGCCTCGAACTCACGGCGACCCTCCTACCTCTGATTCCCGAGCCAGATTAAAGGCGTGCGCCACCACACAGGGCCCAAGCCCTCAGCTAGGTCGGGTCCCCTTCGTGTACCCTGGGATGCCAGGCTTTCCTCCCTGCCACCTCCCCCCTGGGCTTGAATCATAGTATCTGTCACTGAGCCCTGACTCTTCCTGTCCACGTTCCTTTCCTCAAGGACCTTCCTTAGGTGTCTAAACCAGAACAGCAGGGAGAGGCAACCTATACTCAGGAACCCTCCCACGGATACACTGTGACCACTCGCACCCTCAAGGCCATCTCCAGCGTTCAGACCCTGACATGGAAGATCCTGTTCACACACAGAGACGGTCAGGCACATGCTCGCATGCTGAGACACTGCACGGTACACACACATCCAAGTGACACACTCAGCCCACACTGTCACTCACATAAACACTGTCACAAGCACTTTCTCTCTCCTCCACATGGACACCCTTGCCAGCGGATCCCCACCCACCAGGATGTCGCATGGATGTCCCAAACTCTCTTAAAGGCAAAGTGCTCCACACAGGGTCACAACATACACACACTGGTGGATCCAGGATGACAGGCTGGGGGTGGGGGGCGGCTGTTGTTGCCCACCGGTGGATCCCAGACTGTCACCCAAAAGGAAGGCCCCAAATATACAGGAGAGCTGCACCCTTCTCTCCCAATCTGTGTCTCTCCACCTTTTATATCTCTCTGGTTCTTGTATGTATTATCTTCTATCTACCTCCATTTCTCTCTCTCTCTCTCTCTCTCTCTCTCACACACACACGCACGCACGCACGCACACGTGCACACACACACACACTCAGGAATCTGCCGAGAGACAGGCTGCACAGGAGGAAGGACCTGTTTTTCCTCACTGCCAGACATCTGAGGGCAGGATGTGGTTTCTCGGCTGCTCCTACCCAGCCCCATGCTGGGCCCATGACCTGGAGAGATCCCAGCTAGGGACAAAGTCCACCTTGACCAAGTCACAGCCATGGCATCCATCATCCTTTGCTGAAGTGCAGAAGCCAGGGCCCTGTTCTGCAGCCTTGGGGACATGCCAGGGTCCAGAGGACAAGTAAGCCAGGTCTCCCAAAGGCCTACAGCTGCCGAGATAAGGTGACAATGTCTCGGTCCCCTTGACGTCCCTCTATGATAGAGCCAGTGATCCCTATGGACGGATGAAGAAACGGGGTTTGGGACCATCAAGGGTCCATCCTGCCAAAGATCTCCAGCTATGAGCAGACCTGGTGTTCAAACCCATTTCTATCTGCTTGGAACTTTGGGTGTCAAAGGCCTTGCCTGCTCTTCTCAGTAGCCCAGTTCCCTTGTGGAGAGTCTTTGGGAGGTAAGCAACAGGGAATAAACAACCATGATGAAGTGGCCTAGGTCACTTTCTTGCCAAAGTCAGTTGGGCCATCCCCCACCCGCACAGAAGTGGCTTCCAGCCCCACCAGAGCTGCTTCCTGAGCTCTCCCTTCAACTCTGTCTTCCCTCCACCACCAGGAGGAAGGGCCCAGCCCTGCACCCTTTGCCTCTGGGATCCTAGGCTACTTTGCCTAGGGAATCCTGTTCCCCAGGGGCAGACTGCACAGGAGGAAGCTATCAATCCAATACCAGTGACATGGGCTGGGGAGGGGAAGGGATTCTAATCTTGCTGACCTCACAGGCAGAAAATAAAATGCAAAATTTATTTGTTTTGAGAGTCTTAATCTGCATGTGTGAGATCTTGTCACCATTACTGTAGCCTTAACTTGAAAGTTGTCTGTCATATGCCTCTGATGGCTGGGGATGGCCATACTCCCAGAACAAGAGCATTCCCCCAAAATAACCATCCTCACTTCCTGTCCCCTTGGCCACCCAGGTCCTGGGATGACAGAGGACTGAGGAGCAAGAGGGAAATTTGCAGACTTTGGCAGGTAGCAGCAGCCTGGGACAAGGGGGCACTCCCCACCCTTCCCAGCCCGTCAGAGGAGGTGACAATAAGAGAACCCAGCAGTGGATTTGCCCGTTGTAGCTCCAGAGATGTCTCAGTGTTACCAGGAAAGCCATGGCTTGCTGGAGAGTGTAGAGAAAGAGACCAGAGACCAGGGAAGTCCTCTGCTGAGACCAAGGTGCTGGGAAGCAGAGGGAGGGAGAGGACATATGCGGGAAAGGCTGGAGGGGCTGAAAAGGGGCAGTCTCCTTGGTTGAGTAGTACGGAGAGGTTCCCAGGCAGCTGTGGAGTCTGCCCTCTCACTTGCTCGGGACCAAGTTCAGTGTCCCCACTCCCCAAAGGTCTTTAGGTCTGGAGGCAAACGTTCACTTCCCCCACCACAGGCCTGTGTGACTCAGGTGTGTCCCAGAACCTTTGGACAACTTCCCTCTCCTAAAGCAGCCGACCACCGCCCTCCAGGAGGGCAGGGGGTGGTGATGGGGGAGCCCAGAGCAGGACCGGCCATAGAGAGCCAGAGAGGGCCTGCAGTGCGCTCCACCTGCAGCCTGGACCCGGTGCCATCAAAGCGGCTGGTTTGTCCCTGCGTGTCTTGGGGTGTGTGTGTGGGGGGGTATGCTTTCTGGTGCGTTGTCAATCAGGCACGATGGAGAATGGGTGTCAGCAGTACGTGGGGGGGGGGCTGGCTGTTTCCGCAGGAGAACCGAACCTGCTGCATGTTTGCTGCGGGGGGGAGGGGTGCTGCGGGGGAGCGCGGGTGGGGGGCAGGGTGACACTCCCGTTCCACCTGCGAGGTCACCAGGAAGGACAATAAGCCGCCACCCGCAGGGTCCCTGGGGCTATGAGTCAAAGACTGCGCTGGGGGCGCTGAGGACAGAGGGGGAGGAGCGGACTTTCCACATCCTCTGGGGGGGGGGGCGGGTAGGAAAGCTAGGACCATAGCGCAGAGGAAGCTTCGCGAGGGGCTTGGGGCAACGAGGGGGCTGGTGAGGGGCGGGCAGGACAGAATGGTGGGCTCTCCTAAGGAGACTGGCACGGGTTTTTGGAGAAAGAGTTGGGAAAGTGACTGGGAAGGATAAGGATGCGCAGGGGCGACCGCGGGGGCAGCTGTGGTCCTGGCACTGCCCCCCCCACCTCGGGGAGGGGTGGGGAGTGGACGCCCCACCAGGGTAGGGGGAGTTATCACTGTCCATGTCTCCTCGGAGCCCCTCATCTCCCCAGCAGTCCCGTGTCCCCCCTCCCCCCCTTGGAGGGCTTGCGCTGCCCTCGCCTGGCGTTCTCAGAGTTTCCTTCAAGTCCAAGCCCTCCCTCACCGCCCGCAGGGCAGCAGCCCCCTCCCCCAGCAGAGTGCCCCTTCCCTTGGTCGCCTGGGGTCCCCGAGTCTCACCTGGGGACGCGGGCCGGCCCTGCCCACCGCCCCGATCAGCAGGAGCGCCAGGCGCAGCGGGCTGGGGGCGCGGGCCATGGCGAGGGCGCTCAGGGCCGGGCCATCGCTGCCACCTGCGGAACCGCGCGCGCCGCCACTGAGCCCCGGCCCGGGCGGCGGGCGGTGGTGGCAGGCGGCGGGGGAGGAGCCGGCGCGGGGTCGCCCCGCCTGCGGGAGGGACCCGAGGTCCCCGAGGCCCCGTCTTCCGCCCAGGTCGCCAAGTGGTCACTCTCCCAGGCCAACCCCCCCCCCCCCACTGCCCACGTCCCGGGCCAGGAGGTAGCAGCCGCTGTGGGTTTGGGAAGTACAGGGGACGCCCCCCCACACACGCGCGCCCGGGCCATCAGGCCCGCCTCCCACCACCCCCGCACCCCATCTCCTCCAAGCACCCCAGCTAAGGAAAGCCACGTCTCACAGGTTCGGCTCGGTGCTCGCAGAAGGAAACTGAGGCCGGGGGAATGGATGAAACTTGTCCAAGGTCACAGAGCACAGCGGCGGGCGCCTTCCCCATCTCTTTTTCATTCTCTGGGCACGTCTGGGACGGTCAAGGCTGGGGCATAGGGATGGGAGGCAGGGCCAGGGAAACCCCTCCACCACCCCCAGGATCGAGAGGCGTAAAGGTTCCCCTTTATCTGGGAACTTAGGGCTTTTCAGGATGGGGTGGGTTGAGGGTAGGGGGTACGTGTTTCTGGAAGTTTCCACAAGTTTCCCTGCCCAGCCTTTGTAGCCCCAGGGCCTGGTGCTATAATCCTATATGGGTGTGATCATACTGCACTTACCGTGGGATGCTCCCTGAATTTCTGTTACTCTGCTTTGTGGGGGCTCACCCCACCCCCTAAAAAAAAAAAAAAAAAAAAAAAAAACAGAAGAGCCTTGATGTCATTGTTGAGAAAGAGGAACGTGGCTGTGCCCAGCCTTCCTGGACCTGCTGTGGGGCAAGTCTGGACTATTCCGGAAGGAAAAGAGAGTTTGTGAGAGTAGCTGTACTCAGGGGAGAAAAGAGAACTTCTGGAAGTCCTGAGAGAGGGTCTTCCAAGGTCCCTGGAAGGGGTTGGCCAGGGGCGGGGACTACAGGATTCATTCAGTAAGAGATGCTGCTCTGTAGCAAGCTCTACCTTCCTGTGTCCCTGGTTCTCACTCCTTCCAGAAGTCAAACAGGTACTTCCACAGGCCACTTAACGATTAATTTGTTTAGTTTCCAGTGACAGAAAACCCCATCCGATTGGGGCTGGAGAGATGGCTCAGTGGATGAGGCACTTGCCTGCACAGTCTAAGGACCTGGGTTCAAGTCCCCACTCTCCATGAGCCAAGGGGCACTCCAGCGCTAGCCATGGCATCCAAATTCCAGCCAGTGGGCAGGGACCCATCAACTACATATGGTAGATACCCTGAAAGCGCCAGCCATGAATGCCGTGCTTACTAGTTGGAACTTAGTCACCCAGGTACCTCTAGCTTCAAAAGAGGCTGGGAAAAGTGCCCTTGTGTCCAGTCAGTCACAGGCACAATTGAATACTGGACTTCTTACTGTCTTATTTCTTGATTGTTTGGTTTTTCTTTTTTCAAGGTAGGGTCTCACCCTAACCCAGGCTGACCCAGGACTCACAGACTCACAGTGATCCTCCTGCCTCTGCCTCCCGAGTGCTGGGATTTAAAGACACCAAGCTTCGTCTCAGGTATTAAAAAAATATATGTGTATTTATTTATTTTTAAGCAGAGTGACACACACACACACACACACACACACACACGGTGGGGGGGGGAGAATATGAGAATGGGTGCACCAGGGCCTCCATCCACTGCAAATGAACTCCAGACACATATATCACCTAGTGCCTCTGGCTTTTCGTGGGTACTGAGGAATCAAACCCAGGTCATTAGGCTTTGCAGGCAAGTACCTTAAACACTGAGCAATCACTCCAGCCCCCCCCACCCCCTGTCTTATTTCTATTGCTAATAACATCATACCACAGACTGGGTATATTTTAAAGAAAAGAGTTTGATTTGGGTTCATGATTCTGGTGCGAGTGTGAAGGTCTACTGCTGGTGACGGATTTCTGGATGACAGAGTCTTTGGGGCGGTGCTGGGCACCACATGGTGAGAGAAAGAGAGCTGTCAATGAGTGTAGCCAGACTAGCTCTGACAGCAGATTCACTCATTAACCCACCTATCCATTCATTGTGTGCGATTACTGTCCTTATTTATTTATAAAAATATTAATTTATTTGACAGAGAGGAGAGAAAGAGGGAGAGAGAGGCAGATAGAGAGAGAGAATGGGCACACCAGGGTCTCTAGCCCCTGCAAACGAACTCCAGACGCATGCGCCACCTTGTGCATCTGGCTTACATGGGTCCTGGGGAGTAGAACCTGGGTCCTTAGGCTTCAACAGGCAAGTGCCTTAACTGCTAAGCCATCTCTCCAGCCCCTTATTGCCGGGACCAAATGCCTGACGAGAAACAACTTGAGGAAGGAAAGTTTAATTTTGGCTCATGGTTTGAAGGAATACCGTTCATCACAGTGGAGAAGTCATGGCAGGAGGAGCCTGAGGCAGATGGTCATGTTGCATCCACAGGAAGGAGAGAGAGAGAGAGAGAGAGAGAGAGAGAGAGAGAGAGAGAGAGAGATGCTCAGCTTGTTTCTTCCTTCTTATCCAATCCTGGACCCCAGCCCATGGGATTTATGTCACCCACATTCAGAGTGGGTGTTCCAATCTCAGTTAAACTTTCCTGGAAATACCTTCATAGACACACCCAGAGATGGGTGTCCACGCTGATTCTAAATCCATTCAAGTGGGCAGTCAAGATTAACCATCATTACAGGACTGGAGAAATGGTTCAGCGCTTAAGGCACTTGCCTGCAAAGCCTAACAACACAGGTTTGATTCCTCAGTACCCACATAAAGCTGGATGCACAAAGTGGCACATGCATCTGGAGTTCCTTTGCAGTGACTAGAGGCTCTGGCTTGCCCTTCCTTTCTCTCTCTGTCTGTCTCTCTCTCTCTCATTGCAAATAAATAAAAACATTAAAAATGCCACGTGTGGTGGCACATGTCTTTAATCCCAGCACTTGAGAAGCAGAGGTAGGAGGATTGAGGCTACATAGTGAATCCCAGGTCAGCCTGGGGTAGAGTGAGACCCTACCTCAAAAACCCAATTACATATATATGTATATATATATATATATATATATATATATATATATATATATCATAAATTGCATGAATGGATTAACCTACTTACGAGGGCAGAGGTCTAATCACCTCTCTCAAAGGTCCTACCTGCTCCTGCCTCTTAAAGTCTCATGTCGGTGATTAAATTATAATGTGAGTGTTGGAGGAAATAAACCCTGTATTTAAACTACAGCTCTCTATAGGAAGACAAAATAAAATGATAATAGGACAAAATTTGCAGGCTCCGTTATAGCAGGCTAGGGCTAGGGAGAGGACAGAGGAAGGGGGTGTCCAAACAGAATGGAGGTCTTTGCCATGAATTTTTCCGCCTCCAACTTACGTTCATTCAGTCGTGACGCAGTGAGCGCTGTGCCAGGCGCTGAGCTGGGTCCTGGGGTGGGGGGTGCAGAGGTGACGCCACCCCTGCCTTCAGGGATGTTATATCCCAGCGCAGGAGGGAGGCATTAAACGAATGTTGAGTGATTGTAGCAGCGAGACCTTTACACTCAGATTATGACCAGCCCGCTGTGAGAGCTCTGGCGTTGGCACTTGAAAGGCCTCTTTCTCTCCGCCAGGGGGCTATCTCTGACTGGGAGGAGCTGCTTCTGCATCCAGCCAAGGCAGGACATTGCACCTCTAGGAACAGCTGCCAGCCACGCATGGACTGGAGGCAAGCAACTCTCCCAGGCCCCTCCACCTTGGGTAAGAAGGTGTCCAGGCTCCACAGCGGCCACCTGTTCGATCATACACACCGCCGGGGCTTCTCGTCCTAACCTGGCTCAGGTTCCAACCGCACGGGGCTGGAGGTTGTCGGGGTCCCGCTCCAAATAAGAATGAAGCATATGGGGCTGGCGGGATGGTTTAGCGGTTAAGGCGCTTGCCTGCAGAGCCTATGGACCCAGGTCGATTCCCCAGGACCCAGGTAAGCCAGATGCACAAGGGGGCGCATGCATCTGGAGCTAGTTTGCAGCGGCTGGAGGCCCTGGTGTGCCCATTCTCTCTCCCTCCTTCCCTCCCTCTCTCCCTCCCTCCCTTTCTGTCTCAAGTAAATAAAGAAAAAAATGTTAAAAACAAACCATTTTTTTTTAAAAAGAATGAGATATATATGCCCTTACTTCCTCATCCCAGGTCCTGCAGCTAGAGGGCCAGGCTGGGCATGGAGGGGCACAAAGGCTGGCCTCTGCTTTCACGTGGCAAAGTAAGTCCAGAGCCTCCACATTTGCTCTGATGCTCTCTCTCACTTCACACGTGACATCCCGGTTTCTAGTTTTGTCTCCTTCGCATTGGACCACAGTGTTGGCGGCCCCCAGTGCTGTGTCTCACCCACCGCAGAACCTTCTCTGAGATGCACCCTTCCAGGTTCTGTCCTGGGATGAGGGATGAAACCAGGTGATACTGATCTGCACAGCCCACCCCCACAGCCCTGCCGTAGCCATGCTTGTGTCCCTTAGTCGGGTATTGTATCTACTTATCCCTTAGCTATTATTGTATCTATTTATCCCTTACCCAGGTATTGTATCTATTTATCCCTAAGTTGGGTGTTACATCTAATTATCCCATTGCCATGTATTGTATCTATTTATCCCTTAGCTGGGTAGTGTATTTATCTGCCCCACAGCCCTGCCGTAGCCATGTTTGTATCCCTTAGCCATGTATCAGAAGGTTGTGTGCTGGATACGTGGGAGGAATCATCTCCCCAGATGATAAGGTGAGTTTCTGAATTAGGTCAAAGATCATATTCCTTTTTCATAATTGCTTGTTATAGTTACTCTTGTTAACTTGGCCAGATTTAGAATCACCTAGGAATCCCCCTAATGTGAATGTGAGAACACTTCTAGGGACGTTATATATATATATATATATATATATGAATGAGAGAGAGAGAGAGACGGCAAGAGAGAGGACTTTTTATTCAGTCAAGACTCCAGCCATGGGATGAAGCCTCCCACAATCAGGGTGTACCTTCCCTCCACAGTTAAAAAAAAAAAAAAGTCTCTAGAGGGCTGGAGATGGCTTAGCAGTTAAGGTGCTTGCCTGTGAAGCCTAAGGACCCATATTTGACTCTCCAGATCCCACGTAAGCCAGACACACAAAGATGAGGCAAGCGCAAGGTCGCACATGCCCAATATGTGGCGCAAGCATCCAGAGTTCGACTGCAGTGCCTGAGGCCCTGGTGTGCAAGAGAGAACCGGTATGCCTCTAGCCACTGAAATCAAACTCCAGACACGTGCACCACCTTGTGGGCATGTGTGACCTTGTGTGTCTGGCTTACATGGGACCTGGAGAGTCAAACCTGGGTCCTTAGGCTTCGGAGGCAAGGACCTTAACCGCTAAGCGATCTCCAGCCCTCTAGAGACTTTTTTTTTTTAACTGTGGAGGGAAGGTACACCCTGAATGTGGGAGGCTTCATCCCATGGCTGGAGTCTTGACTGAATAAAAAGGGGAAAGCCGCTGGGCATGGGGATTGCTGTGAGTTCGAGGCCAGCCTGAGCCCGAAGTCTAGGTCAGTCTGAGCTAGAGCGAGACCCTACCTCAATAATAATAATGATAATAATAAAAAGCAGAAAGCAAACGGAGCATGACTTTTCATCTCTGTCTGCTCCCTGACTAGAGGCACATCATGATCAGCTGCCTCAAACTTCTGCCACCACAGCTAGAGACCTTCTTGCCACCAGGATGGATGGCATCCTCAAGCCATAACCCAAGATAAACTCTTTCCTCTCAAGTTATTTGTGTCACTTATTTTGTCACAGTAAGGAGAAAAGGAAGCAACGCTCTGCTGTCCTGCCCGCCTCATCCAGGCTCCTTGTTCCCAAGACCATCATCCATCCTCCATGCATTTCCTCACCTCCCAGGAGCAAGCGCTCTAAACTCATTAGCTTCCAAGAGCCCTCGGGGATCCACCCCCAGCCGACTTCTCCTCGGGGTCCTCTTCTGAATGCTGCTTCTCTACTGTCTGTTCTTGCAACACAGTTCCCTCTGTCTGAAGTGTCCTTATTCTTTTTTAAAAAATATTTTTAGTTGTTTATTTGAGAGAGACAGACTAATAAAGAAGGAGAGAGAGAGAGAGAATGGGCGCACCAGGGCCTCCAGATGCTGCAAACGAACTCCAGACACATGCATCACCTCGTGCATCTGACTTTAAGTGGGTACTGGGGAATCAAACACGGGTTGTCAGGCTTTTGCAAGCAGGTGCCTTTAACCACTGGGCCTTATCTCCAGCCCCTGAACTGTCCTTATTCTTGTCTCCTACCTGAGCTTCTGCTCCTGCCTGAAAACTGGCATAGACAGCCCTCTTCCCAGGAGAGATTTTTCTTCACCCTGCACCTCAGCGTTCCTTCAGGCAGCAAGAGCTCTGGAAGGCTCTCTTAACACACTTCTCTAGGACCTCTGACTTCTACCTACACTCATTTTCCCTGAAGGGTCACCACCACCTTATTTTCAATGACCTCTCATTCTTCAGGCCCCCTGCTCCCTTAAGTTACCACCACCGTGGCTCTGTTAAATGGTGGCTGATGGAAGCGTTACGATGTGATCCCTGCGTGGCTCAGGTCTGCTTCCCTGTGGGCACTGCGTTGACAGGGACAGGGCTTCACCTCAACCCACAGCAGCCAGCCTGGGGCTTGGCTCATGGTGCATGTTTGAAAGAACAAACAGCGTGGGTTGAAGCACACCTCATGTCCAGTACCTATTTTTATTAAAAAAATATTGTTTTTAGAGCTGGAGAGACAGCTTAGCAGTTAAGGTGCTTGCCTGAGCAGCCTAAGGACCCAGGTTCGGCTCCTCAGAACCCAAATAAGCCAGGTACACAAGGTGGCGCATACACACAAAGTCACACATGTGCACAAGGTGGTGCACACATCTAGAGTTCAATTACAGGGGCTAGAGGCCCTGGCATGCCAATTTTCTCTCTCTCTCTCTCTTTCATAACTTTAAAAAATATATATTGTTTTAGCCAGGCATGGTGGCACACACCTTTAATCCCAGCACTCGGGAGGCAGAGGCAGAGGATCGCCATGAGTTTGAGGCCACCCTGAGACTGCATAATGAATTCCAGGTCAGCCTGAGCTAGAGTGAGACCCTACATTGAAAAACCAAATTTATACACACACACACACACACACATATGGTTTGTATTTGTCAAGAGGGACAGACTGTATGTGAAAGTATGGGAATAGCAGGTGAACTCCAGATGCCTATGTCACTTTGTGCACCTGGCTTTACATGGTATTGGGCAATCGAACCCAGGTCAGCAGGAATTGCAGGCAAGCACCTTTAACCGCTGGTAATCTCCTGAGACCCCCAGTCCCTGTTCTTGTCATGACTTTCCCTCATCAGACTTCCAGCTCATTGAGGGAGCACAGCCCTTCTTGGTCACCTCTGGGTACCCTGCATCAGCTCTCCCCCACCTCAACCCACGGCAGGTGTTCCATAAGCATTTGTTGCAATGGACATGTGGCAGTCCAAGTGTCCTGTGGGTATCTGGTACATAGGAGGTGCTCAAAACCTGATCAGAGGACTGAAGGGATGGCTTAACAGTTAAGGCACTTGCCTGCAAAGCCAAAGGACCCAGGTTCGATTCCCCAAGACCCACATTAGCCAGATGCACAAGGGATCGCACGTGCCTGGAGTTCGTTTGCAGTGGCTGGAGGCCCTGGTGTGCCCATTTTTTTCTCTCTCTCTCCTCCTTTCTCTGTCAAATAAATAATAAAATATTTTTTAAAAATCTGATCAGAGAAGGATGGAGAGGTGCCTCAGAGGTTTAACACACTTGCTTGCAAAATCTGGTAGCTGGTTTCCATCTCCCAGCACCCCTGTGAGGCCAATGCACAAGGTGGCACATGCATTTGGAGTTCGTTTGCAATGGCAGGAGACCCTGGAGCTCCCATACTCACTCATTCACTCTCTCTCTCTCTCTCTCTCTCTCTCTCTCTCTGCCTCTCAAATAAATCAATAAAAATAAATAAAGGTGGGCTGGAGAGATGGCTCAGTTGTTACGGCACTTGCCTGCAAAACGTAACGAACCCGAGTTTGATCCCCCAGTATCCATGTAAAGCCAGATGCATATGGAGTTGAGTTGCAACTGTGGGAAGCCCTGGCATGCCCATTCTCTCTCTCTCTCTGCTTGCAAATAAATAATTTTTTTAAAAAGAGAGCCTGGCATGGTGCCGCATGCCTTTAATCCCAGCACTCAGGAGGCAGAGGTAGGAGGATCGCTGTGAGTTCGAGGCCACCCTGAGACTACATAGTGAATTCCAGGTCAGCCTGGGCTAGAGTGAGACCTTACCTCGAAAAATAAAAAAGAAAGAAAGAAAGAAAGAAAGGCAGGCAAGAACCACCACACCTGAAGTTAAAACAAAAATGAACAACTGAGAGAAAGATGGGCTAAGAGAGAGAAGGCAGAGACTGTTCTGGGAGTGCACATTCCCTTCACCGCCCTGCTGTCAGGGAGCCTCGCTCAGATCCCCCAGAGCAGGGGAAAGGGTGGCTGTCTGGGGACAGAGATTTGAGTGGATAGGGTACCTCTGCCAATCCCGACTAGCAATGACCGTGAACTGAGAGCAGTGGGGATGACTTTAGTGTTCTTTGTGGGTCACGAGCCAATGCCGCGATGCCCATTTTACAGACGAGAAGCCTGAGGCTCAGGGATGAAAAGCCGCTCAACAAGAGCAGACCTGCATCTCGCTTGTCCCCCTAAACTGGTGAAGAAAGAAAGACTCCCCGATGGACTGCTGGATGTGTGGCAGCCCAGAAGACTCAGGCTCCGGCTCTGCCAGCCAGGCGCAGGAGCGCTGCCCCGGGACTTCCTCCCTCCACAGCCCAGAGTGCCACGCCCTTGTTCTCGCCCTTGCGCCCAGGGTTTCCGCAGGGCGCCCCAGGTAGGGCCCCTCAGCTTCCACAGACACCATCGGGTTTTTAGACTGTCCTCGGACATGGGAGTGACAGTGACTGGTGGTACGTTGTCCCCGAGACAAGACACTTCCTGACTCTTCTAGAGATGGAGGCTGCCAGCCACCTTCCTTGACCCTGCTCAGGAAAACTCTGTCCTCTGTCGGATGACCTGGCCAGGGATCAGGATACGTCGTTCTATCTGTGAGGAGTCTAGGGGAAAAAGAGGGGCACAGAGAAGAGATTGCGAGGAATCATCGGTAATTTTTTTTTCTCCCCAAGCTCCACTCCCAACTCCTTTAGTTCCCAAAGTTCAAGGTCACATCCCGCCCCCCCGCCAGGTGAGAAGATGAGGAAAGAGTCCTTGTCTTTCAGCCTGAACATGGACACATTGTACAGCTCCTAGAATCTGCCGTCCATGGGTTCAAATCCAGACCACGCCCATGCGCCTATCCTATCCTGTCTCCTACCTGAGCTCTTGGCCGGCTTCAGGTGCTGTTCTAGGAATTGTGTCGCTTCCTTCACTGCTCACCAGCGTCCGCGTCCGGCTTGTCTCCACGTGGAGCCTGAAGATGTGCCCTGGGGAGGAGGCAGAGACCCGCAGCCACCCAGGATGAATCCACCTTCTGCCAAGACAGCCTGCCTACTGCAGCTCCTGGGGACCGAGCATGTCACGGGAGGGACGTTCCTGTGGACCAAGGCCCTTCTGCCTCTGCCTCCCGTGTCTCTGAGAACAATCTCTGCCCTCTGCCCCCGGGTCTCAGAGCAATACTGGCTTGTGAGTGGGATTGTTCTTAATCCCACTTAACAAGCCTAACACAGCACGAGACAGCCTGTGCTTGGCTGGATGCGAACCCTTGCCAGCCTGTGCCCCCCCCTCCACGCAACCACAACCCACACAGAGACCCCCCCCCCCTTGCACGAAGGTTTTGCAGTTGGAAGCCCAGCACCTGGGACAGATTAAGTCCTCGATAAACAGCAGCTTTAGTGCTGCCGTCATCCCCCACGGCCTCCTTCTCCCCTGCCCTGGGTGGGTGCCCCAGCTGTGCCAGGTGTTCAGTAGGGCGGAAGCAGGTGTAGCCCCTGAGGCCCAGGGACCCAGTGTTGAGGCCCAGTGCTGTCTTCCTGCCCAAGGGGTACCCCAAGTCTAGCAAGCCAGGAGCACTATCACCCCCAGGAGCCCTTTCTCTTGCACACCTGGTGCACGGCCACTCTCACTGATCCCCATTTTCCAGAGGCAGCCACGCTCACCAGGTGCTGGGTCCTGTCCAGCTCTGCGCAGTCAGCGGGGAAGATTTATCACCTCTTGAGCTACGGTGATTATTGCTGTGCTCTCTTGAGGGGATGTAGCCAGCTACATTTCCAGCGTAACAGTCCTTTGCTGACAGAACTCAAGGGGATGTCACCCCCTTTACAGGGAAGGATACCCAAAGGCCCCGTGATATCTGGGGATCTGCTCAAGGCCACTTTTTTTAAAAAAAATATTTTTTGTTTATTTTTATTTATTTGAGAGTGACAGAAAGAGAAAGAGGCAGAGAGAGAGAGAGAGACAGAGAGAGAGAGAGAGAGAGAGAATGGGTGCACCAGGGCCTTCAGCCACTGCAAACGAACTCCAGACGCATGCGCCCCCTTGTGCATCTGGCTAACGTGGGTCCTGGGGAATCAAGCCTCGAACCAGGGTCCTTAGGCTTCACAGCAAGCGCTTAACCGCTAAGCCGTCTCTCCAGCCCTCAAAGCCACTTTTAGAAAGGTGCTGGCAGGATCGAAAGCCACGCTGGACTGAGATGAAACATCAGGAAGGTGGGAGCAAAGCAGCATCTCTCCTTTCTGCACACGCGGGGCCACAGAATGTTCCAGGCTCCTTCATTCTCTACCTGGAGTTCGGAGAAGGCGCCAGAAAGCCCCGGTGGGGGGGGGGGGGCGGGGGAGGACGGGACCTGAGGTGAAGGGCTTGAAAGCAGTTGATGAGCCAGAAAGCATCTCTGGAAGTAATAATACGGTGCCTTAAGAATGATGTGGGCTCTTTTCCCCCTCCCCTTTGAACAAGAAGTTCTCCCAGCAAAGCTGGCTGGGTGCTCCTGAGATCTGAGTACACGACGTGTTTAGCTTCTCGGGGATACTCCTGACAAAGCGTCTCGCACTATGTGGCTTAACAACAGGCATTTGCCGCCTCAGAGTCCTGGAGGCTGGGAGTCCAAGGGCAAGGTCGTGGCAGGGTTGGATCCTTCCGAAGAGCCTGGAGGGGGTGTCTGCTCCAGGCCTCCCTGCTGGTTTTGATTATCTTGGGTGCCCCTTTGACCTATGGATGGTGTACTGGTTATTTTTTTTTTTTTCCTTGCTGAGACCAAAAGTACTATGACAAGAAGCAATCGAAGGGAGGGAGGGTTTATTTGTGGCTTGCCATCTCAAGAGCTACAGTCCATTAAGGTGGGGAAGCTAAGGGGCAGGTGTGGGAGGCAGCTGGTCACACGGAATCCGCAGTCAGTAAGCAGAGAGCGACGGATGCTGGTATTCAAGCTCCGCTTCTTCTTTTTGTGCAGTTCTGCACCCCACCACATTTAGATTGCAGACATGTTCAAAAGTTTGTCTCTATTGGGATTCTAAATCCCATCAGGTTGACAAAATTAACCCTCAGTGTTTTGGCATTCTTACTGAGTACCCCCACATTTTTTTTATTAGTTATGTATATAGTGTGTATACAGCCATGAGGACTGTGGGTGTTGCATTGTGGGGGTGGCCATCAGTTATGGGGGAGAGTCAAAGTCTCTGCGCATAATGCCCTAACATGTGGCTCTAACAATCTTTCCACCCCCTCTTCCGCAAATTTCCCTGAGCCATGTTGGGTTCCTTTTAGGTCTGCTTCAGTGATGAAGTCTTGGGAGCCTCTGTGTCTCTGGATCTCTGGTTTGGTAGAAGTTGAGTGTCCTCTGTGTCTGTCTCCTTCACCCTCGTGCTGGTACCAGGTTCACCAAGAAAGCAGCACTCTTGCTCATTTCTCCACTAACTCTATGGTTTCAGCTGGTGCCCAGCTGGGGTGCGATGGGCTGATTCTCTCCTCAGGTTCTGCGTCCATCTGAAAAAGAGAAGCAAATTCTCCAATGGAGAGTGAGGTCAGTACAAGATACATGGATACCCATTATTATTTTAGGGGGAATTCAATAGGTGTAGGCCCTCTTGTAGCCCACT
The DNA here is from genome assembly GCA_036346955.1 of Dipus sagitta. Lineage (NCBI taxonomy): Eukaryota > Metazoa > Chordata > Mammalia > Rodentia > Dipodidae > Dipus > Dipus sagitta. The sequence goes on along the minus strand of CM070779.1, from coordinate 135,411,392 downwards.
AATATTTTATTTATTTATTTCCAAGGAGGGTGGGGGACGATGGGCATGCCAGGGCTTTCAGCCACTGTAAACGAACTCAGGATGCACGTACCACTTTGTGCATCTGGCTTTTATGTGGGTACTGGGGAATCCAACCTTGGTCGTTAGGCTTTGTAGGCAAGCACCTTTACCACTGAACAATCTTTCCAGCCTCCCCATCTTTCTTTAGTATGAGTCTTTGCCAAATTTTCTTTATATGAGAGGGGAAGGACTCACCACAAAGATTTCACTTTAATTTGATTAACTCTATAAAGGCTTTATTACCAAATCAAATCACCTGCTGGGATACTGGGAGTTGGGACTTCAAGATATCCTTTTAGATGCCAGGCATGGTGGCACATGCCTTTAATCCAGCACTCAGGAGGCAGAGGTAGGAGGATCAGCGTGAGTGGGAGGCCACCCTGAGACTACGGAGTGAATTCCAGGTCAGCCTGAGCTAGAGTAAGATCCTGCCTTACAAAAAAAAAAAAAAAAAGATATCCCTCTAAAAAAATTTTTTTTTTATTTGAGAGTGACAGAGAAAGAAAGAGGCAGAGAGAGAGAGAGAGAGAGAGAATGGGCGCACCAGGGCTTCCAGCCATTGCAAACAAACTCCAGACGCATGCACCCCCTTGTGCATCTGGCTAATGTGGGTCGTGGGGAATTGAGCCTCGAACTGGGGTCCTTAGGCTTCACAGGCGAGAGCTTAACTGCTAAACCATCTCTCCAGCCCAAGATATCCTTTTAGATAGATACCATTTGACTCATAAGTCACTGAGGCCACATTTTCCAGTGACCCTCAGTGTTTCCTGTGGATTATGGAATGGGGAGGAAGTGTTATAGCCACTGCCAAGCGCGGCCCGTAAGACCTCCTCCTGAGTCCTCCTGACCCCCTTCCCCCCAATTGCCATGTGGAACAGAGAGATGACCACTGGGACACCAAGGCACCCCCCCCCCCGAGTGAAACGGGGTGCTAGTGGCTCAGGAAAGTCCTTGAACCCCAAACCCTAGGTTCATGTCGGAGATTAATCAAAGAATTGAGTAAAGTAAGACTGAGCAAGATAATTATTAAATTTCTGTATCTATTTGGGGAAGTACAGAACCAAAGGAAAGACCCACATGGCTTGAGAGCCCACGTGGAGGGCCTGGGGGATCCATGGAGAGGACAGAGAAGAAAGTGCGAAGAGGTCCTGGCCATGTGGAGGGCAGGACAGGGAAAGAGCCCAGATGGGGAGTAAAGGCTAGGGCGGGGGGGTTCTCCCCTCGGCTCGGCCCAGCCGAGAAACTCACCAGAAACTGGAGGTTCATCAGTGCTCAGGCTGCAGGAGACCTTGCCCTCCCCTCACAAATGTATTTACAACCTTATGGTGGTGAGTCCTAACTTTGGGCTCAGGTGAGCTAGAGGGACAAGCGAGTAGTCTAGGCGAGGGGCTGTCTCAGGAAGAGGCCAGCCATGACGCCAAGTTCCGGGGTCTAACCTTGACCAACCCCAATGTCATGATTCTAGAAAAAGACTTCCTCTCAGGGAGGGGCTCAAGTATGGAAAAAACAGGTTCTAGGGAACCAGGCAGGAGATTTAAGAAGTCAGATCATCCTTTGGTCTCTAGCAAGTGCAGGCCTTCCTGTCTTTTGACTTCTAGGGGCCACCCTAAGTGCCTGACTCCCTCTCAAGTGGATGGTGGAACCACAAGGCGGAAGGGGCCTGGGTCCCCAAAGGATTACAGAGTGGAGACTCCTGTCAGTCTCGTTGTGGCCAGGGTAAGCCACGCAGGCAAGCTGTCCGTCACTGTGGTTAGTCTGGGGCATGCTCCTGAGAGACAAGGGTAATTTAGTCCCGAAATGAGGGCCTCTGAAGGCCCCTCAGGTGGACGGGGCCCCTCACTCCTGGGTCATGTCCTCTGACCCTCTCATGTCTATCCCAGGATCAGAGTCAGAAGGGGGATCTGGGGTCTGTCTGGTTGTAGCTCCTGGGCTTGAGAGCTGCCTCGTTGTTATTGCCCACACAACCCATAGCTGCCCCTCACTCCCGCCACCCCGTGCTCCCCGCCTGCCTGCCTGTTCCTCTGGAAAGAAGGTGGGAAACTGAGGAAGGAGCCACATATATGGTAGAGCCCACGCTTCCCTTCACCAAATTAAAGCTCCGGGAGAAGAGAAAACACGCAAAACGTAACGTAATTGAGCAATCAAAGGAAAAAGAAGTGTCACACGGGGGGGGGGGACTTTGAGCACCTCCGTTGTGACTGAGAAACCCACTGTGACCAAGTGAGAAATGAAACCAGTGTCAACCCGACTCAGAAGTGTGGTGTCCTCAAACCCGCATGCTGATTGGTCCACTGACAAGTGGCCTTGACAGAAACCCCCCCCCCCTTCTCCTCCTTGGAGTGTCCCTCAAATCAGACTGGCAAGGATGCAGGGACCAGCGGGCCACTAGAATTTTCCCTGGAAAGAACAGCCCTTGTGCTGGAGTGGGGGAAACTGTCAGTGGCTGTCAGGAGGCAGGGTCACCTATGCAGCTGAGAAAGAACGTTGAAAAGATTCACCAGCGTCCCCCAGGTAGAGGAAGGAGAGGGTCTGGGGGCAGTCAGGGAGACTCTGGTCTTGGAATCTACTTGCTCTTACTGCATGTTGGATAAAATTGCCTCCCCAGCTTCTGCATGCAAGATATTTGATGACCCACTGTGGTGGTTTGGTGCAGGTGTCCCCCATAAACTTAGCTGTTCTGAATGCTAGGTTCCCAGCTGATGGAGATTTGGGAATTAATGCCTCCTGGAGGTGGTGTATTGTTGGGGACCGCCTTATGGTGTTATAGCCAGTTTCCCCAAGCCAGTGTTTGGCACACTCTCCTGTTGCTATTGTCCACCCTATGTTGGCCAGGGGGTGATGTCCACCCTCTGTTCATGCCATCATTTTCCCCTGCCATTGTGGAGTTTCCCCTCGAGCCTGTAAGCCAAAATAAACTGCTTTTTTTTTTCCCCATAAGCTGCTGTTGGTTGAGTGATTTCTACCAGCCACGTGAACCTGACTGCAACACCCACCCTTCTCCTAAATAAAAGCACGCAAACACAAGACAGGGGCTGGAATGCTTCAGGGCCAGCACCTCTCTGCAGCCAGCTCCAGCCACCCACGTCCCACCCTGTATTTGTCTCCCATACCCCACCCAGGGGCACGGCCCAGAATTCCCGCTTCTACCCTCTGTCAGGCATGTGACGTGGTCGTGTGTCAGCATCTCAGCCTGGCCTGTGGTCGGGTAGAAAGCTCTCTCTGCTCTTTCTCGGTCACTCGGTTTAACCATGAAACCTGGTCTCAAGTAGATGTGTGGCTCTGCCCAGCAGGGGTCATTTTGCATGGACTCGATGGACTTCATTCCTCCCCCACCCTTCACAAAGGCCAGCTCCACAGTCACTTCCTCACCCTGCCCCACTCTCTCATACCCACCAATGCTCTGGTTTCTGGCTCATTTGCCAAACGGGGATGGCAAACAGAAGCAGTGGCTCTGCACTACCTAATGGCTCAGCTGTCCAGTCCCTGCCATCCAGCTGCTCTGCGATGGGAAAACGCACTGAGAACGTGACACAGGCTGGCAGTGCCAGCCCTGCCCGAGGGGTTGGGAGGACTCAGGGATGCTGGAGGGGTGGCCACAGAGGCTGGCAGAGGGCTTCCGTGGCACAGCCGTAGCTGGGGCCCACCTCAAGGTTGAGGCGTCAAATCTAGGACGAAGAACAAGTCCCAATGTCAAACCACGTTGTCAGTTCAAGAACTAGAAGATCTGGTTCTTAAACTCTTATTTACTTATTTTATGAGGGAGAAAGAGACAGAGAGAAGAAACACAATGGGCACACCATGGCCTCTAGTCGCTGCAAACAAACTCCAGACACATGTGCCATCTTGTGCATCTGGCTTTGCATGGGTACTACGGAATCAAACCTGGGCCAATAGGCTTTGCAAGCGAGTACCTTAGCCACTGAGCCATCTCTCCAGCCCACGACTGATCTCTTTCTGTGTAAGCTTTCTGGCAGAAACAACTTAAGGGAGGAAAGATTTAATTTGACTCATGTTTTCAGAGGGTTCAGTTTTTAATTGGTTGACCCCGTGTGTTTGGACAGAATGTCACAATGGCAGGAGTGTATGGCAAAGAGGCTGTTCACTACATAGCTGAAGGAAGAAAGGAGGCAGAGAGGGGGTGAGGAGAAGGTAGAGGAGACAGTGGACCAGGTCTAACTCTCAAAAATGTTCTTTCAGCTGGGCGTGGTGGTGCACACCTTTAATCCCAGCACACGGAGGCAGAGGTAGGAGGATCGCCGTGAGTTTGAGGCCACCCTGAGACTCCATAGTGAATTCCAGGTAGGCCTGGGCTAGAGTGAGACCCTACCTCGAAAAACCAAAAAAAAATTAATGTTCTTTCAGCACCACATATGTGCCACCTCCTCAAATTTCCCTAAGGTCTCAAAATGGTACCATTAGCTGGGGACCAAACACTATACCTGTGGAGGAACATTTCTTATTCAACCAATATTTATTCAAACAATGAAACTGTTCGCCAAAGAGTCTGTCATCACCAACTTTCCTGAGAATGTCCCTCCAAGTCAAGGTTCTGAAGGTCATGTTTTAAAGAACCTGATGAAAGTTGGTCGTTACCACTACCGGGGGACTATCATAGTAATGGAAGAGGGTGGAGGGGCCCAAGGAACCTGTCACACTACCATTATCTGGGTGAGGCTGGACTATGGGGACCAAGATTAGCAAATTATACTCAGTGCCTTGCACAGTGACATGGATGCAGCTTTGTGGGAATGTCCTCATGCCTGCTCCCTGGCATCACTCTGGCCCCTGTGCCCAGGAAGCTGATGCCACTGGCAGATCTTAGGGACTGCCACACCTCCACCAGTTTTGCCAAGGCCAGCTTTGATGCCACATCACATGACTCACTACAATGGCTCTGACATCTGGAAAGATAATCTCCAAGTCTCGCTACCATCCCCGAGTGTCCAGGAGTGACTGCCACATGATGCGTTACAACTAGGGCAATTGGTGAGTCAAAACCCAAAAGTAAACCAACCAGAAACGTACAAGCTCACTGCTTTGCAAAGTTACATTTGTCTCTTGCAGGCTCCCTGTCGCCCTGTGGTCAGAGTGTTGGGAGAGCTGTGTTCTGACCCCCATTCTTCTGCTATTCTTTGCCAGGGACCCTCTCTTCCTGAATCTCACTTTTTCTCATCTGTGTCGTGATCACCGTTGCCTCTGCTTTCAGGATCAGCATAAGAAATCGGACAGGAAAATGCATGAGAGGGGGAGAGAGTTTTGGAGACTACCAAATGCCAAGGACATTGTCATGGTCATACCCACAGTGTTATCCGGACTCCACTGCCACACGTTTGAAGTCTTTCTTCCCGTTCTGCCCCCCTCAACTGTCCTGGGTCACGCCCAAGTCGAATTCTGTCATGGTTTATTTATTTATTCCTTCAGTCATTTCTGTAGTATCATTTTGTAGCCTTTTGGCTAAGAGCAAGTATATTTCTTGCAATACTGGGGATAAGACCCAGGGCCTCATGCATGCTAGGCAAGAACTCTACCACTGAGTGACTTCCCCTTTTGCTCCAATTGTCTTAACCTCCAGAATCATCTGTCTTAGATCCTTTGGTCATATACACCCTGTCCATCACAGTTTGGCCTACATTCTCCTTTCTCCAAAGATTCTTTTCTTATCCTCTTGGGGCTGGAGGAGATGGATCAGTGGTTAAAGGCATTTTTGTGCAAAGCCTGCTGACCTAAATTCAATTCCCTAGAACCCAGTGTGCTTATAGCAGTGGGAGGCAGAACCAAGAGAATCCAAAGTTGGTGGGCCAGCAAGATTGGCATCCATTTACTGCAGTAAGAGAGCTTGTCTCAAAAAAGGTGAAGACATAGACACTTTGTTATCCTCTGACTGACACACACACACACACACACAAAACGTCAGGTCTTGGGGCTGGGGAAACGGTTCAGCAGTTAAAAGTGCTTACCGTACAAGCGTGACAGCCAGAGGGAACCTGAGACCACCCAAGTTCAATTCCCCAGCACCCGTTTAAGTAGCTGGCCATGGTCGTGCATGCCTCGACTCCTATGGGGAGCAGAGATCAGAGAATTGCTGGGGCTACTCCTGGTCTATAGAGAGAGACTGTCTCAAGAGAATATGTGGGTGAGAGATAGAAGGAGACACCCCAAGTTCTCCTGGCCTCCACACATATGTTTATCTACACATACCACGTCACATGTACTATGTGCGCGCGCACACACACATGCGTGTGTACCAGGTCTTTCTCTCTTCTCTGTTCCTGTGGCTATGACCACTTCCTGACTTAACATGAGTTGATGATTTGGACGCAGAGCTGATAGATGATAGATGTTCTCTGCGCCCCACATGCCTGAGGACATGGCTTGTCTTGGTGGCCCTTTCTTCTCTCCTAAGGGTCGGCATGGAGCTTAACTTGCACGAGAGACACACCATCCCCTCAGGCTCCTGTGCAGTGAATTGGAGTGGACCTCAAGAATGTCGCTGGAGCCTGGAGGCAGAAGATGTGTGGCCAGGCTCCAGGGATCAAGTCTATAAACATCTCTTTTGACAGAAAAGCCCAACTTCAAAGCCCAGCAGTTTTAGATTATATTTGCATCGGAGGCTTTTAAAGTAGCAAAACTTTAGATTTATGTCTTCGCGAACAGATGTGGAAGGGAAAATCAATTCCTCATAGGATTGGCTTATTTGTTTTTTATCGCAGTGCTAAATATTGTGCAGCGAGTGACAAATTAATACATAAATTGACCTCGAGACATCTACATCACGGGATGGATGATGAGAACGGATTGAATGCCTTGAGCAGCTCAGAGCCGGGTGGCACCAAAACCGGCCTGTTACCTGCCAGGTCCGATGTGTTTCTCAGAGAGATGCCAGAGGCGAAGTCAACTCTGACATGTCCTCAAAGAGGGGACAAGTTCATACACTTCAAGAGGGACACGGGGCATTGAGAGGGGGTACAGTTAGGGCGACTGGACCCTTGAAGGTAAAAAGGGCAGGAAAGTTTACACTTGCTAGAAATCAAAGATGATCTTGCCTAGTTCCCCTAGACCTGTTTCTCCACAAACAACCAGGACCCCTCCTGGGAGGGAGGTCTTTCACAGTATTTAAACATTGTGGTTGGTCAAGTTCAGTCCCCGGAAGTTGGTGTCAGGGCTAACCTCTTCCTGATACAGCCCCTAGCCCTAACCAACCAGCTGTCCCTCTGGTTCAGCTGAGCTGGAAGATAGGGTCCACCACTATAAGGTTATCAATACCTTTGCAAGGGGAGGGCACGCTCTCTGACCACTTGGGAACGTCCAGCTGTGAGTGGGTAAGTTTGTCCCTCTGCTGGATGTGGACTGGCTCAAGAGAGCCCCCTCGCCCTTCCTCTCCACACATGGGGTCTTTATCCCCTCCAGCTCCCCACAAGGCAGGAGCTCCTTAAACTTTCTTTTGTCTTTTTTTCCCATGCTTTTTTTCCAGGCCCTCCAAGTGGGATCTCTAGCCACGTGGGTGCTTTTCCTTGGCTCTGTATTTCCCTCAATAAATATAATAATTTAATAATTATCCTCAGTCTTCTTTTTATTCAATTCTTGGATTAAAAATAGAAACGAACCTAGGGTGTGGGGCTCAAGGACTTTCCTGGACCCTCTGCACCCCATTACAGCATGTCAGGCTGGTGTATGTAAGGGTCCGTGTAAGCGTGCCCACGTGTGACACTGGCACAGGAGCTGCTGTTGGAAGGATGACTTGAGAAAAGTGTAGCCACACCCAGGCTCCTTCCCACCTGTGCCCTTCCCCCAGAGGATAACTCTTTCCTCCAGGGTGAGAGGAGGAATGAAAGAGGAAGGTGACAGACGACAGAGGTGTCCTGCGAGACTCCCCTGGAAAGGCTCCCGGTGTGAGTAATGTAAGCAGACAGACTTGTGAGCATGACCTTCCTCTTCCGGTCAGTCTCTGCCTCCCAGAGCCCCCGGCAGCTAAGTGCGTGAGGCCAGGCCCGGGGTGCTCCAGGCAGAGCAGGGACCAGAGGCGGAATACCACAGCTGCTGTTTGCAGTTGGAGCTGGCTTTCAGGGAAGGCAGATGAAGCAGAAAGAGCAAGTCAATTCTCTAGAAAAAAAAAAAAAATTCCATAAACGTGGAAAAAAACTAAAAGTGACTGCTTTTCCCAGGAGAGGATGAGCCATCAGTGACAGAGCTTCTGAGATAGTCCAGCTAAACACCAACCAGCTGTTTTCCTGCTCTGGAGAGAGACAGAGAGAGGGAGGAGAGAGAGAGAGAGAGAGGAGAAAAAGAGAATATTTTGTCACCCTCCCTTTCAGGTTTTATCATGACAGGACACCCACTGGATGTCCTTTAGGGTGGACAACAGAGGAAGAACAATAAAGAAGAAGAGAGGGTTTGCATAATCAGGAAGGCACACTTGGAAACCACAGATGACAGATGGGGGTCTTTATCCCTTTGAGACAGGATGAAATCCCTAATCATGTGGCAAAGAGGCTGGGGTTTTGTTGACAGAAATGCCCATAGACCTTCATCAAGAGGGGGACAGGAAAGGAGTCCCCACATTCGCAAACAGCATCTCGAAGGAGCTGTGAAGGCACTAGGTTGCTGGAGCCTCAAGCATGGGATGCCTGCTATGGGTCGTAGAAGGATCTTGTCTGGAAATAGAGAGGAGGTGTTTTAATCAATCAGTCCCACCCTGGGGTTGGGGGGTGAGCATCAGAGATGTGAACTGCCAGTGTTACACATGTGTGAAGTGGAGAGACATTTCCATGATGCCTGCGGATATCTGTTTATAAAGAAAACTGCCTATAAAGGTCTGGGGAGATTGAAACTGGCTGTTAGGGGTTCAGGAAAGTCCTTGAACCCTAAACCCTGGGTTCACATTTGCATTTAACCAAAGAATTGGGCAAACCAAACAGTGAAGGATAATTATTAAATTATTATATTTGTTAAGGGAAGTACAGAACCAAGGGAAGGAAAATGAGAGCCCACGTGATGGGCCTGGAAAAACCATAAAAAGAGAGGAAAGGAAAGAAGCACAAAGAGCTCCTGCCGTGTGGAGGGCAGGAGCACGGGGTGGGGGTCGGGGGTTCTCCCCTCGTCCTGCCCCAGCTGGAGGGTCACTAGTGGTCAGGCAGCCCAGAGAGCTTGCCCTCCCCTCATAAGCGTATTTATAACCTTATGGTAATGGGCCCTAACTTCCAGCTCAGGTGAGCCAGAGAGACAGCTGACTGGTCTGGGCTAGTGGCTGTCTCAGGAAGAGGCTAGCCATGAAGCTAAGTCCTGGGGGCCAAACTTGACCAACCACCATGTTATGATTCGACTTAAATCTTAGGAAAGACCTCCATCCCAGGAGGGACCCGGATAGACCCAGGTTGTTTGTGGAAACACAGGTCTAGGGGAGAGATAAGAAGTCAGATCTCTAGCGAAGTGGAGACCTCAAAGTCAGGGGCCCTGTCACCCCGCCTGCCTGACAAAGCTACCCGACTCCCTCCCAAGATGGCTCAGCAGGTTAGAGTGCTGACCACACAGCATGAGCGTCTAAGAGGGTCTGAGAGCGTCTGAGTTAGATGCCCTAGTGCTCAGAGAAAACTGCTGGGCATGGCCATAACCTGCAGCCTATGAGGACGTGAGAATCACCGAGCTGGCAAAACTGCATTTCTGGGTTCAGTGAGAGATGATGTCTCAAGGAAACACAAAGATTGAGCCACAGAGGAAGACCATGAAACATCCTCCTCTGGCCTTTACAGGTGGATCTCTGCACACACGTGCATCCCACCCCCACCCCCCCAACACACACAACTGTTACACTGTCACCCTGTCACATCCCATATCCCAAGAAAGGCCATCTTGTAAGCCCTGAGGGAAAGCCCTGGGAGCTCCCTGTTCCCTGGCTCCTCATGGGGAGAACGGAATCTGTGAGAGCTATCTATGCAGCAATGGCTCCTGTAAGGAATTAGTATTGATTCAGGGATCAACGAAGGTGATCTTCATTTCTTGAGTATTGCTCCAAAGGATTTATATTCATCTCAGAAGGTTGTATGTAAATCAAGGTTTGACTTCTCAAAGACTCCAGTTCCTTTTTTTTTGTTAATATTTTATTTTTATTCATTTATTTAGCAGAGAAAGGGGGTGGAGAGAGAGAGAAACGGGCACGCCAGGGCCTCCAGCCACTGCAAATGAGCTCCAGACACATGGGCCCCCTTGTGCATCTGGCTAATGTGGGTCCTGGGGAATCGAACCTGGGTCCTTCGCCTTTGCAGGCAAATGCCTTAACCACTAAGCCATCCCTCCAGTCCTCCAGTTCCCTTTTGCAGTCAAAGCCAGATGCTGGAAGATAGCAGCAAGACTTGACGAGCTTTTTTGTTCTTCATGTGCTCAAGGTACGAAAGTAATTTTTCAAAGGAAAAAGAAAAAAAAAATACAGTTCTAGCCTTCAAAAATTCTTAGGGAATTTATGACTCTGAAAGCAAAAATAGCAATTAAGAATGGAGGCTTTCAGATTAGTCATCTCTGTGTTTTGGGGTCTTTTTCAAAGATTTATCCTGTCAGTCTCCTCAAGCTGGGGCCTCCCTCAAGTAGGGACATCTCTTCCCCTCAGCTTCTTCCATGTCCCTCAGGCCTCTTTGGCCACTTCAGATGTTCTGGAAAGCTCTCTGCCTCTCAGGGATAGAGTGGGAAGATGTTACACACGGGTTCTTGATTCAGTCGTTTTGCCTTCTGAGGAGGATAGAAAGAAGATGCAGGGGAAACATGCTTGTGGTGGGGAAGGAGAAGAAAATGGAGTGTGGGTTCAGGGGGAGGCGTGGACGCCCTGAGCGGGGCCGCCTACATTCCCCTCCAGCCCCAGGCTGTCCTCAGCTGCAGGAGCTAGCTCTGAGATTGGTTTCGGGCTGCCTGGGCCTTTTGGGGGGCCAGCCTGGAGGGCCATCTCTTTCATTGCTAGCTCCCACTCTCTTTGCTGTGACTTGCTGGGCAGCCTCGCTCGCCCCTCTGTTCCAGGCACTCCCTGCCTCCTGGGTCTCCGAGCTCCTTCCTGGAACCCTTGTGCAGGAATCCCAGCCTTAACTCAGCCTGCTTCCAAGGGAACTCAAGGAGGAAGTGAAGTCTTTGGTTTTTAAGTATTTTTAGTTATTTATTTGAGAGACAGAGAGAGAGAGTGGGAGAGAGGGAGGGAAGGAAGGAAGAAGGGAGAGAGGGAGAGAGAGAGAGACAATGAATGGGCATGCCAGGGCCTCCAGCCACTGCAAACGAACTCCAGATGCGTGCGCCACCTTGTACATCTGGATTTATGTGGGAGCTGGGGAATTGAGTTCAGGCAGTCAGGCTTCGAAAGGAAGTGCCTTTAACTGTTGAGCCAGCTCCTCAGTCTGAGCTTCTCTGTTTTTAACGGGCTCAGCGTTTCAGTCAAATCTAGAAAAGCCACACACATCAATGCTCAGCATTTGTGACCCCCTCAGTGTGGGCGCGGGGTTCTAGATTTCTGCTGCGTACTAACCGTTCCCTAGAGTGTCACCGTGTGGGATCATTTTCACTGCTCAAGGTTTTGAGCCTATCCGATTAATCTAATTATTACGATAGTTTTTTCTTTTTACAACCCCCCCCCACCATTGTAGATTCTATTAGACCCCCTAGATTAAAGCCACTGAATTGCTTTAACTGTGAGTGGCTTTTTTTTTTTTTTTAATTAAAAGGATCTCCAGAATTCCTTTTTTCTTTAAATTTAGGATAATTTTTAAATATTTTTACTGTTTTACCCCTCACTGAATTGTATTCTTCAAAACACAATATTTTGTGCTGGAGGATGGCTTGGCGATTGAGCACTTGCCTGTGAAGCCTAAGGACCCCAGTTTGAGGCTTGATTCCCCAGGACCTATGTTAGCCAGATGCACAAGGGGGCTTTTGCGTCTGGAGTTCGTTTGCAGTGGCTGGAAGCCCTGGCACACCCATTCTCTCTTTCTCTCTCTCTCTCTCTTTGTGCCTCTGTCTGTCACTCTCAAATAAATAAACAAAAATAAATAAATAAATAAAAAACAATATTTTATGCTGGGCGTGGTGGTGTATGCCTTTGATCCCAGCCCTCAGAAGGCAGAGGTAGGAGAATCACCATGAGTTCCAGGCGACCCTAAGACTACATAGTGAATTCCAGGTCAGTCTGGGCTAGAGCGAGATTCTACCTCAAAACAACAACAACAAAAAAAACCCCACAATACTTTAGGTTTTGTACGTTTACTGTTGATATGCACACAGACCTACAGGGAGGGATCCCATGTCCCAAGACTAGACCCTGTGTCTTTTCTCTTGGAGTTTACAGTTAATTTCTGCAGCCACACTCCTTCCAGTTAATGGACATGCATCTGCTCGTCTAGAATGCTCCAGAAAACCCAGTAAGTGTTTTTAAATAAACCCACTGGTTCTATTTAAAGTTCCCGATTAGGCTGGAGAGATGGTTCACTGGTTGAGGCGTTTGCCTGCAACACCTAAGGACCTGGGTTCGATTCCCCAGTAACCACGTAAAGCCAGGTGCACAAGGCAGCCCATGTATCTGGAGTTTGTTTGCAGTGGCTAGAGGTCCTGGCGTGTCCATTCTCTATCACCTCTTTCTCTTTCAAATAAATAAATAAATGAAATAAAATCCCCAATTTTTTCTTTTCCTTTTTCCTTCTTTTCTTCTCTTCCTTCCTTCCTTCTCTCTTTCTTTCTTTCTTTTCTTCTCTTCCTTCCTTCCTTCCTTCTCTCTTTCTTTCTTTCTTTCTTTTTCTTTCTTCTTTCCTTCCTTCCTTCCTTCTCTCTTTCTTTCTTTTCTTTTCTTTTCTTCCTTCCTTCCTTCTCTCTTTCTTTCTTTTCTTTTCTTTTCTTCCTTCCTTCCTTCTCTCTTTCTTTCTTTTCTTTTCTTCCTTCCTTCCTTCTCTCTTTCTTTCTTCTCTTTTTTTTCTTCCTTCCTTCCTTCTCTCTTTCTTTTCTTTTCTTCCTTCCTTCCTTCTCTCTTTCTTTTCTTTTCTTTTCTTTTCTTCCTTCCTTCCCTCTTTCTTTTCTTTTCTTTTCTTTTCTTCCTTCCTTCCCTCTCTTTCTTTCTTTCTTCCTGTGCATGAAGAGAGAGAAAAAAAATGGTACACCAGGGCCTTTAGCTGCTGCAAATAAACTCCAGATGCATGCACCACTTTGTACATCTGGCTTTACATGAATACTGGTAGTTTTCTTTCTTTCTTATTTGAGATGTACTGATATGTAGTTCAGGCTGACTTTGAACTAGCTCAGGGTGACCTTGAACTTTTAATCTTCCTATCTCAGCCTTCTGATTACTGGGATTAAAGATGTGCACCACCAGGCCTGGCTCAAGTCCCGAATTTTAGACATATTCTTGTTTGCCTAATACATTGCTATGAGCTTTATGGTCCCTCTTCTCTTCCCATTGTCCCTTCCATTCAGGTAATGAAAGCTGCTGAAAGGAACAAGTCAGAGGAACACGGTTTCCTGTGAGGTTATGCATTTAGAGGTCCACGCCCTCAAACTTCGACTTCAGAAAAATCTAGGACTGGGCTGGAAATGATCAGCGGGTAAGGGTACTTCCCTCGCAAGCATGAGGATATGAGGGGGCCTGAGACTGCTGGAGTTTGAGTCTTCATGTAAATAGCCGGGCACAACCAACATCAGGACTGTGGGGAGCAGAGACCGGAGAGTTTGCAAACAACAGCCAGCTGCACGATCAGCTGAGAGACTCGGTCTCAAGAGAATATGCCAACGAGCAGCAGAGGAGGAGGAAGGGGCCACCTGACATTCTCCTTTGACCTCCGCATGCGTGGGCACATGAGCACACACCACACTTACACACACACACACACACACGTGTGTGCACACAGGTGCACACATGAAACAAAACCAAACAAAAGGCCCTAGGAGTGTGAGTCCATACTTGGGGACCATTCAGTCTCAGTTCAGATCTCAGCTCTGAAGCTGGACAGGGCACTTAGCTCCTCCGTGCCTTTAGTATGCCCATCTGTGAAGAGGACATGATGGCATCGGTGCCAACCACGTAGAGTTGGAGTTGTTTAAGTCGATCTCCACCTAGGACATCACAGTGCCAGCCTTCCATGACACCGCGCCATTGCTGGTGGTGGTGAACTCGGGCACTGTGGAGCCTCTTCAGAGACCTGCGTCGTAATCAAACAGATCCTTCCCTCGCATTTAGTGAATGCGGTGGTTTGGTTCAGGTGTCCCCCATAAACTTAGGTATTTTGAATGCTAGGTTCCCAGCTGATGGAGATTTGGGAATTAACGCCTCCTGGAAGCAGTGCGTTGTTGGGGGCAGGCTTATGGGTGTTATAGCCAGTTTCTCCTTGCCAGTGTTTGGCACACTCTCCTGTTGCTGTTGTCCATCTGATGTTGGAGGAGGTGATGTCCACCCTCTGCTCATGCCATCATTTTCCCTGCCATGGTGGAGCTTCCCCCTCGAGCCTGTAAGCCAAAATGGACCTCTTTGTCCCACAAGCTGCTCTTTGTTGGGTGATTTCTGCCAGCAATGCGAACCTGACCGCAACAGTGATGAAAGAAATATGCAGGGGCTGGAGAGATGGCTCCGTGGTAAGAGCCCTTGCCTGATAAGCATGAGGTGTTGAGAGGGCCTGATTCACCCTGAGGTTGTTCCCAGCACCCACATAAACAGCTGGAAGTATGGCCATGTGCACACCTGAAACCCCAGTCCTGTGGGAAGCAGAGACCCTAGAGAGTCACTGGACTCACCCGTCAGCCAGTCTGACTGAAAATGGCAAAGGAACATGATGTTCTCCTCTGGCTACACACTGAGCCATGTCTCCAGCCCTCTGCTGACTTGTTTTTTTTCTCCCTGAGGTAGGGTCTCGCTCTAGCCCAGGGTGGCTGCTCAAACTCTCAGCGATCCTCCTACCTCTGCCTCCCAAGGCTGGGATTGAAGACGTGTGCCACCACACCTGGCCTTCTGCAGACTCTTTCTGATTCTTCTCAATTCAGTTTTCTGAAACCCCCGGCTTTACCTCTTTAGCGTCTGTTGCAGTCAGGCTCCCATCGCTGGCAGAAATCACCTGACCAAGAGCAGCTTGTGGGACAAACAGGTTTATTTTGGCTTATAGACTCGAGGGGAAGCTCCATGATGGCAGTGAAAATGATGGCATGAGCAGAGGGTGGACATCACCGCCTGGCCAATATCAGGTAGACAACAGCAACAGGAGAGTGTGCCAACCACTGGCAAGGGGAAACTGGCTATAACACCCATAAGCCTGCCCCTAACAATACACTGCCTCCAGGAGGTGTTAATTCCCAAATCTCCATCAGCTGGGAACCTAGCCTTCAGAACAGCTGAGTTTATGGGGGACACCTGAATCAAACTAGCACAGTATCTTTCACATTACTTGCTTTGCTTCCATTCTAATTGTCATTCTCTCTGGCTCTGTGGTGGTTTGAATGTAAAACTATCCCTCCAGTTGGAGATGCTGTTTGGGAAGTTCGGGGAGCCTTGCCTGGGGCAGCATGACACTGGGGGTGGGGCTTGAGGTGTCACAGACCAGCCCTACTTGGTGCGTTTGTGCTTTCTACATCCTCCCCGCTGATGTGAAGATGCGGCTACAGCTGTCTGCTCCCAACACGCTTTCCCCCATCGTAATGGAACTTCCCCTCAAAACTGTAAGCCAAAATGAACCCTTCCTTTCCATAAGCTGCTTCCAGTTGGGTCTTTTGTCCTGGCCATGAGAAAGTAAGTGCTACAGGTTCCAGTGTAGAAAAATAGCCTTCTAACCAAGCCAACCCACTCGCTTCCATTCCTTTGGCAGTCTAGAACTATCCAATAGCTCCCCATTACCCTCTGTGGTATCCCAGAGCCTCCCAACATGCCCCTCGCTGGTAGTCCCTCTTTCCCCACTATGGTCTACAATCAGATTGGATTATCTGGTGTTTATTGGTTCATTCATTCTGTCGATAATTGTTGGAGTGCCCAACGGGCTGTACTTTGCAGAGCTGGCTATAGAGTGCAGAGCCACTTGAGTGGTACTGTGGACAACAAAACAGAGGTTTGGTCTGAGCTCATGAGGCCTTTGGTATCTGGTTTGTATGTTCCTAGTGATGGACTCTTCTTCATTTTATTATTTATTACTATTATTATTTTGTCTTTTTGAGGTAGGGTTTCACTCTAGCCCAGACTGACCTGAAATTCACTATGTAGTCTCAGGCTGACCTCAAACCCACAGCAATCCTCCTACCTCTGCCTCCTGTGTGCTGGGATTAAACGTATGTGTCCCCATGCCTGGCTCTGTGATGGAATCTTCTTGAAGGTTCTTTCCAGCATCTATCTCTGTACATGCCATACACTGATAGGAAGTCATTATAGTCTTTCTCTCCTGTTGTGGTTTGCATGTGAAATGTCACCTGTTAGACTCCTGTGTTTGGACACCTGGTCGCCAGATGGTGGTGATGTTTTGGGAGGTTGTGGAACCTTTGGGAAGGGTAACCTCTCTGGAGAAAGTGACTCAGAGGAGGTGGATCTTGAGTTTTACATAGCCTGGCCCCATTTCCTGTTGTCTGTGTTTCTGGATCTGCCCAGATGTGAGCAAACACCTCCTGCTCCTGATGCCACAGCCCTGAGCCACTCCTACCACAGCCACTCCCCACTCCCACCACAGCCACTACCCACCCCCACCACGGCCACTACCCACTCCCACCACGGCCACTACCCACTCCCACCACGGCCACTACCCACTCTTAACACCACTACCACTCCCACCACTGCCACTACCCACTCCCACCATGGCCACTACCCACTCCTACCATGGCCACGACCCACTCCCACCACGGCCACTGCCCACTCCCAACAAGGCCAAACCCACTCCTACCACGGCCACTACCCACTCCCACCACGGCCACTACCCACTCCCACCACGGCCACTACCACTCCCACCACGGCCACTACCCACTCCCACCACGGCCACTACCACTCCCACCACGGCCACTACCCACTCCCACCACGGCCACTACCCACTCCCACCACGGCCACTACCCACTCCCACCACGGCCACTACCACTCCCACCACGGCCACTACCCACTCCCACCACGGCCAAACCCACTCCCACCACGGCCACTACCCACTCCCACCACGGCCAAACCCACTCCCACCACGGCCACTACCCACTCCCACCACGGCCACGACCCACTCCCACCACGGCCACTACCCACTCCCACCACGGCCACTCCCCACTCCCACCACGGCCACTCCTCACTCCCACCACGGCCACTCCCCACTCCCACCACCGCCACTCCCCACTCCCACCACGGCCACTACCCACTCCCCACCACGGCCACTACCCACTCCCACCACGGCCACTCCCCACTCCCACCACGGCCACTCCCCACCCCCACCACGGCCACTACCACCCCCACCACGGCCACTCCCCACTCCCACCACGGCCACTACCCACTCCCACCATGGTCACTACCCACTCCCACCACGGCCACTCCCCACTCTCACCACGGCTATTCCCCACTCCCACCACCATGCCTTCTCCACCACAATGCACTATACCTTCAAATCATAAACCAAGATAAGTCCATCTTTCCTTAAGTTCCTTCTTGTGAGGTATCTGGTCACAGTGACAAGAAAAGTAACTAGAGCATTTCCGTCACCCCGCGACCTTCCTTAAGCCATGCGCACCTGTAGTCTTGAAGAGATCTGCCACAAGTTCAAGACCCAACTGTAGTACTCTGTTGCCTTCAAGTTATTCATCGACCTTCAATATCCTTGCGCATCCCTGTGACCCTCACCCCCGACCCCGAGTCGTGCCTCCTGCCACAGTGCCCCGGTGAGCCGAGGCCCCTGTACAGGTGGGATTCATGCATCACTGCCCACAAGACAGATCCCTTTCAGACGATAGATCGCCGGCTGCTTTTTCTTTCTGTCTTATTTTTATGTAAAGTCCAAAGTAAAATAACATTTCAAATCAACGAAGGCATAAATCTCGTTGCTCATTTTGCTGAGACCAAAAGGAGAAGATGTGGCCTGACTCCAAGGAGGGGAGGAAAACATCACCCCGCCTTGGCTCTGCTCCTCCGTCTCGTCCTGTCTCCTTGGCTCTTTTATGCTCACCAGGTCTCCCTCACTCAAGTGTGGCAAATTATGTAATTAGTGAAAGAGCAACAATTTTGCAGAGAAAATGGTTATGTTTATGGAAGTTCAATGGCTCAAAATGTCTAAGGAAACCATTTACTGAGCTCAGAAAGACAAAGCCGAACTGGACCGCAGCCAGCTCCCAGCAGAACCCGGGACAGCAGAGAAGAGAAGCACCCCGCATCAACAAAACCATTCTGAGCACTGCCTCGGTGTGTAGGGGGGATTGATCTGGGGGAGGTGCCCCATCTTTCTTGGCTGGGATTCTGTGCCCATCTCTCCTTCCTCAGTGTTGACTCAGGCAAAAATCATTAGGCACAGCAGAGTTCCCGGGGAAATGGGAGACGGTTCTTGTGTGGCGTTAAAACAGGCTGATGGATGACCTCCGTTAGACTTCGTAGCTTCCCGTCTCTTTCCTCAAGACATTCAAGTCACCAGGGAATGCGAAACTCATTATTATTCTATAAAAACCCTCTGTGATGCCCAGCGGTTTAGGCTGAACACATTTGCCTTCGAGTTGTTGGCATGTGCGTTTTATTCCAGAACCTATGGGCTGGTTTCCTTATGACATGTGATTAGCTTGTTTTCCTGTTCCCAACCCCCAAGTTGGCAGGTGCCTCCAAATTCTAGCCTCCCTTCTTTCCACAGAATGTCACCTTTGCTTGTCGTGTATGTCCCGGCTCTTGGACCAAGGGCTTGGCAATTTTCTTGAAACACATCTGGCATGAGAGAATGACTCACTGGTTAAGGTGGCGCTTGCTTGCGAAGCCTAAGGACTTGTGTTCAATTCCCCAGTGCCCATGTAAAGCCATATGCACAAGGTGGCACATGTGTCTGCAGTCTGTTTCCAGTGGCTGGAGGCCCTCCTGACATGCTCACTTTATATGCCTCTCATTCTCACTCAAAATGAATAAATGGATCAAATGTTTTAAAATATCATCATCTTTTGTAGGTTTTGTTGATGGTGGGTATATGTAATGTGTGTACATGTGTGTGGGGGGGTGCCTACAGGACATAGCATGCGTGTGGAAGTCAGAGGATGACCTCAGGTGTCATTCCTTACCTTCCACCTTTTTTTTTTTTTTAAGGATTTGTAAGGAGAGTGAGAGAGGTAGAAAATGGGAGCTCCAGGACCTCTTGCCACTGCAAATGAACTCCAGATGCATGCACCACTTTGTGCATCTAGTATTACGCGTGTACTGGGCAATCGAACCCTGGTCATCAGGCTTCGCAAGAAAGAGCCTTTAACCGCTGAGCCATCTCCCCCAGCCCTCTACCTTGTTTTTTTTTTTTTTTAATATACTTCAGAACCATCTTAAACTTTTCTGTTTATTTTTATTTATTTATTTGAAAGCGATGGACAGAGAGAGAGAAAGAGGCAGATAGAGAGAGAGAGAGAGAGAGAGAGAGAATGGGTGCGCCAGGGCCTCCGGCCACTGCAAACGAACTCCAGACGCATGCACCCCCTTGTGCATCTGGCTAACATGGGTCCTGGGGAATCAAGCCTTGAACCAGGGTCCTTAGGCGTCACAGGCAAGCGCTTAACCACTAAGCCATCTCTCCAGCCCCTCTACCTTGTTTTTGAGGCAGGGACTCTTAGCTACTGCTGCATGGCTGTGGTGGGAGTGGCTAGCTAGTTCATGAGTTTCTGGATTCTCCTGTTTTCAACTCCCATTTCAGAGGCTGTGTGTGTGTGTGTGTGTGTGTGTGTGTGTGTGATTTATTTGCAAGGAGGGAGAGAGAGAGAGAGATAGAGAAAGGGGTGTGCACCAGGGCTTCTAGCTGCTACACACAAATTCCAGATGCAAATGCCACTTTGTGCATCTGGCTTCACGTGGGTCCTAGGGAGTGAAACTCAGGTCATTACACTTTGCAGGAAAGCGCCTTACCGCTGAGCTGTCTCTCCAACCTGGTCCTCTCCTTCACAGCAGGAAGAGAGAATGAAACTTGTGGATATAGCCAGAGGCAGGCAACAAGATTCCAGATGAAAAGAGCAGCAGAGGGGAGAGAGAGAGATAGAGAGAGACAGAGAGAGAGAGAGAGACTGAGACTTTGTCACTATCCCGAAGCCACATGAGCATTGAGGCGAGGACCCCATCTGTTTTGTTAAATTGACAATTTCCTTCAGCAGGAAATAAACATTCATACTGAGTTTCAGACTAACTACAGAGTAAGGAATAGCTTCACTTTTTAAAGACTCTGCTTTTTAAGACATTCAGCATGTAACCTAATTTCATTTGATGGAGTTTGTTTTTCTTTCTCCATTTGCTGCCTAGAAATGTGTTTCATTATCTCCTGGAGAATTGGGGTTGAAAGGAAGAGCTGGAGAGCCACAGTTCCCTGGGCCTCAAAAGTGGTACAGAAATAAGATGAAACGTTATTAAATAAAATCAAAATAAATGACAAGATCAACCATCCCAGTGGACCTTCTGTCTCAAACACTTCACACACACACACACACACACACACACACACACACACATTGTACTGAGAGTCGCTGCCTCTGTCCTTGGGAGAAAACCCAAAAGAATGAAAGATGTCACATTAACACAAACCCAGACATGGGCAGATTTAATTGGAATGATTTTCACTGGAGTAAAAAGTTTTTTATTTATTTTTATTTGAGAGAGAGAAAGAATGGGCGTGCCAGGGCCTCCAGCCACTGCAAACTCCAGACGCATGCTCTGCCTTGTGCATCTGGCTTATGTGGGGCCTGGAAAACCAAACCTATGTCCTTAGGCTTTGCAGGCGAATTCCTTAACTGCTAAGCCATCTCTCCAGCCTGGAAAAAGTTTTTCATTTTTTTTTAACTTTTCATCTACCTACTAGCTCCTTTTAGGATGTACCATATTAACACTTTGTTATCGATTTTTAAAATTGAAACCTTCCAAAGGGTTCTAACATGAAAATAGGATTTGATCCTTCTGAGAGTAATTATAACAGAATATAATTTCCTGGAATAAAAGTATGAATTCAGAATATTGATATGAAAGGAAAAGTCACGTAAGCAATGGGAGATATACCAGCTTTTTAATTGTGACAGAATAATGAAGCAGTTTCCAGGGAGGTGGCCACATCTCTCCACAGCAGGACTGTGTGCGGCTTTCCTCGTGCCCTCATCAGGTGGGAATGAGCTTACTTGATGTCACACAAAAGGGCCACTCCTCTCAGGATCCAGTGATCTGGGGACAACACTGTTCGCAAGTATACCACAGTGATGAAGGTTAAGTCTGTTCGCCTGGGTTTCTTGTAAATAGGACACACATACAGCTTAGGGTCCTTGGGCGATGTGGAGTTTATGGCAAAGATGTGCAGAACTGGTAACTGCGTGAAGAGCACCTTTGGGGTGGATTCGGTGAGCTTCCCGTTCCGCCTGTCCCAGGCTGCTCCATCCATGTACAGCCCATAAATATACACGCCTTCCTGCGAGAGTCAAAGAGTTTTTAAAGCATTAGGAAGCCAGGGCGTGGCGGTGCACGCCTATAATCCCAGCACTTGAGAGGCAGAGGTAGGAGGATTGCCATGAGTTCGAGGCCACCCCGAGACTACATAGTGAATTCCAGGTCAGCCCAGGCTAGAATGAGACCCTACCTCCAACCCTCGCCCCCACAACAAAATATTGGAAAGAAAACATGCATGAGTCCTAAAACACTATCAGATGAAGAAAAGTCAAAGGGCTTATCACATTCATGAAATATTGGGCTCGACTTACCTGTGAGGCATTCGTTTAATACATCTAGATACCCTGCTAGGAGTTATTAGAAGGTGGGGCTCAGCCCTCTGGACAACAGGAGGGCCAAGTTAGTTCACCTCTGCAGGGAGATTCAAGTCTCTCAAAGGCCCTGGTACAAAAAAAAGAGGGATGCTCCTCCTCCACCATAGGATGAAGTAGACTAGAGTGCCCCCCAGAGGCTGGGCGTGGTACAGCGCTGAGAAGCCCCAAGCGCTAGGAGAGAAGAGTTAGCTATACAGCATACACCCCCCCCCCCACATCCTCTCTCCAACAACAGGACCGGCCCTCATGGGCCTCAGCTTTCAGTCAGGCCAGAAGATGCCCACGCGTGGGAAAACATCTGCAAGACCTGAATCGAATACCAACACACACTTTTTACTGCCACTGCCTGGTGATGATGTGACTTCTGACGTGAAAGGTGACAGGAGCAGGAGCCATCAGGGGAGGGCGCTTTGTGGAGGAGACATCCTTGAAGTGTGCCCCGAAGGACAGGCTGCACGTGGAAAGACAAGATGGATGGAGAAGCCTGGTCGTTTTCCCGAGTGAAGGTTATAAAGCAAGTTAGCGCTTGACCACGCAAGAGGCTGGATGGCACGCTGGAGAGCCTGGCTCCGTCTTAGAGGCACTGGGGAGCCACAGCGCATGCAGTCATTAAAAACAAGAACGGGCCATAGAGAATCAAGCAAGCCCATAAAATATATTTAGCTACAAGACGGTAACTATTTTTCCATTTGTGTGACGAGGAGGACAAGGATGCAGATGGATATATATCATGATAAAGGATGGTAAGACCAGCTGCAAAGCGGTTTCCAGACTCCCTCAAGTGGGCTAACTGTATGAGAAATGCAACTTCTTTTTTTTTTTTCCCAAGGTAGGTTCTCACTCTATCACCCTAGGCCAGGCTGATCTACAGTGTATGATGTAGTCTCAGGGTGGCCTCGAACTCACGGCGATCCTCCTACCTCTACCTCCTGAGTGCTGGGATTAAAGGCATGCTCCACCACAGTTGGTGAGAAATGCAAATTTTGAACCACAGATTGAGGTACCTGGTGTGCATGCAAACTTCTGGCCAGTCCCAGGGAACCAGCCCCATCCTTAGCTCAGTGTTCGAGAATTTATCTACCTGACCAAAGGGACCTCCAGGAGCCATCCCACAGTAAATTGTTCCCCTCTGTAGGATAACTTGCTAAAGTCCTGAGAGCAGGACTTTAAAGAGTCACAGTTAGAAGGTGTGGCAGATGGAATGGTATCACTCCAAAATTTCATGTCACCCCAGAAACTCAGAATGCAACTGTTTGAAATGGAGGTTTTGCAAATATAACTAGTTGAGGGCAGGCTTTGAATCCAATATGACTGTTTTTGTTTTGTTTTGTTTTCTTTCTTTCTTTCTTTCTTTCTTTTTTTTTTTTTTTTGAGGTAGGGTCTTGCCCCAACCCAGGCTGACCTGGAATTTACTATGTAGTCTCAGGCTAGCCTAGAACTCACCACGATTGTCCTTCCTCAGCCTACCAAGTGCTGGGATTGAAGGTGTGTGCCACAATACCAGGCTGATCTTTTTTGTTTTTTTTTTTTTTCAATAGCATTGTAAGAAGGGAGGTCACACACACAGATGCTCAGGGAAGAAAGCCTGTGACAATGGAGACAGACTGGACTGACACAGCAATAGCTAGCCAAAACCGAGGCATGCCAGAACCCACTAGAAGCTAGGGCAGAGGGATGCAACGAGACTCCCTTTCAGAGATCCTTTCTAGAAGAAAAAGAAACCAGCACTGCCTATCATTGATTTTAGACTTCTGAGCTGCTGAACTCTGAGGGGACAAAGTCTGGCTGCTTTAAGCCACCCAGTGTGTGATACTGTAGGAAACAATGCAGGTTGTGGTAGCAGGAAGCAAGTGCTTGCTTAACAAATAACAAATGCCTACACACGTGGAAGTGATTTGAAATTGCAGGTTAGGTAGAAGCTGGAAGAATTTTGAGACTTATGATGGAAAGGAAAGAGTAGTTAAGCTGGGCACAGTTCCCAGCATGCAGGAGGCAGAGGTGGGAGGATCTCTGTGAGTTTCAGACCAGCCTGAGATTACATAGTGAATTCTAGGTCAGCCTGGGCTAGAGCAAGACCCTATCTCGAAAAACAAAACAAACAACAAAAAAAAGAGTAAATTATTTTGTGGCTAGGAGAAATATAGGGGCTAAAAGTGTGGTCTCAAAGAGAAAAAAGAACTCCATTATTGGAGACTGGGGGAAAGATGCTCTCAACAACAAAGTGGGACAGAACTTAGTCAGAGCTTAGAAAGTCACTGGCTCCAGCCTCCCTCTCTGACAATGGAGAGAATAGAAACCAGGGAAGGAGAAAAGAGACTAAGATTTATTGAGTGGCTGTTGGATCTGGTACCAATACCACACTATCATGTTTAAATCTTACTTTAAAATTTTTTAAAAATTTATTTATTAGAGACAGAGAGAGAGAGAAAGAGAGAGAGAATGGGCATGCCAGGGCTTCCAGCCAATGCAAATGAACTCCAAAGGCATGTGCCACCTTGAGCATCTGGCTTACATGGGACCTGCAGCATTGAACCTGGGTCCTTAGGCTTTGCAGGCAAGCGCCTTAACCACTAAGCCATGTGTCCAGCCCTTCACGACTTCCTTAATTGTCATACTTATTTTACAGATGAAGTCGCTGAGGTTCAAAATCATTGAATAGGCCCAAGATCAGCATCCAAGCTGTGGATGGTATCTGCTTTCCACTGCCACCTCAGTCCCACAAGGACTTTCCACCCAGGGTCCCAAAGTATACAGACCGACAGTAAGGGACCTGGCCTCCGAGGCTTCCTCCTGCTAATCCAGCGGGTCTCAAGGCCCTCAGTGCTGCTCTCCTGCCACAGAGGCCTTGGGAGTAGCTTCAAGTAGCCGCTTCAGTGGAAATTCTTCTAAGCCAATGTGAGCATATCTTGTAGTTATAAAGAAAGGTCACTGGGGGAGTCTCCAAGCTCATTAGACCTTGTCAGTATCCTCCCACTTGGCAGATGAGGGAGGGGGGGGAGGCTTTGGCCTTGAGATCTCCTGGTTACAGCAGAGGAAACCCTTGTGGCAAGGAAGAGGGATTTCACTCAAGAACCCAAGGTCTGTTGTTTGTTTTTGTGGTGCCAAGGGAGTTTTGGAACCCAGGGTCTTGCACACTCTAGGCAAGGGTTTGAATTCCATCCCCAGCTCTCAAGGTCAGTTTTGACCAGAACTTGGAACTTTTTTCATCGTCAACACCAGAACTGTACCCAAAGCACTTACTGCAGGGGGCGTTGTGATCTCCTCCTTGGTCTGCCGTAGAACTTCATTGTGGATGGTCACGGTGTCTAGCGCCCAGCCTTTGTGGGCTCGGGTCACTTCTTGCCTCATGGCTGTGAGGAAGCCTTGAGAGAGAGAGAGAGAGAGAAAGAGAGAGAGGCTGGAGAGATGGCTTAGAAGTTAAGGAGCTTGCCTGCAAAGCCTAAGGACCCATGTTTGAATCTCTAGGTCCCACATAAGCCAGACACACAAAAGTGAGGTAAGCACAAGGACGCACATGCCCACTAGGTGGCACAAGCGTCTGGTGTTCGATTTCAGTGGCTGAACTCCTGGCACGCCAATTCTCTCCTTCTCTCTCTTTCTCCCTCGTCTCCCCATCCCCCCCCCCCGCCAAAAAAAAAAGAGAGAGAGATGGTGTTTTGGTGCAGACCACTTTAGAAATACAGAGACACTGAGAGGTACTTACTAATCAATTTCCAAATTGCCCAGCCTGAAAGGACTTGAGCCCAAACCTCAAGGGGCAGGGCTTTCTTCCATCCCGCCCTCCCGCCCCAGCCATGGGGACTGCGGTGAGTAAATTCTCTCCCATCAATGGACAACAGGGGAAACAGCACCCTGTCAGCTTAAGCACAGGTCTTACTTTGAAAGTCCCCAGAGATTCCAACCATTCAACCCTGTAAGGTCTCTCAACCCAACAGTCCCAGCTCATAGCATCTATTGGCAAACACAGTATTGGCCTGGAGAGATGGCTCAGTGGTTAAGACACTTGCCAGCGAAGCCACTGGACCCAGGTTCAATTCCCCAGTACTCACGTAAGCCAGTTGCACAAGGTGGTGCGTGTGTCTGGAGTTTGTTTGCAGTGGCTAGAGTCCCTGGCACACCCATTCTCTCCCTTCCTCCCTCCCTCTCCCTCTCTCTCCATCACATAAATATATAAATAAATATTTTTTTAAAAAAAGAAAAAAAAAACCCTACAGTATCAAATGTGTGACCGGAATGGTAAAGCATTCTGAGAAACAGTATTCCAATTAAACTCGAATCAAACCATTATCAAGCTTATTTGCTATAATGGAACAATTTCATTTAGTCTAAGGAAATAAGGCCTAATGCCATAATAGGGAACCCGACTTTCAATTTGATCAAACAAAAGCAATCACACCGGAAAGGAACGCCACATGCTTTAATGTGCATAACACAGTTATTTGAAGATAATACGTGGCTCCGTATCTCGTGGCCTTTCTTTAAACCTAATATTTGTGAATCATGACATTCCGTTCAATAAGAGAAGTCATTCTTGGAGAGTGACATTTGAGATTAGAAGGAGGGGAGGAAAAAAAAAGATACCCAGAATTTCAAGCAAGCGCCTTTAACTGCTGAGCCATCTGCCCAGCCCCTGATACCAGCAATCTCAAAAATGGACTTCAAAACTGTAACTGCCGTCTGTGATCTACCTACGAGACGCTGGCTTCATGCCAATATGGAAAATCACAACACTGTTTAGCAATGGAATGAGTATATATTTCCCTTCTACTTTTAAATGAGTGACCTCGGAGCCAAATCAACTCTTTTAATGGCAAACGGCATGTCAGTGAGGTTTGGATGAGAGTGGGGGAGGGCACGTTGGGAGGCATTACTCCAAGCACTGAGTTAAGCTTCCTGGGAGTTGGAAAGAAAAGAAAACAAAAATGGTACCCTGTCTAGAATTACATTGAGAGAGAGAGAGAGAGAGAGAGAGTCAAGTTTTGCCTCTTAGGAACTTTGGCACATGGAGGGCTGTGCATCTGGCGACTCTCTCTTCATTCCCTCTCTCTGGAGTGGCCACCATGTACCAGGCGCAGAGCTGAGGAGGTCACCCGCAGACCTGCGTTCAAGGAGCTCAGTCTAAGAGGGAGCGGGCAGGGCGGCAGGGACGGTAGCGCCGGTGGTTATAAGCAAAGGTGTGGAGAAGGTTCAGGAAGGGTCCACTGAGAAGAGGAAGTTGGATGCATCTCTTGAGAGATGCTCGGGACTTGGCCGGATGGGACAAGAAGAGTTGGGGGAACAACGTGAGCCAAGGCCCAGAGGCAGAGGTTAGGCTAAGCCGGGAGGTGATGATCCTAGATAAAGGTCGAACAAAAGTCCAAGTTCACATCTGCTTCTGTGTGTGGTGGGAAGCCTACCGCATATTGAGAGTGGGCCAATGGCTTGACAGTGTTTGCGTCTCAAGAAGCACACACCAAGCACCCAGTCACACAGACCTGGACACCAAGCACCCAGTCACACAGACCTGGACACCAAGCACCCAGTCAAACAGACCTGGAGTGCTAAAGTCACTGTATTCTTTCAGAAGAAAAGTCCCTCCGTCACCCAGAGTGGAACAGGATGTTCTCATGGTAGGGACGGGAAATATACCGGAAATGTACCTTGAGGCAACTTCTGCCCACTGCCAGGACTCTTCCTGGAGTCCCAGAAGGTGATCTGATGATCGTCACGTGATCGAGTTCACTTCCATTTTAAACACGGAGAATCCTACACCTCGGTAATAAAGCATTTTGAGTGTCTGCCAGCCAGTGGCATATATGACCATAATAATAAAATCCAATTCACCTTTCTAAGTCACTCCGTGAAAATGTCACTTTCATCATTCTACAGAAAATGTTTGTCCATGTGGTCTATTAGACAATGTACATCCAAGTCGAATACTTGGAATTAAACTGACCCTAGATTATGGTAATCACAGATCTTTGAAGCTACAAGGTCATAAAGTGCAGGTCACTAATCTTGGTCTTAACCTCCTCCCTGCACAAGTTGAATAACTGAAATTTTTTTCTACAACATTTGTAAGTTCCATTGAAATTGCAAATTCAACCTTAATTCCATGTGGTTCCCCGGGCAATGCCCATGGAGGAAGGAGCTGATTTTCTTTTCTTATGTAAATATCTGCTTCTCAGATTTTAGTCACTGTCAGAACTCTGTCAAATTCCAGTATATGAGCCAGGTGCAGTGGCGCACACCTTTAATCCCAGCACTAGGGAGGCAGAGGTAGGAGGATCGCCATGAGTTCCAGGCCACCCTGAGATTATATAGTGAATTCCAGGTCAGCCTGTGCTAGAACGAGACCCTACCTCAAACAAAAACAAACAAACAAAAAAACCTAAAACCAAACCAAAACAAAACAAAATAAACACTTCAGTATAGTTAAAGAGTCTGGTGTCTACCAGGGAGTGTGGATGACATGGTCCAAATGCTTACAGTTTCCTTAGCATGTCTGCAGGTAGAAGCTAGAACATATGTCAGCTTCAACTACTAAGAAGGGGAAGTCTAAATAAACATACCAGAGACATCGCAGGGAAGGCTGGGTACTACTGTTCATGAGCCAAAGAACCAACCGGGAAAATATATATCTTTTTTGGAATCTTTCTTTCCTCCTCCCTCCCTCCCTCCCTCCCTTCCTTCCTTCTTCTTCCCTTCCTTCCTTCGTTCATGCTTTTTTATTTATTTGTAAACAGAGAGAGAGAGAATGGCTGGGCCAGGGCCTCTAGCCACTGCAAACGAACTCCAGATGCATGCACCCCCTTCTGCATCTGGCTTTATGTGAGCACCGGGGAGCCAAACTCCAGTCATTAGGGTTCTCAGGCAAGAGCCTTAACCACTGGGCCATCTCTCCAGCCCTCTTTATTATTAATTTTTTGATAGGAGCTCATGAATCTCAGACTTCCCTGTAACTCACTGTGTAACCAAGAATGACCTTGAACTACTGGCCGTCCTGGCTCCATCTCCCAAGTGCTACGATTACAGGTTCCTCCGTGCTCAGTTATGCAGTGCTGGTATAAGACAGGGGCTCACAGCATTCTACCCACTGAGCCACACCCCCTGCCTTTCTCCAAGCATTGACAGTTTAAGAAGACTATGGACCTTGCCACATTCAAAAGTGATGAATCTAGACTGGACAGATGGATTAGTGGTTAAGGTGCTTGCCTGCAAAGCCCAATGACCTAGGTTCAATTCCCCAGGACCCACGTAAAGCCGGATGCACAAGTTGGCCCATGCTTCAGGAGTTTGCAGTGGCTGGAGGCCCTGTATGCCCATTCTCTTGCTCTCTGTCTCTTCCTCACTCTTCCTCTCTCAAATCAATTATTTACACATATATGTATATATAAATATAAATATAAATATATATGTATGTATGTGTTGTGTACATATGAATCTGGGGCCGGGGAGATGACTCAGTTGTTAAGAATGCTTGTGGCTTAAGCATGAGAGCCTCTGTGGCTGGAGATCTCCAAATTCAACGTCCCAGAACTGGCATAAAAAGCTGAGTGTGGCCATCTGTAATCCCAGTCTACAGAGGGGGTGTGGAGACTGGAGAATGGCTGGGTCTTGCTGATGGACAGCAGGTCCGGGAGGAGGGAGAGACCCTGTCTCAAGGGAAAAAAAATATGTGGAAAAGCAATAAGGACATCTGATGTTCTCCCCGGCCTCCACGCGCGTACATATGGGACGCATGCATCTGCACACACAGGCGGGTGTACCACACGTCTCTCTCACACACAAAAACAAAACAAATGAATCTACTGAAGTAGTCACTGTTGGATGTGGAAAAAAAAAAAGGAAATTACCATCTCTCTTGGCGACTGATGTCAAACCTAATAGAATCACAACCAGTTCGAACACTTGTATAATTTTTTTAAAGACTACTGATAGAGTTTTCTTTATAAAAGCTTGACAAGCAAATGCTTTTGTTTTGCCATGAATTTTGTTTTAATCATTCTGAAGGTGGCAGAAAAGTGATTCCTAAGCTCCAATGTTTGGAGGAAGAAACAAAAAGTCAGGGAAAGATTTCGACAGTAATAACCTTCTATTCTTCCCAAGATTTAACCACCCACAGGGACGCGGGTGACAGTGACTACCTGAACAATAGTAACATGTTGTCTGGATGAGGTGCTTAAGGTCCCCCCCCCCACTTTCAAATTCATAAGACATGATGAATTCTTATTGTTATTGTTTAAAAATCACTTTTAACCTAGGATTATACTTTGGGAAGTCAGGTCTGAAGTAACACTTGTTATGTGTTATGTCCTGTAATAGCATCAATCTGATATTTCAGCAAATGGAGTTCTGACTTTTGCCTTGAGCAATCGGCTGCCTTAAAGGAAGCTGTGGCATGTTTTGAGTGTCATTAACCATGTGGTAAAAAAAAAAAAAAAAGCAAATAGTGGGGCTGGAGAGATGGCTTAGTGGTTAAGCGCTTGCCTGTGAAGCCTAAGGACCCCAGTTCGAGGCTCAATTCCCCAGGACCCAAGTAAGCCAGATGCACAAGGGGGCGCACGCATCTGGAGTTCGTTTGCAGTGGCTGGAGGCCCTGGTGCGTCCATTCTCTCTCTCTGCCTCTTTCTCTCTCTTTCTGTCTGTCGCTCTCAAATAAACAAATAGGAAGTTGCTCTTCTGAAGTTTGTAAGGAGTTGTTTGGTATTTCTTTTCTTCTTTTCTTTTCTTTTTTGAGGTAGGGTGTTGCTCTAGCCCAGGCTGACCTGGAATTCACTATGGAGTCTCAGGGTGGCCTTGAACTCACATCGAGCCTCCTACCTCAGCCTCCCGAGTGCTGGAATTAAAGGCGTGCGCCACCACGCCTGGCTGGTTGGTATTACTTACACCAAGAATAGATGACTTCTTCTTTTTTTCTCCCCCCTATAATAAATGAACTGGTCTTTCTGTAATGGGCCTTAGGGTTGTGTTATATATTCTGTCTAAATAGTTACCAAGCCTCCCAGTGGCATCTTGGAAGATGAGGAGAAATGATGCCCCTGCCATGACTTTAAGACAGGCAGTTTTTTTCCCTCCAAATGAGAAGCAAATGCAGCTCGTTGGTAAGTTAAATAGAAGGTCAGAAGTCATTAAACAGAGACGGGCTTCATCGGCTAAGCTCATTGAAATCTCTCCGGGCACCATGCGGGAGTCTGTCAGGTGCTGTAAGGCGGATATCTGAAACACCAGGGAACTTGGTCCAGACCATAGTCCAATTCAGAACTGCGGGAGGTACAGTCCGGCCACTGGTGCCGATGCAAGGCAGGGGTTCTTTCCAAACCTCCGTGCTCCCAGAGATCATCCGGGGACATGGGGACATCGTGAACGTGCAGGTTCTGACTGGAAAGGCGGGTCGCGCATAGGAGGAGCAGAGGTTCTGTATTCCCATTGTGCCGGATGCTTGCTGGCTGGTGGGATGCGTGCCAGATGGTCAAGGGTCTTCACACCTCAGAACGACAAAGGGAGCTTTTAATAAAATGACTGTAGAGACTCTGTAGTAGTGTTAAACCGAGAGATTAGGACGTGATTGGTTTGCAGCCCCAGTTACTAGTGTGTATTAAAAACACCCCAGGTGATTCTACTGTGGAAGGCAGGTCTGAGCATCTGGGCTCCAAAGCTCCGTGAGACAGGCATCTAGCCAGTGACGGACCCACATTTGTTTCAAAAACCAGTTTGACAAAGCGGGAAGGGTAATGTCAACATAGTACAAGACAAGTATCTAGCTGGCTGTCAGTAGGATGAGCTGGTTTCTGCCAGGGCCCCCTGAGACACACTGCTGCTCTGAAACATCATTCGCACAGCCAGCAGGCTCCACGGGACCCCAGAGCACAAGGAAGAGCTGGCAGTAAGGCTGCGACTGTACCCCACGGGGCTGTTCCCTGAACGATCTGCCTCCTTGTGTAACTGTATGCTTCCTCTTGACCCCGAGTGCTACGTTTCCCCAGCCTTGCCCCTATTCCCCGGTTCCACTTCACACAACAGCCCCTCTGCCTTCTTGCCCTCTCTGCAGCCTGCCTCAGCCCTTCAGACCCACTCTTCCCACTCAGTCCTCCCTCCCTTATGAGGATCTCTGCTTTACTGAAAACCCCAGCTTCTAGCCACGGACCCCTTTCCCCATCAAAAAAAAAAAAATTCCTTTTTTTTTAAAAAATTTGTGGTAGGGTCTCACTCCAGCCCAGGCTGACCTGGAACTCACTGTGTTCTCCAGGCTGGCCTTGACTTCACAGTGATCCTCCTACCTCTGTCTCCCAAGTGCTGGGATTAAGGTTGCACCACCACACTTGGCTTCGTCTTTTTTGTTTGTTTTAACTTATCAACTCTACTCCTTTTCTTCACCTCCTTTCCCACTTTGTTTAGATCCATCCTTCTAATCATATGCCAAACATGGATGAATTCAGAGGTCCCCTTCTTACTGGGACACTGTTGGGAAGGCGCCACACAACATCCTTTGACAAGAACATCAGTGGGACTCCAGGACCACTCCGGATCCTTCCCTGTCCCCCTCTCCAGCCTTCTCTCCGCTTCTGCTACTCACTTGTCGAGCTCTTCTCCAACACCACCCTGTCCTCAAGATAACCTTGCCTCTATCTTTAAATAACTTTCATTTATTTATTTAATTTTACTGAGAGAGGAGAGAGAGAGACGGAGGGAGGGAGAGGGAGAGAATGGGCACACTAGGGCCTCTAGCCACTGCAAATAAACTCTGGATACATGTGCCACCATACATCTGGCTTAAATGGGTTCTGGGGAATTGAACCTGGGTCCTTAGGCTTCACAGATAAGCACCTTAACTACTAAGTCATCTCTCCAGCCCAGAGATACCTCTTTTTTTTTTTTTTTGGCATGTGTCTGTGAGTATGGTGTGCGAGTGTATGCCTGTCCGTATGTAAGGTGCAGGTGTGAGTGCATGCGTGTGTGCATATGGAGGCCAGAAATTAACACCAGGCTCTTCTTCAGTTGCTCTCTGCTTTATTTTTTCAGCCAGGGTCTCTCACTGAACCTAACACCTCATGAACTTGGTCAGACTAGCCAACCAGTGAGCCCCAGAGATTCCCCTGTCTCAACCTCCCCAGTGCTGGGATTGCAGGCAGAGACCACCTTGCCTGGCACTGTACCTGGCTTCTGGTGCTCTGAACTCAGAGTCTCATGCTTGCACAGCAAGCACGTGACCCACGGGGCCCCTCTCCTGCCACTTGCCTCTTTCTTTAAACAGAAAATAGAAATGGAAAGTCCCTTTACGTCTCGCCACCAAGGCTGCACTGCTCACGCAGTGTTAAGTATGGGTGCTCAGTCCTTTGCCGCTGTTCTTGTTACAATGGGCCAGGTGCCCAGGTGACCCTCCCTCCACCTGCCCAGAGCACATCTCCACTTGTGGCTGCTGTCACACACATCCCCTCCTGCCTCTTTTATCCCATCTGGTGTCCTTGGTTTATGCCTGGATCTATCTATCTCTGCCTCTCATGCAGACACCTCTGTCACATACTCTCTCTCCTGACTTCTCTCACCAATCGTTGAACATGCTTCTCCTTTCATTAAAAGGGAAAGACAAGGGTTGGAGAGATGGCTTAGGGGTTAGGGTGCTTGCCTGCGAAGCCTAAGGACCCATGTTGGACTCTCCAGATCCCACGTAAGCCAGAAGAACAAAGGTGAGGCAAGCGCAAGGTCGCACATGCCCACTAGTTGGCGCAAGCGACTGGAGTTCGATTTCAGTGGCTGAGGCCCTGGTGCACCAATCTCTCTCTCTCTCTCTCTCTCTAAAACATATAAATAACAAGAAGGGGAAGACAATCCCTTCTTCTTTTGACAGTCCTCCAGCTTGACTCTCCTCCTCTTCTAAGCTGGAGTTCTTGGGAGAACTCTCCAAGATGGTCCATACTCATCTCTACCTCTCCCTTTCCTTGATCCACTCAAACACACTTTGATGCCTTCTGCTCCACTGAGACACTGGCTGGAAGTGTTCACGCTGAGGAGTCTGTCCGGCCATTTTGGGCATCTGGCTTGACCTGTGGTAGACTGTGAGAGTCCTTACCACCCTCCCTTCTCTTTGTCCTCTGGGAGCCATGTGCTGCTGCTCCTCCTCCAGGCTGTTGGGTGGTGAGGACACAGTCACTGGTTTGTGTGGTCACAGCAGAAGCCCAGTGGGATGGTTCCTGGGAAGGAGCAGCTCAGGCACTGGTGAGCTCCCTGCAGGGCGGAATGTCTCCTACACCGGCAACGGGAAGTGAGCCAGCCCTCGGCAGAGGTGAACAGTCACACTTGGCAGAGTGGCTGTGGCCAGCCACGAGGTGTGTGGCTGAGGCCAGGGCAGAACTTGCCTGAGATGACGCCACAGGGGCAGCTGGGAGGCATGAAGAGAACCAAAGAAGGGCGGGAAGGAAAGCTAAGGCCTAGAGGGTGTCCTGGCATCCTGGTTGTAATCAAGGGGATGACATCAGAAGGCAAAGCATTAGGTATGGTGGCCTTAGAGAGAGTGATTTCAGCGCAGTAAGAGCCGATCAGTCTATAAGTGACTGGCTAGTAACTGTGTGCTGGACTAGAAGTCCAAGGCACGTGGCTGTGAGTAAAGCCAGGCTCCTTGCACACAGAGGGAGGCGGAGCCGGCTGTCACTCAAACAGAGGCATCCTCTGAGCACGCGTGGTCCTGTCCACTGTGATTGAGCCCACGAAAGGTCAGTGCTGTTACTCAAATTCTATTCATTCAGATTCCCTTGGGTCTGGTTCACCAATCACCGGCACTAGAGCATGCTTAAGAATTGCCGCTAGAAGCTGGCTGGGGAGACAGCTCTGTCAGTAAGCATGAGGACCCAAGTTCCATGCCCAGAACCCATGTAAAAAAAAAAAAAAAAAAGCTGGGCAAGGGAAATGGCTCAGAGGTTAAAGGTGCTTGATTGCAAAACCTGTCAGGCCAGGCTTGATTTCCCAGTACCCCTGTAAAGCCAGATGTGCAAAGCCATGCATGCATCTGGAGTTCATCTGCAGTTCCGGCCCTGGCGTGCCCGTACTCATAAATTCTTATTCTCTCTTCCCCTCTCCCTCTCTCCCTCCCTCTCTGTTCATAAGTAAAGAAATATATTTTTTAAGCTGTGTGTGATGTCTCCAGGTGGATTCTTGGGGCTTGCTGGCTAGCCAATAGAGTCTACGTGGTGCTCCAGACCATGTCTCAAAAAAACAAGGAGGCTTATGACATCTGAGGAATGAAGTCAGAAATTGTTCCCTGACCCCTAAACACGTGTGCATATGCACACACATACAAGCGAGCACACATGTACAGAGTCAAAAGAATTCCCACTCGATGAGAAGGCATTTCTCCCCAAGCTTTCCAGTCGTGATCTACTAACCCTTGGCTCACTTTCCACCTTGACAAAGGATGAGCGTTCAGAAATTGTAGCCAGCTGATGACGCGGTCCTGCGAACACGCCCAGGCCAGGTGTACGAGATGGTTCCAGAAACACAAGATGACAGGACAAAAATGCCTCATCTCCTGGCTTCAGCAAAAGTCCCTCTAAGTGAAAAATCTTGATTCATGTGAAGAAGGGAAGGAGCTGGTGCCGCTATCCACCAACAACAGCCTGGCATGGCTTATGGGGGAAAGAACCCACGCCGCTTGGCTTCTAAGTGGCACCAGGCTCCACACTGAAGGAAACATTTGGGAAATGATCATTGCTGCGGGGTTCAATTTAATGCAGATGTGTGAGGTCCGGGAGCCGCCGGCACCGGGTCATTAGCACACCTGTGAGTCATTCCCAGCATCAAACGGCAAAGTGTGGATATCAATTTAAAGGTTTTGCAAAGCAGCCGGCGTTGGCCCGGCTTGAAGTCAGACTCATTACAACTCATGTTTGTCAGGTTTAGAGACATTTCCACATGTAGCAGACACAACGCAACACACACACGCACACACACACACACACACACACACCCGCACACGTGCTCATACACGAGGATCTAAGTCATGTGTTCATGATGCCCTGAGAAAGGTCCCCCTATGGGCAACCGCCAAAAGAATCCTTTGCGAGCTGGGAGAACCACAGTACTCTGTACAGCATGTAAATACCACGCACCTAAGACTGCTAGGGATGCCCAGCAGAGGACAAAGGTTCTCTGGACCAGACGAACCCGCTGCTGGGCCAATCCACCCACTGAGAAAGCTGGGCACTGAGCAGCCCAAGGTGACAGATGCAGACAGCCTGAACCATTTAATCATCAGATTTAATTGCCACATGGCTGAGCTCATCAATTCCTACCGAAATAATCGTAGAATTGCCAAGGTGAGATCCGGGGTGGTTGACCCAGACACTCCAAGTGTGTCAGACAGGACAGCAGGCCGGCCACAAGGCAGGCCCAGCACAGACACAGAGGCAAGTCACCTGTCCTTACAGCAGCATGGGCCTCAAAGTCACTCAGGTCTGAGGAGAAGTGACCAGGGGCATGATGGGAAATTGGCTAGTCTTGGGGGCTGTTCCTCAGGCACCATCCACCTTTTTTTTTTTAGATGTAGGGTCTCGCTCTAGCCCAGGCTGTCCTGGAACTCACTGTGTAGTCTCAGAATGGCCTCAAACTCACAGCCATCCTCTTACTTGGGCTTCCCGAGTTCTGGGATTAAAGGTATGTGCCAACATGCCCGACACCCTCTGACTGGTCAGTGAGTCCCAGGGAAGCCACCTGTCTCTGCCTCCCCAGCTCTGGGTTTATAAGTGTACAACACCAAGCCTGGCTTATTTTTTTTTTTTTGTCAATTTCTTTTATTTATTTATTTGCAAGCAGAGAGAGAGAGAGAGAAGAGAGACAGGCAGAGAGAATGGGTGCACCAGGGCCTCTGGTCCCTGCAAATGAACTCCAGATGCATGTGCCACTTTGTGTATCTGGCTTTAGGTGGGCACTGGGGAATTGAACTCAGGTCGTTAGCTTTGCAGGCAAGCACCTTAACTGGTGAGCCATCTCTTCAGCCCTATTTTAATTTGTGACATGGATTCTGGAGGTCAAACCCAGGTCCTCATGCTTGCAAGGCAAATGCTTTACTGAATGAACCTCCCCAACCCATTAAATGTTTTGACCTAGTGAAAGAGATTACTCTGTTAAGAATGGATTAGGGGCTGGGGGGATGGTTTAGTGTTTAAGGCATTTGCCTGCAAGGCCAAAGGACCCAGGTTCGATTCCCCAAGACCCATGTTAGCCAGATGCACAAGAGGGTGCATGTGTCTGGAGTTTGTTTGCAGTGGCTGGAGGCCCTGGCGCTCCCATTCTCTCGCTCTCTCCCTCTTTCTATGTCAAATAAATAAATAAAAATATTTTTTAAAATAATGGATTAGGAGATGTCAAATTTAGGAGATGAATCCATGTTGAACAATCTATTGTTTTGGTCAGATGGAAGGCAGGAAGGCTTCCATTTGAACAAGACTCTTATCTGCTTGCATTGGTGGGGCGGGGGGGGGGGGGCTCTTGGATCTTTCTGTTTTCTAGATTTTACCAAGTGATGTGGAACAGGAAACTAATTTGTCCCTCGTGTCAACAGGGAGGGAGGGCGAGAAGCAAACAAGAGATTCCCATGCAGGAAGAGGTGACCTCCAGCCTCTGAGCGACAAGCAGAAAGCCATCACGGATAAGGGTGTGCGTGCCTGCAGGTGTGTGTGTGTGCGCGCGCACACACGCACGCTCATGCACGCTTGTCTGTAAAAGGCAGGCTGCTTGTTTGAATAAGCCTGGGCTTTCTGAGATGTACAGAGAAAGAGCCAGTCTACCATGAAAACAGAAGTGAAGAAAGACAAAGCGTTCATGTTACTATTATTTGCAGATGGCAGCACATGAGAAGCTCACTGAAATGTCCATTTACATTTGCATTTCTGTAAATATTGTTCTGGGGCTGGAGGGATGGCTTAGCAGTTAAGACGCTTGCCTGCAAAGCCAAAGTCCCAGGTTCGATTCCCCAGGACTCATATAAGCCAGATGCACAAGGGGATGTACGCATCTGGAGTTCGTCTGCAGTGCCTGGAGGCCCTGGCATGCCCATTCTCTCTCTCTCTCTCTCCCAAATAAATAAATAAAAACAAGACAATTTTAATGTTGTTCTGGATTGAACCATTTCTTCACAAATATTAACAACTAAAGATGAGTTTATAACAATTACAGCATGGTTTAATTAAAAATTACTTCAGGCTTGGCATGGTGGCACACACCTCTAACCCCTACACTTGGGAGGCAGAGGTAGGAAGATCTCTGTAAATTCAAGGCCAGCCTGAGACTACATAGTGAATTCCAGGTGAGCCTGAGGTAGAGTGAGACCTACCTTGAGAAACCAAAAATAAAATATTAATTCAGGGGCTGGAGAGATGGCTTAGCAGTTAAGGTGCTTGCCTGCGAAGCCAAAGGACCTTGGTTCGATTCCCCAGGACCCACATAAGCCAGATGCACAAAGTGGCGCATGCGTTTGGAGTTTGTTTGTAGCGGTTGGAAGCCCTGGCACTCCCATTCTCTCTCCCTCTCTCTCTCTCACTCTGCCTCTTTCCCCCTCTCAAATAAATAAACAAAAATAAAATAAAAAAAGATTAATTCAAAGTTACAAATGCTATTTTAAGTTACGTGTGTTGTGTGTGTGAATGCATGTGTGTATATGGGTGTACATGTATGTGTGTGCATGCATATGGAGGCCAAAGGTGGACATTGATGTCTTCCTCAATTTCTTTCCACCCTATTTTTTTATGTATTTTATTTATTATTTATTATTTTTTAGACAGAGAGACACAGAGAGAGAGATAATTGGTGTGCCAGGGCCCCAGCCACTGAAATTGAACTCCAGACACTTGCGCCACCTAGTGGGCATATGCAACTTTGCACTTGCCTCACCTTTGTACATCTGGCTTATGTGAGATCTGGAGAATAGAACATGGGTCTTTGTAGGCAAATGCCTTAACCACTAAGCCATCTCTCCAGCCCTATTTTCATTTATTAGAGAGAGAGAAAATGAGCACGCCAGGGCCTCTAGCCACTGTAAATGAACTCCAGACTCATGTGTCACCATGTGCATCTGGCTTATGTGGGATCCGGGGAATCGAACTTGGGTCCTTAGGCTTCTCAGGCAAGTACCTTAACCACTAAGCCAGCTCTCCAGCCCCACCTTATTTTTTTGAGACAGGTCTCTTACTAATTTGGCTAAACTAGCTAGCTGGTAAGCCCCGGGCATCCTGCTGCCACTGCCATTGCAGGACTGGGGTTGTAGCCATGTACCACTATGCCTGGTACCCAGCTTGGGTCCTCAACCCTCAGGTCACACAACGGATGAAAAAGGAAAGATAAACCTAATCACTGACAGAAGCTGTGTGCTCTGATGTGAGGGATGACAAATCAGGCCCGACATGGCGGCGCACACCTTCAATGCTGGCGCTCTGACGGCAGGGGTAGGAGGACCGCTGTGGGCTTGAGGTCAACCTGAGACCACAGAGTGAGTTCTAGGTCAGCCCTGGCTAGAGTGAGACCCTACCTTGAAAAAAAAAATTTTTTTAATTGAAAAATACATTCAACCCTATAGTTTCCCAAGTCTCTGTTCCCTATGCCTCTGCTCAGTTCCAGCTCCGCCCAAACCCCTTTCCTTGCCTTGTCCCCATCCTGTTCCTTGCTGCCAGTCTAAGCCCTTGTCTCTCCTTGCTCTCTCAAGGTCCCCATGCGCTCACCCCGTCACGCTCTGCACCTTGGTCAGGTCCCAAGCTCACTTCCCTGGAGCTGGAGAGAGTGTCATTGTCCAGGCCGCCATTGCCCGCTTATTTTCTCCTGTCTCCTGGGTTATCTTCTGCGCACTGGAGACTTCTCCACAGACGAGCAAGACCTGTCTCACTGCAGCTTCAGTCCTACCAGCCGTGCCCCGGTGTCCTGGGCTGAAGCCACACCAGTTCCCCTGGCCGAAGAGACACTTCTTGTCTCTGCTCAGGCCTCTTGGGATGCCTTATCGAGGGGACATCGCTGCTTCTGCAAACCTGTGCTGGTGGCCCCTTCGTCTCAAGCCCTACCTGAGTAGAATGAACGTCTGTCTTCTACACTCCTGTGGCACAGAGAGGTAGTGTACCTGTCACATCATGCCAAGGCTGTCGGTGGGTCTGTCTTCACAACCCGATGACAGTCTCCCTTGGGCAAATCAGAGATGCCTGGAAACCTTCTGACTCAGCTGCCGTCTCTAGCTCCTGGCGACAACCCGCTCAGGCGGAGGGTTTTCAAAGAGTAAAAACATGCACGTGTTGGGGCTGGAGAGATGGCTTAGCAGTTAAGGCGCTTGCCTGAGAAGTCTAAGGACCCAGGTTTGATTCCCCAGGACCCACGTTAGCCAGATGCACAAGGGGGCGCGTGTGTCTGGAGTTCGTTTGCAGTGGCTGGAGGCCCT
Organism: Dipus sagitta; assembly: GCA_036346955.1. Taxonomy (NCBI): domain Eukaryota; kingdom Metazoa; phylum Chordata; class Mammalia; order Rodentia; family Dipodidae; genus Dipus; species Dipus sagitta. The sequence continues at coordinate 135,371,050 of CM070779.1, read as the reverse complement.
AGCATGACCATTCTCTCTCTCTCTCTCTCTGTCTCAAATAAATAAATAAAAATAAATGAGGAATTTTTTTAAGACACATGCGTAGGCCTATAAAACCAGGGAACTATCACAGCAACACAAATCTCTTCCCCATATTCAGTGGAAATTATGGGACAAAAATAGATCAGTGAATTCTGTGTGTGCCCGCTGCAAATATAAAAGTGAGGACACAGTAATTCGCAACGTGTAATTTGGTGTGCTTGTAGAAATCACCATGGCTAGTGCTACAAACTATAAAATTCTAAGGTGATTGAAAATGCACGGAGCAAAAGAACGTGTGCACATAGGAGGACAACGGAATGTATACTAATAACGTATAGTAGTTATTAGGCTGGGAAGATGGCTCAATTGGCAAATGCTTGCCTTGCAAACATGAGGACCTTAGTGCCCAAATACAAATTCTTGTGTGTGGCTGGAGAGATGGCTTAGCGGTTAAGGTGTTTGCCTGTGAAGCCAAAGGACCCAGGTTTGACTCCCTAGGACCATGTAAGCCAGATGCACAAGGGGCACATGTGTCTGGAGTCCGTTTGCAGTGGGTGGAGGCCCTGGTGTGCCCATTCTCTCTCTGTCTGTCTCTCTTCTCTCTCTCTCTCTTTCCCTCTCACACACTCTCTCTCTCTTTCTCTACTTGCAAATAAAAAGAAAAATTAAAAAAATAGGCCAGTGTGTTGGCCTAAGAAAAAAATGGTGACTTTCTTAAAAAAAAAAAAAAAAAACTTGCGTGGTGCCATGTGCCTGTAATCTCAACTCTAGGGAGGCAAAGACAGGAGGATTATGGGGCTCACCGGCCAGTGTAGCCTAACTGATGAGTTCTAGGCCAAAGAGAAACTCTGTCACAAATACAAAAAAAAAAAAAAAAAAAAAAAGAAGGAAAGAAAGAAAGAAAAAGAAAAACAAAAACATGTGCGTGACACCTGAGATTGTCTTGTGGCTTCCATTCCCACATGCATCTGCACACACATGCACACTCATGCTCTGTCTCACACACACATTTATAATTTTTATATTTTATTTTTACTTATACTGCAGAGAGAGAGAGAGAATGGGCACAATCAGGGCCTTCAGCCACTGCAAACGAACTCCAGAAGCATGCACCACAGTGTGCATCTGGCTTACATGGGTTCTGGGGAATCGAACCTGGAATCTTTAGCTTTGCAGGCTAGCACCTTAACTGCTAAGCCATCCCTCCAGCTCCTCCCTCCCCCACATTTTAAAAAGTATAATTGTGTGCTGGAGAGATGGCTTAGCAGTTAGGAAACTTGCCAGCAAAGCCAAAGGACCCAGGTTTGATTCCCTAATACCCATATAAAGACAGATGCACAAGGAGATGCATGAATCTGGAGTTCGTGTGCAGTGGATGGAGACCCTGGCACATTCATTTTCTCTCTCTCTCTCTCTCTCATATCTGCCTCTTTCTCAAATAAATAAATAAAATTTTAAAAATTGTTTTAAGAGTATAATAGTTCTTGAAGTATTATTCATGAGAAATAACCTAACAAATTATCGTGAACAGCTCAGTGGATTGTCACCAAGGGAACACAGCTGGGTTACCAACATGTAGGCGAGGAAAGGCCACTCCCAGGCTGGAGAAGTTGGCTGGTGCCTTTTCCAGTCACTGCCCTCCCGCTAAGTATAACCACAATCCTGTCTTTTACCATCATAGAGCAATTGTGCCTGCCCTGGTCCTTTGTATAAACAAGGCTCCTTACAGGATGTTGAGTTTTCAGTCTGGCTGTCTTTACTCAACATCATTTTATGAGATGCAAGCATCTTGCTGTGAATAGCAGTAGCTCACCCTAAATCAACAGTGAATGTTCCTTGACTTGCTTGACGAGGGAAGTGATCAGGTACAGGCAAGGCAAGAAGTCCAAACCCCTCCCTTCCGCCTGAGGATTGCTCCAGGCAAAACCTCCTGAATTGTACGCAGCAAGGCAAGAAAAAAGTCACTGGGTTTCTGAACCTTGGGAACTCTATGACACCAAGCTGGTAGCTTTCTCAGTGAACACCTCTAGAATGGAGACACGAAACAGAATTACAAAGCTCTGGGGTTATTTTGGAGGGGAGAGGGGAGGAAAATTCCTGGCCATGGAAAAAGACTTGCCCAAAAGTTCACTAAATTTTTGAGATCAGTCAAAATTTTCTAACCTAAAGCAATAAACTTTGACGTCTTCAAAAGTATTTTATTTTATTTATTTGCAAGGAGAAAGAAAGAGAGCGAGAATGGGTTGCCAGAGCCTCCAGACACTCCAGAGAAGTCCCAGATGCATGTGCCACTTCGTGCATCTAAGGGGATACTAGGAAACTGAGCCCAGGCTATCAGGTGTTGCAGGCAAGCAAACACCTTAACCACTGACCAACCTCTCCGGGCACTTCAAACATAGTTTAAAACTAAAGCTTGGGTCTGGGGAGGTGACTCAATGGATGGAGCCTTGCCACACACGTGTGTGAGAATCAAAGTTTGGGTCGCCAGCCCCCAGGTAAAGTGCAGGTGGGTTTGGCACCTGGCCTACAGTCCCAGTGTTTGGGAGGTGGAGACGCATAGCCCCTGGGACAAGCTGGCTAGTGAGACCACCTGAATCAACGAGCTCTGGATTCAGTTGAGAGACGCTGCTTAGCAAATCAAGTGGAGAGTGATTGAGGAAGACATCTGACGTCCACCTCTGGCCTCCACACACGCATACACCTACAAGCATGTGCATGAGCATGTGCACACGCGTGCACACACACACATACATGCCAAAAAAAAAAAAGGAAAAATTCCTAAAGCTTACAGGTACTTTTAAACCCACCCCAGGCTTTGGTTGGCTGATGGGAGCAAACAGGAAGAGACGGAGTTTGCTCACTGTAGTATGGAAGACTGTGATAAGGAGGATTTCAGCTTGAACTTGTTAAACAAGTAGAGGATTATCTGTGTTCTCTAACCTTTGAAAGGCTATATCCAGCACCTGCCAGCTGTACCTCTATATTATTATTTTTAAAACTTATTTATTTATTTATTTGAGAGAGAGAGAGAATGGGTGAGCCAGGGCCTCCAGCCACTGCAAACAAACTCCAGACACATGTGCCACCTTGTGCATCTGGCTTACGTGGGTCCTGGGGAATTGAACCTGGGTCCTTTGGCTTTTCAGGCAAACATCTTAACCACTAGACCATCCCTCCAGCCCCCTTTTATTATTTTTAAATATTATTTATTTAATTATTTAAGAGAGAGAAAGAGGCAGAGGCAGAGAGAGAGAGAGAGAATGGGCATACCAGGGTCTCTAGCCACTGCAAACGAACTCCAGACCTCCAGACACATGTACCTGGCTTATGTGGGTACCAGGGAATTGAACCTGGGTCCTTAGGTTTTGAAGGCAAGAGCCTTAACCACTAAGCCATCTCTGCAGCCGAACCTCCATATTGTTTTAAGTAACACACATGTATCATGCAAAACACATGATTCCAAGGCAGCCCGCTTGCCTGTGAGCACGTACCTTGGGGATTAAAGAAACCAGTCATCCAGAACACATTTGGCCTCCCTTCAAATATCCATGTCGAAAACTGAGCATTCCTTTCCAGAAGTTCAGTAAACCAGAAGCCCAGGGTGGAGGAGTCCCAGGACACCCTCTTCCAGAGCTGAGGTATCCGAGCATCGTACATGTTATCCAGGGCGTCTCTCAAGTTCTGAAGAAGAGGAGGTTAATATACATGAGCAAGAAACAGCAATAAAGCTGGGTATGGTGGCGCACACCTTTAATCCCAGCACTCGGGAGGCATAGGTAGGAGGATCGCTGTGAGTTCGAGGCCACCCTGAGACTACATAGTGAATTCCAGGTCAGTATGGGCTAGAGTGAGACCCTACCTCGAAAAACAAAAACAAAAACCCAGCAATAAAAATCAGGGGTGGGGGCTGGAGAGATGGCTTAGGGGTTAAGCATTTGCCTGTGAAGCCTAAGGACCCCTGTTCGAGGCTCCATTCCCCAGGACCCACGTGAGCCAGATGCACAAGGTAGTGCATGCATCTGGAATTCATTTGCAGTGGCTAGAGGCCCTGATGTGCCCATTCTCTCTCTCTCTCTCTGCCTCTTTCTCTCTCTGTCTGTTGCTCTCAAATAAATAAATAAAAATGAACAAAAATAATTTTCAAAAATAAAAAATCAGGGGTGGGGTGGGGAGAGTTGACTGTTGAGATCTAGCAGCTCACCTCGCTCATGATGATTGTGCCCTCGATGGCCAGTTTCAGGTCACTCAAGCTACTGCGGAGTATGGAAATGACCTTTTGCATTCTGTCAATTTCTTGCCGAAGAAATATGTTCATTGAGTTCAGGTGTCCCATCTTTACCAAACGAGCTTTCACCTGAAACACACATGCCACACGTGACGTGCAGAACACTTTCTGAAAATCACCCATCACTTCTCTCCCAATGACCCTGCCATTTCACCCATCCTTGCTCCTCTGGATGTGCCTACCAGACCAAACAAACTCTAAAACACCTCATGCAGAACCAAAAGGCGGTCATCAAGTTCCCCATTTTCTGAGCTTTAAAAACTACTGTTCAACGCACATGATTTTTATTTCCTACTGACTGCTCTTAGTTGATGATTAGAAATGTACTTCAGAGAGCTGAAATAAATTGTACCTATTTCCCCTTTGAAATGATTAAGTACTAAGTGTCAGTTAAATATTCTTTTGTAATGTAACCTTTTTCTAAGGGTACAGCGGGATTTTTTTTTCCCCATTACGCTTACAAAGTTGTTATTAGAAATGTCACAGAAAGACAAAGCCACCCAAATCTTCACAGAGCTGACGAATATGATTAACTTTGGCTTCCTAAGATCATGGTCACCTCAGCTATGGTGGCTAGAAAGAGCTCTCCTTAATCTCATCAATCAATATATTTGACTTTGTGGGAGAGCCGTTAAGCACCTCTCATTTGTTCCCGTTGACATATCATTTATTGACCATTTTATTTATTTATTTGAGAGAGAAAGAGGCAGAGGAGAGAGAGAGAAAGAAAATGGGCAAGCCAGCGTCTCTAGCCACTGCAAACAAACTCCAGACACATGTGCCATCTTGTGCATCTGGCTTACGTGGGTCTGTGGGAATTGAACCTGGGTCCTTAGACTTCACAGGCCAACACCTTAACGACTAAGTCATCTCTCTAGCCCTTACAGACTACTTTAAACCTCTGGTTGTAGACATAATAAAATATAAAGGTTATTGGAAAATAAGCCAAGATACATTCACATTTCAGTTTAGTGAGTATGCCAAGAATAGAGTGACTCCAAATATGGGCCAGGATTTTACCTTTCTGCTGACCACCATCCAAGAGACATGAGAAGGGGAGAGGATGATGATGTCGATGAGGAGAGAATTTAACATGATGTATAGTCCAAAGGCTTTCCAGAATCCTATGGGGTTCTCTGACAGAGATAGCTCAGTTGGTAAAGTACTTGTCTTTCAGGCATGAGGAACCAAGTTCGATCCCCAGGACCCATGTGAAAAGGCCGGGAATGGTGGCTCTGTGCTTATAATTCCAGGGCTGGGGAGGCAGAAACGGGTGGATTTCTGGGGCTCAGTGGCCAGCCAGTATTGCCTAATTGGTGAGTTCCAGGCCGATGAGCGACCATGTCTCAAAGGGGGTGAATGGCGTTCCTGAGAATGACAACCAAGGCTGTCTCTGGACTCCACTCGTGTGTGAGTGCACACAAACACCCCCACACACGTGCAGAAACAATTCCAAGCATCTTAAAGAACTCCAGACTACCGACACTTCCACTTCTTGCCCATAAGAAATTCTGGAATTATTGAGCACAGCTTAAGGGGTAGAAGTTGGTATATAACTGCGTTTGTGTGGAAGCTTTGAGGAAGAATTATTTCATGAAGGATCTTTTAAAAGAAAGCAACAGGGGCTGGAGAGATGGCTTAGTGGCTAAGGCACTTCCCTACGAAGCCTAAGGACCCATGTTCGGTTCCCTAGATGCCACGTAAGCCAGATGCACAAGGAGACACATGTGCAAGGCTGCACATGTGCACAAGGGGCACACTCATCTACAGTTCAACTTCAGTAGCTGGAGGCCCTGGCACACCAATTCTCTCTCTCTTGTTGTCATGAAGGCATATACCACCACGCCCAGAAAAAAAAGTAAGAAAATAGTGTTCAAAAAAGGAAATGTTTTCACTGTTGTGAAGTTTTGAAGGATGGCAAGAATAATTGAAGAGAGACGAGTTTAGTAGTATAGCCAAACAAAACTTTGCACACAGGTACTCTGCCACTAGGCAATATTAGGTGAATTACTGTGTTTTTTTATGGTAATCACCTTTCTCTGTTTACATTTAGACATGGTGATTAGATTAGCATGTTGTTTACCTAACTAAGTAGGATATTTCTTTAAAATATTTTTATTTATTTATTTGCAAGCAGAGAGAGCTAGAAGACAGACAGAGACAATGGGCATGCCAGGACCTCCAGCTGCTGCAAACAGACTCCAGATGCATGTGCCATTTTGTACATCTGGCTTTATGTGGGCACTGAGGAATCAAACTTGGGTCATAAGGCTCTGCAGGCAAGCATCTTAACCACTGAACCATCTCTCTTGCCCCAAGTAGTGTATTTCTATGGTCATTGAGATTTAAACAAAAATTGAAGTTGGGTATGGTGTCGCATGTCTGTAATTCTAGCATGAAGGAGGATGAGGCAGGAAGACCAACACTAGAGGCCAGTCTGAATTATAGAACAAGATCCTCATTTTTGTTTTTTTAATGAGAGGGCTGGAGAGATTGCTTAGCAGTTAAGGCACTTGCCTGCAAAGCCTAAGCACCCATGTTCAACTCTCCAGGTCCCACATAAGCCAGATGCACAGTGACACAAGAATGCAAGGTCGTACATGCACACAAGGTGGCGCACACATCTGGCGTTTGATTACAGTGGCTAAAGGCCCTGGTGTGCCAATTCTCTCACTCTCTCTGTGTGTATCTCTTGCATTAAAAAAAAAGAAGAAGAAGAAAAGAAAAGAAAAAGTGCAGCCTGTTGGGCTTGCCTCAAAAAAAAAAAAAAAATGAGGGAGAATAAAGGAGATTCTGGATACTAAGCTGACACTTGGGAAGCTGTTGACCTGGAACCATCCGTTCTGAAGAGTGGGTTCATAAACAAGTCTCCCTCTCCTCCACCTCTGTCCTCTTTCCTGGCAGTGAGGGAAGTAAACGTATGGAGCAGAGACACAAACAAAAGATAATCAAGAGAAAGGACAGAGAAGGCTTGGACACAAGAGGTAGGGAAAAGATCCTAGAGAGTTAAGACGTTTGGCATGCAGCTATACGTCTGCCAGAGGATTAATATCCCGAATATACAAAGAACTCAAAAAACAAACAAAACAAGAAGAAATCAAACAACCCAATTTTAAAAATGGGCTATGGAAGCTGGGCGTGGTGGCGCATGCCTTTAATCCCAGCACTCAGGAGGCAGAGATTGGAGGATCGCAGAGAGTTCAAGACCACCCTGAGACTACATAGTGAATTCCAGGTCAGCCTGGGCTAGAGTGAGACCCTATCTCGAAAAACCAAAAAAAAGGGGGGGGCTATGGAAAGCCGGGCATGGTAGCACACGCCTTTAATACCAGCACTCGGGAGGCAAAGGTAGGAGGATTGCCATGCATGAGTTAGAGGCCATCCTGAGACTACATAGTGAATTCCATGTCAGCCTGGGCCACAATGAGATCCTACCTCAAAAAACAAAACAAAACAAAATGGGCCATGGAACTAAATAGAGAGTTCTCAAAAGAAGAAATACAGATGGCATATAAACATCTGAAAAAGTGTTCTACATCCTTAGCCATCAGGGAAATGCAAATTAAAACTACTTTGAGATTCCATCTCACTCCTGTCAGAATGGCTATCATCAAGAAAACAAAGGACAATAAATGCTGGTGAGGATGTGGGGGGAAAAGGGGAACCCTTCTACACTGCTGGTGGGAATGTAATCCAGTACAGCCATTGTGAAAATCAGCGTGGAGGTTCCTGAGACAGCTAAAAATAGATTTGCCATATGATCCAGCTATAGCACTCCTAGGCATATATCCTAATGACTCTTCTCACTACCTTAGAGATACTTGCACAACCATGCTTATTGCCACTCTATTCACAATAGCTTGGAAATGGAACCAGCCTAGATGTCCATCCACAGATGAATAGATAATAAAGATGTGGTACATTTACACAATGGAGTTCTCTTCAGCAGTAAAGAAAAATGAAATTATGAAATTTGCAGGGAAATGGATGGATCTGGAAAGGATTATACTAAATGAGGTAACCCAGGCCCAGAAAGCCAAACGTCACATGTCGTCACATGTTCTCTCTTATATGTGGATCCTAGCTACAAATGTGTAGACTTATGTGTGAGCTGGAACCAAAAAAATTGGTAGCAGAGGCTAGTAAGCTAGAAAATGGCTATAAGGGAGGGAGGATAGGGAAGGACTTAAGGGGATGGTATTATATATATATAAATAGATGAACAGATTACAGGGAATGGAGTGGCCTAAGCAATGCCAGGGAAAGAGATTGAGTAAAAGAAGGGTGGTGGGGAGGGTCAATCAAAATTCAAGATATTCTGAATAAGACATATAAAAACCTACTTTTTTGAATAATGGCACATCCAGGAGCCATAGATTGTTACTAGAAAATTTTCAGTGCCAGAGATGGGATACCTTCCAGTGAGTTGTTGGCCAGGGAGGTCCCTGTTGCCTTCAAAACATTACAGGCTATTGCCAAGACCCTTGGTTTCCCATGAGAAACAGATGGTAACACCTTATTGCTAAAGACTTCATATGCCTGGGCACCAAGGTCACTGAGAAATCAAGCTGGGCTGAGCTAAAAACCTTCTTCCTGTAGACCAGCCAACTGAAAGCTAGAAAAAGCTGCACTGTATGCAGCCCTATAGGAGACAGACGTCATCAGTGGTGAAAACAATGCACACTGGTGGCACATGTGTCTGGAGTTGGTTTGCAGTGGCTAGAGGCCCTGGTAGACCCGTTCTCTCTCTCTCTCTCTCTCTCTCTCTCTCTCTCTTCCTCTCTCTCATAAACAAACAAATAAATAAATGATATTTGGCACCCTATGGTAGGAACCTAAAGACTGAAAAGGGGTAGAGAGTCAGGCATGGTGGCACACGTCTTTAATTCCCAGCTTGGGAGGCAGAGGTTGGAGGACTGCAATGAGTTCGAGGCCACCCTGAGACTACAGAGTGAGTTCCACATCAGCCTGGGCTGGAGGGGAGTGACAAGGAAATGAGGATACATGTCAGAGTAATGGAGACAGCATCATAAAAGGAATTAGTAGAGAGTGGGAAGGACAGAAGCCGCATCGTCTCAGGATCGTGCCCAGCCCCATACCCCTTGGGCAAGGGTGAGGCTTACCTCATGGGGCAAGTAATCCGGGGGCAGCTTGCTCAGCATATCTTCAGACAGCCTGTAAACAATGGCCTCGCGGGTCTCCCCCACGCCACCTCCGCTCTCCTTGGGTTGAATGTTGGTGATTGTTTCGAGAACCGCGGAGGCTGTGTTACTCTGATACCTGACGGAGAGAGTGACTGTTCAGGATGCAGAAGGCAGACGAGCCCTTTGAGATCATTATTACAGCTGAATGGTCTGACAGATCCTTTAAAACAAGACCAGCCACAGAAGGGTGGGGGAGAAACAAAATTCACCATCAAACCAGAAAGAATGAAACACTAGAAATCATTTTTGCTGGGACTCCAAGAACACCTTAGAAGTGAAGGCCTCCGTCTCCAAGGAAAAGAGATTCCATCCATGTCCCTGGTGATCCAAATTACCTTGATTGCGGCTCACTTAAACAAGTCCCTCACTCTGGACAATATACATACATCTCCTTTCATTCCCCTCAGCTCAAGGACAGCCCATGAGAGTCCATCAGAATATAATTGGTTACATCAAAAAGAATTACTTATATATTTCCTCACAGAATTATAAGCTATTGAAATTTCGTTGGCCTGGTCTGTTTGGCTCTCTCGTTTTGTGATTGTTTTTCTGATTTCCATGGAAATCTGCTGTCATCCATCTGCCCCACCTACTCAAACACAGCCACCCACCTTGAACATCCACTTAGTCCATAAACGGTTACGACATCCCAGGCACAGAGCCACGTTGTAGGATGCGGCCATGACCACAGTCCCCTGCTCTAATGGCAGAAATGAATCCTGTCGAACACTGCAGTAAAAACTGCTATGGAGGGGCTGGGGGGTGGGGATGGCTCAGTGACTACGGCTGTGAAACCATGAGTTCAGATCCCCAGTACCCACATAGAGCCAGACATGGTCGCTGCTCGCGTCGATAATCTCAGCATTCCTAAACCAAAGTGGGAGCCAGGGGACTCCCTGGAAGTGCCTGAGCCAGCTAGTCCGGCATTCGCAGCAGTGAACAAGAGACCCTGTCTTGAGCCGGGCGTGGTGGCGCACGCCTTGAATCCCAGCACTCGGGAGGCAGGGGTAGGAGGATCACCGTGAGTTTGAGGCCAGCCTGAGACTCCATAGTGAATTCCAGGTCAGCCTGAGCTAGAGCGAGACCCTGCCTCGAAAAACCAAAAACAAAAGAGACCTTGCGGGCTGGGGAGATGGTTTAGCAGTTAAGCGCTTGCCTGTGAAGCCTAAGAACCCCGGTTCGAGGCTTGATTCCCCAGGACCCACGTTAGCCAGATGCACAAGGGGGCGCATGCATCTGGAGTTCGTCTGCAGCGGCTGGAGGCCCTGGCGTGCCCATTCTCCCTCTCTCTCTCTGCCTCTTTCTCTCTGTCTGTCACTCTCAAATAAATAAATAAAAATGAACAAAAAAAAATTAAAAAAAAAGAGACCTTGCCTCAAACAAGGCGGAAGGCGAGAACTAACACCCAAGATTGTCCTCTGACATCCACGCATGCAGCACGGCACGTGTGTGCATCCCCCATACATGACTCCCTCCTGCCCACACACAAGATATGTCAAAGCTCTGGTGGTGGAATAGAACAGCATGCTTTGAGCAAGCTTTATCTGCCTCTCTAGGTTAGCCAGAGAGTCTGATATAGAGACTTCTCACTGCCCACGAGATGCTGGACTGGCCAGTGTGTATGCACCTGCACACTGGTAGCAAAAGACTAAGAGACGGTCCCTGTGTTAGTTACTTGTCATTGTCACCAAATATTTGATAAGAAGCTGCCTATGGAAAGAAGGGTTTACTTCAGATGACAGTTTGAGGGGGACAGGCAGGGGCGTCATGGTGGCAGAAGCAGGAAGTCGCTGGTCACATTGAGTCCATAGTGAGGAAGTAGAGAGAGAGGAAGGCTGGATTTCAGTCCAAGACCTCAGTCCATGAAATGGCCCCAGACCACAGAGAGGGAGGGTCTTCTCGCCTCCATTTCTTTATCTAGAAACTCCCTCACAGACATGCCCAGAGGTTTGTCTCCTAGGAGATTCTAAACCCTGTCAAGTCAACAACAAATATAAAGCATCGCATCACAGTGTCTTGGTAAAAGCCCCACATGAAGCGCTCGGGAGGCAGAGGTAGGAGGATCGCCGTGAGCTGGAGGCCAGCCTGGGACTATATAGTGAATTCCGGGTCAGCCTGGGCTACAGTGAGACCCTACCTCGGAAAACAAAAAATTAAAATTAAAACAAAAAGAGTCCCACATGAGCTGAGACCCAGAGGATGGGCAGGTCATCTGGGTAGTGGAGTGGCTCTGAGGTGACATTCAGCAGGAGGAGAAGGCTGTGATAAGAAGGATTTCAGTGCATCTGAGAACAGAAGCAAGGCTGGAGAACCAACGAAGGAAAGTTAGGGGTGCACGCATGTGAGACCATTCGAGGAGAGAGGATGACCCTGGAGACCATGGGCCACCAAACACTGCCTAAGCCAGGGCGCGGCATGGCGTGAGCAGACTCGAGACTTGAGTTCTTCTGCTCTTTCTTTCTTTCTTTCCTTTTTTATTTGAGAGAGAGAGAAAGGCAGAGAGAGGGAGAGAGAAAATGGGTGCTCCAGATGCATGCACCACCTTGTACATCTGGCTTACATGGGTCCTGGGGAATCAAGCCACAGTCCTTTGGTTTTGTAGGCAAATGCCTTAACCACTAAGCCATCTCTCCAGCCCTCTTTTTTCCTTTTCTTTAAAAAAATCTTTTAGGGCCGGAGAGGTGGCTTAGTGGTTAAGGCTAACTTGCCTGCAAAGCCAAAGCACCCAAGTTCGATTCCCCAGGACACCCACAAGCCAGATGCACAAGGTGGCACATGCATCTGAAGTTCATCTGCAGTGGCTGGAGGCCCTGGCCCTCCCACTCTCTCTCTCTATCTGCCTTTTCCTCTCTCACACAAATAAATAAAAATTTTAAAATATTAGAAAAGAATTCCTTTGACTTAAAAAAAAGTCTTTTATTTATTTATTTGCAAGGAGAGAGAGGAGAGAGAGAAAGAATGGGCATGGCAGGGCTTCTAACCACTGAAAACAAACCCCAGATGAACACGCTGTTTTGTGCATCTGGCTTTACATGGGCACTAGGGAATAGAACCTGGGTTATTAGGCATTGCAGGCAAGTGCCTTAACCACTGAGCCATCTCTCCAACTCGCTTCTACTTTTTCTAAACACCTACTTTACCTCCTGCGAACATCACATCATTTGATTTGGGGAGGACAGTTATTGTTTTATTTGTAATTTTCCCTTTGTCTAGATGTAAACCACACACACACACACACACACACACACACACACACACGTTATTTTTCATTGGCATGAGCAACAAAAATAAGAGGAATTCAGCATAGACATGATATTAGACATTTGTTTTCTTGAACAGAAAACAAAGCCTTTGTAATGTGGCATGTGTCATAATTTTACCTTCTAGCTTCTAAGTATAGGAATTGCCTAGCTGAGAATTCTCCCAAGGAGAGAATCCAGCATTCCCACCTCTTGTCAGTACAGGTGCCATTGTTATCATGAGCCATCCTTCTAAAAAGAACAGAAAGTGGACTGGGGGGATGGCTCGGTGGTCAAAGGTGCTTGCTTGCAAAACCTTGCTGGCCCAAGTTCGATTCCCCAGTACCCACATAAAGCATGGTACACAAAGTGGCACGTGCATCTGGAGTTCATTTGCAGGGGCAAGAAAACCCTTCCTTTCTCTCTCTTTCTTCTTTTTCCTTATTTCTCTCTCTCCTTGCAAACAAATTAACAAAATGTAAAACAACTACACGCATCTTAAAAAAAAAACACTACTGTGAGACTGGAGAGATGGCTCAGTGGTTAAGGCACTCGCCCACAAAGCTAAATGACCCGGTTTTGATTCCCCGGGACCCACGTAAAGCCAGATGCACAAAGTGGTGCATACTTCTGGAGTCCATTTGCAGTGGCTAGAGACCCTGGCACACCCATTACCTCTGTCTATCTTCTATCTCTCTCTGCTTACAAATAAATAAATAAATAAACAATACATACATACACACATACATACATACACCACTATTGAATGTTTAGAAAGATTAAGAAATCCTCAGAATCCAGGACTATGAAGACGGTTCAGTGTAACCTGAAGCATGAGGACTTGAGTTCAAATCTCCAGCACCCATATAAAAGCTGAGTGTGTCTGAGTGCACCTAGAATCCCAGAGCTGGGGGTCAGAGACCAAATGACCCCTGGAGCTTATGAGCTAGATTGTCTAGCCCAATAAGTGAACTCTGGGTTTAGTGAGAGACCCTGTCTCAAAAACGTAACAGTAAGGAGTGACAGAGTAAGACACCAGACATTGACCTCTGCCCTCCACACGCATGTACACACCCACACAGGAACATGCATCATACACTCACACACATCACATACATACAGATTTTAAAAAACAAAGAAAGAATCAGGGGCTGGGGAGATAGCTCAGTGATCAAAGGTGCTTGCTTGCAAAGCCTGCTGATCCAATTTCTATGTTCCTCAGTACCTACATAAAGCTGGACTCAAAAGTGCTGCTGTGCCTCTGTGATCCCAACGTGCCCATGACAACGGGAGACGGAGCCAGGGGGGAGCTGAAGCTCATGGGCCAGCTGGTCTGGCATTCCTTTGCAGAAGCAAGAGATTCCATCTTAAGGAAGGCAGAAGAGTAGAGACACCTCGAGGTTGTGCTCTGACCTCCACATGCGCACTGAGGCATGTGCACACCCCCCATGGCAAACATAACAGCACATACATACAAAGAGATAATTTTGAGATGATCAGATAAGTGTACAAAGATATACATATATATATATATATATATATATATATATATATATATATATATATGACTTTATAACAGTCTTTCTAGCAGTAAATCCTATTGAAGAGCTGTAAAAAATTTATAGACAATAAAAATGATGAAGAAGGTCTATGCTCAGTGAGAAGGTGAGGTGTCAGGGGATGTTCACAGAATAAAGGAGCATGGCACAAAACCAGTTATGAGCCAGGCATGGTGGCTCATGCCTGTAATCCCAACACTTAGGAGACTGAGGAAGGAAGACAGCCTTGAGTTTGAGGCCCACCTGAGCTACATACGTGAACTCCAGGCCATCCAGAGCTAGAGTGAAACCCTAAGTCTTTAAGAAAGCCAAAAATCCCAACAAACCAAATAAACAAGCAAGCAAGAAACAAACAAAAACCTCAATTACAGTATGATCTAATTTTTTTTTTTTTTGAGGTAGGGTCTCACTCTAGCCCAGGCTGACCTGGAATTCACTATTAGTCTCAGGGTGGCCTCAAACTCACGGCAATCCTCCTACCTCTGCCTCCCGATGCTGGGATTAAAGAAGTGAGTCACCACTCCTGGCAGTATGCTCTAATTTTTGTTGATAATACTGTGCATAGTGGTAAAGATAAATTCTACAAAGGTATTTGAAAGTGATATTTCTGCATGAGATGCTTTTCTGTAGTTGTTATTTTAAGCTTTATATTTCTCTGATATTGTTTACTCTCCTAAGAAGTATGATTTTACATGATATTATATTACGAAAGTACGGGGCTGGAGAGATGACTTAGTGGTTAAGGTGCTTGCCTGCAAAGCCAAAGGACCCAGGTTCAATTCCCCAGGACCCATGTATACCAGATGCACAAGGTGGCACATGTGTCTGGAGTTTGTTTGTAGTGGCTAGAGGCCCAGGTGTGCCCGTTCTCTCTCTCTCTCTCTCTCTCTCTCTCTCTCTCTGTCTCTGCCTCTTTCTCGCTCTCAAATAAATAATTTTTTTTGTAACAAAAGAAAGTATGATTTGGGGACTGGGAGACAGCTCACTTGGTAAAGAACTTGTCGTGCAAGCATCGGTTCAGGCTCAGAAACCATGGGCATGCTTGGCAGAGTGGCATGTGCTTGGAATCCCAGTTCTTAGGAGGTGGAGACAGGCAGATCTCCAAGGGCAAGATGGCTAGTGAGGCTAGCCGCACTGCTGAGCTCCGGGTTCAGAGAGACCCTGTCTTAAGGAATGTGGTAGAGAGAAACTGAGGAAGAGTGCTGATGTCAACCCGTGACCTCCAAGTTTATGCAAACACATGTATACCCAACACCCATGTGAACATGCATACACACATACACGTGCAACAAAAAGCAAAAGTAAGCATGGTTTTTATAATAGAGTAGTGTAGTGTGATGGTCAATATTTATGGTCAGCTTGATAGGATCTCCAGTCTCCTACGAGACAAGCCACTGGGCAGGAAGGACTGTATGTCCTCAAACTGTGAGCCAAGACAAACCCTTCTTTTATTCTTTTAATATTTTTCATATTTTACTTATTTATTTGAGAGAGAGAGGAAGGAAGGGTGACTGACAAAGAAGAGAGAGAGACTGGGCACGCCGAGGACCTCCAGCTGTTGCAAAGGAACTCCAGATGCATGTGCCACCTCTGGCTTTACATGGGCACTGAGGAATCAGACCTGGGTCCTTTGGCTTTGCAGGTAAGTGCCTTAACCACTAAGCCATCCTCCAGGCCTCTTTCTTTCTTAAGCTGCCTTTGTCAGGCATTCTGTTGCAGCAGGAAGAAAGAGAAATAACTAATACAAGTAATAAAACCATTTCCATTTGAAAGAAAATGGAAACTTGAACCACCCTCCACACCCCACAGACAAAGCTTATTACAAGCATCAAGAACTCAACAGAGGAATCAGTGACAAATGTTTTGGGGTCATTGCGATGCACCATTCAAACCATTGCTCCTTCTGTCTTACCAGAATAGTTCCTATCTAACTCTAATATTTCTCTTCAGCATACAAGAACCAATTATGCCCTTTTCTCTGAACATTGTTAGGCATGAATTAAACAACTTTGGTGTAACTTAATGTGGTGACTGTCAGCAGTCCAAAGGAGCCACTGAGAAAGCCACCCAGGCTATTCTGCTGTGAGAACATTGGGCTTGTGGGATCAGAAGGACTCTGTAGAGCTGGCCTTTTTTAAAATATATATATATTTTTATTTATTTATTTGAAAGAGGCAGAGAGGGGAGGGGAATGAATGGGCACGCCAGGGCTTCCAGCCACTGCAAACAAACTCCAGACACATGCGCCACCTTGTGCATCTGGCTTTCATGGGTCCTGGGGAATGGAACTGAGGTCCTTTAGCTTTGCAGGCAAGCGCCTTAACCACTAAGCCATCTCTCCAGCCCTAGAGCTGGCCTTTGAATTCACTTGTAAGTGCGGGCATGCTTCTGTTTTCAGCAGTTCTAGCTGACGCGCATTGACCTACATGTGTATCCAAACGCCCACGGCCTTTCCAGGACCCGTGTCCACAGTGGATTGCAATTAATTTTGTATATGTTGTATACACAACTTCTGAATTAGAGGTTTTACTCAGAGGTTGAGGGTTTGCAACATCCCCAAAGACATTTCTTTTTAGGTGGAAAGGTGAGTATATTGAGGAAGCATAGAACTGAGCATAAAAAGAGAGAAAAAAGCATTTTGGTTAAAAAAAAAAAGTATGGGGGGACAGAAGGCATTTATAACTAATTCCTGAATTTTGGACGCAATCGCAGTAATTTAAAAAAATGTACTGAGGACGGCAGAGATGGCTTAGTGGTTAAGGCGCTTGCCAACAAAGTTTAAGGATCCAAGTTTGATTCCCCAGAACCCACGTAAACCCAGATGCACAAAGTGGCACATGCATCTGGAGTTCCTTTGCAGTGGCTAGAGGCCCTGGTGCACCCTTTCTCTCTCTCCTTCCCTCTCTCTTTCCTTGAAAATAAATAAATAAATTTACTGGCATGTAGTAATGGTATATGTCACAAACCCAATTTTCTAAAGCCATATATAGTATAAGAAAAGGGGCTAGAAAGATGGCTTAGCAGTTAAGGAGCTCACCTGTGAAACCTAAGGATCCAAATTTGATTCCTCATTACCCACACGAGCCAGATGCACAAAGTGGCACATGTGTCTGGAGTTCTTTTGCAGTGGCTGGAGGCCCTGGTGAGCCCATTGTCTCTCTTTCCATCTGCCTCTCTCTCTCTCTCTCTCTCTCTCTCTCTCTCTCTCTCTCTCTCTCTCTCAAATACATAAAATAAAATAAAATAATTTTTTTAAGTATAAGAAAAGTACAAGTAGCTCTGAAGGGGAGTATTCCATGGAAACAGCTGGGAAGAAAACAAAAGACAACGACTGAAGGTCAAGGACATACATGTTACTATGCACACATTTCAGAACCACATTATACGTGACCCAGAGAACTCCATGTTCTATGCAGTGAAGACAGAAGATGAGGATGAATCACTGTTCAAGAAGATGGAGGCACCACCGTGGCTGATGTCTTACAGAGAGCCACCAATTACAGGGCCATGCTGGTAACACAAAAGCTCCAACGTCATCCTCAACTCCTCCAGCTCTCTGTGCCTCGTGACAAACAACTTCAAACAAGATTCACTATTTGGGGGCTGGAGAAATGCAATTGAAGGCACTTGCTTGCAAAGCCTGAAGGCCTAGGTTCGATTCCCCAGCTGCCATGTAAAGCCACATGTACAAATTGGTGCATGCATCTGGAGTTCATTTGCCGTGGCAAGAGGCTCTGTCGTGCCCACTCCCTCTCTCTCCTCTTGCTCTCTCTGCTTACAAAAAAATATTTAAAAGAAAAAGAAAAGATTCAGTATTTGTATTCTTCTTGATCTGTCACCTCTATTGTTTCTTTTTTAAAAAATATTTATTTATTTATTTGAGAGAGAGAGAGAGAAAGAGCGAGAGAGAGAGAGAGAGAGAGAGAGAGAGAGAGAGAGAATTGGTGCACCAGAGACTCTAGCCACTGCAAAGAACTCTAGACGCATGAGCCACCTTGTGCATCTGGCTTTACATGGGTATTGGGGAAATGAACCTGGGTCCTTTGGCTTTGCTGGCAAGTGCTTTAACTGCTAAGCCATCTTTCCAACCCCCCAACTGCTTCTTGTCCCCTCTTTTATAACAGTAGGGATGTCTTCATGCAGTTGCTCAACCCAGAACTCTCAGGGATGGCTTCCTCTGACATCATTCCCAGGTCTCTCCTGGATTCCAAGTCTGACTTCTCAGTCATTTCCAGCGCTCACCCTCATTATCATCCTCATAGCTCTCAGAACTGGACCAAACTCTTTGCCATAGCATGCTACACCTTCAGAAGGCACACCCTGCCCTTGTCTCCACCCACACTGACCCCCATGCTCTGGGCGAGCTGGACTTGTTTTCCCAAACATCCCACATGCTTGTACGTCTTCACACATTTCTCCAATTGCTCCCGCTGCGGTCTTGCTCTGTACCGCCTGCCCTGTGCTATGCCCCATCTCTAACCTGACAATCTATCGTCTAAGGTACACCTGGAATATGGCCACTGCCAGCCTGTCCTTGACCTGTCCTTGACTTCTAAATTGGGATCTATTGTCCTTTCACCTATGTGGGGCATTGTCGTCAGCTCCACACTGCTGGGGTGAACCTCCAAACCAGACACAGTTATGGGAGGAAGGGATTTATTCGAAGCTTCCAGATCCAGGGAAAGTTCCATAATGGTGGAAGAAGCTGCGGCCCCCGCCCCATTCACAGATCCACACAGAGAGAAAAGCCACCAGCCAGCACCACAAACAAGCAAGTGACCAAATCGACAGTGAAACAGCAGGGACCCCCCCCCCCGCCCGCCCGCAACCCCGGCACAGCTCAAGCACTCTGCATAGCTGTGAGCTAGAAATCAGGTCTGCCCCCAATGACACCTCCTCTAGCCAGGCGGCTGGAGACAGCTTTTTTTTTTTAAATATTTTTTTTTGGTTTATTTTTATTTTATTTATTTGAGAGTGACAGACAGAGAAAGAGGCAGAGAGAGAGAGAGATTGGGCGCGCCAGGGCTACCAGCCACTGCAAACGAACTCCAGCTGCGTGCGCCCCCTTGTGCATCTGGCTAACGTGGGTCCTGGGGAATGGAGCCTTGAACAGGGATCCTTAGGCTTCACAGGCAAGCGCTTAACTGCTAAGCCATCTCTCCAGCCCTGGAGACAGCTTTTTAATAAAAACACTTGAGTCTACTATTGGGGGACATTCAAACTACCATAAGCATATACACCATAGCAACACACACACACATATATATATACAGTCTGACTTTAGAGTCTATCAGAGTGTATTACGTATTTGCCATCCATGCACTTTTCCGAAGGGGTGGCAAGCTCCAAGGACAAGCTCCAAGCGTCCCACTCATCTTTGCATTCTCAAGCTGGCCAGACAGTCAGTTCTCAATAAATATTTGTTTGTTGAACTGAAGCCAGTTGGCTTGAATGTTATTAAACTTCAAATACAAAGAAGAGCAATTCTCCAATATATAAAGGGCATGAAAATTTAATTATCTGCTCTTTCTCATGGTAAAAATTTAGCACATTATTGTAATTTTCTTACCTCCTGGCACCTCTCCACCCCCCAAAGGGAGACATATATATATATATATATCTCAATAACTTTTGGTAGCCAAAATTTTCTGTTTTCCCAAACTATTGTCAGAGGATTCTCCCGGAGTTATTTGTATTTCTTTTTTTCTGGTTTTTGTAGGTAGAGTCGCACTCTAGTCCAGGCTGACCTGGAATTCACTATGTAGTCTCAGGGTGGCCTCGAACTCACAGGTGATCCTCGTGGTGGCACATACCTTTAATCCCAGCACTCGGGCGGCAGAGGTAGGAGGATCGCCGTGAGTTCAAGGCCACCCTGGGACTACATAGTGAATTCCAGGTCAGCCTGGGCTAGAGTGAGACCCTACCTTGAAAAAAAAACAAAAAAACCTCAAATTGTGCCATATGTCAAAACTGAAGGATGCATTGTACGTTTCTTGTGACTACATATACATATATATACACATACATATATACACATACATATACACATATACACATACATATACATGTAAACATATATATACACATATGCATTCATAAAACACGCAGAAGAATCAGAAAGATGTAATTTCACAATGAAGGAAACCTGTTTTGCACTTATATTACTTTATCAGCACAGATCTTTAAATGTTAAAGAAATAAAACCACAGCAGGGCTGGAGGGATGGCTTAGCGGTTAAGGCGCTTGCTGCGAAGCCCAAGGACCCAGGTTTGATTCCCCAGGTCCCACGTATGCCAGATGCACAAGGGGGCGCATGCGTCTGGAGTTCGTTTGCAGTGGTTGGATGCCCTGGTGCTCCCATTCTCTCTCCCTCTCTCTTTCTCAAATAAATAAATAAATAATTACATAAATACATAAAAATCAGGAAAAAAACACAGTAAATTTCCATTCACACAAAGCAAGCCATTCTTTCACAAATAAACAAACAATGGAGTGACTGTATCTGGGGGAGGGGAACTCAGGAGCTCTCTCAGCTCACCCCCAGCTCCTATCCCCCCTGGACTCGCTCTCTGCGGCAGTGGCCAGTTGCCAACAGAGCACACCAGCATGGCCACGGCCATCTCCTCCTCTGCCGGCTCGGGCCAAGTTTACAGGCTGTCCAAGGACAGGACTGCTGCTAATGTCTCACTTTCCTGGAGGGAGATTTCATGCTCCTATGGGACCACCCTGGAAGAGCCCTTAAAGCCCAGATACTGGGGAAGAGCTCTGAAGAGCGGAACCACTGCCTCCCAGGCACACCTTTCCCTTCCTCAGGCACAGAACGCCATTCTCCCGTAGTCCCTGTTTATGAACTGTCCATTTCCTTTTCCACAACGAGATTTTATGTCTGCAAAGATGGGGAAGGCAAGGGCCCGAGTCAGCTGGCTATAATGGAAACTTGCAAACATCTCTACATGCCTGGAAAGCCCAAGGGCTTTCAGAAAAACAAGTCTCCAAAGAACAAGAATTTATAAGTTTCCGGGGGCTGGAGAGATGGCTTAGCGACTAGGCACTTGCCTGTGAAGCCTAAGGACCCCGGTTCGAGCCTCAATTCCTGATTCCCTCAGGACCCACGTAAGCCAGATGCACAAGGTGGCGCATGCATCTGGAGTTCGTTTGCAGGGGCTGGAGGTCCTGGTGCGGCCATTCTCTCTCTCTCTCTCTCTCTCTCTCTCTCTCTGTCTCTGTCACTCTCAAATAAATAAATGAATAGAATTTATAATTTTCCATGAGCTCTGGTCCTAATACATCTTGAAAAAAATTTCTCTTTGGAGTAAATATGAAAAGAAGCCCATATTTTGCCCTTGTGGCTTGGTGGTTCTGGGGGGATCTGGGCTATTGGTCATAAACATGCAAAAAAATTCAAAGACAGAACAGTTTGCAAAGTAAACAAGCATCTAATGAGGTATTAATGCCAGTCCTATCCACATCAGCCCACATTTATGTATACCTTTGCACAGGAGATATTAATGAGCATACTGTAGAAAATAATCTAAAACTCAGAAGTGTCAGCTAATTAGAAGAGGAACACATTTAAATTTGTCCCGCATAGAAATGGACAGAAAAGTTGTAATAATAAGACATTTGATAAATTTCAGGAGGCAGAAAATATGCATAACCGCTAATGAGAAAAAGAGCCAAAATAAATAACTGCTTTTGACACCGAGATACTTGAGTTTGCAAAGTCTTTGGTACCTTATAAATCTAGATAATAAAATGTGAATACACTGTGCATTTTTATGGTTTCAGTCACCAAGATATCTAACCTCTTGGGAGAAATTTTACTTATTTTAAAGCATTTAATTCCCCACCACCACCTTCTGAGATTCTGCATTTTGAAGCAAAGACCGAGGAGAGAGACTGGTGGTTCCCTTCCACGAATTCCTCTCCTCTAAGATTTATGGGTGTGAACTTTAGAAGGCTGATCCTGGTAAACAGGGGACACAGAGTCCCCCACCAAGGCCCATTATAGCCCATGAGCACACTGAGAAGCAAGACAGCTGTTAAATGGCATGAACCGTCGTATAAATTAGTGATTCCTCTGGCTGGGGACTTCCACGCAGACTTCACTAGGATTCTGTAGAGTTCTCCCTGTCTGCTGGCTTCAACTGTTACCTCGGCACAGATGCACTCATGTCTCTCACCTGGGCTCCTATTTACTTATCTTACTCCTTTCAGATAGACTCTGCAATCTGTCCTCACTCAACACACCCCATACAGGATCCTAACTTCCCCTTACATGCATGGCTACATTCCTAAACCTTTGATTATCCCTCCTCCCAGATCAAATATGGCAAGGGCACCTTGGACAACTTCATTTCACATAGAACTCAAGCATTGCTTTTTTATTTTTTTATTTTTTATTGTTTGGTTTTTCGAGGTAGGGTTTCACTCTAGCCCAGGCTGACCTGGATGGAATTCACTGTGTATTCTCAGGGCGGCCTCGAACTCACAGCGATTCTCCTACCTCTACTCCCCCCCCCCAACCCCCAGTCCTGCGCCACCACGCGGGCTTTTAAGCATTGTTTCTTGCTGGAGTGGGAAGGAGTAAATTGGAGCTGGGACGCTGCATCCCTTACTGCCTCCTGGTGGCTTTTGAGGGGACTGCATGGGGTGGGAGGTTAAGAAGCCTTTGGTAGGGGAGCGGGGAGAGCAAGGTAATTTGGGATAGGTTTCTAATCACTAGATACCTCAGAGCCCAGAGGAGAGAAGAATTAAACCTGGGATGGAAGTCACTCTGAGACCAAGAAAGCTGCCAAACATGGAGCTGAAGGAAGAAGCTCACTGCCTGATCACACAGCGGAAACGAAATAAGATGTGCTGGGAAGAGAGGGCTCCAGATAGGGGGATTTAAAGTTTAGACAGACCAGAGAGGGAGGCTCACAAGCCATACAGGGCAGCTAGAAACAGGTCTCGGTGGGAGACAGAGACGCAGGGCTCTCTGCTTGTTCTCACTCAGTGTGAGAAGAGGTTTTACGACCCTGATACTCTCTGAGGAGCAGCGGGCATCAGCACCTTGCAGCATGTTAAGCCAGAGGGTTTGCCATGACCTCGCTGCCACCTTCTAACGGTAATAAATGGGTGCAAACTATGGAAGAAGGTTCTTGGCCATGGCTCTGCACTCACTGAGCCCTGTCCCTTCCTTTTTGTGACTTGTCCTGTTACTTTTTTTGTTTGATTGTTTTTGGTTTTGTTTTTCTTTTTTTTTTTTTTTAAGATTTCTTTTTATTTATTTATTTACTAGAGACAGAGAGAGAGAGAGAGAGAGAGAGAGAGAGAGAATGGGTGCGTCAGGGCCTCTAGCCACTGCAAACGGAACTCCAGCGCGTGTATCAACTTGTGCCGCTGGCTTACGTGGGTCCTGGGGAGTCAAACCGAGGTCCTTTGGCTTTGCAGGCAAATGCCTTAACCACTAAGCCATCTCTCCAGCCCCTTGGTTTTGTTTTTCAAGGTAGGGTCTCACTCCAGCTCAGGCTGACCTGGAATTCAGTCTCTAGTCTCAGGGTGGCCTTGACTGCGATCCTCCTACCTCTGCCTCCCGAGTGCTGGGATTAAGGGCTTGCGCCACCACACCCAGCTATGTCCTGTTACTTTTTTCCACCCCATCGTCACCTCTAACGTAGACCTACATCCACACAGCCCTGGATTTATCCACAGAGTCTCCAAGACGAGTCACCAAGTGTGCTCTGAAATAAGCTTGGAGGGTCGACTCTTGTCGGAGGGGTCAGAGAGCTTTCATTGTATTCCGTGGAAACGACTTAGACAGAAAAGAGGCAGGGGGATCCCATGTCGTCCTGCCTGAAAGAAAGCCAAGTAGATATCACACGGAGGTGGCATACATGATGGTGGTGCACAGAAGAGGGGTCGAGACAGCCTAAGTTTCATGTACAGATGTTTTAAAGGCCACTGGAACTGCTGAGCTACATTCAGGAGGGCTGGATGACTGTGAGAGGAGCCGAGGCAGCGGCTCAGGAGGCGTGTAAAGTCTGAGGAGACGTCAAGCATGGGACATACAAGAGCGCACTGTAACCCGGACAGCACGCTGATGAACGACCTCCAAACTCATGCGGTTTGTAAAGTTTTTTTTTTTTTTTTCTTCCTTTTTCACCCATGTCAGAGGACTCGTTGAACTGGACCCACACAGAGAGGCGCCTGGCCTCTGGTGACATTCACCTGTGTGACGCTGTCGCCCTTGCTGTCTTCTCCTGACTACCTTGGCACACCGTTGTGAAGTGATTGACCAGAGATGCCTTGATGGAGTTTTGTAAGAGGGTGAGCACGTTTCTTTCGGAGAGAGGACAGGGTGACTTCACCCTGCCATCAGATTATACAGAGCTAGAGAGCTAGCGTTATGGCCACAATTACCACAACGAGGTGACTGAGTGAGCTGCACTCAGTATTGTGCATGTTCACCCAAGCAGTTAAAGACTGCCTTGCAAGACCGTGCAAAAAAAACAAACAAAAACAAAAAACAAACAAACCCCGGTTAACAGATTCTGCACATATAGTTGTTACAAACAGTTTTAAAAACTAACTTCAGGGCTGGGGAGATTGGCTTGGCGGTTAAGGCACTTGCCTGCAAAGCCAAAGGACCCCAGGTTTGATTCCCCAGGACCCACTGCGAGACAGATGCGTAGGGTGGCGCATGTGTTATGCTCAGTTACACCCATTCTCTTTCTCTCTATGGGCCTCTTTCTCCCTGTCACTGTCTCTCAAATAAATAAATAAGATGTTTAAAAAAATTAACTTCAGGGATGGAGAGATGGCTCAACAGTTAAAGGTGCTTACTTAAAAAGCCTGGCTGCCCTGGTTCAAATCCCCAGTACCCATGTACAGCCATATGCACAAAGTGGTACATGCATCTGGAATTTGTTTGCAGTGGCTGGAGGCCCTGTAGTGCCTATTCTCTCTCTCTCCTCTCTCTCGAGTGTTCTCACTCCTTCTCTCTCTCTCCCTCTGCTTGCAAATAAAATGTTTTAGAAAAAAAAAAAAAACAACCTAACTTCACTGGACACAGGGGTACACTAAGGGCATTGAAGGACTGGCACCTCCAGAAAGCACCAAGTCCAGGTGGTTTCACAGGAGAACTCTACCCAATTTTTGAGCATCTAATGTCCTGTAAATTATTCCAGAGCTTAGTAATGTTCCAATTTTTTTTTATAAAGCAAACATGGCATTGGTAAATAATGAAACCTGATAAAGATACCACCATAAAGACTCCAGATCAAACTCATTCATAACTATCAATGCAAAAATCCCCCCTGAATGAACTGTTAATAGTCTATCATAATGGTAAAAGCAGTGCAATACATTAGGGACAAGTAATTTGATTTCAAGAACATATAATTTAAATCACAAAACCCATTAATATTATTTAGCAATTTGGATATAACCATATGATTATTTCCATAAATGCTGAAAGGCATTTAACCACATTCCACATTCAATATGCACTTATGATAACAAAACAGTAAACATGCAATGATTGCTAGGGAAAACCCAAGTGTGGGCGGGGGGAGTCAACAACCGCCTTACCAGATAATAGAGCATGTTACAGAGTCTCTACACAGACGTCCACAGGAGAAGAAACCCAGAAGTGGGTCCATGCACCTATGGACATTCTGTCCGAGAGACCCTGCAGCAAAATATAAAGTGACAGGGACTGAGGAGGACCCCTCACATTGACCTCTGACCACACGTACTTGCATACATATGCACGCACACATGTCCCCACACACATGTGAATATGCATACACACATACATACCACATGCATACGCATGACAAAAAAAAATACATCTCCAGGGCTGGAGAGATAGCTTAACCATTAAGGCGCTTGCCCACAAAGCCCAAGGACTCATGTTCAACTCTCCAGGTCTCACGTAAGCCAGACGCACAGTGACGCAAGCGCACAAGGTCGCACATGCACACCAGGGGGCGCAAGTGTCTGGAGTTGAACTGTAGTGGCTGGAGGCCCTGGTGTGCCAACTGTCCCCTCTCTCTCTCATTGAAAAAAAGGCCAGTCATTTGGGTTTGCCTCAAAAAAAAATATATGAGAAACCACAAGCACATGGCTGAGAAATTATCTAATGGCAAAATACTGGAAGCTGCCTAAAAGCCTACCCATAGGAGCATGGTCAAGTAAACTATGGGGTAGCCTGCAGCTGCGAAAGATAAGGAGGAAGTATTTCTGAGCCGACGTGGGGTGACTGAGGAGGTCTGTTAATTGAGAAAAACGCGACACACTATAAAGCACAGTATTAAAACACTGAAAAGGTTTAACACTGAAAAGGTAAGAAGATGCGTTTTTGTCAGGCACATACAAGAGGAAACACAGAAGACAAGCTAGAAACAAACGTGGCTTTAGCCTTAAAGGACGGGGACATGGGTTGGAAGGGTTTCTGGCTTCTTTAAAGACTCCTTATTAAGCACTTGTGACCCTTGAACCAGGTTCAGGTCTTACATATTCCAAACAGTAACAAAGACAGGTTGGTTGCTTTTTTGTTTTGTTTTCTTTTTTTTTTTTACTTGAAGGTAATGAAAACTAGGGTGGGGGGAATGAATATAATTATATATCAATGCATAATAAAACCAGAAAGATAAAAACGATCTGAGTGGCTTGAACACAGTTCTCTGTGTCTCCTCAGTGGGATGTGTTCTGGGGACAAAAGAGGCAGACAAGACATCAGGACTTCTAATCAGCAGGTCTGTTGTTGTAGAGGAGGCGGTGTGTTAGCTCGGAGCAAATGAGAAAATGCGCCGAAGCTGTAGGGAGCTGGAGATGTTACTGTAGGAGAAAGGAGCTGTCAGCGCGGCCTGGAAGGGGAAAAAAAAAAAAAAAAAAAGGAAAAACCCCGGGGGGCCGGGGGGGGGGAGGGCTGAGACAATCAGCATGAACATGCTCCCTAGGTCTGTCCACTGAGAGGGCAAGGGAAGGTTCTGCCCAGATAGAGCTTTGGGTGTATGAACACAGTTTTTTTGTTTTGTTTTGTTGTTGTTGTTGTTGTTGTTTTGGTTTTTTGAGGTAGGGTCTCACTCTAGCCCAGGCTGACCTGGAATTCACTAAGTCGTCTCAGGCTGGCCTTGAACTCGTTACAATCCTCCTACCTCTGCCTCTCGAGTGTTGGGATTAAAGGCGTGCGCCACCACACTGGGCTTCACACAGAGATTTTTTTTTTTTTTTTTTTTTTTGTAGTACAAGAGAACAAGTTAATGAATAGAACATTCTTAACTGGTGAACGCAGGTGGAGAGTACATGTGGATAGTCTCAGATCTTTTCTGAGGGTTTATAAAAATTCACAATAAACAGTCAAGGAAAAAAGAAGCATTTGTCTTCATGATGTTCTAATCCCATCTGCAAGCTAGTTAGTTGCACATCTCCCTCACTCTTGTTCTTAAGAACCGGTGAGGAAACCTCAGATGGCGGTCATCGCAGCGGAAGAATGTCTCTAAGTTAGGGACAGGCCATCGTCATTTTGTTTTACATACACCTTTGGAGGGCCCTGAAGAATGTGACAGTCAAATTCTCAGCCAGCAGGACTCCTCAGGCTCTGGCCAAGGATGAAATCAAAGTTTGAGCTCCCCCCACACACACACACAATGAACATTTAAAACAAATTGGTGGCCGGGTGTGTGGTGGGGCACACCTTAATCCCAGTACTCGGGAGGCAGAGATAGGAGGATTGCTGTGAGTTTGAGGCCAGCCTGAGACTACATAGGGAATTCCAGGTCAGCCTGGGCTACAGTGAGACCCTACTTCAACAAACCAAACAGAAAAAAAAAAGAAAGAAAGAAAGAAAAAGAAATGGTGCTGGATGGAGCTCAGTTAGAAGGGTGTTTGCCTAGCTAGCTTGCATGCATGAAGCCCTGGGTTGAAATCCCCATCACCGCATAAACTGGGTGTGAGGACGCAGTGGCACACCCGTGATCCCAGCACTTGGGGGGATGGAAGCAGGAGGATGAGAAGTTCAAGGTCATCCTGGGCTACATTATGAGCTTGACACCAGTCTGAGAACATACAAAACCCTTGTTTCAAGAAAAGTTTTTCTGGAGCTGGAGAGATGGCTCCAGAGGTTAAAGGCACTTGCTAGCAAAAGCCTAACCGCCTGGGTCTGATTCCTCAGTATCCACGTAAAGCCAGATGCACAAAGTGGTGCGTGCGTCTGGAGTTAGTTTGCAGACACAGGAAGCCCTGGCATACCCATATTCTCACCCATCTCTCTCTCTCTTTCTCCTCTCCCCCCTTCCCTTCCTCCTTTCCAAGTAAATTAATATTCAATTTTTTTTTTTTTTTTTGCCTTCCAGTACTGGGGATTGAACCCGGGACCTTGTGTAAGCTAGGAAGGCACTCTACCACTGAGCCCACACATGAACATTTTTTTATTACAAATTATAAGTGGATAGAGATTTGTTTGCTATTTTTCTGCCCAGTTATGTGAAACCAAGACAGTGATATATAGACTATCCCCATTGATCAGATTCTCCACAGTCTGAAAGAATTTAGCAGCACTGACTCAGCAAAATTCCCCGAGCATCAGGCACTGCTGCAGCACAATGCAGCTGCGGCAGCGAAAACGGACCACGGCTCCAGAGGTAGCGGCGTTTATGTTTGAATAGTGGTCGGTAGATAACAGCAAATAGTGTGTGTCAACTGATATAAACTATAGGGGAAAAAATAGCTCTGGGGACAGGGTCTAGGTGGGGGTTAGGAAATGAGTTACAAATTGTACACAGGGTTCACAGGAAAAGCTTCAGCGAATACACGGCATTGCGGCAAGGACCCGGGAGACCTAAAATGGTGAGCCTCAGTGATGCCTAGAGGTGGACGGCTGACCCAGGAAGTGTAAGTGTCCCGTGGTGGAAGTTCTGGCTGGGTGGCAGGAAGCAGGAGGGAAGGGATGGAATCCAGGTCTGGAGTGGGGGCACTGGTGTTATTGGACCATGTAGGTCTCTTTAATGTTGATCACCTTTGACCTTGACCCAAGGCAAGGAAGGTTCCTCTGGAAGGCTCTAAGCAGAGGACCAGTGGGGTCTAACTCACATTTTAAAATGTTTTAATTTATTTATTTGCAAGCAGAGAGAAAGAGAGAGAGAGAAGAGAGACAGATAGAGAGAATGGGTGCACCAGGGACTCCGGCCGCTGCAAATGTGTGGGCCAGATGCATGGGCCACTTTGTGCATCTGGCTTTACATCGGTACTGGGGGAATTGAACTCAGGTTGTTAGGCTTTGAAGGCATCTCTCCAGCCCCTAACTCACATTTTAAGAGCCTCAGCAAGGGCCAGGGAGATGGCTCCGTAGATAAAGTGCTTGCCTCCCAAGCATGAGGACCTGAGTCAGATCCTTAGGACCCACGTAAACTGCCACGTGAAGTCCCGGTGCGAGGGATGTGCAGTCAGGGAAGCCCTGGCTCTCTGGCCAGCCAGTCTAGCATAACTGACGCCCACGAGAGACGTTGTCTCAAAGGAGGTGCGTGGCATTCTTATAGATGGCATCCAAGGCTGACCTCCATGTGCTCACACATCTGTACACACACACGAACATGTGTGTGCACACACACATATGCACACAAAAATAAAATGAAATTAAAGCCTCAACCAAAAAAAAAAAAAAAACCCAAACAAACAAACAAACCATGCCAGCATGCTCTGTTTTCTAGACTACGCATGAGTTTGTTCTTAAACTGAGCAATCTTTTTTTTTTTTTTTTAATTATTTCTTCACTGATTTTCCCACTCCCAGCTAACTGGACAGAGTCCCTCAGAGCAACCGATGAAGGTGACTTCAGAGAGCCATTCTCGTTCTGTCAAAGGTTGTCTGAAAGGAGCGCTCGCCATTCATGGGTCTCTAGTCATGACCAAACGTTGGAGGACGAAAAATACCACAGGCCAGATTATAGGGGACTCGGCGTGGGTATAAAAAGGCCAGCAGGGTGGCCTCATGCAGCATGCGGTGGAGGGACAGCAAGTTGGGACAGTCAGCAAGGGCCGAGGGAAGTGCCCATGTCTGGCTGCAGAGCAGGTCACACTCCTGTCAGCCTGGACTCTGCCGGGGGCGCCCCGGTTCCCTCCACTTCTGAAGCCCTTTCACCAACGGGCCACAGAGGCTATGCCTTGTGCAAGAGGCACTTAGATGGGTTGGTGCCCAGGTGGTCTTGTCTGGGGCAGGGATCTGTAAGAGAGAAGGGTTAGAGAGTACAGACAGGGCACTGGCAGGCAGGGACGGCCCGCTGGAGCGAAGACCCGGCTGTGCCTCTGCGGCGGATGCTCAGGGACAATTAGTCCATGACAGAAAGCCACCCAAGAGAGTGGCCGTCGCGGAGTCAGGCAGGAAAACAGCTCTTCACCCTCCTATCCGTACATCCCTGGCCCTTTCAGACCCTGTTTATGAGTATTATATATTTAATGGATTTTTGGAGAGAAAGATAAGGAGCTGGGAGATGATTGTCCTATCAATGGAGAGCATTGATACAAAAAAAAAAAAAAAAAAACCAACCCATAACTGTTTTTATGACATGACAGAAGAAAAAATAATCAGTGAATAAATCAGAGCTTTCATGTTGTCATAAACACCGGGGCATCGGGATTTAGTGAGAGGAGAGCCGGCCAAGATGTGACAAAGTTGTAATTGGGAGACAGGGAGCGACGCTATTTTTCATAGTAAAATTGAAAAAGAGGGGAAAGGAGAGAGATTAAGGGAGAAAATGCTCTGCATAGTCTTGGCCAGGCTGAGTTACAAATGACCCCTTCCAATAAAACAGAAAAAGGGCTAGAACTTACGTGATATCAGCATTGGGGTGAAGGCCAAAGACTTCGGGGTTATCTAGGGATGGCAGTGACTGGATGTATTCAAAGTATTGGTCCAAGGTTTTGCACAAGGGGATTTTATATCCAGTATAAAACTGGAACGAGGGCTCAAACATCTTCTCACTGAACCAGACCTGTACGAGAGAGAAAATAAAAGGAAGAAAATTGATGAAAACTGCAACTCTCACAAGAGGGTGGGGGCTTATTTCCATTTTAATAGGTTTTTTTTTTTAAACTCCTGGTTTCGAAAGCATCTTAACAAAACCACTGATAGAATAATTATCACATACATGAAGAAAAGAGACAGTTCACAAAAGAGAGGTGCCACGGAAAACAATTAGGCAAGGTCGCCAGTTCCCGCACCCAACAGAAGATCTACCCAAAGGAAAGATGACAGAGCTGGGCTGCAAGCGTGGCTGGGTGGCAGAGAACTTGCTGGGCATGCGCGAGGCCCCTGAGTTCCATGCCCAGGGAGGGGGTGGCAGTGGGGAGCTGGGGGTGTCGTTTGGTTGGTAGAGTGTTTGCCCACCATGCAAGAAGCTCTGAGCTGGACCCTCAGCACCATATACGCCCAGCCTGATAGTGCATGCTTGCTGCCCCAGCACCTTGATCGGAGGCAGGAAGGTTAGAAGTTCAGGGCCATCCTTGGCTACAATGAAAAATCCTAGTACTCAGAAGGTAGAGGCTGCAAGATCAGAAGTCCAAGGTCATCCTCAATTACATAGCCAATTCCAGGGTGTAGCAAACATGAAACCCTAATAAAGTCGGGTGGGAAAGGTCACTGGGAGTCCAGCCTGTGCCTGAATAATGCCTGTGTTTCCCCCCCCACACCCCCTGCAGAGTGAGGCCAGAACATCCGGGCATCTTCCTTGCCTCACGTCTCCATGTAGGACTCACAGCAAGGGCTGTGCACAAGCAGTTTTTCTCACAAAGACACGGAGCCCTCACAACGTGGCCAGAAAAACTTCTCTGAGCATCTCCCCTCCCAGCCTGAGCCCGAGAGCCCGCGGCTGTTAATGAAGTCCTGGCCCTGTGTCCGCAGGTACCCCACCTCCCCGCTGTTCGCCCCAAGGAAGACACCCTTTTCCCAGCCCCGATGAATTAACAATGTGGTGCGGGAGGGAACACACACGCCCACTTGGAGCAACCAGGAAAAGCAGCGGCGGCCGAACGCCTGCGCCCCTTTCAGGCGATGACTTCAGGGCCTGACAGAGCGATTTTCCTGGCAGGGCGGGAGCTAATGGGAAGACGGGAGGGTAAGTGGAGGCACGACGTGGGAGGCCCGCGGAGGACTGGGATGGAGGAGATGGGACTGCGCCTCAGCCCCCCTCAGTCCCTCCTTCCCCAGCAGATGCCTCTCGCAGCTCTGTTTAGAGCCAGTGACTACTCTGAAACGCCCTGTTCTCCCTGTTGTTCTGTTTGCCTCGGCTCCAGCCTATTCAGCTCCGGTGAGTGGAGAACCAGGACGGAACGCAAAGACTAGGGAGGCACGCACCGTGCCTTCGCTCGAGGAGCTCGTGACCTAGTGGAGGGACAGGCCACTTACGCAAGTGCCGCCTGACGTGACAAGGTGCACCGAGGCAGGAGCCAGAGGGAAATGGAAATAAGCAAAATACTAAAGGGGGTTAGTGAGAGGTGGGGGGAGTGGATCAGGTAAGTAGATATCAGATAAGGTCTTACCAAGGAGGTTTCTGGAGAGAGGTCTTGGGGGAGAGGATTTTGTGAGGAGGACTTGGGACTAGGGAGACCACACAAGCAAAAATACAGAATAGCTGATGCTGACGTGTGGGATGGGCCGAGGGAAGTGATCAAGCACAGGGAAAATCTAATACTACGAGACAGGACAGGTGAGGTGAGCTCATATCACAATGACTGGATGCCCGGGTAAGGACTGGTGCTTACTTAAAGACACGATTGGAGGGGGGTGGGGCTAGGAAGCTGGATGGCTCAGTGGGGAAAGTGCTTGCCACACAAGCATGAGGACCCGAGTTCAGATCTCTAATACCCATGCAAAATGCTGGGCAGGAGGGTGAGCGTCTGTGAGCCCAGTACTGGGGAGGCAGAGACATGCAATCGCTGTGGCTCACTAGCTAGTTACTCTAGCCAAAGCCATGATCTCTAGGTTCAACGAGAGACCCTGTTTCAAAGAGTAAGGTGGAGAGTGACTGAGCATTGGCCTCTGGCTTCCATACACACATGTGCATGGTTCCAGTCGAGTGGTGAGACAAACATCCAACCAGAAGCAGCTTACGGGGGGAAAGGATTTACTTCGGCTTACAAACTCCATGGGAACACCATCAATGGTGGAAGGAACTGGCTCACTTTTATAGATCGGAGGGAGACATCAACAAACAGCCAACAAGTAGCAACAAGCTGAGTGCAAACAGCCAGAGCTCCAGAAACCTGCTCTCCATATACCTTAATCTGGACTCAAGAGCTATCCCCCCACCCCACACACACACGTTAGGGCTGGACTACAAGATCCACCCTCAGTGACACGCCCCCCGGACCCCGTAGCAGGGATCTGCCTGGTAGGGGCCCAAGTTACAAGCTCAATTTTACTAAAACCCCTGAGTCTATGAAGCCACACATTCAAACTATTACATTCAAAGTACCACGTGTGTGAGCACACGCACACATGCACACACACTCACGTGCACACAATGCACATACGCCCATGCATGCACACCCCATACATCCATGCACACAAACAGAAAGAAACGAGAAGTGGTTGAAAGTTGTTAAAGAGAACGGTGCTGTAGGCAGAGGTGAGGTCTCCAGTGACGCAGGTGACTTAAATCACAGGAACAAGCGCTGTGGAGGTGAAGGCCTTGGGTCTTTGGCACACACATTACAAATGACCGCCCCGGATTATTCTCTGTGACACAAAGCTGTGGAAGCAAAGCCAAGTTTCTCTCTGTTTTCCCATTACTTTATTTATGCACACCCCAATATCCAGACTCAACATGCCCAGTGTGGAGAATAGTTAGGGGTTTAGGCAAAACATAGAATTTGAAATCCACGTGGAATCACACTAGGACGCTTTGGCTGGTCAAAAAGAAAACAGAGGCGCTACTGTTTGTGCCTGGAATGACCACAGCCTGTGACGATGCTGGGAAAGTGGTGGGACCTCTAATAGTCCTAGTGGGAAGTCTTCTGGTCATGCAAGATGTGTGTCAGAAAGCTCAGAGTTAAAGCCTATGAGGTGGGTTGGGGATGCAGCCCCTGGGTTCAGTGCCCCCAATACAGGGGTGAAGAAGCCTATGAGGACTATATTAAGCAGTATGTCCATGGGTGTTTTTAAAACATTTTTCTATATTATTCAGAATTTTTATTATTTTTTATTTTAGATAGGGGTGAGAGAAGAGAGAGAACTGGCTTGCCAAGGCCTCAGCCACTACAATTGAACTCCAGACACTTGTACCACCTAGTGGTCACGTGTGATCTTGCAATTGCCTCACTTTATGCATCTGGCTTACATGGGATCTGGAGAGAGATTGAACATGGGTCCTCAGGCTTTGCCAACAAACGCCTGAACCACTAAGCCATCTCTCCAGCCCCAGAATTATTTACGTATATTCCTTTGACATGCATTTCAGATTTCTAGTAGACACCTCAAAGGTAACATGATCAAAAAACTCCCCATTTCTAGCATCGCCTAATAAAACTCCTCCCTTCTGTAGTCTTGTCGTTTCTGTATAAATCAGCCCATCCTCTCTCCAGCTGACCAGTGATCTGTGACTCATCACCAGCCCTTTCAGGCCCACACTGGAGCCCATCAGCATTCTGATGACAGACAGAATGCCTACCTCGATTTTTATCAGTAAATATTGCATAGATACACTACATAGCAAACCATATCCCTTGAATCTGTATAATTATTATATAGTAGTTAAAAAGAAAAAATAGAATTTAAAATGTTAGATATGCAATAAATATAATCATATGTACCATCTATACACACATCAGAACACACACACACACACACTCATATACATGATGAACCAAAACCTCTCTCACAGCTTCCGCTACTAAAAACTCCAACTACAGGTACCTTAACAAGTATCCTAACAAAAGTTACTAAGATATGTTTTTCCCCCTTTGAGTTTCAAATAAAGAGGTAAGTTTCTCATATGCTTTTATATATTATTTTCTCAAATAAGTATCTATTTTATTTACAATTTTCTCCATTCAGCTCCAGCATTCACTTGCAGTCTCCTTTCTGAGGATATCCGTTTAAATGTACTTAATATATGCCCTTGGCTATATATTTATCCCTGTGACACATATATGGTTTACTTTATAGGTCTTGTTTGATTTTTTTTTTCAGCCGCACTGAATGCTGTTTTTAAGATCTATGCGAGGTGTTGTATAGATCATTTCTTCCAAATGCTGAGCCATATACCACAACAGGCACCTATGACATTTAACTTGTCTTTTTCCCTGTGATCGATGAGAAAGTTGCCTCTGGGTTCCCCACCCTATACAATGCTGTGCATATCTTTGCTTTGAAAACTTCTCTGGGACATATATCAGGAGTAGGGGTGATGATCTGGAAGGCAGTCATACCACAGAGTTGAAAACCCTCTAAGAGCCCCCAAGCCCCCAACTTGCACCCCGGGAGGGTGAGCAGTAGCACCCACTGTGCTTAGCCCTTGCGTCTCCCCTCTGGGGACGCTTAAGCTCTTGCCACGGAGGCTGGGAGGTACCGGCCTGACCCTTCTTTGGGATGCGGTATTGGCTTCAGTGGGGTCACAGCGGGGTCTCTTCCCAGGAGCGACCCTGAGAGGACGCGGCTGCCTCAGCCAAGGCCACGCTCCGGCAGCGAGGGCGGGGAGCTCCAGGTTGCAATCTGCATCCTCATCTTTTCAGGGAAACCAGTCCATGGCGGCTGCCTTCAGCTCTACGCACAACGCAGTCATGAACATTTTGATACATGACCATTTATAGACATCTCCTGAAACTTTTCTGCAATCTTTCTGCTGGGAGAGTATCTCCCAACTGCTTTCTGGGAGTAT
The DNA here is from genome assembly GCA_036346955.1 of Dipus sagitta. Lineage (NCBI taxonomy): Eukaryota > Metazoa > Chordata > Mammalia > Rodentia > Dipodidae > Dipus > Dipus sagitta. The sequence continues at coordinate 135,334,883 of CM070779.1, read as the reverse complement.
TTATTTATTTATTTATTTATTTATTTATTTATGTCTTTGAGAGAGGGAGGCAGATAGGGAGAGAATGGGCACACCAGGGTCTCTAGTTACTGCAAACCAACTCTAGACACATGCACCACCATGTGCATCTAGCTTATATGGGTCCTGGGGACCTGAACCTGGCTGGATCCTTAGGCTTTGCAGGCAAGTGCCTTAACCACTGAGCAATCTTTCCAGACCCTGATTTCTGGAAGTCTTGTGTGTCAACATTCCTACCCAATCAAGTCCTTACTGGTACATTTTTCTACCTCTGCTGTAAAACCATACAGGGGTTCAAACAAAAACCATGTATCTGGGGACTGGACAGACGGCTTAGCGGTTAAGCGCTTGCCTGTGAAACCCAAGGACCCCAGTTCGAGGCTCCATTCGCCAGGACACACGAAGCCAGATGCACAAGGGGGCACAAGCGTCTGGAGTTCCTTTGCAGTGGCTGGAGGCCCTGGTGCGCCCATTCTCGTCTCTCTCTCTGCCTCTTTCTCTCTGTCTGTCTGTCACACTCAAATAAATAAAAATAAAAATTTAAAAAGAAAACAGGAATCTGTTCAAGTTTATCAAAATACTCCAGCAGCATGCATGCTTGTTTAATTCCGTTAAAGAAAAAAGGAGGGGCAGGAGGAGAGGAGGAGAAAGGAGAGAGAAAAGAAAGAGAAAAAGGAAAGGAAAGGCATGAGGCAGGCAGAAAGAGAAAAAGTGAGACAGAAACAAGAGAGAAAGTGTTGAAACAGAATTGCTAACAGAGATCCTAATGTAAAGAATTCAATAACCACAAAATACATGTCTGTTTTATTCCCCGCTTAGGTAATGCACATTGCTTCTTTTTTAAAAAAATTATTTTTTGTTTATTTTTATTTACTTATTTGAGAGTGACAGACAGAGAGAGAAATAGGCAGATAGAGAGAGAGAATGGGCGCACCAGGGCCTCCAGCCACTGCAAACGAACTCCAGACACGTGTGCCCCCTTGTGCATCTGGCTAACATGGGTCCTGAGGAATCGAGCCTCGAACTAGGGTCCTTAGGCTTCACAGGCAAGCGCTTAACCGCTAAGCTGTCTCTCCAGCCCCACATTGCTTCTTTAACACATCAGAAGATTGAAGAAGAGTTTGGATCTGGCGGGTGTGAGTTTATATTATTCATTCTCAATGTGAAAGCTGTAATTGCTCAGGAGCAATAATCTCTAGAAAATATTTATCAACGTGTTCTGTGTAGGTTTTATTGAGTACAGGGAGAAAAAAAAAAAAGAACACTTCATCAATTTTCAATTATCCTTCCCAACAGAAGAAACAAGAAAACTCAATATAGGACCCATTCCCCAACACTTATTTGGGAGCTTGAAGTTGTGCTGGGTTCTACACGCAGAGGAAGAGAAAGAGAAAGGACCCCGCTATCGTTTTCCCCACAGACTGGGCACCATGCCACGGAGACCGTGGAGGAGCCAGGAGGAGACCTGGGCATGTGCGACTGGCTGTGCAGGGTGGGGTTCAAAGATCTCTGAAAAGTGACAGCTAGCCTGTTGTTGGGGAGGAGGGCACTGTGGTGGGAGAGGGGCTTTCTTGGCTAATTATATTTATTTATTTATTTACTTATTTATTTAAAAGGGGCAAAGAGAGGGAGAGAATGAGAGAGAGAGAGAGAGAATGAGGATGGGTGCACTAGAGTCTCCAGCCACTGTAAAGGAACTCCAGATGCATGCGCCACCTTGTGCATCTGGCTTACATGGGTCCTGGGAAATTGAGCTTGGGTCCTTTGGCTTTGCAGGCAAGTGCCTTAACCTCTAAGCCATCTCTCCAGCCTTTGGCTGATTATTCTGTAAGCATCTCTGTCTTATTCTCTTCCTTCCTTAAGTTTGGCATACTCATTACAAAAAAAAAACATAATTATTTAAAAAGAAAAGGTGCTCAAATGTACTTCCATCCTTCCCCCACCCCTACGCTGACTTACTCTAGCAAAGCAATTGAGGAGACGTTTATCAAAGTCATCTGTCACTCTGCCTCCATATTGTACTTCTCCAATCATGTACCGAACGGTACTCCACGAGACACCCTGTATTAAAAATAAAAAAAAGGTTATTCACTGTCAATGTGAATAATAATTTGGGGGGCCTTTCTCTACAGGAAATGTCTGAGACAAGGAGTACCAGCTAGACTGTGTTTAAAATTAGTCATTATCTTATATGAATGGCTCTCACTATTACACGGCTGGGACTGCAACAGTTCGTTCACCAAAGGAAAAATCTCCAATGTGAAACACTAGTGGATAAGTTGCCCATAGATATGTAAAACAGAAAAGGGTATTTTTCACTCTGCGGTGGTAATCACCTGTAACACTCATTACAGTTACGCCGAGCTGTTACGAGGCGGGGCGAGGGGGGGGAAAGTAGTGTTTAGTAAAGAAAGAAAGAAAATGAAGTAATCAACGTTTTAATGTGCTTTTCTGGCAATATATTTTCTGGAATCAGTAAGAGAACAAATAGAAATTCATGAGACTTTCCTACAATGCAATCCTTCGCTGTCTCATCCTGTGAGCTAAAACCACAATCAAAGTATTCATTAATTTCATAGCAATCTTAACACTCCCATTTCAGCTATTAATGTGGTTTTTTAAATTAAAAAAAAACTCTCAATAGAGTTGAAATAGAAGGAAAAGTGTAGTTGTTTGGTTCTTGTTTACTTTTGCTTGGTGAAATTTTTGTTTTTTTCAGCTGGGTTGCCTTTAAAAGCCATTATTCCAAGGTATATTTGGAAATACCGACATGATAAATAACAGCAGAATATGAACCCATACGATATCATTTTTCATCCAACTGCCACAGTCTTAATTTAATATCACTTTGTCATTTCAGGGGGAAAATGATGGTTTGGTTTTAAGAGTTCCCTCCTGCCCAGGCAAACGCTTTTCATGGCTTACCAACACCATGCTGGGACTGCAGTGTCTATAATTATCTTGAAGGCCTACTGTGGGAAGGGAGAGGGATAGACAGGGTACGTGGTCTTTAATTCCCTTATTATGCACAGTGTTTTGATAAATGTTGACTCATGTGTCCCTCCACGACCACAGTGTAGATGAGGAAACAGGCTCTGGGGGTCACTCGTTTACCTGAGGTCATGGAAAACAATCAGACTCCCAACCCTCTGAAACCTATGAGTGAAAAAGACAACTGGGTCTGCGCCGTCAGCCCTGTGACCTTGAGGAAGTGTCCCAGTCTGTGTGGACTGCAACTCATCGGCCAGAGGGGCATCATGGTGGTGCCTTCGGTGTCAAACGTGTAGGCTGTGATGACAAAAAAAAAATGGTGTCCCCACATCCACGAGCACGCTGAAAACTACCAAGCGTCACATGGTGAGGATTAGTGACCATTATTACAAGTCGTTGTCAGGGCTGGGTGTCGCTGAGTGGTAGAGAACTTGCCTGGCATGTGCAAAGCCCCAGGCTCAATCCCCACCAGATACTGCTTGCATGTTGCACTGGAACTAATGTTTAGGGGTGTAGCTTAGGGGCAGAGCACTTGCCTAGGATCCAAAAGGCCCTGGGTTCAATCTTTCTTAATTTTATCTATTTATTTACTTGAGAGGGAGAGAGAGAGAAAGGCCATAGACTAAGTATAGGTGTGCTAGGGCTTCCTGCCACTGCAAATGAACTCCAGGTGCATGCGCCACTTAGCGCATCTGGCTTTACGTGGGTACTGGGGAATCAAACTCAGGCCCTTAGGCTTTGTGGGCAAGCACTTTAACCACTGAGCAATCTCTATAGGCCCCTAGTTTCAACTTTTAGCATTACAGTACAAAGGTAACAGGGGACACTTAAGGTTAAAAAGAACTGCCTTATGTGTTGGTAGCCACTGGTCATTAGGCTTTGCAGGCAAGTGCCCCAACCACTGAGCCATCTCTCCAGCCCTCCACTCACCTTTTTAATGTCACATTCATCAAGGTGGTTCTGAATGAACTGAACACTGGCTGAGAAGTCAGCAGAGTTGAACTCATAGGGAATATTCCATCCCAAGGGACCAAACTTGCGTCGCTCCTTAAAAAAAAAAATCAAAGGAAAGTACTTATTCAACAGAGAAAGAGATGGACAGACATAGACAGAGAGTGAGTATGGATGCACCCGGGCCTCCTGCTGCTGCAAACAAACTTCAGATGCAGGTGCCACTTTGTGCATCTGGCTTTACATGGATACTGGGGAAACTGAACCCAGGCCATCAGGCTTTGTAAGCAAGTGCTTTATACCACTGAACCACCTCTCCTGCCCTCAAGTGGGATTTTAACATGATAGGTAGCTGGTTGTTTGTCTGTTGTGATGGGGGATCAAACCGAGAGTCTTTAGGACATGGGACATGCTAGGTGTGGTAGTTTGAATAGATGGCCCCCAATATATTTAGTGTTTCATTAGTTTGTAGTTTGCATCTGCAGCCACCTGGCTGGAGGCAGTGTCACTGGGCGGATCTTAAGGTGTGGTGGTGGGTTTGAGATTCCAATCTAAGGATATGCAAAGTGTGCCTAGCTGTTGTTCCTGAAGTGTGCTGTGCTGTGTGGCTTCTGGCTTTTCTCTCTGTGTTTGGTCCTGTGAAGGCAGGCCAGCTTCTTCTGCCATTATGGAACTTCCCCTGGATCTGATTCAATAAATATCTCTTCCTCCATCACCGTGCCTGGTCTGAAAGGTCATCTCAGCGAACCTGAAGCTGTCTGCTGCACTAGGCAAGTGTGTCACTAAGTTATGGGCTCTACCAATTCCTGTAGTGTCACTAAAATAAGGCATAAAATTGGGAAGAAGGGTTTCAGCACGAGTGGGAGAGGGACAAGAGAAAGCAATGCAGAGGGGTAGATATGATGTATATACAATATGCCTGTAGAAAACTATCAATAAAACAAAAAATAAGGTATAATAAAATTAAAGCCATATTATCAAATTAAGTTAGTAGTGTTTTAAAAGTATGAGGTTGGGCATGGTGGTGCAAGCCTGAAATGCCAGCACTTGGGAGGTTGAAGCAGGAAGACTGTGAGTTCAAGATCAGCATGGGTTCCTCTATAGCAAGTTCCTGTCTCAAAAAGAAAACAAGAAAGAGAGAGAGAGAGAGAGAGGAAAGGAAAGGAAAGGAATGAAAGAGTACGTACTGTTTTGGATATATTAAGCATTAACTACTTGAAATATTTCACAACTCTATAGCCAAAATGCATGGCTTACAAAAATAAATCTCCAAATATTTGTCACATTAGAGTTCTCAGGTTTAAAACACAAATCTAACCAGCAGGTCAAGGCCAACCTCAGCTACATAGGAAGTTCTAGGCCAGCCCAGGCTACATGAGACCCTGTCTCCAACAAATGATAAGCAAATGACATTTAGGTAGGTCTCTGGGCTGGGGAGATGGCTCAGTGGTCAATTCACTTGCTTGCAAAGCCTGCCAGCCTCCCTAGTGCCCAGGCAAAGCCAGATGCACAAAGTGGTGCATGCATCTGGAGTTCGTTTGTGGCAGCAAGATGCCCTGATGTGCCCTGTCTCTTTGACTCTCTCTTTTCTTCTTCTCTCACAAACAAATAAATAAAAATATCTTTTAAAGTATAGGTGTCCACAGACAGCTCAGAACATTTCCAAAGGTTCTCAGTAAATAGTCGTTGGGTGGTTCTTCCGCGAGACTCTTGAACACAAGCGTTTGAGTTTCTCAAGCGGAAGACCTCAAGCATTCATGAGCATCGAGACTCCCTGCTAGCTCTGCTCTACAATTTTGTCACCTCGGGTTTTGGAAACTAAGCATTTCTGTTTTACACATGACACATCGGTCTTACGACTTTCACACTCCCTTCATTTCATCCTCTGTACTTAACTGAGCATGATCTAAAAGACACATATATGAAATAGTTTAGAATTGCCAAAGTGCCCGTGAATAACCAGATTAGACTTGGCTCAAATGGCCCCAGTGGGTTTCGAGATCCTGGAGATCATTCTGAAAGGCATAAAAAAGTGGTAACACTGATACCTCTAGACCCTGTGCACCCAGAAACCCACACAGAAACATCCATAAGCTTCCATGACATCAGCTGTCCCTGCCTGGCACGTATCAGTCTCTAAGGAAGGTTCCCTGAGTGCCCTGACATCCCCCCCCCCCCGTCCGCCCAGGCTTAGTGCTAAGGGTGAGAACCACTCACAGACAGTTACCTCTCTTGTTGCAGAGGTATAATCCTTAACAGAAGAAACTTAAGGAAGGAAGGGGGGGTATTCTAGCTCGTGGTTTTAGGAGACACAGCCCTTCTTGTCATGGGAAGCCATGGCAGGAGGAGGAAGGAGCAGGTGGTCACATCGCATCCACAGTCAGGACGCAGAGAAATGAATGCTGGTGCTCAGCTCGCTTTCTCCTTGTTCGTCAGCCCAGGACCCCAGTCCATGGCAGAGTGATACCCGCATTTAAGCATTCAAGGCAGACCTTCCCACCTCAGTTAATCTAATCTAGCCAGTACGGGGACTATATGAGTTACTTTCGTATCTCAGGGACAACACACCCAACCAGAAGCACAAGGAAAAGGGTTTATTTTCAGCTTCCGGTTTCAGGGAGAGAGATTGCATCATGGTGGGTTAAGCATGGCAGGCACAGACAGCCAGCATCACATCTTCACATTAGTCAGGCAAGAAGGAGCAAGAGCCACTTGGGCTGGACTGCACCCTCTCAGGCCTGGCCCCAGTGACATGCTTCCTCCAGCAAGACCCTGCCTCCCAAACATTCCACAATCTTCCATCTGGGGATTAACTATTCAAACACGTGAGCCATGGGGAGCAGTTCTGCATTCAAAGCACTACAGTGATTCTAAATCCTGTCAATGTGACACTTGAGACAAGAATCCTGCTTCCCTGACTATGCACCAACTTTTCTTTCTCTCTTCCACATTCCCTCACCCAACACACATACGCACACACGTGAACACACACGTGGGCACATCATGAGCCATTCCCTCCTTCTTACTGCACTAACCTATGCCACACACACACTGAATAATCTCACCATTGAAGTGACTCTAAATGAATTTTAGCTTCCATGAAAGTCAGAGAAGAAATTCTGAAAGCCAAAGGGTTTTAATTACTGAATATCAGGGTATGCTTTTAAAATATTAACAAAACCATTAACATTAATTTAGGTCCAGATGTTCTGACCCTGAGAAATAAAGCAAAGGGCCAGAAACAACAACAACAAAAAGATTAAGAAACCCTCTTAAGAATAGAAAATGTTACCATTACTTCTTGATCTGCATTTTGCTCGCCAGGCATTAAGAGATGTGCACAGGGTGGCTCTTGCCCCCCCCCCCATTCCTTAGCTAGTTTGATCAAGGGTGAACAACCAAATGCCTCCCAGGGATCTGGGCTGAGGGTTTGGGAATTTCTTTCTTCAGTTTACCCTAGGAAGGTTTGTCAAGTCTAGAGTTTCAAAACACCATCTTCCTCCTTGTGCACAGAGGAGGTGATAAGGAAACACGATGACAATGTTGATGGAGGAGACATTGTGTATCTTTCTTTTCTTTTCTTTCTTTCTTTTTTCTTTTTCTTTTTCTTTTTTCTTTTTTCTTCTTCTTTTTTTTGTTTTGTTTTGTTTTGTTTTGTTTTCTTTTGGTTCGGTTTGGCTTGGTTTGGTTTCCAAGGCAGGGTCTCCCTGTAATCCAGGCTGATTTGTAATTCACTATGTAGTCTCAGGCTGGCTTCAAATTCATAGCCATCCTCCTACCTCAGCCTCCTGCTGGGATTAAAGGCATGCGTCACCACGCCCAGCTGTCTGCTTTTCTTGGTGGTCCCCAGCCTCAGCTGGCTTTGTTTACCTTGTTGCCTCATGTTGAAATATTCCGTCCTGTAGCCAGACTCACGGTGGCTCAAATTCACATTGGTCAGATACTCTCAGAACAAAAGGAGCTCCCCTTATTACTTCTGGGTTGTTAAAAACGGATCTACAGTTCTGAAATTATTTTTTAAATATTATATTTATTTATTTTTATTGGTAAGAGAGAGATAAGGAGGGAAAGAGAGTGAATGGGAATACCAGGGCCTCTAATCACTGCAAATGAACTCCAGACGCATGTGTCACCTTGTGCACCTGGGTTTGCATGGGTACTGGAGAACAGAACCATAGAACCTGGGTCCTTAGGCTTCACAGGAGAGTGCATTAACTGCTGAGCCATCTCTCCAGCCCTGAAATTAGTGTTGCGTATGTGGTGTGCATGCGTGTGTGTGTGTGTGTGTCTGTGTGTTCATATATATGTGTACATTATGTGTAGGCCAGAGGTTGATGTCGGGGACTCCCTTGGTCCCTCTCTACATTTTTCTTTGAGAGAGGATCTCTCACTGACCGTAGAGCTCAGCAATTTGGCTAGCTGGCCACTGAGCCTCAGGGATATCAAGTGATGAGGTGACAGGTGATGGCACCACACTGGCATGAGACCCCACAGGCAAACGTGATCAGCTAGCCCCCTAGCCCCTGGGATGGCTTCCATCCTGCGGGCTTCAAAACAAAGAACACAAATCATTTAAAGTAATGGGAAATGTTTTTCCGTGTTTGCAAAAGAAAATCCAAATCTACAGTGGGCTCTACCTAGGTGTTTGACTGAATTTTTTTTTTTTTTTTATTTAAGGTTCAGTTAGACAGAGGGAGGACTGAATGAGGAATAATTCTTTCTTTGCAATTACTGGCACGGCTTGATCCAGCTCCACGGAAACACTTCCATTTACATGCAAGGAGCAACTACAGTTCAGTTGCTCCTTAAAATGTGATCTTTGAAAATTGCCCCAATGCTGAAATTTGCTTCACATTTATGTCACTTCCTAACAACTTTCATTTAAAGCATTCCTTTTTTAAGTTGGTTCACTGAAGTCATAGACTATTGAGGTCGTCTTGGAAAAATAGGAAGACAAGATGTTGGTGGATGCTTTTTTCTGACCTGGAATTCACAATGTAGTCTCAGGGTGGCTTTGAACTCACGGTGATCCTCAAACAAAGTTATTTACAGTCAAACAAAGTTATTTACTCTCTCTGTGTGTGTGTGTGTGTGTGTGTGTGTGTGTGTGTACTCACCCAGTATAACAATAAAGGAAAGAAAAAGCAACTCTGAGTTATCTAAGACTTGAGGAGATGAGATGGCTCAATGGCTAAAAGCACTTGCTTGCAAGCCTGCTGGCCTGAGCTCAAATCCCCAGCACCCACATAAAGCCTGACACAAAGTGGTACATGTGTCTGTAACCCCAATGTGCCTTCCACAACGGGAGGTGGAGGCGGAGAAGCTGGAAGCCCATGAGCCAGCTAGACTGGCACAAAAAGCAGTGTCAAAACCAGAGACTCTGATGTAAAGAATGTGGGGGGGGGGGAAGAACAAATAGTGAGGTTGTCCTCAGACCTCCACACATGTGCCAAGACATGCATGTGCCCATCCACACACGTGTGCACGCAGACACGCATAAAAAAAAGAAAGGAACTCTGAGCTCTCAAGCTACTGAGATCTAAGAGCTCAATTGGAGGCTCAGGAGCTAGGGATTTTGCTAGACTTCTTTAGAATGCTGAATCAAAGCCGGGCATGGTGGCACACGCCTTTAATCCCAGCACTCGGGTGGCAGAGGTAGGAGGATGGCTGTGAGTTCAAGGCCACCCTGAGACTACATAGTGAATTCCAGGTCAGCCTGAACTAGAGTGAGACCCTACCTCGAAAAACCAAAAAAAAAAAAAAAAAAAAAAAAAAAAACATTAAAATACATGTGTTTTCAAGAAGTTTTAATCTAGCCGAGAAGTATGACTTTGAAACAAGAAAAGAACAGTGTGCTAATGACTGTAATTAGCTGTCAAAATTTAACAGAATGATAAACCGGAAAGAGACGTTCAGCCGTGGCTTTTGGCTCATACTGAAACCGAGGCTGTTCTTCGGGGGAGGCGGGGAGAGACTCTGAGGCCCGGGAGAGGTCACTGGACAGTGTGTTCTCTGTCCAGAGGCAGTCTGCAGGTTCGGGGTTCTGCTGCAGTGGGGGTGAGCTTGGGGGAGCAGCAGAGACCTGAGGGTCACCTGCTCCGGGATGGGATGTAGACAGATCTGAACATGAAAGCGTCACCCAGGGGCCGGGTTGATGGCTCAGTCAGTAAAACTTTGGCTGCACAAGTTTGGGCACTTGAGTTCAGATCCCCAGTGCCCATGAAAATGCCAAGCGTGGTGGTATATGCATGCGATACCAGTGCAGCGACAAGCGGGTCCCTAGGACGAGCTGGCTGGCTGGTACACCTGAATCGGTGATCTCTGGATTCAGTGAGAGACCCCATCTCAAAAAGTAAAGTGGGGCCTGGGAGGTGACTCAGCGGTGAAAGGTGCTTGCCTGCAAAAGCCTGCCCAGTTTGATTCCCAAGTACCTACATAAAGCCAGATGTACTAAGTGGCACATGCATCTGGAGTTGGTTTGCAGCAGCGAGAGGCCCTGGCATGCCCATCCTCACTCTCACTCATTCATGCTCCCTTTGACACAAATAAATAAATAAAAGTCTTTTTTAAACAAGATGGAGAGGGTTGGGTATGGTGGCACACGCCTTTAATCCCAGCACTTGGGAGGCAGAGGTAGGAGGATTGCCGTGAGTTTGGGGCCACCCTGAGACTACATAGTGAATTCCAGGTCAGCCTGGGCTAGAGCGAGACCCTACCTCGGAAATCTAAAGTAAATAAATAAATAAATAAATAAATAAGGTGGAGAGCAATTGAGAAAGACACTTGATATTGACCTCTAGCCTCCACATACATGTGCATGACTACCTGCACACACACACATATGCCCACATACACATGAGCACACATACATACATACCAAACAAGTTCCATCCAGGCCTAGAGGGATGGCTTAGTGGTTAATGCATTTGCCTGCAAAGCCAATGGACCCAGGTTCAATTCCCCAGGACCCACATAAGCCACATGCACAAAGGGTGTGCACGTGTCTGGAGTTCATTTGCAGTGGCTGGAGGCCCTGGCATGCCCATTCTCTCTCTCTCTCTTTCTCTCTCTCTCTTTTTCTCTCTCTCCCCTCCCTCTTTCTCTGCCAAATAAATAAATAAAAATAAAATATATTTTAAAAAGTTCCATCCAATCAAAGAGCATTACTGTACATTTTTAAGCCACAGTGTAGTGATTTTAGGAGGGACGTTATACTCCCTATTGAATTTGACCAACCCAGTAACTTCTTTCTATTTCCAGGGAATATAGAAGACGCAGAACAATTGATGAATTATGGAAAAGTCCTTCCAGTACCACTGAGGGGTTGTTGAATGACACCATCGTTTGGACGATGCAAAGGCTGAGTCTGCCTTTACGAGGCTCTACCTGAGTGCAGAATCTCTTCCCTGCACTCTCAAAACAAGAGAGTGATAGTGAGCTATCAAATCCCAATAATGTGTACTAAGATAAAATGAAAACATACGTCCATCCCAGACGACAGACACGCAACATTCAGGGGCAAATTTATTAACAAAAACTGTCAGAGACACAAGGAACCACGATCAGTGACAGAGTGAGAGATTGACCTGTATCATGTCATTATAATTATTTGAAAACATTTAAACTAAGATCTTATAATCATGCTCCCCCCCCCCGCCCCGTCAGGGGCTTCACATGCGCTGTTAAGCTTGAAAAGGGGTGTCTGTCAAGACCATACCTTGAGAGGGAAGAGAATAAAATGAAGAGGAGATAGACATTTCTCAGAATGAAGACACTTTAATAGTGGCATTTCCTGAGCCCTGGTGATATGGCCGTTTTTATTTAATATTTAAATTATTTTAAGAGCCATGATAAAAATTTCCACATTTGCAGCTACCATTGCAGGTCCCTAGAGATTGTAAATCCAGAATTCTTTAGGGGTTTCCTATTCTGAGCCAGCAGCAAAAGGACCAGCAGACAACAGTAGAAACTAAGCTGTGGATAAGCCATCAGAAAAGTCCTAAATATGGAGAGGAGTGGGTGGCTCAGTAATTGTGAGAATCCCTGACATCCCCAAATCCACATAAAAGCCAGACACTGTAGCTCAAGCACCTGTGATCCCAGCAACACGACACAGAACGCAGAGCCAGGAGAGTTTCCTTGCCATTGTCAGCTCCGCGCTGCTGGGACGAACCTCCGAACCACACACAGTTTATGGGAGGAACGGCATTTATTTCAGGCATGCAGATCCAGGGGACGCCCCATCAGTGTCAGGAGAAGTTGGCTCCCATTCATAAATCCACGCAGACACAGAGAGAGAGAACGACCAGCCAGGCGCCGGGCCCCCCAGAGCTCACCGTGCATACCTTAGGCTAGAAATCAAATCCGCCCACGGCGACACCTCTTCCAGCCAGGCAGCTGGAAATCCAAAGTCACAAGCTTTTTAATGAAAACACCTGGGTCTATTGGGGGAACAGTCAAACTACCACAATCCTGGAATCATGTAAGCTGGCCAGCCTGCAAACACAGTGGTGAACAAGAGACCCCGCCTCGGGCAAGGAGGAAGGGGAGGACAGACACCCCACCTGAAGCTGTCCTCTGTCCTTCACACAGGCACAGTGGCATGTGTGCACCCTGCGCTCACACTTACACACACACATCACACACGCTCACACACACATCTCAAGTGGACACAATATGGGTGAACTACAGCGATGGGGAGAACAAGTCCCGGCTTTGAGAAGGATGTGAAAATGGCCACAGACTCCTCCTTTACATGTGGTAGCTGTCTGGCATTCATTTTCTCAATTCTTTTTTTTTAAAAATTTAAAGCATTTTTATTTATTTATTATATGAGACAGACAGAGATTGAGAGAGAGAATTGGCACACCAGGGCCTCTAGCCAGTGCAAATGAACTCCAGACACATGTGCCACATGTATATCTAAATTATGTGGGTTCTGGGGAGTCAAACCTAGGCCCTTGGCTCCACAGGCAAGCGCCTTAACCACTAAGCCATCTCTCCAGCCTGTTTTCTCAATGCTTGTTCACTTAGAATCGCATGGGACATTCTTAAAAACACTGAGTGTCCCCCATCCTCAGTCTTAACCTCCACTCTCCCAAGAGTCTGACTTGAGTGGCCTGGTCAGGGGACAGGGCTCTGGCTGAGACCCTCTGCTGAAGATACATTGCTCAAAAGCAGTATTGTTGGCTGCCAATGGGGAAAAATAAATCCTAAGACAGGCTTCTGACCTTTCTGAAGGGTGTGTTGAGAGACTAGATATGTAACCAGTGGGTTTCAGGCTCAAAACTGTGGAGGAAAATGTGCTTTTAAGTAAAATCCCTAAGGGTAATTATGGTGGTTTGATTCAGGTGTCCCCCATAAATTTAGGTGTTCTGAATGCTAGGTTCCCAGCTGATGGAGATTTGGGAATTAACGCCTTCTGGAGGCAGTGTATTGTTGGGGACAGGCTTATAGGTGTTATAGCCAGTGTCCCCTTGCCAGTGTGTGGCACACTCTCCTGTTGCTATTGTGCACCTGATATTGGCCAGGGGGTGATGTCCACCCTCTGCTCATGGCATCATTTTCTGCCATCGTGGAGCTTCCCCTCGAGCCTGTAAGCCAAAATAAACCTCTTTTTCCACAAGCTTCTCTTGGTCGAAGTGGGAACCTGACTGCGACAATAGTAAAGGCAGGCTTGCTCTGAACCCAAATATGATGCTGTGTTTGAATTCTCAGGAAACCACAGAAAAAGTGAGAGAGGAGAGAGAAGAGAATAAGGATACCAAGGCCACAGAGAATATCCTCTTGTGGGTCATGCACGATAGGAGACTGAAACATCCAGGGAGGGACTGCCAAATGCCAAATGCCCAAACACAAGCAAGTTATCCTCCAAGCCATCAACCTTTAAAAAAACATTATTTATTTATTTATGAGAGGGAGAGAGAGAGAAAATGGGCATACCAGGGCCTCTAGCCACTGCAAACGAACTCCAGACGCATGTACCGCCATGTGCATCTGGCTTATGGGAGTACCAGGGAGTTGAACCCGAGTCCTTAGGTTTCACAGGCAAACCTCTCCAGCCCAACCTGGTTTTTTTGTTTTGTTTTGTTTTGTTTTTGATACAAATACTCCACTACTTGTTTCCCAGCACTAGCAATGGATATATATTTTTTTTCCTCTCTGTTTTAACCTAAACATGTATCTTGCTATGGCAAGCATATTTTTGCCTCTTGACTAGACCATGGGCTTCTGGTTCTTCTGTTCACTGCCCACATAATTACCACTAAACAAACAGGTTCTAGGCTGGGGAGATTGCTTAGTGGTTAAGGCACCTGCCTACAAAGCCTAAGGACACAGGTTCAATTCCCCAGAACCCACATAAGCCAGATGCACAAGGTGGTGCATGCATCTGAGTTCATTTACAATGACTAGAGGCCCTGGCATGCCCATTCTCTCTGTCTCTCTCTATCTCTATCTCTGCCTCTTTCTTTGTCTCTCTCTCACATACATAAATAAAATAGCCAGGCATAGTGGTGCATGCCTTTAACCCCAGCACTCAGGAGGCAGAGGTAGGAGGATCGCCGTGAGTTCAAGGCCACCCTGAGACTACATAGTGAATTCCAGGTCAGCCTGGACCAGAGAGACCCTACCTCAAAAAAAAAAAAAAAAAAAAAAAAAAACCCAGCCTGTGGGCTGGAGAGAAGGCTTAGTTAGTGGTTAAGGTGCTTGCCTGTGAAGCTTAAGGACCCAGGTTCAATTCTGATTCCCCTGTACCCACATAAGCCAGATGCACAAGGTGGCACATGCTTCTGGAATTCATTTGCAGTGGCTAGAGACCTAGTGTGCCCATTCTCTCTCTTCCTCTCTCTCAAATAAATAAAGAAAGAAAAAAATAAAGATATTTTTAATAATGAAAAACATTGAGAAACACAGGCTCTGTGTTGGGGAGAGCTTGCTTTGCAAGTATAAGAATCTTGAGTTTTCTCCCCAGAAGAACCCATGTGAAAATTCCAGGCATGGTGGCAAGTGGCCATAACCCCAGTGCTGGGGAAGTGGAGACAGAAAGCTCCCTGAAAGTCACTAGCCTTACAGTGAACCCCAGGCCAACGACAGACCCATCCCCCAAAACAAAACAGCGCACGCAGTTTCTGACAGTGACATGGAGGTTGTCCTCTGGCCTTCCACATACACACGCACTCGCTCTAGCACACACATGATGCACACACACACACACACATACATACATATATAAAAACATAGTTTGCCATTGGTCATATGAAAAATACTACACATACACACACACATACATGCACACATACATGCACACATAAACAGTTTGGCATTGGTCATATGGGAAATAGTCCCCAACAACTCTTCATGGCAAGCTGGGTGGAAGAGTTGAGTCATCACTGCTGGGGACAAAGTCATAAAATACAGTGTCTGTGAAAGGGGCCTCGAATAACAGCCAGAGCAGTATTTGTGTGGCACTGTGATAAGGTCTAGCACTACAAACAACCCTCAGATAAGGGTGCATGAAATGGGTCTCTCCGGGACCTGGAAGTTGTGATTTACAATCCAAAGGCCACAGTGGAACTTAGCAAAACAGAACCACCCACAAGGCACGTCTGGTGACGTGAACTCATCCCGCGGCCCTCTCGGGCGGCAGTGTGGAGCCTAGTGAGGTGCCGGGGTTGGGGGGCCAGGGCATAGGCATGCGTAGCAATTGTAAGCACGGATTTTACGTGTCCTTGGGAGACACGAGGGGAACTGTGCACACCCCGTGAGCAGAGCTGAGACGATGACATCTGGGCACAGGGGACGTAGCCATGGGCTCACTTTATCCTTCCCCCTAGCTGTGGGAAAGGAGGCATGTAGAAAGGGGCCCTTCCATCACTCTGTGACCAAGGAGTGAACCTACACGCGTGAAAATTATGCAACTTTCACTGGGCGTAGTGGTGCACACCTTTAATACCAGCACTTGGGAGGCAGAGGTAGGAGGATCGCTGTGAGTTCAAGGCCACCCTGAGACTACATAGTGAATTCCAGGTCAGCCTGGGCCAGAGCAAGACTCTACTGAAAAAAAAAAAAAATCCTAATGACTGGAGAGATAGCTTTTCAGTTAAGACACTTGCCTACAAAGCCTAAGGACTCATGTTCAATTCTCCAGGTCCCACGTAAGCCAGACACACAGTTACACAAGCACACAAGGTCACATATGTACACAAGGGGGCGCACATGTCTGGAGTTTGATTGTAGTGGCTGAAGGCCCTGGTATGCCAATTCCCTCTCTCTCTCTCTCTCTCTCTCTCTGTCTCTCTGTTACACACACACACACACATAAAAAAGGCAGTCTGTCGGGCTTGCCTCAAAAAAAAAAATTATGCAACTTTCCAACATAGGACTATATATAAAATTCAAGTACAGAACAATGGCATATTTTTAAAATCATACAGGTAAGGTTCTTGGAAACCATAAAATTATGAAATCACTACCTAAGTAATTTGTGTGAGAAAGCAATCAGCCGTCAACTTGAGAGGGGCAGGGTGCCTCTCAGCACTGGTACTGCTACCGCTTTACTGAAATGAGGGCACAGCCTACGTCCTTCAGTGCCAGGGAGTCCCAGATCTGCTGCTCGCCACACGCAGTTCATCTCTCTGACAGTCAGTTGCCTCATTTTTAAGGTGGTGATACCCTTATCTTGAAAAGTGGCAGTTGCTATCATAGGAGAGGGTATGTATAAAATTCTTGACCAAAGCCGGGCGTGGTGGCGCACGCCTTTCATCCCAGCACTCGGGAGGCAGAGGTAGGAGGACTGCCGTGAGTTCGAGGCCACCCTGAGACTACATAGCGAATTCCAGCCCAGCCTGAGCTAGAGTGAGACCCTACCTCAAAAAACCAAAAAATAAAAATAAATAAATAAAATAAAATTCGTGACCAGCGTGGGTACTTTGAAGACCAAGCTTCGCTTATTAAAACTCTATTTGTTCATTCTACAAATATTTCTTGATCTCTGTGTAATGGTTTGAATATAAAAGCTCCCTCACCAGGCTCACATGTTGAGGGCTTGGGCCCCAGGTGGCAGTGTTATTTTTGGAGGTGGGATGGGGTTGCCGGAAGTAAGTACATCCTAGAGGGAGGGCTGTTGAAGGTTATCTTGTCTCTGGGAGCTTCCTGTCTTGATTTCTGTTTCCTGGCCACTATGAGGTGAGCAACTTCTGCCACCTGCTCATGCCACCATGATGTCTCTGCCTGGCCTAAGGGTCAAAGCAATGGAACCAGCTGACTGACATCTGAAACTGTGAGTCAAAATAAATCCTTTTTAAAAGTACTTTATTTATTTGTTTATTTAAGAGAGAGAGAAAGAGAAAGAGGTAGATAGAGACAGGAAGAGAGATTGGGCACACCAGGGCCTCTTGCCACTGCAAGTGAGCTCCAGATGCAATGTACCACCTTGCGCATCTGGTTTATGTGGGAACTGAGGAATCGAACCTCGGTCCCCAGGTTTCACAGGCAAATGCCTTAAAACCACTAAGCCATCTCTCCAGCCCCCAAAATAAATCTTTAAATTGTTTCTCACGGTGACGAAAAACACACTCTGAATATCCCCCAGTGACGCTGTGGCCTGCGAGGGTCAGCAGTCACTGAAGTGTGGTCTGCATGTTCCGGAATCTTTCATTCGAATGGTGGGAAAGCCCGTGACGTCCGCGAAGGACAATGAACCAGGGTCAGGAGGACACAAAGGTGCCAGTTACCGCCCTCACAGGAGCTCCCGCCTCTGGGGCCACATTGCATCAGCGCCCCCACCCCTAGGTACGGAAAGCGCTTTCTGAGTTACCTGCACAGTGGAGTGTAAAAACGCCACCGTGTAAAGCATTGGCTTCCACATGGGCAAGTTACTGACGTCCAGGAGGTCTTGGTTAATTCCTGCAAACGTTCTTTTCAGGCCTGCACGAACACCTTGGGGCGGCTCATTGGTGAATTTGAGAGAAGTCTGTCATAAAAAGAAAACAGTTGTGTTGTTTTTATAAATTGCTGTAAAAGGACAAAACGGAAATTACGATACCGGCAACAATATGCTCGCAGAACATAAAATGTGGCTGAAATTCAGCACTGTAAAAGCTAATTACACTGGCCAGAGCTCAAGCCCAATAAATTCATACCGAGGCTGGGAGCTCACTGGTGGAAATATTTGCTATGAAGCTTTGATAATTACGGTCAAATTTTTGACAATTGTAAGGTTTTCGCAGGCCAGACTTTATGGAGTCAAAAAGCCTGCTGTGTATCCCCACTTTTCAATAATGTCAGTCATGCCATTGATTGGATCAATCGTTATAGCAACGAACCTGAAGTAACGTGATTGGAAAGCGATCGTGGGGCTCGGTGGTTATCCACACCCGGAAAGAATCCGCGCTGGCTTCCGTGGTCATCAGTGTCTCCAGCAATTCTTCCATGAATTCTAGGCCCAGGTGACAATTTTGCAGTAAAACCCAACCACCCTGTATCCACAAAAAAAAAAAAAAAAGAAAGAAAGAAAGAAAGAAAGAAAGAAAAAGAAAAAAGAAAAAAGGGGAGGAGAAATAGGAGAAAAAAGCTCATATTGATTTCTTTTCTTTTCTTTTTTTTTTTTTTTTTTTTTTTTTTTTTTTTTTTGAAGTAGGGTCCCACTCTAGCCCAGGCTGACCTGGAATTCACTATGTAGTCTCAGGGTGGCCTTGAACTCACAGCGATCCTCCTATCTCTGCCTCCCAAGTGCTGGACTTAAAGGCATGCACCACCATACCCGGCTTTCATATTCATTCCTTATATCATGTTCGTGATGGTTTTAACAAAACAAAATGCACAATTAAAAAGCATTTTTTTTTTTTTTACTAAAAAATGGGTTATTTTTTCTTTTTTTCTTTTCTCTTTCTTTCTTTTTTTGTTTTTTTCTTTGTTTCAAAGTAGGGTCTCACCAGGCTGACCTGGAATTCTCTCTGTAGTCCTAGGCTGGCCTCAAATTCACAGTGATCCTTCTACCTCTGCCTCCCACGTATTGGGATTAAAGGCATGTGCCACCATGCCTGGCTCAGTAAAAAAAAAAAATAAGTGCTAATTTGAAGCTTATGTATTTGTAAAGCTCAGTGGCAACCATAATCATTAAAACTTTGATCAACAAAAACAATTAAAAATTTAAACACAACTTTTGCTTCAGAGCATGTGATCATTTCATTTTAGCACGCTTTAAATTTTTAAAGACATGTCAACACAAAGATCTTGGTATAAGCTGGTGACACAAGATCAGGTGCGTTCCGAATAACTGCATTCTGCTGCCTCCCCTGACTCGGAAAGAATGGAAGTGAAATCTTGGGTGTGGGCACCATCTAATGGCGGGGATGGTAACTTACAGGGTCCTGCCTAAGGTGAGCCCAAACCAACTCAGCCACAAACTCAGAGGACAGCTTTACAGTCACCCACAAAGAAGACACATAGCAGGAAGCAGGAGGTAACACGGCTGGTGACAATGGCTACCAAAGTATAATTCTTTCTTATCATTCTTCCCACACATTCCTGAAACAACTTATTGATCACTGTGTAACTAGTTGATAAAAGTACCTTTAACAATGTGCCACATTACCATCACTACTCTATGAAAACAAGACATTTTATTCATTTATTTGTTCATTATTCACTTACTTATTGAGTCAGCATCTCACTATGCAGTTCAGGCTGGATTTGAACTCACCAGGTAGCCCAGGCTGGTCTTGAACTGCTAATCCTCCGACCTCTGTCTCCCAAGTGCTGGGATTGGAGGTGTACACCATGCCCAGAGACATTTTAGATATTTTTATTTATTTATTTGCAAGGAGAGAGAGAGAGAGAGAGAAGAGAGACAGAGCGAGAATGGGTGTGCCAGGGCCTCTATCCACTACAAATGAACTCCAGACACATGTACCCCTTGTGCATCTGGCTTATGTGGGTCCTGGAGAATTGAACCTGGGTCTTTTAGCTTCGCAGGCAAATGCCTTAACCGCTAAGCCATTTCTGCAGCCCCCCCCCCCGAAGACATTTTAATCAACATTTTAATATCCTTATATAACTAGATCAAATAAATACATCCATAATGTTAAGTGCAACCAATATATAATATACATATATGTATCTATATACATATGCCTTCAATTAGAAGAGAAGGTGTGACTTGGACTGGCTTAAACAGCAAAGGGGATGTGTCTGGAGGAAGATGGAATTCAGCATTGATTTGCATCATCATGGAAACAGATACTTTTCAGGTCCCTCAGCATTCTATCATTCCAGCTGTATTCTAAATCTGAGGCTCCTCAAGTTATTATTATGCCTATTGTGGTCTTTTTCTCTGATAAGGCTGCTAATTATCAATATTGATCTCACTGTGAGAAACAAAACACAGGAACTGTAAAAACTAGTATTCCAAATAAGGCTAACATAAATGCAGAATTTAAAATTAAGTTTCTTACTCATTGAAACTAAAAGAAAAAAAAATCACTTAAGGCCAAAGTTAAACTGCCAAATCACTCAATAGAGTGAAACATTGGATCCAAGTAGAAATAATTGCATATAATTGTCTTGATGTGTATAAATTAAATATAATTTATTATTGAATTTAATTAGGTGATAAAGATTAAGGCTTAAGGCACTTGAAAATTAATGACTAGCTTAAAATCTTGATGACCCGAGTAGAGTTTTAGGCCATTAACCCTCAGTGGTCATTAATTCCCAGGGAGAAAGCTAAACCATTTCACCACAGACATGATGAGATCAAACACCCAAAAACAAACCAAGATCTGATTTTAGTTTTACAAATGATGCAATTTCTTATTACAGCTGAGCTGGCTATCTGCAAAGCATTTCTAGAAAATTAATGACCTGTGTATTTATTAGGTGTGAAGGCGACTGTTTCTCAACATTCCAAATTCAGTATGCAATTTTCAACGAAAATCATCATCAATATTTAAACAGAAAGTCCTCAGATATTTCTTTCTTGCCTGGAACCATCCGCTCATGAAAAATGAAAGCCTGCTGTAACTGAAAATTGAAACGTAACTGTCTCGATTCGTTACTTCTTAAGCAGTGCCTATTAATATCAGTCATGAAACTCTAAGACCACTAGACCTCTACCTTTAGCAAGCAGATGTCCCTTTCAGACTGCAAATAAATAAGAAAATATATAAAAAATGAAAGGGAGCATCTATCATTGAATATGCATCAAACTTCTTATAAGGCTGGCTTTAAGGACGAAACTAGCTTGAGGTTTAAAATTTACACATAGGAATGGAGAGATGGCTTAGTGGTTAAGGCACTTGCCTGAGCAGCCTAAGGACCCAGGTTTGATTCCCCAGAACCCATGGAAGCCAGACGCACATAATGGCACATGCATCTGGGGTTGGTCTGCAGTGGCTGGAGACGCTGGCACAACCATTCTCAATCTCCTACCCTCCCCCGCCTCTCTCTCTCTCATAAGTAAATAAAAATAAAACTATTAAAAGAATTTTAAAAATTACATATAACCAAGGGTTTGACTATGCATAAACTAAAATGGAAAATAAGAACCGAACATCACAGAAAGAGTGCTGACCATCTCCATGGCCGCCATAGGTAGACCAGTAGTACCAAGGATAGAAGTGACTGGTTGCAATAATATGGCAGCCCCTCATTTCCTACCTGCTGCATCGACATCTGGATGAGCTTCCGAGCGTGGACTTCTTGTCCTTGTCCCATGGAGATAGTTCGACATTCTGTAACAGAAGAGGTCCTTGATAAGACAGAAGTGCAACAACAGGACTGGGATGAAAAGTTAATTTCTGAATGGTCCCGGCTTCCCTCCCTCTCTCTCTCCCTCTCTCTCTCCTAAGAAGGAGCACTGCTTGTTATTCTAATAGGCCTGGCTTCCCACTGTATTGCTCAGAGAGAGGCATGGAGCAGAGAAATACAGACACTATCTAGAAAGCAGGGAGATGGAGTGGGGGAGCAAAGGCAGAGGCTGGACTTCAAAATGTGTGTGTGTGTCTGTGTCTGTGTCTGTGTGTCCATCCAGACATGCCTGTGGGACACGACAGAATACAGAAATAAACCTTCACAGTATCATCAGCTGACTTTCAGCAAAGGTTCCAAACCATTCAGGACAGTATTTTCAGCAAATGGTGTGAAAGAACAAAGCTTGACCTTGAAATCAGACCATGTCCACAAATCAGTATTAAAGGGATGAGAGACATGAATGTAAACGCCAAGACTATAAAACCCTTAAAGGAAAGTAGAAGAGTAAATCTTTGTGACCTTGGATTTGGTGATGGTTTTTCTAGACAGAGCAATGAAACTATAAGCCACAAAAAATATATAGGTACATGGGACTCCATTAAAATTCAGCACTGGTCCTTATGCAACCAGCATCAAAAAAAGAAAAACCTAAAAATGGGGAAAATGTTTTCAATTCATACATCTGCTAAGAGTCTAGTTCTTACAACTAAACTGTTAATAACCAGCCCAATTTAAAACTGGGCTAAGTGCCAAGTGTGGTGGCGCACGCCTTGAATCCCAGCCCTCGGGAGGCAGAGGTAGGAGGAGCACTGTGAGTTCGAGGCTAGCCTAAGACTAGAGAGTGAATTCCAGGTCAGCCTGGGCTAGAGTGGGACCCTACCTCAAAACAAAACAAAACAAAAACTGGGCTAAGGATTTGGATAGATGATTCTCCAAAGAAGACACAGAAATGGCCAATGGACTCATGGATAGCCACTTCACATACCAACACTTAAACACAAACATACAAACAAGCTACCATGAAATCCAACTTCACTCCCATTGAGATGGCTGGAACTGTTTTTAAGGGGCAATAGCAAGTGGTAGCAAGCACGTGGAAATTCTAGAATCTTCCTGCATGGCTGGTGAGAATGCAGCATGATTCAGCGGCTGTTTTGGTAAACAGCCTGGATGCTTCTCAAAAACTTACAAATGGCCTGGAGTGGTGGCGCACGCCTTTAACCTCAGCACTACAGAGGTGGCAGAGGTAGGAGGATTGCTGTGAGTTCGAGGCCACCCTGAGACTTCATAGTGATTCCAGGTTAGCCTGGGCTAGAGTGAGACGCTACCTTGAAAAATCAAAAAACAAAAAAACAAAGAACACTTACAGATGGGGTTACTATGTGACCTAGCACATCTATTCCTAAGTAAGTTCTTTGAGAAACTGACAATACAGGACCACACAGGAACTTGTACAAGAAGCCTCAAGTCTTGTTAGCCACACTGGATAAAAAGTGCAGACATTCCAAATGCCCATTAACTGATGAACGGATAAATAAAATATGATCTAAGTATACAATGGTGCATTACTCTGCTATTAAGAGGAAGGAAGGTGTGACACACACTATAGAATGGATGGACTTTGACTATATTGTTAAAAAGAAGAGAAACCCAGAATGTTACATATTGAATGATTATATGTTATCCTTTTCATATTGGCTTTGCATTGCTAATTAAATTATATATGCTCATAGTGAAAGGTTTGGAAAGCAGAGTATAAGGAAGGAAATGAAAATTCAGCAGTATTCTCAAAAGTGTTCATTCTAATCCTTTAGTGTGCATAGTCCATAATCCTCAACTTCGTCCATAATCCTCAACTTGCTTCCAAAATTCAAAAAAGTTCTGAAAACTGAAATTCTTGTCACAAAATAATTTTTGGTGATAAAAGGTAATCTGAACATATGTGAGACAATTTTTCATCTTTATCCCTTTCTGGGTACTTATATACTTATCTGCAATATATTATATAATAGCTTACCTTTTAAAAATATTTTGTATTTATTTATTAGAGAGAGAAAGAGTGAAAAAATGGGCACACCAGGGCTTCTAGCCATTGCAATCTCCAGACACATGTGCCACCAAATACATCTGACTTACATGGGTTCTGGGGAGTTGAACCTGGGTACTTAGGCTTCACAGGAAAGCATTTTAACCACTAAGCCATCTCTCCAGCCCCTAGATTACTTTTTTTTTTCAAGGTAGGGTCTCGCTGTAACCCAGGCAGACCTGGAATTCACTCTGTAGTCTCAAGGTGGTCTTGAACTCACGGCGATCCTCCTACCTTGGCCTCTCAAGTGCAGGGATTAAAGGTGTGCACCACCTGTCTTAGATTACTTTCTTTAAAAGCTGGAAAATTCTGCTTTTAGGTATGTGTGGGGTCAGGGTGTGTGTGTGTATGTGTTTAAAATTTTTTTTTAAATTTATTCGAGAGAGAGACACATAGAGAGAGAGAGAGCAACAAGCAAGCCAGGGCTTCCAGCCACTGCAAATGAACTCCAGACATGTGCCAACTTCTGCATTTGGCTTACATGGGTCCTGGAGAATTGGACCTGAGCCCTTAGGTGTCGCAGGCAAGTGCTTTAACTGCTAAGCCATTTCTCCAGTCTGTGTGTGTGTGTGTGTGTGTGTGTGTGTCATACGTGTGAGTGTGTAGGTAGAGACCAACTTGGGGTGTCAGTCCTGTCTTCCACCTTGAGGCGGGATCTCTCATTTTCACTGTTGCTTCATCAGGTTAGCTGGCCTGTGTATTTCTGGGTGATTCTCCTGTTCCCACCTCCTATCTTGCCCTAGGCACGCTGGGATTAGAGACATTAGTGCTACAGTATCTGGCTTTTACTTGGGTTCTGGGGATCTGAACCCAGGTAGTCAAGCTTACGTAGCGAGCTCTTTATGCACTGAGCCTATTCCCCAGGTCAGATTCTGCTATGTGTCTAGGCTGGGTCCCTATATCTGGACCCAAAGTTTTGAATAAGAGATTGTCGGCCTATTAATATATAGTTCAGACAGTTCACGTATATTTTATATCTCTACTTCACAGCATGTTGCAGACATTTTCCTACC
The DNA here is from genome assembly GCA_036346955.1 of Dipus sagitta. Lineage (NCBI taxonomy): Eukaryota > Metazoa > Chordata > Mammalia > Rodentia > Dipodidae > Dipus > Dipus sagitta. Next base: position 135,310,073 of record CM070779.1, on the reverse strand, counting down.
ACCAATTATTATTGGGAAATGTAGGGCGGGGGGGGGGGAGCGGGCGTTGAGAACAAGGTCTCGAACCAGGCTGGCCTCAAACCGAGGATGACAGTGAACTGCTGATGGTCCCAACTCCACCTCACAAGTGCGGGGATGACAGGTGGGCACCACCACATCCAGTTTATGCCATGCTACTGAGGAAACCCAGGACTCTGTGCATGATAAGTAAGCACTCCACCCACTGAGCCAACTGCCCTGCCTCAGAAAACAGTCCTTAATGCCAGGACATTATTATACCATGACGATGCATCCTCTTTTGTTCTTTTCACTGTTTTAAATATCTCTAGATAAAACATCATTTCCCATAATTTTTTTTTTTTTGTATTACTGGAAATAGGATCATGGAAACTTACATATGCCAGGCAAGTATGCTACCAATGTGTCCCCAGTCTCTACATAAACCTTCCTGTGTATCTCTTAGTATGTTCTTAGGAGGGGCTCATAATGTAGAATATTTTGGAAAAAATATGCAAATATTTTAAAGCTATAAATATGTATGTATGTACACATATATACACTAGCAGTGTCTCCCACTGAGATGGGACTCTGGAATTCACAGACCATATTCTAACCCTTGTTGATGCTTTACTTTTTTTATTATTATTATTAGAGAGAGCGAGAGGCAGAGAACTGGCCCGCTAGTAGGGCCTCAGCCACTGAAATCGAACTCCAGAAGTTCACGCCACCTAGTGGCCATGTGTGACCTTGCACTTGCATCACCTTTGTGCATCTGGCTTACGTGAGATCTGGAGAGTTGAACATAGGTCCTTAGACTCCGCAGGCAAGTGCCTTAACTGCTAAGACATCTCTCCAGCCCCTTGTTGATGCTTTTATTGTATGCCTGTTGCTTTTGACATACATACGGTGGTTTTAAAACGTCATCCAGTCTCTTATCTATCTTGTCCCTTCAATTTGGGACACTGGAATTGTGACTAGGAAAGTCTTAGCCACTCTGCAGTATGGAACTAAATCAACACATTTTCTTCTCCTACAGCTCAATCTACAGCAGTTGCCATCCTAGTCAACCTACAACTTACTCTGGAATTGAATGTGATGTAAAAATTATTTTTTTCTAATATTAACCCGCTGCTTCAATATCACTTATTGGATAATCCCCTTTTCTTAAAGATTTGAAATGTGAATCTTGTCATGTACATATAACTAATTTGGGGCCATCCATTTTTCACATTCATTTGTTTACCTACTTTTAGGCAGCTATATGCTGATATAATTACTGACAGTTGATAAAACTTTAAAAATTCTGAAAAGATAAAAGATTAAAAATCCAGTAGTGGGGCTGGAGAGATGGCTTAGTGGTTAAGGTGCTTGCCTCCAAAACCAATGGGCCTTGGTTCGATTCCCCAGTACCCACATAATCCAGATGCAAAGGTGGTGCATGCATCTAGAGTGTGTTTGCAGTGGCTGGAAGCCCTGGAGCCCATCCTCTCTCCCTCCCTCCCCCCCTCTCTCCCTTCCCCTCTCTCAAATAAATAAATAAAAATGAATAAAATATTAATTTTTTTAAAAATCCAGTAGTGCTGACTCTCCATTATTTTTTGTTGTTCAAACTTTCATGGTTATCCTTGTCCATCGATAATTCTAGATGATTTAAGATCTTCCTGCCATTCAATTAGGGATAAAAGTGATATTTGAATTTCAATCAGGTTTACAGTCAATTTATAGATTAATCTAGAAAATACTGACATCTTTACAATATTGAATCTTCATACTGGGAATTTGTTTTAACTCTCCATTTATTGGAACTAACTTTGATGTCACTAAGGACATTTTATATTTTTCTTCAAATAGGCATTTTAAAAATTATTTCTCAGTTCCATTTTTATGACTATAATAAACGGGACTTTTGCATTTTATTTTTTATAAGAAAGTACCATTGATTTTTTTTACATATATTTGTTTTGTGAGCAGTCACCGTTACCAAATATATTCTATTAAGTCTTACAGTTTCTCAATTGATTCATTTGTGGCTTTTAGTTAGACAGTTGCATTGAGAGTGATGGTTTTTATTTATTTTTCTCCTCCTTTCCAGCAGTCCTATATTTTATTTATGATTCTTATAATGTATTAGCTATATTTTCCATGACGATGCCTCATAACGGTGGCAACTGCAGACATCTTTATCATATGCCTGACTTTAATGGTATGCCTCAAGTTGTTCACCAACAAGCATGGTGCTTGCAGAGCACATTTTTTTTTTACCACATTAATAAAATATCATTCTGTTGCTAGCTTTTGAAAGTCAAAAATGAACATTCAACTTTCATGAAATGTTTTTTTTACGTATCTATCGAATAATAACATGATAGCTTTAGGAAAAGTCTTTCTCTCTGTGTTATGTTGAGATGTCTCCAAGGGGATGGAACTGGGGCTGTGGGCATGCCAGGCAAGTGCCCTACCCAAGCTCTCCTAGCCTGTGATGAGATTTCATGACATGATATCTTTCTGATAGTTCTACATAGATTCCTCCTATCACCTGTGTTTTATTTTTAATGTCCCACTGAATTCTTCTTGTTTTATTTACAATTGTATTGATAGTAAGGATAGTCAGAGGCTTTCTTTTATTTTTTTTTTAACATAGTTACTGTTTTGGTCAGTATTTGCTGTAGGATAACAGACATGTAAAATATATCCTCTTTTTCTATGTTTTAGAGCAGACTATGACATGAAAAATCCTTAAAAGTTTTGAAAGATTAACAACAACAACAACAAAAACCTGCCCGAGCCTAGATGGCCTTGGAACATGACTGAATCTATTTGACATCATATGCACATGAATTATGTAATAATTTCAAAGTGAGTTTCATTTCATAGGGTCAGTTTAGTGATTCCCAATCACTTTTTATGATCATCATAAAGTGAGTGAATCATAGATATAGAGATCTGAGTCTAAAAGACCCCAAATGACAGTTCCATAAGCATCTGAATTGTCAAATGGTTCCACTCGGCATGGTTCAACCTGTCACGGCGTCCCTGACCTTCAGTCCCACTGACTTACGGGTTTGCAACTCCTTGCCCTGACTCCTCTCCCTGGAATAATTTTCCTTCTATTTCCTATTGCTAATTTTTAAAGTAATTTTGTCTTCTGTTGGTGTTTTTTTTTTTTTTTTTCCTTTTCAGTACATCAGTCATGAGACGCTTTCCCCAGCAATCTGAGCGGCTGTGAATCCTGCCAGCCCCGTTTCTACGGATCTTGGTTCCAGCTGTTAGATCACATGTCTGTTTCTCCAGCTGTGCTATTTCACTTTTCTCCCCCTCCTCACCCCCTTCTCTCTCTCTCTCTCTCTCTCTCTCTCTCTCTCTCTCTCGAGGTCTGAAATCCAGCACACAGCCTGTTAACTAACTGGTTTTTGAATGAAAGCATGGACGAACAAACTCCTAACGACTATACGTTATAATGAAGGTTCCAGTTCTTCAGTCTGTAACAAAATATACTCAGGTATAATTATATGTAGACATGGCAACAACACAGCTGACGGTTGCTGTCTGTTTGTTCTGCCATCTGCTTGCAACATAAACAAACAAAAACAGCATATGGTGCTGACTGTGTTCCTATCTGTACGCAGATACCTGCGCCTCAAGTATGAAGAGATGAAATACAAAGAAGCTTACAGGTTTTTACACCTCGGCTTTCCAAGAACCATCTTTCTAAGGCTCATCTGTGAGAGGCACTGCTTAGAGCAAACGTGTGGAAGTTTTGCTATATTCCATACCAAGCTTCAGTTTTTTGGCCAATGCGTCGATTTGAATGGTGGGATCGGATCCCATGGACAGGAAACAAATGAGAGGTGTCCGCGTATCGCTTTCTTCCCAAGTCTTCTCCAGGTTCAGGATGACTGGCTCTGTGTATTTCTCCTCCAGAGAATCTGCAATATACTTCCTGGCTTGGAAAACCGTACGATCTGGACACCAAGACCTTGAAATGAACGAGTACCGGTCAGAGGACATAACTTCACCGTGGGTATTTTTCCCTTCTGTCTAGTTCTGGGCACGTAAGGATCACATATTTAGTTAGCACAGGGACATCAGGCTAGTCCTCCCTTCTGCAGATCTGGACCAAGGGGAATGGAAAGCTTTCCATCCCTGGATGGGCACGAATTTAATCATGTAGCCTCTGGGTGCCAGTCACTGGCAAAGAGGTGGGCAGAGCCAGTAGCAACAGGGCCTCCTATGCCAACTCCAGGTCATGATGGAGGCCAGCCTGCCAAGACTCTAAAACCCAGAGGCCTCCAGAGAGAGGAGCATGAGTCCACAAGGCCACAAGTGTCATCAGTGAGCGTTTGTGCCAATAACCACTTTTGTGTCCCATACCAACCACCAGGTCCAACACAGCGACACGTCAAATCAGTTCCATTTGACGTTTGATAATTTAGGTCTCAGAAAAGCTATACGGGTTCTTGTTTGCTAGGAAACTATTCACTTAAGTTTAAGATCTGATCTTAAAATGATAGGTGTAGCCTAAATATGTATTTTTTTCAATAAAAACAAATAGCCTTTTCATACTGTGTAGACCATAAGGGTCACCACATGCTCAGCCTCAGATGGTGAAAATATCCAGGAAACAGCTTTTACTCTAGAAAAGACAAAACCTGCCCCCAAAGAACATCTCTTTGTTGTTGTTGTTGTTGTTGTTGTTGTTATTATTATTAGTGGTCTCACTTCCCTGTAACTTCACTAACTAGTCACGGACTTACATGCTGATTTTTTTTCCCCAACATAAAAGGCCTGTTTAAGTATTCGAAATTAAGAAATGTGAATGTTCTTTCTTAACATCACTTTAAAACTTTTGTTTGGGGCTGGAGAGATGGCTTAGTGGTTAAAGCATTTGCCTGCAGAGCCAACGGACCCAGGTTCGATAACCCAGGACCCACCTAAGCAAGATGCACAAGGTGCTGCACACATCTGGAGTTCCTTTACAGGAGCTGAAGGCCCTGGCATGCCCATTCTCTCTCTCTCTCTCTCTCTCTCTCTCCCTCTCCACCTCTCTCTCTCGGTCTCTTTCTCTCTCAAATAAATAAAATATATTAATTAAAAACATTTTTAAAAACTTTTGCTTTGATTTATTATTTTATTTATTTATTTTTGGTTTTTCAAGGTAGGGTCTTGCTCTAGCCCAAGCTGACCTGGAATTCACTCGGTAGTCTCAGGGTGGCCTTGAACTCATGGGGATCCTCCTACCTCTGCCTCCCAAGTGCTGGGATTAAAGGCATGCGCCACCACACCCAGCTTTATTTTTTATTTTTAAAAAACATTTTGTTTATTTGTGAGGGGAGAGAGGAGGGGGAGAATGGGTGTGCCACGGTTTCTCGCCACTGCCAACAAACTCCAGATGCATGCACCACTTTGTGCACCTGGCTTTGTGTGGGTTCTGGCGAATCAAGCCCAGGCTGCCAGGTTTTAACAAGCAAGTGCCTTCAACTGCTGAGCCATCTCCCGAGCCCTTGCTTTGATTTTCATAGCCAAAAGAGTATTTTATCCATTTCAGTGGTGCAATATTCCTGTTCTTCCTCTCAAGTGAAACTGCACTTTTGCTGTGAACCAATTGTCTTGTAACTTTGCACGTTAAATTACTTTAAACAATCTCTGTGTGCGCGTGCGTGTGTGTGTGTGTGTGTGCAAGTGTAGGTGCATTCGTATGGGTTCACGCGCATGGAGGCCAGAGGACAACCTCAGTCGCTATCCTGAGCAACGCCACCCACCTTTTTTTTTGGGACTTGATCTCTCACTGGTCTGGGGCTCACCAATTAGGCGAGGCTGGCTGGTCAGGGAGCCCCCGAGAATCACCACCGGTTCTGCCTCCCCGGTGCTACGGTGACACACGTACATTACCATGCCAAGATTTCTTAACGTGGGTGCCAGTGACTAAACTCAGGTCCTCCTGCTTACAAGCACTTTACCCACTGAGCTGTCTTCACGGTCCCTGTGAGTTTTACTTTTTTTTTGTAAAGAAGTAAAATCCACCAAGAATGATACGCTCGACAGTAAATAGAGAGGGGCTAATAAAAACATTTCTTTTCGTGATCTTGCTAAAAGTGCTATGACACATTGTGAAAATACGCCGTTCCCTGCCACAGTTTCTTGTCGAGGAACTGAAGGATTGCCTCCTAAAACCAGTCGGGAGGCACATACATTTCTTAGACTAGCAGCAGGGACACAGTGCAGTCAGCTCCCTGAGGTAAGATGTCACAGGGTGAGGGATGACGCCCCCTCCCCCAGGCCTGGTCACGCGGAAGCTCACCTGATAAGTAGAAGTTTGTGGCAGGTATCAAGTGAATCGTTATATCCATCAGGGATAACCTCCTCCTCGGGAGCGTCTTTATCAAACCAATTTTTCCACCCCTTCTCATTGCGTGATATCTATGAGGAAAAAGAAAACCCCCACCATCAAATGTAGGGCTGCGTGTGACCAGAGGGCACTGCAGATTTCGAACAAGCTAAGGGAGTCATTCTTGACGGGCACATCTCCTGTAAAGCACAACAGATTTTAGTTTTCAATGACCTGAATAACAAAGATGAACAGATGCAATTTAACTCTTCCTTTCAGTTTTTCCACTGCTTTTCTACATTATCCCCTGAAATCGAGACTGTGTACCCACTAGGTGCCAGTAGCATTCTTCCCTGTAAGTCAAGACAATTAGAAATGTCTCCAGACATTACCCCACCCCGCCCCCCGAGATGACACAAAATGACTCGTCGTTGAAAACCAACGATCTAAACTGCTCTGTCGACCAAAACTCCTGAATGCTGATTTCTAATTAAAATTAGCGACGGAGGATGAAAATTAAGATTTGGCTTTTCCTAGTGAGAGCTTAAATATGAAAAGGACCAGAAGTCTCTCTGAGAGTGGGTCTCCAGTAGCTTCTTTGGGGGAAGCATGCAGAGAAGGTTGGGTTTTCAGAGGCGTTAAAAGGCGCTCCCTGCTGCCAAGGGCTGTGATTCTAATCACAAACGGGGCATGGCTGAGCCTGTCGCCAATCTCCAGCAGCCATCGGGCTGGCTTCTCCAGACGCGCTCTGTCAGCACTTTGGTGAGCACCGAGACCACATTCCTGTCACTGACACTGTGTGTGCCACACCCACGGACTTGGCTTTGACTTCTATTCCACCCCACCCCACCCCCGCCCCTTTCTCGTTGCTGGGACAAAATTCCCTACAATTTTTTGTTTAATGTTTAAGGGATGAAGGGCTTATCTTGGGATATGGCTTCAGGGGCACAGTCTTGCATCATGGTGAGAAAGGCAGGAGGGGAAGCAGAACTGGTCACACCGTGTTCGGGGAAATGGGGAACAAACAGAAAGAGGGGCCGGGATGCAAGATGTCAAGCTCCCCCGCCCCCGCCCCCCCCCCCCCCCCCCCGCAGCAATCCACTGTCTCCAGCAAGGCTCCATTTCCTAAAGGCTCCACAGCCTTCTCAAACTGGGCCACCAGCTAGGACCAAGTGCTCAAATACGGGGACATTTCACATTCGAACCGCTACAACCCTCCTTTTATTGGGGGTATAGAGAGGTTAAAACGCACCCAACATTGTAATCCTGTGAACAGCTCACCGCACACAGGATACGGATGGGGCTCAGGTCATTAGCGACACAGTAACTGTCTCCAAGGCTGTAGGAGATGGAGGGGGATTCTGACACACTTCACAACTGCCCTCTTTTGTCTCAGGGATCTTCTCTGTGCTGGAACAAAACCAACCAGAAGCAGTGTATGGGAGGCAAGGGGAAGTCTGATCATGGTGGGGCACCAGCAGGAGGCTGGCTGAAACCTCACATATCAGCAGAAATGAGCTAGCTAGGGGTTCACACACTTCCGAACACAGCCAGCAGCTGGGGGTCACCCATTCAAATACACGAGCCTACTGGGCTCATTTTACGTTCCCAACGCCACACCAAGGATTGAGATACTGACATGTATGCTGTAGGGCCTCCCATTGCTTTTGTGGGAGCAGAGCTCAAAAAGTTATGCTCATATCTATAAACAGAAATAATATCACTACATGTAACAAATACCAATCAAGCACAGAATCAGTAAGGTGCTACCTCACTTGTCTTAAAGACAACTTTAGAAGTAGTTCTATTATGAGCTGGAGAGATGGCTTAATGGTTAAGACGCTTGCCACCAAAGCCAAAGGACCCAGGTTTGATTCCCCAGTACCTACATAAAGCCACACACACACACACAATGGCTGGAAGCCCCAGTGTGCCCTCTCTCTCTCCCTCTCTCTCTCATAAATAAAATACTTTTTTTTTAAGTTTTTTATTTAAAAAAAAATTTTTTTTTTATTTGAGAGCGACAGACAGAGAGAAAGAGGCAGATAGAGAGGGGGAGAGAGAATGGGCGCGCCAGGGCCTCCAGCCACTGCAAACGAATTCCAGACGCGTGCGCCCCCCTGTGCATCTGGCTAACGTGGGTCCTGGGGAGTCGAGCCTCGAACCGGGGTCCTTAGGCTTCACAGGCAAGCGCTTAACCACTAAGCCATCTCTCCAGCCCATAAAATACTTTTTTAAAGAATAAGTAATTGTATAATAGTGATTCTAGTCAGTAGGCTGGACTAATAAACCCCTAGGTCCACCCCCACAGTGACACACCTCCTCCAGCAAGCCTCCACCTCCCAAAGGCTGTCCACCAGCTGATGAAGCTATGGTGGGGGACGGTGGCATTTCACATTCAAACCACCAGAGATGGACCTCTGACATGATTCACCAGCGCCCTCTTTCCCCTGAACACTACAGTGGCTCTCCCTGGCCGGCTGTCCTCCGCCCTTTGCATGCTGTCAATCAGACCCTACTGTCCTCACTGGCGCGCTGAAGTCCACAGCGCCCCCTGCAGGCTACACAGGGGCTGAGTCTTCTCACCCGGGTTCTGCCTGCTGGTTTTGGCTCAATGGTAACAGAACATCAGGAGTACAGGCCCATCCGTCAGGGGCAAGGGCGTGACAACCAGCCCTTTGCCATCACTTCCTTTTCTCGTGCCTTTTTTTTCTCCCCTGGCCCTCCCCTGTTGGCACAGCTCACTTCTAGGTGTTAAATAGCTTCGGCCTGGAATACCAAGACCAAGGCAGTTGTTGCGGGAGTTCTTATTTTTCCCCCCAGTTTTTGACCCCCTACTTGGCTGGGATGTTGATTTTCCACTTCCTGTCTTCCCTCACTCTGACAGACCAGATAGCCAATGGCCATGAGATGGTGGGTCTCCATTTTATACTTTCTGGAATTTTCCTCTGAAGGTCCTTCCCCTCTACTTCAGACCCATTAATGGCAGAAAGGAGAGAGAAGTAATTGACAATGAGTGGGAGAAGCACGAGGCCCATCCATGTGCCACTGGTGGATATGTGACCACAGATGAGCACTTGCCTGTCTGAGAGCCAAACCCAGGCTATCAGGCTTTGCAAGCAAGTACCATTAACCACTGAGCCATCTCTCCAGCCCTCTGCTTGTTATTTTTTTAATAATATATTTTTTAAATTGTTCATTTATTCATCTATTTGAGGAAGATGTATATGGAAAGAGAAAGAGAGGGAGAGAATGGGTGCACCATGGCCTCTAGCCACTGCAAAGAAACTGCAGATGCATGTGCCACCTTGTGCATCTGGCTTACATGGGTCCTGGGGAATTGGACCTGGGTCCTTAGGCTTGGTAGGCAAGTGCCTTAACCACAGAACCATCTCTCCAGCCTTTGTTGTTGGCTTTGAGACAAGGTCTCACTATGTAGAGCAGGCTGGCCTGAAGTATTGACCTTCCTACCTCAGTCAGCTTGAGCAGCTGGATTATAGGTCGGTGCCCCTCTTATATTGACTCCTTTGTGGGAAGAAATTACCATCAGGAGGCCCCAGGTTAAAATAGCCTGGGTGTGTTTTGGTTTACAGACCAAAACTTATTTATTTATTTATTTATTCTAAGCAGAGAGATACAGAGAGAGAGAGAGAGAGAGAATGAGTGAATAAGTATGGGTGCAACAGGGCCTCTTGCCACTGCAAATGAACTCTACATGCATGGGCCACTTTGTGCATCTGGTTTTATGTGGGTACTGGGGAACTGAACACGGGTCATTAGGCTTTACAGACAAGTGCCTTAACCGCTGAGCTATCTCTCCAGCCCCCAGACCTAAGCTTTTAATCAGCCCTTCCTTACCTGGTTCATAATTTCTGCAAACTGAGGAAGTTTACTGAGCTCCACAAGGTTGAGCCACGTCATGTCCAGGATCCAGCGGAATGGCTTGGGAGGGCAGGCCTTCAGGTCCAGTGCCGCGCCCCCTACAGAAACACACATCACACATGTCAATCGGTCTGCTTGCACTATTAGAAATTTATTTTCCATATAATGAAAGTGAAGTAACCATATTTCACAAAATATGGAAAAAAAGGGAAAATAATTGCTGAAATTTGGTCATCTTGTTTGGGTACATTTCCTTCAAGTCTTGGCATTTTGTTTACTGATGTAACTATCCTGTATAGTATGACACCAACTCTGTCATTTTTCCCTGCAAAGGTTTTTTTTTGTTTGCTTTTTTTTTCAAGGTAGGGTCTCATTCAAGCCCAGGCTGACCTGGAATCCACTATGTAGTCTCAGGCTGGCCTCAAACTCAAGCAATCCTCCCACTTCAGCTTCCTGAGTGCTGGGATTAATGGTGTGTGCCACCAGGCCTGGCTGGCTTTGGTGTTATTTAACTATCCTTTGATCTGTTGCCTGTGCCCTATCTGGGGTGAAGACGTGTGTTCCACATCACCCCAGGGAAAATGTTCCCCGGGACAATTTCTATATGCCCCTTCCACCATTTTGGAAGATCCAGGTTTGGTCCAATCAGGAAGACGTGTGGAAAACACACCCCCAAGATTTTTTTTTTTTTTTTTGAGGCAAGCCCAACAGACTGGCCTTGTATTTTATGAGAGAGAGAATGACAGCAAGACCGAGAGGAAGAGAGAGAATTGACATGCCAGGGCCTCCAGCCAGTGTAATTAAACTCCAGATGTGTGTGCCACCCAGTGCGCATGTGCCACCTTGCACATGCGCCACATTGTGTGTCTGGCTTACGTAGGATTTGGGGAGTCGGACATGAGTCCTTAGGCTTTGCAGGCAAGTGTCTTAAACACTAAGCCATCTCTTCAGCCCTTTTTTTTTTTTTTTTTTTTTTGTAATCCATGGTCTATGACAAAACAAAGATAGTACTTTTCTAAAGTAACCAGGCAGGGGAAAAGGCTATCAATTGTTCTATGGTGAAGGTTTGTTTGCCCTAGTATCCATCTCTTTTTTCAGAGAAGAAAGTGAAAGTCACCTTAGAAATACTGCAGGAAAAACGAATTGATTCATAAGGACTGTCACCCTTGGGAAATCAAACACTGCCACTGTGATAAATAAACTGTTTTTCCTCCCTTAAGTACTGTGTTAACAATAATCAAAAATATTGCCCATGATCTAAAGGCCATATTTGTTAACTCTGTTAAAAAAATTTAAGTATGTCATACTCTCTTTTAAAAAATAATATATCAAAATGTAAGCCAGTTCAAAACTAAAACAGATTGTATAATAAACCGCAATTGAAAAATATATTAAAAATCCTTCTTCAGTGCTGAGCTGACTATACTTCTGTCAATCAACCCATCCTGCAATTCCAAATTAATCTTTTTAAAGTACCGCTCTGTTCATGCCATATCCCTGCTCATAAAGCACTCAATGGCTCCCGATTGCCAACTAAATTGAACCCAAACTCCCCTTGCTGGCTGTGCTGGCCCTGGACAATCTGGTTCTATCTCTCCAGTTGTAGGAATCAGGGTCACACGTGTGCTTACTTCTACCCTCACCCAGGTGTGTGTCCGTTTCTCTGCAAAACATCTCATGCTCCTGAGGAGTTCTCTCCCTTGTGCACTGGCATGTTTGCAGTCTCTGGCTTACAAATCCTCTTGCAAAGAGGCCAGGCTAAGCTGGGCGTGGTAGTGCGTGCCTTTAATCCCAGCACTCAGGAGGGAGAGATGGGAGGATCGCTGTGGGTTCGAGGCCAGCCTGAGACTACATAGTGAATTCCAGGTCAGCCTGGGCTAGAGTGAGACTCTACCTTGTAAAAACAAACAAACAAACAAACCCCAACAACAACAACAACAAGGCCAGGCTCTTTAGTTTATAGCTCTGCTCTGAGTAGTTTGCTGGGAGGGGAGGGGGAAGATGGGGTGGAGACCAGCTACTGGTGGAGAGGTTTGCCTCAGGTCTGCCCATTGCAGGCTGAGTCCTGGACCCTCTTGAGCTGCCACAAACGCTTCCATCACAGCCCGAGCACCTCGCCCTGACCCTCGATCTCCAGCGCAGAGTTCCCTGGCCCTCCAGCTACAGTGAGCCAAGATCTCTGCTGTGGGCCAGCTCTCCCCCATTTCCGTGCGGCCACGCTCCTCGCCCAGCCTCGGGATCATCCAACAAGATGGGGCTCCCCTCCATCAAGGAGAAATGCTGCTTCTGTCTGCAGAGCGTGTGGCTGAAGGGTGTCTGCAGAAACAGTTCCTATCTGGAAGCTTCTGGAACACCCCACTCCCCAGAAGAAGGAGGGAGAGGCAGGAAGGGGAGGAAAAGAAGAAGGAAAGTCAGGGCTGGAGAGATGGCTTAGCCGTTAAGCGCTTGCCTGTGAAGCCTAAGGACCTCGGTTCGAGGTTCGATTCCCCAGGACCCACATTAGCCAGATGCACAAGGGGGAACATGCATATGGAGTTCGTTTGTAGTGACTGGAGGGCCTGGCACGCCCATTCTCTCTCTCTTTCTCTCTGTCTGTCGCTCTCAAATAAATAAATAAAAACTAAAAAACAAAGAAGGGAAGTCACCAGTACAAAACTTTTCCTCGCTTTGACAACTGCAGCGCCTGAGCACGGTCATCAACGGACAGACGGAAGATCATTATATAATTTAAGATCGCAGAGCAACACTAATGGAAAAGATAACAAAAGAACAATATACCGCTTTCGTGAGGACTCAGTTTCCCCACTCTGTCGCTGGAATCGATCCAAAGACATACCAAAAGTAATGCCAACTACATGCTCCTATTCCAAATGTTTTTACCTTTAATCAGGGCCTGGAATTCTTTGTGCTTCACTGTCCCCCTCTGAAGGTCAATCTTCAAGGTCATGAGAAGTACAAAGAGGAACTTGTGGTTTTCGTAGAGACCTCTGACAGAGTACGTGAAGACTTCGTACGTCAGGTACTCGATGATGTTAGCAATTCTCTTTTGAGGCAGTGGAGACTTTTCAGATCTGCAGGTCAGTTCAAACAAATAAAACAAAGAAGTAAGAAGCAAGTTCTGGAAACACTAGACGTGCCTGCAGAGCGTTTCCCAGTTGTCGCTTTGGAAAAGGAAGACAGCGAGGACTTGCCTGGCCATGGACTGGTCGAACAGCTTCAAGAACTGGGCCAGGGACGTCTGGTACATGATGTTCACCATGCTCATCTCGGTGATGAGGAAGTAGAGGATGCTGCCGCGGGTGGCCGCCGGCCGGAACTCCTCCTGAGCCATGTTGATCTTGATCTCCGTCTCCGCCGCCACGTGCAGCTTCTCGCTGACTTCCGAGGCCGTCTGCTTGGTGATTCGCAGGACGCCAATGAGAGACTCGTCGTCTACCAAGGAGCCTGAAAGTCGAAAACAGGAGGAGAGCAGACAGGGGATGGGAAGGCTGCAGAGCAAGCGGCACTGCTTCTGAACAACAGGACTGGTTTGACCTGACTTCTCCAGGGCCCCAAGGGAGGAGGATCTCAATACAACAGAAGGCCATTGGCCCAACCACCATCCAGGGCCAGGATGCTCCTAAACGTTCCTGGGGGACCATGTCCTTCCTACTCTACCCTAAATACCTGCAGAAGGCAAAAGATTATTTTAAATCTTATTTATTAATAATAATAATTATTATTATTGGTTTTTTGGTGTAGTCTCACTCTAGTCCAGGCTGACCTGGAATTCACTATGCGGTCTCAGGGTGACCTTGAACTCATGGCAATCCTCCTACCTCTGCCTCCCAAGTGCTGGGATTAAAGGAGTGCGCCACCATGCCCAGCTATTATTATTTTTTGAGGTAGGGTCTCGCTCTAGCTCACGCTGACCTGGGATTCACTCTGTAGTCTCAGGGTGGCCTTGAACTCATGGCGATCCTCCTACCTCTGCCTCCCAAGTGCTGGGATTAAAGACATGCGCCACCATGCCCAGCTTATTTGTTACTTATTGCAAAGCAGAGAGAATGGGTGCTGGGTGTTCCAGGGCTTCTAGCCACTGCCAACAAACTCCAGATGCATGGGCCACTTTGTGCATCTGGCTCTACATGGGTGCAAGGGAATTGAACCCAGGCCAACAGGCTTTGCAAGCAAGTGCCTTTAGCTGCTGAGCCATCTCCCCAGCCCCACAAAAGGTTTGTCTGCTGGGTCTTCAAATGCCCGAAGGCAATGACTGAGTCACCAGCAGGGTCACTGCTCGATGCACTCCCACTCCCACCATCGCCTCGCTCACACACCCCAAAGCGCCCCCCGCTCATTCGTCCCGCTGGTCTCAGGTGTGAGCTGTGTAAGCACTGAGCACGAGCTGGTGGATGCTGGGTGAGCCGGACACTCTCCTCCCGCTGCCCGAGTGTTGGTGGGCAGGATGCCTCGGGTCTGCACAAGTGTCTTCGCTACAGAGAACTTTGGTCACACCACATCTCCAACAAGGATAAACTGGAGAATAGTGGAAGTGCCTCCCCAGGAAGAGACTCTAATTTTACATTCAGTTTTCCCTTCGTTCTTGTTTTTTGTTGTTGTTGTTTTATCAAGGTAGGGTCTCCCTGTAGCCCAGGCTGACCTGGAATTCACTGTGTAGTCTGAGGGTGGCCTCGAACTCACAGTGATCCTCCTACCGCTGCCTCAAGAGTGCTGGGATTAAAGGTGCACACCACCATACCTGGCTTACTGGTTTTTTTTGTTTGTTTGTTTTGTTTTGTTTTCAATAGAAATATTCAGGACAATAAATTCAATTGTGTGTGTGTGTGTGTGTGTGTGTGTGTGTATAGACTATTCACTTTTATTCCTTTAATGAGACAGGGCCTGTCATTGGCCTGAAATTCACTGATTCGGTGAGACTGGCTGGCCAGCAAGCCCCGGGGGTCCTCCTGGCTCTGCATCTTCAGTATTGTGATTACAGGCATGCGACATCACATCCAGCTCTTTTCACACGGGTTCAGGTGATCAGACTCAGGTCCTCGTGCTTGTGGGGCTTTCAGCAACTGACCTATGACTCTGGCCCTGACTTCAGTTGTAACATGTGGAAATGCATTGGGTTCATCTGCAATTGGCAGCGCAGTGGAAGTTCTGGAAGTGTTGAGTGATTGTAGCCAGCATGCCATGTCTACTGTGGAAATCCACCTGTGATAAGCCTGATAGCACAGAGGTTCTGACCTGGCAAGCTCGAATCTGCATAGGAGAGTAGCCCTGGGCTGGGCTTGCTAACATTTAAATGCATGGAAGAAGTCACTGGGCAAAAGAGGCACAACTTTATCCGCAGGAGTGATGGAATTAAGACACACTTCCCACCCAGTTCCATGGACGGATGGATGGATGGATGGATGGATGGACGGATGGATGGATGGGTGGGTGGGTGGGTAGAGAGATTGATTTTGGTACTCGAAACTGAAGCCCAGACTTTGCAATGCTATCAAAGAGCTACATTCATAGCTCCTTTTTAAAACTTCATCTTCATACAGGGCCTCACTATGTAGCCCAGACTGGCCTCAAAGTCTCTTTCCCCTGCCCCAGCCTCCCAAGCAGCTCAAATCATCGGTGTGAACCATCATATCCGGCTTTGAATTCATCCTAATGGTATAGTTCTAGGAGAATGAGTTGTTGTTTTCTTTTAATCCAGGGGTTAACATGATGACGGGAAGGACCTGTTATTAAACTGCAGTCAACAGTGGAATCTAATAAGGCTGCTATAACTGGCCTCCAATAGAACCAATATATTTTTGTGGATTTATTTTCTTTGAATAAAATTTCTTTCCCTCCCTTCATCTCTTCCTTTTCTTCTTTTTATTTTTTATTTTTATTTTTATTTATTTATTTTTTGAGATGAGGACTTGCTTTATAGCTCTGCCTGGCCTGATATTTGCTATGTAACCAGGCAGGCCTCGCAGTCCCTCCTACCTCAGCCTCCCAAAGTACTTGGATTAGACAGGTGTACCTCTCCCCGTGGATGAAAGAACATTTTCCTCTACTAAAGAGTACCTCCTCACATTGGGGAGTATGTATAATGATTCTGGCTGCCCAGAAGAGACTCTACCCTTGACTTCTAAGTGGGAGTCATTCGAGATGAGCTGGGCTTCTGACACAAATTACGTATGTCGCAACCCATGTTCGCAGCTGCATTTCAATGTCAAATAAAGAGCCAATCTACGAAAAACAGACCCAGCACATTAGTGTCGTTTGAGCAGGCAAATCAGCCTATCAGGGGTTCAACTGGGCAGCCCTTGTTTTTCTCAGGAGAGAGCAATTATATCTAGAAACCTGGGCTATTTTCATATGCTCAGTCTCCAGTCGCTAATTCAGAAGAGTAGATTCTCTGCACTGTCTTTAATGTCTAGGTGGAAACTGCATTGCTTGTGGTTTGTTAGTTTGTTTATTTATTTATTTATTTTCAGTGCAGCTCGGCGGCTCCCTAACATTTGTGGCCATGGAGACGCTGGAAAGATGGCAGGTGAAACCCTTCCTCGGGGATCCACGGCTTGCTTTCCTTCTTACTGACACAGTACCTTTTGTAGCGCTTAATTTATATAGCAGGTTATCCTCAAGCTCCTTCATCTTCCGCTTATTAAAAGTGACGTCCTCCAGCAGTTTGACCCTCTCAGATTCTAACTCCTGTTATGAAGAAGCACACACAATTAACAGCAGGTCTGTAATTACCAGTAGGCAGAGCCAATCAAACTCACTGGTGTTTAGTGTCATCTTAAAAGGCTTCAACCCAAGTGCCTTTTTGAATGTTGGGAGGAACTGCCATCGTTGGTCAAACCCAATGTGTAGTTTTGTTTCTTGGGGTAACTGAGGACGCGGCATCCACTGGTGTGGAGATTGCAACAGCGCCTGCCCAGGCATGCATGAGATACTGATGTTCAGAGAATTTTACCCGGTGACCCCTGCTCTCTTGCTGGCTCCGTTTATTTATAGAGTGCCCCACACTCTTCGCCCTGCTCCCACACTGCCTTTATGAAAAATTTAACTAGAAAGTGCCAGGAACCAAGAGATATTAGCCACCAAGAAGCCAGGGGTCCATCCAGGACAAATGTGAGCCTTTGGCTTGGGGTGCGCCTTCAGAAGAATGAGGACCTGGTGTGGCACTGCCCACACAGGTGCCTTTTCCATGCCATCCAAATCTCCTTCTGCCAGACGGGTGACATGGAGTGTTTGGAAGGTGTTTTTTGTTTTTCCTACATCAATGAGTTATTTTTAGAATTATGTTTTGGGGCTGGCGTAATGGCTTAGCAGTTAAGGTGCCTGCCTGCAAAGCCTAAGGATCCAGGTTCAATTCCCCAGGACCCATGTAAAGCCAGATGCACAAGGTGGCACATGTGTCTGGAGTTCATTTGCATTGGCTAGAGGCCCTGGAGTGTACCCATTCTTGCTCTCTCTCTCTCTCTCAAATAAATATATAAATAAGTTTTAAATTGAATTATGTTTTGAAAAAACTTTCAGAAGTTTGCAAGATAAGTACAGTGAACTCTGACGGGCTCTGCCCTTAGTGTCTTATCGCTACCGTATAAATCATGCCCATTGTTGTGGCTGTTATTACTGTCCCTCTTGCTGGTGTCTTGACCCTTTACCCCTAAACACCTAGGCAAGACTTCTGAAAATGAGGGAGGACATTCACTTGGGGTTGAATTCAGGTCTTCATGCTTGCAAGGCATGCACTTTACCTGGTGAGCTATCTCCCCAGCTCTGATTTTACAATCCTTTTTTAAAAAAGGTGTGTGTGGGGCTGGAGAGATGGCTTAGCGGTTAAGCGCTTGCCTGTGAAGCCTAAGGACCTCAGTTCAAGGCTCGATTCCCCAGGACCCACGTTAGCCAGATGCACAAGGGGGCGCAGGCGTCTGGAATTCGTTTGCAGTGGCTAGAAGCCCTGGCGTGCCCATTCTCTCTCTCTCTGCCTCTTTCTCTGTCTGTTGCTCTCAAATTAATAAATAAAAATAAACAAAAAATTAAAAAAAATAAAAAGGTGTGTGTGTATGTGTGTGTGTTGGGCATGCATATATGTCTGCGGGCACGTGTGTGGGTGGTGCGCATACACGTGGAGGCCAGAGGTTGACGTTGGGTGTCTTGCTCATTCCTGTCCACCTTGTCCTTTGAGACAGGGTCGCCTGTTAACCTAAAGCTTACCAACTCAGCTAGACCAGCTACCCAGTCAGCCTGGGAGATGGCCCTTATCTCTGCCTCCCCAGTGCTGGGATTCCAGCAGGCCTGTGTCACGATGCTTAGCATTTTACTTGGACCCTTACACTTACGCAGCAAGCACTTTACCCACAGAGCCATTGCCTCAGGCCCCACTTTTGTATTCTTGACAGCACTTATCTTTTAGGTTTGCAGAGAAGAGACTTGCCCAATAAGAAGCTGTCACACTGAAATGTGCTGGATTTAGTTCACCTCCCTGATTTAACATCTGTAAGCTGAGAACCCAGAGACATGAAGAGCGTCCCAGTATAAGTAACACAGATACTGGCAAAGACGGGCCCAGCGTCCTGTCTTCCAGCTCCGAGAGCCGTGTTACTGCCGTCGTACTTAGCAGGGCTGTGGGACCTGCCGGGGTGATGAGCAGTGTGGATGGGTTTGCAGGGGACTGAGTAGCGGATGAACTGTTTTCATTAAGATGGCCACACCTGCGTGTCTCATGGGAATACACAAACGGTGTGAACTGCTTTCTCTTCAGTAGGACAGGGAAGAGCATGGGCCATGGCTAGAGCAGTTACCTTCCCATTGTCGGGACAGAACCCCCGACCAGAAGCAGCTTATGGGAGGGAAGGGTTTATTTCAGCCCACAGTCCTGAGGGGAGATTTCATCATTTCACGGCAGCACAGAGGCTGGACGTCACCTCTTGTCACATCAGATGGGAGGTAGCGGCAAGAGTGAACCAGATCCAACAAGGGATGCCCCAAGCCACACGACTCCTGCAAAACCCCATCTCCCAAACAGCCACCACCAGCTGGGAACTGAGTATGAAGGTTAACCATAGACAAGTGAAGCAATGGGACACCCTTCTATATTCAAACAACCCCCAGGGCACAGTGGACCCTTGCTGTTTGACATCATGACCTGAACAGCATCTAGGGAGCCTGGCAGGATAGAAAACTCCCTGGGTTGCCACAGAGCAAGACCCTGATTCTTTCTGGTAGCCATCTATGTATCTGTAAGAAGAGGGTCTAGGGCTGGGGAGGTAGCTCAGCAGTTAAGGCGTCTGCTTGCAAAGCCTAAAGGACTGTAGTTCAATTCCCAGTACCCACGTAAAGCACAAAACGACTAGAGGATCTGACGTGCCCATTGTCTCTTTCTCTCTCTCTCAAATAAGTAAACACACAAAATATTTTTAAAAGAGGGCGGGTTCTAATGACAGGATTGTCAGTAAGGGTAGCCTGGGCTTAGGAGACTGAAGTTCTGTATTCCTCAGCAAGGCGTGCACAGAACACCTCAGTGCATGTCTTGAAGAGGAAGCTAAGGTCCAGGGAGGGGAGGAGGGGCGCTTTGGGGACCTTCAGACAGGACAGACTCATGGGAAAGGTGGCCCAGGGGGAAATCATATCAAGACAGACCAAGAGAGGACTCGTTTTCCACATATGACATCATGTGGGCTAGAGAGGCCACGGACGCAGTGACCTGCAGGCAGGCCCACCTCTGCTAGCCAGGGAGGACTTACTTCAGCAGCATTTCACCCAAGAGCGGAGTCACCGTCACGTTCTTTTTCCTTCTGGAACATCTCCGCTCTGGCTTTGTTGATCCCTGTTCACATCTCTTTCCTCCTCTGCCTGCTTCCTTCTCCTGTCATCCTTTTTCTTACCCTCCCGTTTTATGCCCCTCTGTTCTCATTGTTCCTAACCTTGCTTCTTCCTTGAATACTAACATTAATTATATTTGAGTAAATATAAGCTTTCTTGTGTTTATGCAAACACATGCAAATATATTTAGATATAAAATTCAAAGGTTTCTGATCATTTCCTTAAAAATTACTTTGGTCTCATATCTACCGCTTAAAATATTCCAATCGTACGGTGTTATTTATTTCATTAAGACTCTCACTTATACCTAATTAATTTCCTTGCTCATGCAAATTCCATTTGAATTATGGCTCCTTACCTCATTAGATCATGATAATTTGTGAAACTCCTACAGTTGCTAATAGCCAGTCAGGGGAATTTATTTTCCCGTAATATTGCTGTTTTATTAAACTTGTTTTAAGTATCCCAAGACAACCCATAAGACTATAGATTTGTGAATCAGTGTACCTAGAGGTTTAAAGACGGAACTATAAGGAATGGTGGTGTGTGTGTGTGTGTGTGTGTGTGTGTGTGCATGGGGGGAGTTCAGGAAAATTGAGTTATAAAATTCTTGACAGAAACTGACACTGTGAAGGAAATATTCCCTTATGCTAACAAGGATAAATATTATTGGCATAATTTTTTCCTATATACTTTGCAATGTTCTAACATATCTTCAACATTTCTTATGTTAGAGTTTTGTGCCCGAAGGAGAGGTTACCTGTTTCTCTGTTAGAATCACTCTCCTGAGGAGCTGATTTTCCAGACCTTTCATTGTGACAGTGAAATCAATGACGGACGTCTTAGCGTTGATCTCAGGGGTAAAGGCAGGGTTTGGTAGCTTCGTCGTAATGTAAAGTTTAAACGTGTCCATGATATCACATTCCTTGTCACCAACTTTCACCTACACGGGGTCAAACGTAACATGCGAAACAACTTAAAGGATAGGACAGGGAATTTGGGTTCAATTTAGGAAGGAGTCTACCAAAGGTCAGGGCCTTAAAAATGAATGAATTGTGAAGGAAAGCTGTGAAATTTTAATCACTGGTCTTAAATAAGGAAGCCCGCGAGGAGCTGGCTCAGCAGTTAAGGGCACGTGCTTGCAAAGCCTGAGGGTCTGGGTTCAATTCCCCAGCACCCACATAAAGCCAGATGCAAAAAGTGGCACATGCATCTGGAGTTTGTTTGCAGTGGCAAGAGGCTCTGGTGTCCTGGTGTGCCCATTCCTTCTCTCTCTCCCTCTCTCTCTCTCTCTCTCTGCTTCCAAATAAATCTTTGTATTAAAAAAGAAAGCCAGTTCAGTTTTGAATAATTCAGGTTTGTGGCTCTGCCTGAAGATGTTTTTAGACATGATATGAACCAGATCAAATGCAAACTTTATCTAAAACAAATGGTGGAATAAGGAGGACTTAGGCACATCGAAGACCTGTCTTTTAACAGTCTAGCCTTCATTGCTCTCAACAATGGTTCAGATTTTTCCAGATTTTATATCCTAGTACCAATTTTTGTTGTGTTTATAGGAATTATTACTTCTTTTTATATCACACGGTCATATCTCAGACATATTTGACAACTGAGTAAATAGAATTTTTCAAAGAAAAAAATACCAAGTTTTTCCCTCCCAGAAAGATAACACTGACTTTAAACACTACTATTTCCAGCCTGCTGAGAAACAACTGGTGTTTTTTTTTTCTTTCTTTCTGAAAATGAGCTGGAAATCATAGAGTTTCCAGATAACGTCAATTTCTTTTTTCCTTTCTTTCTTTCTTTCTTTCTTTCTTTCTTTCTTTCTTTCTTTTTTTTTTTTTTGTGGTTTTCTGAGGTAGGGTCTCACTCTAGCTCAAGCTGACCTGGAATTCACTATGTAGTCTCAGGGTGGCCTTGAACTCACTGCAATCCTCCTACCTCTGCCTCCCAAGTGCTGGGATTAAAGGCGTGCACCACTATGACCAGCTGATAACGTCAAGTTCTAATTAATCACAATCCTGACCAGGATGGTAATATCCCCATAGCCATCATCACACCCTGGGGCATCCAGGCCTTCACAGCCAAGGCAAGAATCTAGGGTCTTTCAAAAGACCTTCAGGAATGAAGATTCTGTAACTTCCTCTGTCATGTTAAACAAGGCACACAAAATGAGCCAGATTCAGAGAGACAAACACTGTATACGACCTCACTTCTACATGGGATCTAAACCAGTCAAGCTTGTTGAAGCAGATAATCCAACGTTGGTTACCTAGGAATGGGGGGGGGGGGACACGGGTGGGGCTGGTCAAAGGGCACAAACCTTCATTCATAATTTGAATAAGCTCCAGGTATGTAAAGTGCAGATGAACATTTGTGGATCCACTAATGTGATTGCGGCAATCACTATCCAAAGTGTAGGAATAGCAATTGGGATATACATATGCCCTCTCTCTTTTAGCAGTGAAATATTTTAAAGGGTGAAAAACTGTGGGTGAGTCTGCAATCTCCAGACAAACCCCTTAAAATCTGTCCTTAGCTCCTTTATCTGGGAAGTCCTACTTTGTAATCTCATGGGAGAATTTCGCAGATTCTATAGAAGGTTGACTGAGTTTTATTCATTTTCGGCCATGCACTCTTACAGGTTTAAGTATATACCAGATGCTTCATAAACCTTTGCTGAATGAATGAAAATGCATATAAAGGAATTCACATGGTGAAGGAAAAAATGTCCTAAGTAAATCTATCTTTGCTTAAGGAGGAAATTTGCATTCTTGTTCACTGATGTCCAGAAAGTCAACTAAGTGAAATTTCTAAAGTGAGAGAAATGCTGGCAACTCATCAAGGGATGAAACCAAGAACCCTACAGAGAAAACTCCCAGTTAGGAAAGAACTGCTGGGCTGGAGAGATGGCTTAGCAGTTAAGGTGCTTACCTGCAAAGCCCAAGGACCCAGGTTCGATTCCCAGGACCCATGTAAGTCAGATGCACCAGGTGGCATACGCATCTGCAGTTCATTTGCAGACACTAGAGGCCCTGGCAAGCTCATTCTCTCTCTCTTTCTCTCTCTAGTAAATAAACAAACATTTTAATAAAAAAAAAAAAAGAAGAGCTGAGCATAATGGCACATGCCTTTAATACCAGCACTCTGGAGGCACAGGTAGGAGGATCACAAGTTCAAGGACACCCTGAGACTACATAGTGAATCCCAGGTCAGCCTGAGCTAGAGTGAAACTCAATAAAATAAAATAAAATAAAATAAAATAAAATAAAATAAAATAAAATAAAATAAACAAATTAAATAAATAAAAGGAGGAGGAGGAGAAGAATGGCTAACATTGGTAACAGTTCTTGCCATCATCAACAGTCAGGAACAGTGCCCCAGAGCTTCCAGCAAAGCCCATGAGTTTAGATGGGAAGTTATTAGAGAGAAATGAACAAATCGGTGTCTATAAACTTTAATAAAATGTTATTTTTCCCAATGATAAGATCCATGTTTCCTTGAAAAAAAATATGTATTTGGCATTCCAAAACCACTTTTCTCAAAGTTGTTAAAAATTTTTTTTCTTTGTAACACTAACACATCGTTGTGATAGGAAATGTGTTTCCTTACTATGCCACCTAGTTTCACCACGCTTACCAAGGTATCTCTCTCCCAGTAGAATTTACACATTCTAAACAAATGTATCAAGGGCTGGAGAGATGGCTTAGCAATTAAGGTGCTTGCTGGCAAAGGCAAAGGACCCAGGTTCGATTCCCAAGTACCCACATAAAGCCAACTGCACAAGGTGGCATATGCATCTGGAGTTCATTTCAGAGGTTAAAGGCCCTGGTGTGCCTATTATCTCTGTCTGACTGTCTGTCTGTCTCTCTCTCTCTCTCTTTCTCTGTCAAATAAATAAATAAATATTTTTAAAATGTATCAAAACATCATATGATACCACCTAATAACTAAAGGTTTTATATTTTTATGTATCAATTAAAAAGTAAATTTAAGGCCAGGCGTGGTGGTGCATGCCTTTAATCCCAGTACTTGGGAGGTAGAGGTAAGAGGATCACAGTGAGTTTGAGGCCACCCTGAGACTACAGAGTGAATTCCAGGTCAGCCTGGACTACAGTGAGACCCTACCTTGAAAAAAAAATGTAAATTTAGGGGCAAGAGAGATCAAAGGCACTTGCATGCAAGGCCTGACAGCCTGATTCAACCCCGGTGCCCACATAAAGCACAAAGTAGCCTATGCATCTGGAGTTCGTTTGCAGTGGCAAGAGGTCATATTCTTTCCCTCCCTCTCTCTCTCTCTCTCTGTCTCTCCCTCCCTCCTTACAAATAAATATTTTTTTTAAAAAAAAAGTAAATTTAGGGCTAGAGAGAAGGCTTAGTAGTTAAGGCACTTACCTGCAAAGTCAAAGGACCCAGGTTCAATTTCCCAGTACCCATGTAAGCCAGGTGCACAAGGTGGCACATGTGTCTGGAGTTGGTTTGCAGTGGCTGGGAGGACCTGGTGGACTCATTCTTTCTCTCTGTCTCTCTCTCAAATAAATAAATATAAAGTAAATTTAATCTTTAAAAAATCCTAGAAATTTTATGATGTATCATACATAGTACCCCATAAATATGTACAATTATTATTTTTCAAGTAAAATTAAAGTGACTTAAAGAAAAAAAAAGTAATCTGTACCACTTTAAAAGAGAACAAGGGGCCGGGCGTGGTGGCACACGCCTTTAATCCCAGCACTCGGGAGGCAGAGGTAGGAGGATCATCGCTGTGAGTTCAAGGCCACCCTAAGACTACAGTTAATTCCAGGTCAGCCTGGACCAGGATGAGATCCTACCTTGAAAAAAAGAGAGAGAGAGAGAACAAGGGGCTGGAGGGATAGCTTAGCGGTTAACGTGTTTGCCTGCAAAGCCAAAGGACCCAGGTTCAATTCCCCAGAACCTACGTTAGCCAGATGCACAAGGGGGCGCACGTATCTGGAGTTTGTTTGCAGTGGCTGGAGGCCCTGGGGCGCCCATTCTCTCTCTGTACCTCTCTCTCTCTCCCTCTTTCTCTGTCAAATAAATAATAAGAGAGAACAAGAAGTGAAGTAAGCTTTTTATGTCTAAAAAATAAATAAATAAAAGGAAACCCTGATTGTCAGTTTGGAAATACCTTTCTTCAGCGTACCAAATATTGTCACTGGAAAGAAATCACTTTCAGTGCTATGCTCAAAGAGATAAGTAGATGTCACCGTTGTTCTTTCATTCCATCACTTTCACCAAAGCTCACCTTGAAGGTGGTGCCTGATTTAATGAAATTCTTCTCCAACACATTATCCAGGGCTGGGTCCAGCTCCTCCCGGATGTCCTCAATGAGAAGGGGGCGACCCAGCGAGAGGCTGTCCTCCAAGTGCGTGCGAAAATACTTATGGTTTAGTGACGTTACCTGCAAATGAATGGTTCGTCAGTCTATAAATCTCCCTCACTCCGTGCCCGCCCGTCCCTAAATGAAAACCAAGACATGTGTTGGACAGGTGTCTGAGAAGGACAATGTAGTTACAAAAAATAAAAGCAAAAATTAATTTTCAGAAGTTGGTGAGTCCTGACTGTTGAGGTTCCAGATGTACAACTATAGTTACTCTGATCCAGAGGGGGAAGCGCAGTAACACCCCAGATAGAATGTCAGATGGACTTAGAAGGTGTGATCTCATGAGACCTATATACCTACAGTCACTCAGGGACATTTATTATATTTATTTATTTTCTCAGGGCCAGTCCAAAATGAGCAGGTTATAAAAAGATAAACATAAAAATGTCATAAGTGATATACTAACCTGTCTCTCCTAGTGGCTCAGGGAGAAATGATATTTTCCATAAAGTCAACCCAAAGACTATATAAACTCATGTCATCTTGCCTTAGTTTAAAAAAAAAAAAATTAGAACTCTGAAAGCCTGTTAGGATCCTTCATTTTCAGATCAACATTTGTTATTAAAAGACACATTAGGGGGGCTGGAGAAATGGCTTAGCAGTTAAGGTGCTTGTCTGTGAAGCCTAAAGACCCAGGTTCGATTCCCCAGGATGCACATAAGCCAGATACACAAGGTGGCACATGTGTCTGGAGTTTGTTTGCAGTGGCTGGAGGCCTTGGTGCACCCACTTTTTCTCTCTTGCTCACTCTCTCTTTTTCTAAAATAAATAAATAAATAAAACTTTTGAAAAAGACACACTGGGCTGGTTGAGCTTTGCATGAGCCCAACTGGCTTTGAATGTTTACTTCTCCTGTGGTCCCTGTGGTCGCCTAACCTTGAAGATTCCCAAAAGCTCCTCTTAACTCTCTGTCTCCACACTCGGTCCTGTGAATTCACCCGTTGCCTTCACACTGCTAGAGATGGGAGCCACAGGAAGATGTTCTCAATAATGAGGAATGAGAAGAGCCAAATGGATTATCTATTGCTATGGGGGAAAAAAGAGATGTGTAGTTGACCAATTGAATAAGTGAACTTTTGTCTTTTTTTTTTGTAGATGTGTGTTTGCAGTAAGAGAGAGAGAGAGAGAATACATGAGTATGTGAGTATGCATACAGAGGCCTGAGGAAAATGTCTGGTGTCCTCCTCTATCACTCTCTGCCTAATTTCCCTGGACAGAAACTCTTGCTGAACCTGGCTTCCATTTTGTCTGTTAGACTGGCTGACCCGGGAGCCCTAGCAATGCCCCTGTCTTCACTCCCTCAGGGCTGGGATTATAGGCATACAGTCTATGCCTGATGTTTTACATGGTACAAGGGATTCAATTCAGGTCTTCATGCTTGTAAAGCAAGCATTCTTATCCACTAAGCCATCTCCCCGGCCCCCTGCCCTGCTTAAATTAAAAAGAAAATAAAGGGCTGGAAGGATGGCTTAGTGGTTAAGGCGCTTGCCTGCAAAGCCAGAGGACCCAGGTTCAATTCCCCAGGACCCACGTTAGCCAGATGCACAAGGGGGCGCACGCATCTGGAGTTCGTTTGCAGTGGCTGGAGGCCCTGGCGCGCCTATTTTCTCTCTCTCTCTCTCTCTCTCTCTCTCCCTCTCTCTCTGACTCTAATAAATAAATTTTTTTAAAAAGAAAATCTTTTAAAAAAAAGAAAAGAAAAAATACTACTGATAATAAATAATAAAATAATAATTAAAATAAATAATAAGAAGAATAAACATAAAAAAATGTACATGAAGGAAGTTGTTTGCTTGGATTAATAGCTTTCTTTATGTAAACTAGGGGCTTTGGAGGCCTTACTGTGATAAGTTACCTGAGTCTAAGCACAGAGCTTTAGCCAGCTTACTAAGTAAGATGCAGTAAGGCCCCAGGAAGACTACATTTGCTGTGCTCTGTCTCCCAACAGGTAAACTCTGGTCTTGCTGCTTCCCTTTCTAAACAAAGAAATAATCATTTTTAACTGGCAGTTTATTTAGGATTCTCTTTAACCATCATTAGCATCTTGATAAGCTGAAAACAATATCTCAGAGTCAGGTTTTTTTGTTTTTTTGGTTTTTTTTTTTTAGTTTAATTAGCTTGTATAGAAGCTCTGTGTGACAGCACACTACAGCCTGGCTCAATGTGGTGTGGACTCCGGGGAGACTTGATGAAGGCGTTCTCTTTCCAGAAGTCAGAGCTGCAGGTCCTGGAGATGGCACTTAAGGAGGCCTTGGCAAAGCTGCCAGCCAGGGCAGAGGCCGCCCAGGACACACGAGGCACACTTTGTTTTCCATTCATGTGTGTCTGGGCAGCTGCTTATCTGCATATTCAGAAAGTAAGAGAGTACAGTCGGACCTGCTTACCCTCCAGCAGTACACAGCTTCTAAAGTAAGGATGTGGGCTGGAGAGATGGCTCAGCACTTAAAGACTCTTGCTTGCAAAGCTTGACAGCGCTGGTTCAATTCCCCAGTACCCACATAAAGCCAGATGGATGCACAAAGTGACACATGTGTCTGGAGTTCGTTTGTGGTGGCAGGAGGCCCTGGCAGGCCTATACACACTCTCCCCCCACCACTTTCTCTCCTATCAAATAAATAAATAAAAATATTTTAAAAACAAAAGAAAAAAAATTTTTAAACCTCTTCCATTTTTTTTTAAAAAAAAAAAACCTCTTCCATTTTTTTAAAAAAACCCTATTGCATTTAAAAAAGAAAAAGAAAAGAACAGAAAGAAAAGAAGAATGTGTTTCAGGTACGTTTCTGGGACAGGATTTTGTATCAGGAAAGGCGTCGCTGAAGGCTCTCGGTGACTTTCACGTGGCAATGGACTGAAGGAGCTTTTGTCAGGAGCAATGGTGGCCAGGTGATGTAGGGGAGTCCTTGGGGTAAGAATGCACGGGGGTGGCTGGTTATCTGACTCCAGCGAGCAGGTGCAGCAATCCCCAAGGGAGTCAAGGGGACGGCGCCCAGAGACAGTGGCAGTGCAGTAGACCTGGGTCCAGGGAGACTAAGCCCAAGAACACCCGCCCCGTGGCCTTCCCCTGGGAATGTGGCTCTTGAGGAACCTTGTAGAAGCCCCACCCCATGCCCCCCTTAATTCCTACCTCTACTTATGCCCTCGTGGGCTCACTGTTAAGATTCCTCTGGGATGCCTTAGGGAACACAGACTATTTCTGAACATTGGGGGGGGGTTGTCTTGGGTTAGCTCTTGAGCAAGCACTATTAGCATCATCTACTTGCCTGGGAAGCCCTGAACTGCAAAAGAAATCTGTCAGCATTTTATCATTAAATTTCATGTTTGTGGTAAGCTTAATTTTAGATTTATTTAGATTATTTAGATTATTATTTAGATTTATTTATTAGAGACAGAGAGAAAGGGAGGGAGAAAGAGAATGGGCATGCCAGGGCCTTCAGCCACTGCAAACGAACTCCAGATGCACGCGCCACCATGTGCATCTGGTTTATGTGGGACCTGGAGAATCGAAACTGGGTCCTTAGGCTTTGTAGGCATGTGATTAACTGCTAAGCCATCTCTCCATCCCATAAGCTTAATTTTAAAATATTTTATTTATTTGCAAGGAGAGAGAGAGAGAAAGAACATGGGCATGCAGGGACCTCTTGCCATTAGAAGTTCGTTTATTTAAATATTTTATTGATTTATTTGCATGTAGAGAGATAGAGACAGAGAGAGAGTATGAGCATGCTAGGGTCTGCACCCACTGCAAACGAACTTCAGATGCATGCACCACCTTGCGCATCTGGCTTACTGAGGAACTGAACCCAGGTCATTAGGCTTTGCAAGCAAGCGCCTTAAACACTGAGCCATCTCTCCAGCCCCAAGCTTCTTTTGTTGTTGTTATAAGCGTCTTGTAAAAACTCTTTATTGCTTTAAAAAAGGAATCTCTCCTTTTCTTAGTTTACTGGCCATTTTATCACAAATGGATATTGGGGTGCTTGTTTGTTTGTTTGGAGGCAGGGTCCCACTCTAGCTTAGGCTGAACTCACTCTGTAGTCTCAGGCTGACCTCGAACTCATAGTGATCCTCCCACCTCTGCCCCCTGAGTGCTGGGACACAAAGTGGGTGTCACCATGCCCGGCTTTGGCTACTGAATTTTACCCAGTGCTGTTCCCACATTTATCAAGACGGCCAAGTGATTTTCCCCAATCATGATGACACACTTTGATTAATTCATTTAAATTCAATAATATTGGAACTGTGAGGTTATAATAGAGCTGTGCAGAGCATGTAAACATGTGCAAAACCATAAAGCTGACTAGAAAGAAGTTTATGGTGCAGCAGAAATAAAAGAGACGAATGCGCAAAGTGTAATAACTCAAGACAGACTCGGAGTCCATGACAGAAACGCAAACAGAACGCGGTGAGGAGCTGGGACTGTTGGGACTGGCCGTGCTAAGCTGGGAACACCGAAAAGTCTTGATGAAGGTGATACTGGATGTAGACTTCAAAGAACGTTTAAGGCTTTTGTCTGATATACGAGACATTCTTATTAGTAGAAATAACATAAGCAAAAATATTCTGTAAACCTGGGCGTGGTGGCTACACGCCTTTAATCCCAGCACTCGGGAGGCAGAGGTAGGAGGATCGCCGCGAGTTCGAGGCCACCCTGAGACTACATAGTGAATTCCAGGTCAGCCTGGATCAGAGTGAGACCCTACCTCAAAAAAAAAAAATTCTGTGAAAGTTAATCTTGTTTGTCAACTTGAGGAGGTTTAGACGGCCAGAAAGCCATGTCTGTGGGCTTGTCTGTAAGAGATGGACTAGATGAGTGAGGCTGACTGAGGTGGGAAGACCCACCCTAAATGCAGGTGGTGCTGCTCCAGTGGGCTGGACTACGTGGTACAGAAAGCTGGCCAAGCAGCAGCATTGCTCCTCTGTGCTGTGACTGTGGACTCAACGTGACCAGCTCCTTTGTAACGGGAAACTGAGGCTCACAGAACCAGCACCAGAGACTGAGTGGAGAATCAGAAAATGTATTCATGTTGACAAGGGCTCAGGGGAATAACTTCCAAGGCCTGAGTGCTGAGCCCTCATGCCTCAGAGTTTTTCTTTTTGCTTTTTAGTTTTAGAGAGAGCAAGAGCAAGAGTGAGAGAGAGAGAATTGCACACCAGGGCCTCAGCCACTGAAATTGAACTCCAGACACTTGCGCCACCTAGTGGGCATGCGTGACCTTGCGCTTGCCTCACCTTAGTGCATCTGGTTTATGGGAGATCTGGAGAGTTGGACGTGGGTCCTTAGGCTTCGCAGGCAAGTGCCTTAACTGCTAAGCCATATCTCCAGCCCAAGTTTTTGTTTTGTTTTGTTTGTTTGTTTGTTTGTTTTTCAAGGTAGGGTATCACTCTAGCCCAGGCTGACCTGGAGTTCACTCTATAGTCTCAGGCTGGCCTCGAACTCATGGCAATCTTCCTACCTCTGCCTCATAAGTGCTGAGATTAAAGGTATGCACCACTACACCTGGCCCTCCAAGTTCTTTTTTAGTATTTTATTTTTACTTATTAGAGAGAGAGAGAAAGAAGCAGAGATAGATAGATAGATAAATAGATAGATAGATAGATAGATAGATAGATAATAGAAAGATTAGAGAGAGAGAGAGAAAATGGGTATGCCAGGGCCTCCAAACACTGCAAACAGACTCTAGACGCATGCACCATCTTGTGCATCTGGCCTACATGGGTCCTGGGGAATGAAACCTGGGTCCTTAAACTTCGCAGGTAAGTGCCCTAACTACTAGGCAATCTCTCCAGCCCTCAGAGTTTTTCTAGACAGTGTGGCAGGCAGTCTGACATCACCTTGAATTCTTTACACTTGTGGTGGGTTACAAGTTTCTGTGGTTAACGTGATTTGGGGGCACAAATGGACAATTCCTCAGCCATCAGTCAGTGAGAAGAAAGTACAAATGTAGAACAGAAAGCTGTGCGTTCAGGGCTGTTTGTGCCTATGGCCGGACTAACCGGGGACCATACGAGCAGGGGGCAGCTGCATAGACGGGAGGGGGAGGAGGGGAGTCAGGGTCATGTTGTCTCCCTGGTAAAGGCTTGTACAGTAGACACTTGTGTTTCAGAGCATCATCCGGGCCTGGGTTCTTTGTTAAGTTTTCTCCTGCCACACTTCACATTCCTGCTGCCATGCCTTCATCACGACGGACCGTACACACTCAAACTGCAAGCCAAAATAAGCCCTCCCAAAATAAGTTGGTTTTTGTCAGTTATTTTGTCATAGCAATGCGAAAAGTAACATCTCAAGACCTGTCTCAAAAAAGTATGTATGTATATATACATTCATGTGTGTGTATGTGTGTGTGTGTTTGTGTGTAGGACTCCAGGAACAGAGTCTAAGAAGAAACACTGAATAGTTCATACTGATAACTAAATTGAAATCCACATGGCAACAAGATCCCCAGGGAAGACGAAACTGTGTCATCCTGAGCTTGTCTAGCCTCACTTTAAAATTAACAGCATATTGGGCTCCAAAGACAATGTTGGATGCTGGCATGCTGTGTAGTGCCAAGTGCCTGGCCTTGGGTTGGCGTAAATGGCCTCGAACTGCCAGTTTCCTATTAAACAGCATGCAAGGTCCAGAACCAACGCCCCATTCAGCATTGGCCAGAGCAGTGAGCCTGGGAGATGGAGGGAGTGAATTCAACAAAGCTACTGCTGCAAAATGCTGTTACAAAAGTCAAGGGCGCAGGCTGGGGCGATGGCTCAGTAGGGAAAGCGCTTGGCAACCAACATGAGGGCCCTGAATTCAGATGCCCAGGACCCACGTAAATGCTGGGTATGCTGGCACAGACACAGGCAGATCCCTGGGGCAAACTGGCTACTGGGCTAACTGACTCAGTGAGCTCTGGGTTCAGGAAGAGACCCCTGTCTCAATAAAGAAAGTGGAGGGTGGCGGAGAAAACAGCTGATATCAACCTCTGGCTGCCAAATGTACTCACATGTGAACACACATATACACGTGTACACTGCATACGCTTGTGCGTGCACACACACACACACACACACCAAGAGAGCAAATTAGCAGACATTTGTTAGAGAGATGATGCTAGAGTTTGCACTGCAATGTTGGCAAAGGCCTGAGTGTTTAGTCTTCAGCTTGGAAATGTTGGAAACTTCAAGAGCTGGAGCCTAGAGGAAGGGACTTAGGTCCCTGGAAACATGTCCTTGAAGGGGACACGCCCCCTTTCTCTCTTCAACATCCCGGCCAAGAGGAATGCCTTCCCCACATACTGTTTCCGTGACCTGCTTCCTCGGCCCAAAGTGGCAGCGTGGACTGAAATCTTGCAAACGGCGAATCTTCATAAGCTGACTATCTCCCGATATTTGTAACAATAACGGAAAACTGGCTATCACAGGTGACAACTTCATGGGTGGCAGGTTCAGTGAAATTGTGATTTAAAAAGAAAATGTATGTTTTCCCATGCACCAAATTCAACGTACCTGCAAGTCATTTTCTTTTTCCTTTGACTTGATCCAAGTTTTCCCTTGGGTTTGGGGATCTATGAGGAGAGGGTATCTGGTGGCCTTCGTCACAATAATGCCATTCTGAATGGACAGGTCGTCTCCCTGGCAGCCCCTGCAGCCCCCACTCGCCAATCTGAACAAGAAAGAAAAATGGAATTTGCCAACGGACTTGAGGGCAGGCATGTGTTCCTTTGTCACTAAGAGCTCTATAATGCATAATATACAGTAATGATAATAAATAATAATGTAGACATTTGTTTCCCTTGGGACTATGCAACTCAGATCCAGAAAAAAAAAAAAAGTTGTGAGCCAGACAATGTTAACTTTAGAAGTAAACTTTGGGCTGGAGTGATGGCTTAGCGGTTAAGGCGTTTGCCAAACGGACCCAGGTTGGATTCCCCAGGACCCTACATTAGCCAGATGCACAAAGGGGCGCACGCATCTGGAGTTCGTTTGCAGTGGCTGGAGGCCCTGGTGCGCCCATTCTCTCTCTCTCTCTCTCTCTCTCTCTGCCTCTTTCTGTGTCAGATAAATAAATAAATAAAAAGAAAATAATTTAAGCTGGGCGTGGTGCACACTTTTAATCCCAGCACTCAGGAGGCAGAGGAAGGAGGATTGCCATGAGTTCAAGGCCACCCTGAGAATTCAGAGTGAATTCCATGTCAGCCTAAACTAGAGTGAAACCCTACCTTGAGAAAACAATAAATAAATTAAATAATTTTTTAAAAAATGAAAGTAAACATTGACTCCGATAGATCCTAAGTGACCTTTTACGGTATATGAAGCAGCTTTGTAAACTGACTGCACATCACCCTTGATGTGGAGTTAAGGAGGCCAAAGTGAGGTGATGTAAAGAGGAGGGACATGTTCCTGATGCTTCCCCTTCCTGCCCTTTGGTTCTGCCTACAAGGCGTATTGACAGGTAACAACAGGGCTGGGGAGATAGCTTAGCAGTTAAGGTGCTTGCCTGCAAAGCCTAAGGACCCAGGTTTGATTCCCCAGTATCCACATAAGCCAGACACACAAGGTGGAGCATGCATCTGGAGTTCAACTGCACTGGCTGGAGGCCCTGGCGCACCAATTCTCTCTCTTGCTCACTCATTAAAAAAAAATTACAGAAAAAAAAAAGATAGGTAACTACAGAACTGGAGAGCAATTAACTAAAACCAAGATATACTGCTAGGAGATTATTGATGATATATTTCCTTTTCCAAATTTTGGTGTCATTGCCTGGCTCCTTCCACATGATCAGTACAAAAAAAAACAAAAACCAAAAAACAAAAAACAATCAGACATTGCTATGAACCAACCAGCCTCCACCCTTGCTAAATTCCTCCAGGATTTCCAAGGGCCATGATGAATAAGGAACTCCTGGGTCACCTTGCTTTACAATGTCCAATGCGTAATTATTTCTCATAAGGATGAGTTCAAACAGAGAGACACCACCACAAATGTGAACAGCCATTGCTCACTCAACCTACTCCCTCCACACCTTTGTGCTGGAATTCAGATCCACCCCCAAACACACCTTAGGGCTGGATAATATCTGCCCCTAGTGACACATCCCTGCTAGGGGTTCAAGTAGGAAGTTTAATAAAAAATGCCTGAGAGCCGGGCGTGGGGGTGCACGCCTTTAATCCCAGCACTCAGGAGGCAGAGGTAAGAGGATTGCCATGAGTTCGAGGCCATCCTGAGATTACATAGTGAATTCCAGGTCAGCCTGGACTAGAATGAGACCCTACCTCAACCCCTAACCCCGCAAAAAAATGCCTGAGTTAGCCAGGTGTGGTGGCACACACCTTTAATCCCAGCACTTGGGAGGCAGAGGTAGGAGGATCACTGTGAGTTCGAGGCCAGCCTGAGACTCCATAGTGAATTCCAGGTCCACCTGGGCTGGAGTGAGACTCTACCTCGAAAACAAAACAAGAAAGCCTGAGTCTTTGGGGCCATACAAACTGTCACATTCAAACTACTACAAGTATCGTTACATTTACTCTGAAAGTGAGCTTTCCTTTTTTTTTTTTTTTTAAAAAAAAACTCATTAATTTGTTTGCATGAAGAGAGAAATGTGTGTGTGCACCAGGGTCTCCTGCCATTGGAAATGGACTCCAGATATATGTGCCTCTCTGTGCACCCGGCTCAATGTGGGTACTAGGGAATCGAACCCTGGGCCAGAAGGCTTGGCAAGCAAGTGGCTTTAACCACTGAGCCATCTCCCCTGGCTCGTGAGCTTTCTTAAAATGCAAACAAACTCCTGTGCTGCAAAGAAAATTCTTTTTTTTTTTTTTTTTTTTTTTTACTCATAGGCATGTTCAAAAACATCTCTTCAATTAAAGTAGGAAAAAATAGGTGGATCTTGCCTTGTCAGAAATAAAATGAGACTAAGACTCAGAGGCTGTGAAGGAGAGAGCCCAGCTTACAGTGGGAGGGTCCACCAACATGGCGATCAGGTTCAGGTTTTCCGTGAAAGGGATCTTGCGCGCTTTCAGCTCCATCTCCCACTGATCTTTCAGCAGGTAGTTCCGAAACACCTGATTGAAAGGGCCGAGGTAGGAGAGGAAGCCAGTGCACAGGAGAACATCACCCACGAGTCTGTCAAGACACAAGCCGGCTCCCAGAGTGAGATGCGCACGGCTGGGACGGGCCCAAGGCAGCTTAGCTTTGCCACCGGGGGTCAGTTCCCTCCTCTCTGCGCGGGACGTGTTCTCTTCCCACTTCGAGTCCTGCTCCTGCTGCTTACCACCTTCTTAGGCGAAATTATGTTTTTTCTTTCTCCCCCCTCCCACCCATAATTTTCCTACATACCTCTCATTCCCCCTCTTTAAGTTTTCTGAAGACCCCAGGAGACATTTGCATTTCAATAAACCATTGATCTACACTACCAAAGCACTGGAGAATTGAGCAGTACCCACATGGTTCTGGCCAACAAGACACCACCACCAAGGAAATCCCAGTAGCTCTCTAGGAGCGGGGTGGTTCCTTCCAGCTGTGAGCAGTGAGGTGGTGGGAGTCACAGACCAGACGCCGGGACACGGGCTCGATGGTCTCTAATGTCACGGAAGTAGATCGGGAGGGACCACGGCCCAAACCAAAATCCATACCTATTAATCTGAGCTCTGAACTCTTTGCTCTGCTGCGTCCAGCGCACTTTTTCCCCGCTCAGCCCATCGATGAGCGTGGAGGCCGCCTGCATCTTTTTCCGGCACATGTCAGCATCATTGAGCAGATCCTGCACTCGTGAAGGAGAAACGTTTGTCTCGGACCGCTTCTTATTTCTATCTATTTTATATTTTGTGCTGTGTGCGTATATGTACGGATGGAGGTCAGAGGACAGCCTCAGGTGTCGGTCCTCAGGGGAGCTGTCCACTGTTCGAGACACAGGGTCTCTCATTGGCCCAGCAGTAGAGTAAACTAGCTGGCTAGCAAGACCCACAGACACACGTGATCTCACCTCCCCAGCGCTGGGCACACATTATCACACCTAGATTTGTCTTCTCTTAGGTGGGTTCTGGGAATCAAACTCAGATTTTCATGCTTGCCAAGCAAGCAGCTTCCTCACCAAACTTTCTCCTCTACCTTCAGATAACTTTAAAAATATATACATTTTATTTACCATATATTTGCAAGGAAAGAGATAGAATGGCTAGATGTGCCAGGGCCTCCTGCCACTGTAAATGGAACTCCAGAGGCATGTACCACTTTGTGCATCTGGCTTTATGTGGGTACTAGGGAATTGAACCCAGGCTGTCAGGCTTTGCAAACAAGTACCTTTAACCACTAAGCTATCTCTCCAGCCCTCAGACACCTCAATAAGGTGCTTGAACAAACAACTATTATCTCTACACATAAAACTACATGGAGGAATTTCTCAACTTGCAAAATAAAGACAGTCTGAAAATAATACAGCGACAGACCTTCACATATGAACATTTGATATTCATTCATGAGATGGTGATTACATCTTAAAAAATTTCAAAGAAAGAAAATGAGGCTAAAGTTCAAAGAAATTGTGTGATAATCAAAGTTACATAAAGTTCTAGCAAATATTTTCCAGACAATAACAATGATCATAATAATAGAGATTTTTTCCTTTTCTATTAAAAGTTTTGGTCGGCGTACAAAATAATGGGTTTCATTATGCCATTTTCATACCTATATATCAGTATACTTTGTTCATATTTGTTCCCTCATTATCCCCTTTTGCCCCCCCTCTTTCCTGTTGGTCCCGTTCCTCCCCGTAAGTAGTTTACCATCAGCTTTCATGTCAAATACATAAGCATGTGTGTGTATGTATCATCGTGTCATGTTATATACAGGTATGTACAGATAGATCTAGATTCCACATAAAAGAGAAAGCACACAGTACTTGAGAAATGACAAACACTTGCTCTGATGTGAACATTATACCGTGGGTACATGTAACAAAACGTTCTCGGTACCCCACAAGTAAGTCTATGTCTCTATGCCAGTCATTTTTGAAACTGTGTTTTAATGGCAATTTTAAAAGGCTGTTTCAAACCTGCATTGAACTGAAATCGAGTATAAATGCGTGCAAAGTTCCCGCGCGCCATCTGGGCAGTCTTACCATTTTCTCATTCATCGCCGAGTCAAATTTTGCTTGGACTTTGTCCAGCTCGGCCTGCTTCTCATCCAGCAGGGACTGGGCCTTCCCTAGCTCCGCATTCGCCACGGCTAAGCGGCCCTCCTGTTTAGCCAGGTTTGCCTTAAAGGGAAGAAGAGGAGGTGTTTGGCCCCGAGTCACACTGGCTTTATGAAACATTCATGGACTTAGTCAGTGAATTACAATATAAATTACATGGTTTTTCACAGAGAATGCTTCCTTTGGGGGTGATCTTGCTCACCGTTTCAACTGGGGAGGCACAAGGCCTTGGGGATAGTTTATTAATTTTCCCCTTTTAATTATTAATGACCAATATGGAAAATGAAACAAGGCATAAGAAGCAGAAAAGAATACCCCTGATTTTTCTCAGACATCACCTGTAAGTATTGCGTCATTTTGATTCTTTTCACTTAACATAATGTAATTATTTCCCCATATCTTTAACATCTTTATGAACATTGGTGCTACGACTGCATGATGTCCTATCACTTGAATGTATCATAATTTGGTTAACATTTTTCCTACTTTTATATATGTCTTCCCCTCTCACCGTTTTATTTTTGAGAGAGAGAGAGAGAGAGAGAGAAAATGGATGCACCAGGGCTTTCAGCCACTGTGAATGAACTCCAGATGCGTGCGCCCCCTTGTGTGCATGTGTGACATTGCATGCTTGCATCACTGTGCATCTGGCTTAAGTGGGACCTGGAGATTCGAACATGAGTTCTTAGGCTTCTCAAGCAAGCGCCTTAACCGCTAAGCCATCTCTCCAGCCCCCCTACCACCATTTTTAATTCTTATAAATAATAGTTGCCAGATGTGGTGGCACACACCTTTAATCCTAGTACTTGGGTGGCAGAGGTAAGAGGATCACAGTGAGTTTGAGGCCACCCTGAGACTACATAGTGAATTCCAGGTCATCCTGAGCTAGAGTGAGACCCTACCTCAAAATAATAATAATAATAATACAGTAATTAATCATATTGGCTATGTACACATTTGGTCTTGTTTCTTTGATAAACATACTTTGAAATGAAATTACTATAATAGTCCTTTATTTTCTAATTCCTAAAACATGATCAGTGTCTGTTTCTTGTCAGTTTAAAATAATGAATCAAAGATGTCAGCTCAGAGCTTTCTAGGGTAGAAGTCCTTTGATAACTCGTGAACCTGTTTTCTTGCTCAGCGTTTGAGGTTTTGTTCGTTTCCATTTTAGCCCTTTTCCCTAGAAAACTTTTCAGCTCATTTAGTCTGTCTAGTATATTTACCTAGAACTGTGTACAGCTTGTTCTTTGATTATTTAAACCTATCCTTCAGTGATGACATAGATTTATCTTTCCATGCTCATTTGACTTTGTTTATTTTCTTCATGACCAGCTTTTCCTCCCAAGAACATGTCTCTATGTACTTGCTCTTTGCAAAGCCCCAGTTCTTGGGTTTGCTTATTAGTTTTCTTGCTTTTTCCCTCTTTAGTTTTACTGGTTTTTTTTTTTTTAACATGTTTTATTTATTTGAGAGAGTGAGAGAGAGGTAGATACATACATAGAGAGAGAGAGAGAGAGAGAGAGAGAGAAAACAGCCATGCCAGGGCCTTTAGCCACTGCAAGTACCTCCAGAAGCTTGTGCCACCTTGTGCATCTGGTTTATGTGGGTACTGGAGAATTGAATCTGGGTCCTTAGGCTTTGCGGAAAAGTGCCTTAACCTCTAAACCATCTCTCCAGCCCATGTTTTTTTTGTTTTTGTTTTTGTTTTTGGTTTTGGTTTTTGGTTTTTCGAGGTAGGGTCTCGCTCTAGCCCAGGCTGACCTGGAATTCAAAGAATCAGGGTGGCCTCGAACTCATGGCGATCCTCCTACCTCTGCCTCCCGAGTGCTGGGATTAAAGGCGTGTGCCACCACGCCCAAATTTACTGTTGTTTTTGTTAGTTCTGTCTTGCTTTCCTGAAAGTTTATACGTGTGCCTGTGATTATGAAATGTAATTCTTTGTAATTTAAAAAAAAATAAGTGGGCTGGAGAGATGGTCCAGTGGTTATAAAGGCGCTTGCTTACCAAGGCTGCTGGTCTGAGTTTGATTCCCCAGTACCCATGTAAAGCCAGACACACAAAGTGGCACATGCATCTAGAGTTCATTTTCAGTGGCAAAAGACCCTGGTGTGCCCATTATCTCTCATCTCTCTCAAAAAAAAAAAATTTAAGTAAAAAAAAATGTATCTGTGCTTGTGATTATGAACTTCTACTTTTTTTTTTTCAAGGTAGGGTCTCACTCTAGCTCAGGTTGACCTGGAATTCACTATGGAGTCTCAGGGTGGCCCCAAACTCACTGTGATCCTCTTACCTCTGCCTCCCAAGGTCTAGGATTAAGGCATGCACCACCACATTTTATTTTTATTTATTAATTTGAGAAAGAAAGAGAGAGAGAGATACAGAAATAGGCAGGTAGAGAGAGAGAAAGAGAGAGAATGGGTGTGCCAGGGCCTCTAGCCACTGCAAATGAAGTCCAGATGTGTGCGCCCCCTTGTGCATCTGGCTTACATGGGTCCTGGGGAGTCGAACCTGGGTCCTTTGACTTTGCAGGCAAGCATTTTAACCGCTAAGCCATCTCTCCAGCCCCCGGCTAATTTTTAAAACTATTTTAATTATTCATTTATTTATTTATGAGAGAGAGAGAAAGAGGAAGATAGAAAGAGAGAGAAAATGGGCATGCCTGGGCCTCCAGTCACTGCTAATAAACTCCAGACACACGCACCACCTTGAGTACCGGGGAGCAGAACCACAGAGATTTCCTTCTCAAAATTTTGCCAGTGTGTCTTCCCACTACCCCCCAAGGACTCGGGTTGTGGGAAATTTGACACATGCTCATTTCTCTTCTTTAAGGTTTTTTGTTTTCTTTGTTTGTTTCAATAGTTTGTGTTCTAGATTGTACATAACATCCACTTTCTGTGTTTGAAATTCATGACATTTGTAGGTGTTGATCCTAGCTTTTGTAAGCTTAGTTTGGGATACAGTAAGAAAACCCAGTCTATAAGTCAATCTCCGAACTTCTAGGAAATGGCAGTTTGGTTATTATTGTCAACAAATTCATTTTCTGTTTGAATTTAAAAGTTAGTTTGGGGGCTGGAGAGATGGCTTAGCAGTTAAAATACTTGCCTGCAAAGCCAAAGGACCCAGGTTCAATTCCTCAGGACTCACATAAGCCAGATGCACAAGGTGGCGCATGCATCTGGAGTCCGTGTACAGTGGCTAGAGGCCCCAGTGTGCCCATTCTCTCTCTTTGTCTCTCTCTCTCTCCCTCTCTCTCTCTCAAATAAATGAATAAAAATAAGATGGTTT
Source organism: Dipus sagitta (assembly GCA_036346955.1). Lineage (NCBI taxonomy): Eukaryota > Metazoa > Chordata > Mammalia > Rodentia > Dipodidae > Dipus > Dipus sagitta. The sequence goes on along the minus strand of CM070779.1, from coordinate 135,269,204 downwards.
TTTTAAAGTTAGTTTTGGGGCTGAAGAGATGGCTGAGTGGTTAAGGCACTTGCCCACAAAGCCAAAGGACTCAGGTTTGATTCCCCAGTACCCACATAAAGCCAGATGCACAAGATGGTGCGAGCGTGTGGAGTTTGTTTGCAGGGGCCAGAGGCCCTGGAGCGCCCATTCTCTCTCTCCCTCCCTCTCTCTCTCTCATATAAACAAATTTTTAAAAAAATTTAAGTTGGTTTTGGTTATCTGCATTGCCAAGAAACACTGGCCAGATATCAGAAAAGAAACTCTGTGAGGATATAAAAGAAAAAAAAATTCAGTTACAAGGACATTTATTTTAGTCTCAATTACACTCTGCCTGCTAAGTGATGGCTGATGACTCTACCTTCACCAAACGTCGACTGACAGTGAGGAAAGAAATTTACCTTCAGCGGCAACACCTCGCGATTGATGCCATAGAATGTCGCCATGGCAAGTGTCCACGACAGCAGACCGGCCACGTTCCCGCAGACCTTTTTGGCGCTTTCAAAATTGTAATCGTCCATATTGAAGTACGGCTGCAGCAGCTCGACCGTCTCTTCGTTGATCGTGTCCTTGGGGAACTGCTGGAGACTCCACAGGAACCCCGTCGCGCTCATCAACTGTAAGACAGCAGGGAGACCTCTTGGGGTGTGGGAGGAAAGAGACCCTTCCTTCCTGAGTTGGTATGTCCCTATCCAGTAAGAGTGTCCAAATGCCACCGGTCAGACTTCCAGAAACCAGGCTGGGATGACAGCAAGACTCTGTCAAGCCGGGTGCAGTGACGCACGCCTTGAATCCCAGCATTCGGGAGGCAGAGGTAGGAGGATTGCCTTGAGTTCGAGGCCAGCCTGAGACTATAGGGTGAGTTCCAGGTCAGCCTGGGCTAGAGGGAGACCCTACCTTGAAAAAGGAAATAAAACCCAAAAATAAAACAGAAGAGGAAAGATGACTTGACACAAGCCAGTGGGTGTGGGCATGCTTTATAAACAGAAGGTTCTGAACTTTAAAATCTTTCCCTATGTATATTTTGGGAGATGGAGTTAGTGTTTTCATTTGGATTTTGGATGTCCCTCCAAGGCCCATGTTTCAAAGGTTTGGGTGAGGCCTCCTGAAAGGAAGTTGGGTCATGTGAACATGCCCTGGAAAGATGTGTTAGCTACTGTCTTGTTGCTATGACAAAATACCTCAAAAAAAAAAAAAAAAAAAAAAAAAGACCCAGCACTCGGGAGGCAGAGGTAGGTGGATCACTGTGAGTTCAAGGCCACGCTGAGACTGCATAGTGAATTCCAGGTCAGTCTGGACTAGAGTGAGACCCTACCTCGAAAAATCAAAAAGAAAGAAAGAAAGAAAGAAGGGAGGGAGGGAGGAAGGGAGGAAGGGAGGAAGGGAGGAAGGAAGGAAGGAAAGAAAGAAAGAAAGAAAGAAAGAAAGAAAGAAAGAAAGAAAGAAAGAAAGAAAGAAAGAAAAGAAAAGAAAAGACCAGACCAGACCAGACCAGACCTACGAGAAGCAAGAGTTACTTTGGCTCCCAGTCTGGGGGACACAGCCCACCGTGGAGGGGACGATGTGGCAGCAGCGGCTCCGTGGTGGCAGGAGTGTGAACTGGACTCCTCACATCTTTGCAGAACAGGAAGCAGAGGGTCTGCAGCACGCGGGGCCAGCGTATCAAACCTCAAGGCTCTCTCCACACGATCCACTTCCTATACAAGGCTCTATCTCCTAAAAGTTCCACAGCCTTATAAAAGTCACCATCCGGGAACCAAATGTTCAAACACATGTCTATGCAGGACACTTCCACATTCAAACCATGTCGGAAGGGATTTTAGATCCTAAGCCCCTGCTCTTCCTCTCTCTTCACTTCCTGGCTTCCTTGTGGTAAAGCAGCTCCCACGATCGCATGCTCCCACCAGGAGGTACTTAACTGCCTTTCCTGGCCCACAATGCCGCGGGAGGGGGCATGCGAAAACCACCACAACTGTGAGCCAAAATGCACCTTTCCTTTCAGTAAGCTCAGCGACTCAGGGATGGTGTTGCAGTGAGTTTAAGGCAAATGCTTGATTGCATAGCATACCATGTGTCTGCCGGCTTGTCTGGCCCATCCTGAGCGTCCTGGGCTGCAGACACCTGTCCTCGTCGCTTCAAGGGACTTCCGGGAGACAGATCTCACTTACCTTCAGTGACTCTCCCCATGATGGCTTGCAGCAGGGCTTCTCTGGGTCCATAGTAACCGGGTCAATCTTCTTCTGGAAGAGCAGCAGCACGCAGTCCATGATTCGCATGATAAGGTGCGGCGGTTTGGCGAGCTTCCTGACCGTGGCGATGTCATTTGGCTTGATGGTCTGTATTTGGGATTAGGGATCGATGTAAAGTTTTGTTGAGTAGTATTAAGAGCCATGTAGATAGAAAGCTGACATTTTTTAAGTAATTAAGGTAGAAAACTTCACAATGTATTTTATCTATAAATTCCTGATGCCTCCCCAAGATTTTGTTTTGGTTTGGTTTTGGTTTTGGTTTTTCGAGGTAGGGTCTCACTCTAGCTCAGGCTGATGTGGAATTCACTATGTAGTCTCAGGGTGGCCTTGAACTCACGGCGATCCTCCTACCTGTGCCCCCCAAGTGCTGGGATTAATGGTGTGCACCACCACGCCCGGCTCCCCAAGATTTTTTAAAATATTTTATTATTTATTTATTTATTTGACAGAGAAAGAGGGAGAGAGAGTGAGAGAATGGGCATGCCAGGGCCTCCAGCCACAAACTCTGATGCATGTGCCCCCTTGGGCATCTGGCTAACATGGGTCCTGGGGAATCGAACCTGTGTCCTTTGGCTTTGCAGGCAAATGCCTTAACCACTAAGCCATCTCTCCAGCCCCTCCCCAAGATTTTTGCATAATGTCTCTCTGATTATTTTTCTTGTTCCTTCTACTGCATCCAACTAACTGACTTGAGATATCACTACCATTCATTGTCCACCACCCAAATCTCTGCCAACACAACACAGTTCATATGCATTACTGAGAGAATTTATATCTGCAAAGCACAGTCTATATTAAGTATGAATAATAAGAGAGGAATAAGGCTGGGCGTGGTGGTGCACATCTTTAATCCCAGCACTTGTGAGGCAGAGGCAGAGGCAGAGGCAGAGGCAGAGGCAGGAGGATCGCCATGAGTTTGAGGCCACCCTGAGACTACATAGTAAATTCCAGGTCAGCCTGGGCTGGAGTGAGACCCTACCTGGAAAAATAAAAAGAGAGAGAGAGAGAGAGAGAGAGAGAGAGAGAGAGAGAGAGAGAGGAATAAAATCCCAGAATATCAGAAACTTCACTTTCAATCTTCATTTTTAGGGCTGTCCTATCTATGAAAGGGGGAGGAATTATAAGAAACAAGAGAAATTATTATTTTTTTTTAATTTTTTTTTTTGTTTTCATTTATTTATTTGAGAGTGACAGACAGAGAGAGGAAGAGGCAGATAGAGACAGAGAGAGAGAATGGGCGCGCCAGGGCTTCCAGCCACTGCAAAGGAACTCCAGACGCGTGCGCCCCCTTGTGCATCTGGCTAACGTGGGTCCTGGGGAATCGAGCCTCGAACCAGGGTCCTTAGGCTTCATAGGCAAGCGCTTAACTGCTAAGCCATCTCTCCAGCCCCAAGAGAAATTATTATAACATCAGGCTCATAAAATATTTTGGGGGATGGTGAGGAGATAATTCAGTTGGTAAAGTACTCGCCTTGCAGGCATGAGGACTGGAGTTTGCAATCTGGTATCTTCATTGAAATTCTGGGTGTGGGGGTGGAGAGCTGGCTCAACAGTTAAGGCTGTTGCCTGCAATGCCTGACAACCTGGTTCACTTCCCCAGGACCCATGTAAAGCCAGAGGCACACAGTGGCTCACGCATCTGAAGTTAGTTTACAGACCCTGGTCCACTCATTCTCTTTCTCTCTCTCTCTCTCTCATCCTCTTTCTCTCTGTCAAATAAATAAATAAGAATAAAGATAAATGCTGGGCATGTTGATGCATGTCTGTAATCCCAGTCCTGAGGAATCAGAGACAGAAGGACCCCTAGAGCTCACTGGTCAGCTTAGCTAACCCGTGAGCTGCAGGGTAGTGAGGATGACACCTCAGATTGTCCTCTGACCTCCGCCTGCACTCACGCACACGGACCCACATACATGCACACAGCACACACATCCACATATGCAAAAAAATGATATTTTTGGAGATTTACATCTGTGAGCAAAGATGCACAAGGTGGTGCATGCACCTGGAGATCACTGAAGTGGCAGGAGGTCCTGACCCACCCACTCTCACGCTCTCTCTCTCTCCTTGAAAATAAGCAGATAAAATATTAAAAGAGGGCCGGAAAGATAGCTCAGCGGTTAAGGCGCTTAGTGGTAAAGCCTAAGGACCTAGGTTCGATTCCCCAGGGCCCATCATGCACAAGGTGGCACATGCGTCTGGACTTCATTTGCAGTGGCCGGAGGCCCTGACATGCCCATTTTCTCTCTCTCTCTCTCTCTGTCTCTCTGCCTCTCTCTCTCTCTCTCTCTCTCTCTCTCTCAAATAAATAAATAAAAATAATTCTAAATTGTTTAAAGAACAAGGGCCAGGTTATCAGAGGCCAACAGAAGTGTGTGTGTGTGAGAGAGAGAGAGAGAGAGATGCATTTGCAAGAAAGATGGAGTGAGCCAGGCATGGTGGTGCACGCCTTTAATCCCAGCACTCAGGAGGCAGAGATAGAAGGATCGTCATGAGTTCAAGGCCACCCCAAGACTACACAATGAATTCCAGGTCAGCCTGAGGTAGAGTGAGACCCTACCCCCAAAAAAACAAACAAACAAAAAAAGAGAGATGGAGAGAAAAAAGAGAGAGTAAGAAGGGGAAAACAAAATAATTATGACTTAGAAAACCAAATCAAAGAAACGTTTCCTCTGGACAAGATTATAAATCACACTAAGAATCCAGCTCAGGTTTGTGATCACAAAAGCCCATGGTCATTTTTATCAGGGCCCGGCCAGGGGGTGGGGGGTTCAGGGGGGCACCCTGCTCACATTCAGGGCGGCCTCGGCCTCCTCCAAGGCAGGCTTAGCAGCCTCAAGCTTGGTCTCGGCCTTCACTTTCTCACTGTCGATTTCATCCACGATCTTTTGGGCTTTGTCTTTGACCTCCTGGACTTCATTCTTCACTTTGGCCGCCGCCTGGGCGCTCACCGTGACTTCCGCCAGCACCTGTGCAGTAAAGAGAGCAAGCAGAAATCTTTAAGCAAAACGCACAGATTTGGGTAGGGGACGGAATACTTACTCAGCATCCTGTAAAACATGAGTAAGAGCAAAAAAATGTATTTCCCACCCAGGTCGCCTAAATTTTTAAGGAGCATTAAAGCAGCTCTTTGGGTCTGGAGAGATGGCTCAGCAGTTAAAAGCGCGGCTTGCAAAGCCTGAAGGCCACCATTGATTCCCCAGGACCCACGTAAAGCCATATGCACAAAGTGGTGCACACGCCTGGTGTTTGTTTTTTTTCTCTCTCTTTCCCTTGCTCTCAAATTAATAAATAAGAATAGTTTGTTTGTTTGTTTTTAAATGTTTTATTATTTATTTATTTGACAGAGAGAGAGAGAGAGAGAATGGGCGCACCAGGGCCTCCAGCCACTGCAAACAGAACTCCAGATACGTGCACCCCCTTGTGCATCTGGCTAACGTGGGTCCTGGGGAATCGAACCTGGGTCCTTTGTCTTTGCAGACAAGTGCCTTAACCGCTAAGCCATCCCTCTAGCCCTGTTTGTTTGTTTTTTTAAGTAGCTCTTTGGAGCAGTTCCCAGCTGCATTCTACCTTCTAAGCTTTCCTTGGGCTTCGACTATGTATAAGTAAATATTGTAGGCTTTCATAAAAATGCTGTTTCCACTCTATGAACTTCTAGGAAATAACAATTCAAGCCTGGTGGAGTGACATCAGAAACTGTATTAAGTCTCACATTAGAACAATTAAAATAGCTAATAGTGGCTGAGTGCTTAGCACATGTTGGGACAGGCTCATGTACGGTATCTTGCTTGTTTCAATAACTGGCTAAGGGTCAAGGCTTAAGTTTCTACTTCCTTTTGAAATTTTCAGTTATTTATTTGCAATCATAGAGACAGTGAGACAGAGAGAGAACGGGCACACGAGGGCTTGTTGCCACTGCAAACAAACTTCAGATACATGTGCCACTGGCTTTACATGGGTGCTGGAGAATTGAGCCCAGGCCAGCAGGCTGTGCAAGAAAAGTGCTTTTAACCACTGAGCCATCTCCCCAGGCCTACTCTCTCTTTTTTTTTTTTTTAGTATAAAATTTATTCATTTGAGATGGGGGAGGGAAGGGTACACCAGGGCCTCCTGCTTCTACAAACAAACTCCAGCTGTGTGTGGTACTTTGTGTGTCTTGGGTGCAGGGGAATTGAACCCAGGCTGTCTACCTTTGCAAGCAAGTGCCTTTAACCACTGAGCCGTCACCTCAGACCTTAAGCTCTACATGTTAATTGACGGTGACTGTTGAGAGAATCCTGACAGTGGTGGACGCAGGCAAAGGATCCAGTCACCAACTGTGGCTTCTGAACGAAATGTCCCCCAGGGGCGCCTGCGTTTTGAGTACTTGGATCTCAGCTGGTGGCAGTTTGGAAAAGTTTCGGGGCCTTTGGGAGGAGAGATGGAGCCTTGCTGGAGGAGGAGCTTTGTCCCTGGAGGCCCGGGTGCGAGCCTTGGGGTTTATTAGTCCAGCCCACCGGGAAGACTTAGTTTACGATGGCTACTTCCTTCCTGCTTGGTGACCCAGACCTCCTGCTCTCAGGCCTGTTAGGCTTTTCCTCTCTATGATAAAAGTTCCCTTCACAACTGCAAGCTAAAATCAACCCTTTCCTCTTATAAGCCGCTTCTGGCTGGGTGCTTTGTCCTGGCAATAAGATGACTGTCACACCTAGAGATGAATGCCTCCTCCTCCTTCTCTTCCTCCTCCTCCTCCTCCCCCTTCCTTCTCCTTCTTCTTTTGTTACCACCAACAACTCTTCCTCTTATCCTTTTCCTTCCTTGACAGAAACTTTCAGTGACACCGGGGCTATCGTGGCAAACTACCACACTTGCGGTGATCTTGGAGACAAGACTGAATATAACTCACAGCCAAGCAGAAAGCTGGTGAACCAAAGAGCAAGACAGAGAGAGATAGAGCGCGAAGAGAAAGAACAGTCTAGGCCAGACAGAAGAGATAACGGGGGATGTGCTATCTTGTAACAAGTGGCTCAAGAAATAAGCACAGGGGCTGGAGAGATGGCTTAGCGGTTAAGTACTTGCCTGTGAAGCCTAAGGACCCCAGTTCGAGGCTCAATTCCCCAGGACCCACGTTAGCCAGATGCACAAGGGGGCGCATGCGTCTGGAGTTCGTTTGCAGTGGCTGGAAGCCCTGGCATGCCCATTCTCTCTCTCGCTCTCTATCTGCCTCTTTCTCTCTCTGTGTCTGTCACTCTCAAATAAATAAATAAAAATAACAAAAAAATTAAAAAAAAAAAAAGAAATAAGCACAGGAGGGCTGGAGAGATGGCTTAGCAGTTAAGGTGCATGCCTGAGAAGCCTAAGGACACAAGTTCGATTCTCCAGATCCCACATAAGCCAGATGCATATGGTGGCATATGCATCAGGAGTTCATTTGCAGTGGCTAGAGGTCCTGGCGCACCCATTCTTGCTCTCTCTCTTAAATAAATAAATAAATAAATAAATAAATAAATAAATAAAAATCTTTTTTTTTAAAAGAAAGAAAGAAGCATGGGGGCTGGGGGAGGGGGTGCCTTAGTGGTTAAAGCATTGGTCTGCAAAGCCTAACAACCTTGATTTGATTCCCCAGTGTCCCCAGTGCCAAGTAAAGCCAGATACACAAGTTTGTTTGCAGCTGCTAGAGACTCTGGTGTGGCTATTCTCTCTCTCTCGTTCTCTCTCTCTCTCTCTCTCTCTCTCTCTCTCTGCAAATAAATAAATAAAAGTATCTTTTAAAAAGAAAGAAAGAAAGAAGCTGATGGTCTTCGTGAAAGTCGTCTTAACCAGACCTAATCTGTAGGTTTATATCTTGTTGATTTATGAAGTGTTAAGATAACGCTTTTGAAATATGGAAAATGGCCCGCCCCGTAGTGACAGAGTGCATGCAAACTCACTTCATCGGCCTTTACAGAAGCCACGGCCAGCTCCTTCTCCTTTACTGCCAGATCCTGCGAGAGCTTCGCGACAGACTCGCTCGCCTCCATGAGCTTATCAAGGCCTTACAGACATACAAGTGCACAGGCTGAGTATATGCGTACCCTTCATCAAGAATCGATCCAAGATTTACCACTCATAAGGTATGTATATGTAGTATATACAACAAACACAAGACAGCGAACTATGGACAAAAAGCTTTGAAAATACACTTAATCTTTGAAACAAAAATACTGTCCATATTTCAATGGGGGGGGGGAAGCTATCTGATTGAAAAAAGTATCATTTATTTTATTCTCAGAGAGTGAGGAGGAGAAGGGGAGGGGAAAGAGATGGTAGGGGAAAGGGAGGGGTGGGCAAAAGGGATAAACAAGGGAAGAGAAGTGAAGGGAGAGAGGAAGGAAGGAGAGGGAACTGAGAAGGGTGGGAATGAGGGAGGGAAGCAGAAGGGAAAGTCACCAAGTCATATTGAATAGGATTAGTTTGCCCAGAAAACTTATTTGGAAACTCAGTGTCTTCTTGGCTTTGCAAATTGTTTTTAGGGGACTTTTTTCTTCTTCTTCTTCTTCTTCTTTTAGATTTTTTTTCAAAGTACGGGTCTCACTCTAGCCCAAGATGACAAGGATATCACTCTGTAGGCTCAGGCTGGCCTTGAACTCACAGCCATCCTCTGCCTCCCGAGTGCTAGGATTAAAGCATGTGCCACCATGCCCCAAATGCCCAGATTTTTTTTTTAAAGCAGCTCAAAAGGGCATCTTCTAACCCACTTTCAGCAATCAACTTAGTATTTGGGCTAGGCATGGTGGCACATTCCTATAATCCCAGCATCTAGGAGGTAGACGTAGAATCCGGAGTTCAAGGCCAGTTGCAGGTATATGAGACCCTGCTCAAAAACAAAAAAAAAAAAGACAATTCAAGTTAGTATTTAGTTTTTTTAATTAAAAAAAAAAATTTAAGGCCAGGGAGTGGCACATGCCTTTAATCCCAGTACTCTGGGAGGCAGAGGTAGGAGAATCGTCATGAGTTCGAGGCCACTCTGAGACTACATAGTGAATTCCAGGTCAGCCTGAGCTAGAGTGAGACCCTACCTCCAAAACCAAAAAATAATAATAATAATTTATTTTAGGGAGAGAATTGGCTCTCCAGGGCCTCAAACCATTGCAAATTGAACTCCAGACTCTTGCGCCACCTACTGGGCATGTGCGACCTTGCGCTTGCCTCACCTTTGTACATCTGGCTAACGTGGGATCTGGAGAGTTGAACATGGGTCCTCAGGCTTTGTAGGCAAGTGCCTGGACCACTGACCCATCTCTCCAGCCCAGTGTTTAGTTTTTAAACAGAGTAATATTCATTTAACAAAATGCTGGGATCACCATCAAAGAATCCCTAGAGAAGATAAGATTTCTTTCTTCTTACCAATGTTCATCCGCTCAGCTTGCTCATTGATGTATTTTACCTTTTCAGTGTAAATGTTTTTGTAACCATTTATAAATGAGAGATACGATTTGGGAGTCACATGTGCTCTTCGGCGGTATCTGGAAACGGAATATCAAAAATGGCCACCTCTGTCATTCTAATGTCCTTCCCCAACATCCTCCCTCTGTGAGGTCAGTGCGATTCCCCAGCAAGAGCTCAGCTTCCCTGGGAGAGGGGATGAACATGACCCCAAGGGGGTCGTCATGTAAGTCTCGTCTCCACTCTAGACATCGATTTCCACATAAGGACACTCAAGAGAACATCCAAATGTGCTACTCACTAGGCACCATATTACAGTAATTATGTTTAACCACAAAAATAAACAAACGGAATAATTTTATATTAAAAAAACTCAAATCAAAGAAGACCACTTCACATACTACAAAGTGATTTTTACCTTTCCTACTATTTACCCTCAGAGTTCTGATTTACTGCTTTACATTTTCAAAGGCTTTTGTTTTTTCTTTTGGAGGACTTGGGGCCCTGTGACTGTGACTATCATTAAAATGTTACATAACGCATTCATAATAAACCTCAATCTAAAAGAAATATGAAAAGTTTGAGAGATAGTCCCCAATATTTTGAAAGTTAAGAAATACATTTTTTGTTGCTATTTGAAAGTTAAAAGTTATCTTCACAGATGATAGACACAGGAGAGATTCAAGCTAAGCAGAAATGAGATCCTCCTAGTTGGGATAATTCATACATTCTGACTCTCGGAGAGCCTGGAAGAGGATCCGCGATTATCTCAGAGGGACAGTCTGGCCATGTTTTTAAAGAAAAGAAAAGTGCTGGCTTAAGCAAACATTTTGAGGCGAGGTCCTTTCTCAAAAAAAAAAAAAAAAATCAAAGAAAGTATTATCTAGACTCTATGAAGAACAGTAGACATAGCTATTCTAGAAGGTTCTGCACCCCATGAAACCCATCCATTAACCGTGACAGAGAGGAGCTCACTGACCTGCCCCATGTTGACATCCTTTTATTCCCACCTGTCAACCTTACACAGTGGCCATCATGCCCTGGGAAGGAAAACTCTGTCTTTTTGAACCACTGGTACTAGCTTTCACAGAGTGAACACACCATCATTGTTCTTGGTGAGTGTTTTTCCTATAGCCAATTAAAATCCTGTTTTGCAATTATTTGCTGCTAAAGCACCAACAAGACGAAGTTATGCAAATACAAAACTTAAATGATCCCTTAACATAAGGCAATAAAGACACTTAAACACAGTGACTTCTTTACTAAAAAATAAACACTGCATTCGAACAAGGAGCCGATTTAAAGCAGTTTATAATGAATTAGCTAGGTCATTTTCAAAACAAAATTAAGCTAGAGTGATTCATTAGGCATCTGCTCGTCAGAGGATAAGGAGGCATTTAAAAGTGTGGGTCCTAGTTAGTTTTTAAGTCTCATTCATTTGCTATCATCTCAATCCATAATCACTGGAAAATCAATGCAAGAAGAAAACAAAACTCCAGTGTCGCTGGGACGTCATGAAAACTTTCACTGGAATTCCGTTTGGTCCCTGTGCGGAGAGAACTTGGTGCTGTTGGCAGAGGTGTTGAGCTTACAAAACATCACTCACCTCTGGAAATAACTCTCACAGTTCTCAGAAACCACGTCATGAAACAGGCCCATCGTTTCCACCACCTGTCTTTTGATTTCACTGGAGCAGACGATGTTGTAGTCTGAGAGGAAATAGGAGGCCACGGCGATCAGAGCCTCCTTGGGCCAGCGACTGAACCAGTCCATTGTGCAGCCGGATATCAAGCCGGGGAATTTCAGGGAGCGGGCACGGAACTTCTCACCAACCTGCTCGTGGTAAAGTCAAAGGGCATCAGAAACAGAGGGAGTGCCAGGTTGGCTGGAGAGGGAGGGATAGGTTTGGGGCCAGCAGCCTCACATCCCAAGCTTATGCAAGAAAAATGTAGTGACACATAAATTCAGTGCTTAGGGCTGAAGAGATTGCTTACTGGCTAAAGGCACTTGCCTGCAAAGCCGAAGGACCCAGGTTTGAATCCCCAGGACTCACGTAAGCCAGATGCTCAAGGTGGCACATGTGTCTGGAGTTCGTTTTCAGTGGCTGGAGGCCCTGGCACACCCATTCTCTCTATCTGCCTCTCTCTCTCTCTCTCTCAAAAATTAATAAATAAAAATAAATTCAGCATTTAGATAAGGAAGGTTATCACCCTCCATCTTTCCTGCCCTGGGACCATGTGTGCAGTCCAGTGTTGGGAGTCTAGGAATGGCATCCTGTGAGGAAAGTGGTAAGCTGATGAAAGAGAACTTTTTTTTCCCTTTAATTTATTTATTTATTTATTTATTTATTTATTTATTTATTTATTTATGCAAGGTAGAGTTTTGCTCTAGCCCAGACTGACCTAGAATTCACTATGTAGTCTCAGAGTGGCCTTGAACTCCTGGCGATCCTCCTACCTCTGCCTCCCAAGTGCTGGGTGCATGTGCCACCATGCCCAGCTCAAAAGGGAACACTTGGGGAGAGAGGACCAGGACAGGACACCATGGTGAGTGCCGGGAGCTGAAGGAGCACGCGCTTATTCCAACGAAGGAACTCAGGGGAGCCTGCACAAGCTTTCTCCAAATATCTGGAAAACTTTTTTTTTTTTTATGTGGGAGAGAGATCAGCTTCATTTTATAAGGCTGACAGAAGCAGAGGAGAAAAGTGTAGAGAGACATAAATTGATTATAAGGAAGAGTCCTGACCACCCTGGTGTCAGAACGAAGCAGGCTGTCTTGTGAGTGAGAGCAGAACACAGTAGAACTTTCCTTAAGTGTACTTTGGAACGCAGAATGGGACTAACCTGGCCCAGGAATTGGTCTTTTATTTTAATTAACTAAAACTTGAGGGCTGGAGAGATGGCTTAGTGGTTAGGGCGCTTGCCTGCAAAACCAAAGGATCCAGGTTCAACTCTCTCCCCCTCTTTCTCTCTCTCAAATAAATAAATATATTTTTAAAAAAACTTGAAATGCCACACGTGGCTAAAGGCTACTATATCAGACAGTATCTATTGGACAGTATTCAAGAATGTTGAAACTCTAACCTACGCTAGGGATGCTCTACATGGTATGTCTGTATTGGAGATAGAGCTGAATGAGAGATTTCAGCACCAAACTTCTTGTCATTTAAACAGTATACCTCTCCTGTTAATTCATGACAATAGTAGGTTCTCCCAGTAGTCTTGTTTTTTATTAGACTTGAAAAAAATATATCTTTAATTTATTTGAGTGAGAGAGGCAGAGAAAAAGAGTCAGACACAGAGGAAGAGAATAGGCGTGCCAGGGCCTCCTGCCATTGCAAATGAATTCCAGAGGCATGTACCACATTGTGCATCTGGCTTTACATGGGTACTGGGGAATTGAGCCCAGGCTGTCAGGTTTTGCAAGCAAGTACCTTTAAATGCTGTGCCATCTCCCCAGGCCTTATTACACTTTTTATGGAGTTTTTCTCATATATGAACATACTATAAATTGATCATAATCCCTTCCCATTACCTTCTTTGGCCTGCTCTCCCTACTCCCATTAAACTGAGCCCTTTCTTCTTCCCACCTAGTCCCTCTTCTGTTTTGATCTCTGTCTCTCTCTTTACCTCTCTCTCTCTCTCTCTCTCTTGGCCTCATCCACCATCCATATCAAAGTGTTGATAGGATCAATATTACAATTACATAGATTACTTCTCTGGTGTGACATTTTTTTTTTAAATGTTTTTTGTTACTTTTTTATTTATTTGAGATCAACAGAGAGAGAAAGAAGCAATTAGAGAGAGAGAGAGACATTGGGCGTGCCAGGGCCTCCAGCCACTGCAAACGAACTCCAGACGCGTGCGCCCCCTTGTGCATCTGGCTAATGTGGGTCCTGGGGAATCGAGCCTCGAACTGGGGTCCTTAGGCTTCACAGGCAAGCGCTTAACCGCTAAGCCATCTCTCCAGCCCTGGTGTGACATTTTTAATTTAATTAATTAATTTATTTGACAGAGACAGAGAGAGAGAGAAAACAGGTGTGCCAGAGCCTCTAGGCACTGTAAACGAACTCCAGACATAGGTACCACCTTGTGCATCTGGGTTATGTAAGAACTGGGGAATAGACCCTGGGTCCTTAGGCTTCGCAGACAAGTGCCTTAGCTGCAAAGCCATCTCTCTAGCCCTCTGGTATTTTTGCTAAAAAAAAAAAAAAAAAAATCCTTGTCTCATTGAATTAAAATTAATTCTTTCACTGATCTCAATTAACCAAAAATCTCATTCCCCAGGGTGATCATCAAAAATAGTCATATTCTGGTTATATGAATTCTGATCATATGAATATTCTAATAGGGATATCTCACCAGAGAAGGTAATCTGTGTAAACTCAGTTTAAAAATATTTTACTTATTTATTTGAGAGAGAGAAAGAGGCAGACAGAGAGAATGGGTGCGCCAGGGCCTCCAGCCACTGCAAACAAACTCCAGATGCCTGTGTCACATGCTGCGTCTGGCTTACATGGGTACTGGGGAATCGAACCTGGGTCCTTAGGCTTCGCAGGCAAGTGCCTTAACTGCTAAGCCATCTCCCCAGCCCCTAAACTCAGTCTAAAGCAGTAACTCCTCCTAGATGAAAACATCAGGACTCACTGGGGAAAAGCAGAGAACAACGTGCAAGTTCCTCCTGGACCTTGAGATGAAGTACTCGTAGAGGTTATCAAAGGTAGGGGGATGGCGAGGCAGCTCCCTCTTCATTACCGATATCAGGCTCTGGGTGATTTCGTCCATCTCATCTCGGGCAAACAAATTGGAGATCTGTGAGGAACAGACCAGCAGTGTTGAAGTCCTCCTATCTGCGCGGTCCTACGCAGGCAGGCTTCCCTGAGGTGCCTGCGCACGCCATCCTGAAGGGGGAGCATGCTGCATAGGGGACCCTCCATGACAGTGCTGGATGCTTGCATGGGGGTTCCTCTAGACTCCTCTTGTTTTGTTTGTCCTGGTAGGGTCTCACTCTAGCCCAGGCTGACCTGGAATTCACCATGTAGTCTCAGGGTGGTCTCAAACTCACAGTGATCCCGGTACCTCTGCCTCCCGAGTGCCGGGAATAAAGGCGTGCGTCATTGCACCCGGTTTTAGACTCATCACCTTTACTGATGGAGGCGAGTGTCCTTATCAAGCTGTTGCAATACCCTCAGCCATGAGTAGAGCAAAGGCTGAGGCCCTTCGGTGCTTCTAGTGAAGCGGCGAAGATGGGTGGTCACGGGAGTGCGGATAGAAGCAATACCCAAAGCAGTGGCCCAGGCACCCATGCAGTTCTTTCAACCATTCCAAACTCCTGGCTAGTAAACAGGCACACAGGGACTCTGCTTCCCACAAAATGCAGGACCAAACTGAAGAGCCAACAGGCCAATAGGGGCCTGTATTTAAAGACAGCACAAAGAAAGTCTGGAGGTAGGCATCCTTCATTTCACACACATTCAAATACAAAAACAACAAAAATGAAAGCTACTAAATCTCACATGTTGACTCTCATTTCTCAATCAAGAATGCAAGCAGGGGGCTGGAGGGATGGCCTTAGCAGTTAAGGCGCTTGCCTGAGAAGCTAAAGGACCCCGGTTCAATTCCCCAGGACCTAAGTAAGCCAGATGCACAAGGGGGCGCACACGTCTGGTGTTCATTTAGCAGTGGCTGGAGGCCCTGGCGTGCCCATTCTCTCTCTCCCTCTCTCCCCCTCCCTCTTTCTCTGTCAAATAAATAAATATAATAAAATATTTTTTTAAAAGAATACATGCAGGGCTGGAAAGATGGCTTAGCAGTTAAGGCGCTTGCCTGCGAAGCCCAAGGACTCAGGTTTGATTCTCTAGGTCCCATGTAAGCCAGATGCACAAGGGGCACACACATCTGGAACTCGTTTGCAGTGGCTGGAGGCCCTGGCGTGCCCATTCTCTCTCTCTCTCTCCCTCTGTCTCAAATAAAAATAAATAAATAAATAAAAAGAATGTGTGCAAAATGGCCTCACTTCTGTAAAGCCAGTGCTTTTCTGAAACAAACAGAATTCACGTTCCTGCTCCTCCCTGGTTGAGACCCACCTCCCCGGAAGAGAGCAAGTTGTTGAGGTATTCCAGAAACGCTTCATCCTTGATCTCGTTGTCCGTGAAGATGAACGTGATGCCTTTCCCCTCAGCCCCCGCCACCTTGTACAAAGCCTTCAAGTCGTCTATAAGGTTGTTCACGTTGTAAGACCTACAAAGGAAGTATCAAGGAATTTCAATTTTTATTTATTTTATTTATTCATTTATTTATTTATTTTGGTCTTTGGAGGTAGGGTCTCACTCTAGCCCAGGCTGACCTTGAATTCACTATGGAGTCCTAGGCTGGCCTCGAACTCATGGTGATCCTCCTCCCTCTGCCTCCCGAGTGCTGGGATTAAAGGCGTGCGCCACCACGCCTGGCTCAATTTTTAAAAATAGGGCTAGAGAGATGAATCAGTGGTTAAGGTGCCTGCCTGCAGAGCCTAATGGTCTGAGTTTGATTCCCACCTAAGGCCACATGCACAAAGTCGCACATGCATGTTGGGCCCCACTTGCAGCAACTGGAGGCCCTATTCTCTCTGTCTCTCTTCTCTCTCTCCTTGCAAATAAAGAAATAAAAATATTTTTAAATACTTTATTGGGCTGGAGAGGTAGCTCAGCAGTTAAAGCACTTGCCTGCAAAGCCTAATGACCTGGGCTCAATTTCTGAGTACTCACATAAAGCCAGATGCACAAATTGGCACATGCACCTAGAGGCTGTTTGCAGTGGCTAGAGGACCTGGCATGCCCATTCTCTTTCTCTCTTTTCTCTCCTTGCAAATAAATTAATTTTAAAAAATTTAATACTTTTGGGCTGGAGAGATGGCTTAGCAGATAAGCACTTGCCTGTGAAGCCTAAGGACCCCGGTTTGAGGCTCAATTCCCTAGGACCCACGTCAGCCAGATGCACAAGGTGACACATGCATCTGGAGTTTGGCTGGAGGCCATGATTGCACCCATTCCCCCCTCCCCCCCTCTCTCTCGCTGCCTCTTTCTCGGTCTGTCACTCTCAAATAAATAAATAAAATATTTTTAAAAATTTTAATACTTTTATTTATTTGTGAGCAAAGGGAGAGAGATTGGGTGTGCCAGAGCCTCTTGCTGCTGCAAATGAACTCCAGACACATGCACTGCTTTGTGCGTGTCTGGCTTTACACGGGTAACCACTGAACAATCTCCCCTGCCCCTAAATGCTTTTTTAAAAAATATATAGTCACCATTTATCTCAAGGCATAGTAATCACCTATGATAAGTGGAGCAAAACCTGTGAGGGGCTGAGAGCTGCAGAGCTGCATGCTACTGTGGAGAACAAGCAGGCTGCATCTCACTTGAGAGGTGACAAGTGGGGAATTTACCAGAAACAATCCACCAAGAGTCATGAGAGCAGGAAGGTGAACTCTTAACCCCCTGCGATCCAACAGTCCTTACCAACAGATGCCGCCCACGTGAACGAATGCCTAATTTCTAAAACTGAGCTGAAATCTGGATGAATCACAATAAATTATGAATAAAATTAGTGATAAATTATACATGGTCACCGCAACCCAAGTAGCTAGCCTGCAGAAACAGATCCATTATGCAATTTGGCACAGGTAACAGAAATGCCATAATGAGAGGGCCACCAGAGAAGATCTTGCTTTGTTGTTCCATTTTTCTCTTCTGTTCCATTATCGTCAAGTGGAGATCGTGACATACAACAATAAATCAAGCCATGCATGGTGGCGCAGGCCTTTAATCCCAGCTAGGCAGACGTAGGAGGAGAGCTGAGAGTTCGAGGCCACCCTGAGACTGCAGAGTGAATTCCAGGTCAGCCTGGGCTACAGTGGGACCTTACCTCGAAAAACTAGAAATAGGGCTGGAGAGATGGCTTAGCGGTTGAGCGCTTGCCTGTGAAGCCTAAGGACCCTGGTTTGAGGCTCGATGCCCCAGGACCCACGTTAGCTAGATGCACAAGGGGATGCAGGCGTCTGGAGTTTGTTTTCAGTGGCTGGAGACCCTGGCATGTCCATTCTCTCTCTTTCTCTCTATCTACCTCTTTCTCTCTCTGTCTGTTGCTCTCAAATAAATAAAAGTAAACAAGATTTAATTTTTAAAAAAAAAAACAGAGAAAGATAAATAAAGCAGACATTTTCTGAAGTATTTGACGTCAAGGACAATGGAGAAACCTCATTATAGAAGGGGTGTTTACAGTACAAGTAGTAGGGAGGTTGGTGCAAGCCACAGGGTCTTTAAAACTGCAGCCAGACAATTTGCATATGTATATAGAAAATAATAACCTTTACTCCTCCCTCAGACTTTATGAGAGAATGAATTCTGGGTGGGCTGGAGCTAGCTCTAAGTTGTAAATGTGAAGGAGTCGTGGAGGAGGACCTCTGTGAGTGTGAGGTGAACAGAGATTTTTCAACTACCAAGAGCAGGAAACCTATAGGGGGAAAAAACGGTGATGAATTCAGCTTCCTAAGAAGCAGCAGGGCAATATCTGGGGAAGAGATATGAAATGCACATGCTAACTAGAGGACTTTTATTCCAGTTGCATCCAGAAAGAGTTTATACCTATCAATAAGAGGAAAAAAAAAAAAAAGACAAGCATGACAACCCAATTTTTAAAAATGAGCAAAAGTCTTGGGCAAATATTTCACAAAAGAGCTTATCTAAATGGCCAGTGAGAGACGAAAAAGGGGTCAGCATTAGTCACCATGTGCATAATGTTAGCTGAAACTCAATGAAATACCCTAACCAGTCAGGACATGGTGACACAGGCCTTTAAACCCAGCACTCAGGAGGCAGAGGTAGGAGGATGGATGTGAGTTCAAGGCCACCCTGAGACTACATAGTGAGTTCCAGGTCAGCCTGGGCTACAGTGAGAACCTATCATGAAAAAGAGAGAGAGAGAGAGATACCCTAACACTCTTGCCAGAATTCCCAAGTGGAAAAGATACAGCCAGCACAACAGGTAGACACCGATGAGGAGCAAGAGATTTGTGGACCATGGGCAGAGGTGTGAACCCAGACAGCCACCTTCTGGAACTTACACCTCGGCTGTACTAAAGCTGAATACGTGGGTACACTCGATATAGAAATTTTACCCCTACACGTATTCTCAGACACGTACAAGGACATTGCCTGCAGCATCATTTGTCACAAAGTAAGTATTCGTAAACAGCGCAGCACATAAGTCAACGGAGATCCTATAAGAGAAAGCACGTGGGAACGTCTGGCGCAGTAAGAGTGGGCAAAGCACCGCTCTATGGGGTGTCATGGGTGAACCCACAGGCACGGTGCAGGAACAGAAAAGTGACAGCAAACCAGGAGATGGCCTGGGGCTTAGAGCTAAAGCCGGGCATGATGGCGCACAGCCTTTAATCCCTGCACTTGGGAGGCAGAGGTAGGAGGATCGCCATGAGTTCAAGGCCACCCTGAGACTACAGAGTTAATTCCAGGTCAGCCTGGACCAGAGTGAGACCCTACCTCGAAAAACCAAAAAAGAAAAAAGAAAAGAAAAGTGACAGCAGTGGCTGGGGAGACGGCTCAGTGGTTAAAGGCGCTGGCTTGCAAAGCCTACTACTACTGGTCCTGGTTAGGTTCTTCAGTGCCCACGTAAAGCCACATGCACAAAGTGGCACATGTGTCTGCAGTTTGCCTGCAGCAGCTGGAGGCCCTGGCGCATCCATGCTTGTGCTCTGTCTCCAATAAGTAAATAAAAGTACTTAAAATAAAAGAAATGCAATACAAAAGAGCAGACCCTGTAAGAGTCAACCGAGAGAAAAGTCCAAAACTAGGCAAAACTACTCCATGGACTCAGGGGTTGGAACTTGGTTATCTGCGGGAGTGTAATGACTGAGATGGGACATAGAAAGAAGCAGTATAGCCAGGCGTGGTGGCGCACGCCTTTAATCCCAGCACTCGGGAGGCAGAGGTAGGAGGATTGCCATGAGTTTGAGGCCACCCTGAGACTACATAGTGAATTCCAGGTCAGCCTGGGCCAGAGTGAGACCCTACCTAGGAAAAAAAAGAAAGAAGAAATAAAAAAGCAATAGTATTTTAATTCTTTGCTGGTGGGCTGGCTCCATCAATATATATGCACTTTATGACACTCTTGATTTGTGTACATTTCCATATATTTTCCATAGAAACAAATATATGTATAAATATATATACACATATATATGTGTGTGTGTGTGTGTGTGTGTGTGTAGGTATAATATATATAATGCTTAAAAGTTACTTAAAAAGAAATACACCAAAAAATTAAAAAGAAAGAAATATACCCAAGTGTTACTTTTTTTTTTAAGTAAACATCAGCCTCAGCGAAATTATGAAAAACCTATCTTCACATTTCATCCCATCTTACCTACTTAATGTTATCTGGAATATTTGATACCCAGCAATAAAAGAAGCCAATCTTGAAAGACTCTGCTTTCCAGAACCACCAACACCCACCAGCAAGGCGTTCCCACAGGAAGTTCGGATTATTCGTGAAATCTGTTTTGAAATAAAAGGCTATGTGTTAGAAAAACGGAGGCAAATGTTGACATTTTCTTGCAGCAAAAGAGTCCAAGGTTTGACCACATGTTTCTAGACTACCTTACGGTTTTTCCTTGAAATCTTTAAATTAAAGTTTCATACTATTTTTATTTAATTCAATATCTTTGACCACCTCTGTTTGTAGTATACAGAACAGCACTAACTGGTTTTACTATATTCTATGCCACAACTATTCTGTGTGTGTGTGTGAAGAGTGGACTTTGTTACTTTTAGATTCAATGGATGATGATGATGCTGGGTTTTCCAATCTGCAGCAGACATGAGAAAAGACTGGTTACTATCCACTGTTACAAAGAGTCATAGAAGCACTCATCTCTACAACAAACACTGCCTCTGACTTATCTCTGCCTGTTTTTTTGTTTTGTTTTGTTTTTTCGAGGTAGGCTTCTCACTCAGGTCCAAGCTGACCTGAATTCACTATGTAGTCTCAGGGTGGCCTCGAACTCACAACAATCCTGCTACCTCTGTCTCCCGAGTGCTGGGATTAAAGGCGTGCACTACCACACCCGGCTACACAGAAACTTCTTTACAAAATCCCAAACCTACACAAACAGTAGGGATGAAGGGAAGACTTACGGAAGAGGCTGAACAAACCAGCCTTCTTATGTTGCTCCTCTGTGACTAATGTCCTCAGTCAAGGTAAGACTCAAATGGAGTCTTACTCAGACCATGTGAAGCCATGGCTCAAAAGCTATGTTTTGAATCACTAAGTCCATTATCATCACTAAGAATAACAGCTTTTTAATGCATGTTTTACAGGTGGCAGATCAGCATTCACATGCTTATAAATCATTCTCTCATATTTTTTAAAAAAATATTTTATTTATTTTCTATTTATGAGAAAGAGAGAGATTGGGCACACCAGGGCCTCTAGCCACTGCAAACGAACTCCAGACGCATGCGCCACCATGCGCAGCTGGCTTATGTGGGTCCTGGGGAATCAAACGTGGGTCCTTAAGACTTCGCAGGAAGCTCTATGACCACTAGTAGCCATGTCTCCAGCCCATACTCTCATATTTCATACTGTGTCATTCACTTACATGGTTTTGCACTTAAAGAGTCTCAGGTCCCAAGTCCTCATTGTGGCGAGTGGGCTTTTTTATTAAAATCATGCGCATGTGTGTGATTTGCATGCACGTGTGCACATTGATGTGTGCATGGGCACACGTGTGTGCAGTGCATGCGTATGTGCATGTGAAAGCCAGAGGTCGGCATCAGGTGTCTTCCTCAATCACCCTGCACCTTATTTTTGGAGACAGGGTCTCTTGTTGAATTTGGAGATCAATCTGGCTGCACTAGCTAGTCAACTGGCCCCAGGGATCCTCCTGTCTCTGTCTCCCCGGTGACAGGCTCACAGCTGCGCCTCCACCACATCCAGCTTTTACATGGGTGCCAGGGAACCAAACGCATGTCCTTGTGCCAGTAAACCAGGCACTTTGTCAACTGAGCCATCTCCCTGGCCCTGATGTGGTGGGCTTTAATGATTACCCACGGAACGTGTGCATGGTGTGGAAATCTTAAGACATGGAGAATCTCACCGTCCTCTGTCTCCTCTTCAGCAAACCTCCATCCACCCAGTGATGGCTTCCTGGAAGAACTGCGTTTCAGCCAACCAAGCGTGTAAGAGTACAGTGTGTTCTAGAGCTCTCAGGATTGCATCACACCATGATCTTTTGTGGGGTGCTCCTTCTAAAGGGCTTTCATTTTCCCCATGTGGCCTCTACCCCTGCGTGTTTGTCCATAATGTCCTCCCACCACAAAGCTCACACGGTGGACGGCATCATCTTTACCTCCACGGGGCAGCAAGACTTAATTCCAGCAAGAGACATTTCCTCCCAGAGTTCTCTAGTTCCCTTTTGACTAAGTAAAAGTTGGCACTCTGACTCAGCATGCCAAGCGCTCTGTGCGTTTAAAAAAAAAACAACAACATCTATTTCCCTTGGAAACCGTTGGCTGCTGAGAGCTGGATTCAAGTAAGCCTTTGTTTTCTGAGACGAAACAAGCCAGCCCAACCCACGGCAGGACAGTGGTCCTCTGGGCCCCCTCCTAGGGGCTGTCCAGCCTCTCACAGCAAGTTTACCGATGAAACACATACTGTGCTTCAATGCTATCTATTTCTACCAGGGAAGAATCACCAGTGAGAACCTTAATGAGATGAGTCATTGCGTCTTTGAAAAACACCAGGTCAAGAGATGTTCCTCTGATAATCTCATTGAACTGCCTCTGGTAAAACTGCAGTTTCTCCGACAGAAACTCAAAGGATGGAACCTACGGGAGAAAAAGATAATTTTTAAGATCCAAACATGTCCTTTAACATCACAGCTGTAAAGACGCACAAAAGTCATCATTAAAGAACACTGTTTTGAACCTAGACGTCTGTCACGTATCAGCTTATTCCTGGTCGTTTCTTCCCGCAGAGGCCTGAGTCTTGACTACCTTACGTGGCTTCCAGCACAAAATCCTTCCTGGTATTTCTCTTTGCACTAAGTCTTATCCATACGAATCATTTGCCACGAAGCAAATGATCTTTCTTTGTGTTCAATCTGCTTTATAGCTTTTTTAAAAATACATAAAAGTCGTGCACTGCTTATGCAACCAAATCCACAAGTTTGTTTCCTGAAGCAAAAACTCGCCCGCTTTGTTTTGCAAATTACCCTTTCCCGTTTAATTCGTGGTTTCATTTGCACTTTACAGTTACCCTGTCATGTGACCATTCTTGTTTTTTCAAATCCTTTTGAGGCCTTCTCTCAAATGTCATTAAGCCTGTCTATTAATTTAGGAAGAATGATGTATTTCCATTCAATCAACTGAAGTTTTATCATGCTAATAACTAGACATTATTATCTAGGAATCACTGTTGTTGAATGAAATACATTCACGTTACATTTTTTACCTTGGGATTGTTGATAAAGATTGACAAACCTTCTCTACAGGGCAAGAGAGAAAATAGTTTAGGTTTGGTGGTCCACATTATTTTTTAAAATATTTATTTATTTATTCATTATGAGATATATATGTGCATATATATATATATATATAGAGAGAGAGAGAGAGAGAGAGAGAGAATGGGCACGCCAAGGCCTCTAGCCACTGCAAACAAACTCCAGATGCATGAGCCACCATATGTATCTGGCTTACATGGGTTCTGGAGACTTGAACCTGGGGCCTCAAGCTTCTCAGGCAAGCTCCTTAACTGCTAAGCCATGTCTCTAGCCTGGCCCACACTATTTTTGTTACAATTAACAATTAGTCTACTTTGCCCTTCCAGAGCAAAGCAGCCCAGACAAATGATAAAACAGATAAAAAGTAAAACAAACTGACCAGGCTGTGTTTCAATAAAACTTTATTTGGGGGCTAGGGAATGATAGTTCAGCAGTTAAAAGTGCTTGGCTTGCAAAGCCTTTTGGCCCAGGTTGAATTCCCCCAGTACCTGTATTCCCCAGATGGAATTTGTTTGCAATGGCAAGAGGCCTGGGCATGTTCATATTCACACCCGGCCCCTCATAAACAAAAAAATTTCCTTTAGTAGGATGGTTAAACTTACTTGTCAATTTGCCTGGGTTTAAAATCACCATGGGGGAAAAAAAAAATCTCTGTACATATCTATCAGTAATTTGAGGCTTTTTCTTATTTTGTATTAATAAACTATTTTCATCACTTTGTTGAGTTGCCTACAATTTTCAGAGTAATATTGAACAAAGTGGTGACAGTAAGGATTTTTTTTAATATCTGACCTGAATGATATTGTTCTAAATTTCTGTTGAATGTGTGTGCATGTGTGTTCACATGCGTGTGAGTGTGCATGTGTATGTGCATGTGTAGGCCAGAGGTTGACATTAGGTTTTCTCCTCCACTTCTTTTTTCTGAAGCAAGGTATCTCTCTTGAATCCAGAGCTCATGGATTTGGCCAGTCTAGCTAACCAGCTTGTCCCAGGATCCCGAGTCTGCCTTCTGCGTACTGGGATTACAAGTGACTGCCACAGCCACCCAGCATTTATTTGGGATCTGAGGATCCAAACTCTGCCCTTACACTTGCACAGAAAATGTTTTACTCAACAATCCATCTCTCCAGCCTGTTTCTGAAATGTTTTCTTTAATATTATTTATTTATTTGAGAGAGGATGGGCGTGCCAGGGGGCCTCCAGCCAATGCAAACGAACTCCAGACACATGTGCCACCTTGTGTATCTGGCTTATGTGGGTCCTGGGGAATCAAACCAAGGTCCTTTAGCTTCGCTAAACTAAGCCATCTCTCCAGCCTGTTTCTGAAATGTTTTAAAGGGACTAGCTTACTTGACATATGCCCATAAATAATCTAGAAGGTCCAGCATCTACTCATTGAACTCGGGTATAGCAAAAGCTCTAGTGGTCTGAGTGGTTGTGAAGACTCTATAAAGAGATGGCGACAAATACCATTTCATAGACTTTGGGCACTTCAAACAGCGTGTCTTCGGGTTCATCCCCCGTAGGTTCGGGCATGTCACGGAGAAAATCCACAAAGTACGGTTCGGGAAGAATGCACGACGCTATGTCCGAGCCCATGTTTTCTTCAACGGCGCGATTGAGTTGGACGTTAAACCACTGCTCATCTTCAGGGGTTATGAACCTGAACAGAAAGGCACTTGTGAGAAGACCGAACATGAAAGTGTCTTTTCTAAGCAAGCTTTTTTATTTTCATTTATTGAAGAGAGAGAGAGAGAGAGGGAGGAAGGGAGGGAGGGAGAGAATGGGCACAACAGGGCCTCTAGCCACTGCAAATGAACTTCAGATACATGCGCCACCTTGTGCATCTGGCTTATGTGGGTCCTGGGGAATTGAACCTGGGTCCTTAGTCTTCACAGGCAAGTGCCTTAACCACGAAGTCATCTCTCCAGCCCTCTAAGCAAGCTTTTAAAAATATTTATTTATTGAGAGAAAGAGAGATTGAGAGAGAGAGTATGAGTGTGTGTTGGTGCACCAGGGCCTACAAACTCCAGATTCATGGGCCACTTTGTGTATCTGGCTTTACGTGAGCACTGAGGAACCAAACCTGTGCCATTCAGGCTTTTCAAGAAAGTGCCTTTAACCACTGAACCATGTTTCCAGCCCTGCAAGTCTCTTTTCTAAGCCAGTGTGGTCACTCATCCCAAACCGGCACCTTCCTCACCTCAGGAGAGGGAAATGCTACATTCTGTGCTTGGCCTACATGGACTCAATGGTGTCTAAGAGCTACGACAGGAATGCAGATGTGACAGTCAGAAACAGGCACGTGTCCTCATTCTGGGTTTACACACAGTATATGAAGGTCTTTCCCAGACTTACAATGTCACAGAGAGATGATGGGAGGAAGGGCACCAACACGGGAGGAGTCCCACCTATGCCTGAGTTGCCACACGACACGCTTTACGACTCCGTGAGACTGACGTGGCGGTCTACAGATTACAGATGAAGCTGGAGCTCAGAAGGATGACTGTATTTAATTTTAGTGGGTTGAAATGGGATTTCCACAGAGAGGTCACTATCTTTAGAACTTATACACAACTAAAATTTGCTGCTGTTATCAGCTCTGATGGTGTGGTGATTCATAAAGATGGAATTACTGCAGTTGTACTTGTGTGAATTGGCAGAGCCTTTTTTTTTTCTTTTTCTTTTTTTGGTTTTTTGAGGTAGGGTGTCACTCTGGCCCAGGCCAACCTGGAATTCACTACAGAGTCTCAGGGTGGCCTCGAACTCATGGCGATCCTCCTACCTCTGCCTCCCGAGTGCTGGGATTAAAGGCGTGCGCCACCACGCCTGGCCTTGGCAGAGCCTTTTTTAAGGTGACTGGCAAGTGGGAAACGCCACCCACACTTGAGTGAAAAAAAAAAACAAGAATAAATCCAGGGGCTGCAGAGATGGCTCAGCAGTCAAGGCACTTGCCTGCAAAGCTTAAGGACCCAGGTTCGATTCCCCAGTACCCACATAAATGCACAGATGCACAAAGTGGTGCATGCGCTTAGAGTTAGTTTTGAAGTGGCTAGAGGCCCTGGAGTGCCCATTCTCTTTCTCTATCTGTCTCTTTCTCTCTCTGCATAGATGATAGATAGACAGACAGATAGATGATAGATGGATGGTAGATAGAAGATAGAATGAATGAATCTAGGAATACGGCCCGCGTGCTGCCCTGGTCACCTGTCTGCAATCACTCTGTTGCATTCGTGTTTGAACAGTGACATGAGCACAGGAAGCGATTCACACTCCTCGGCTTTGATGGTCAGCATTCCTTGCCAAATTCTGGAAAGATCTCGAAGATTGAAGATGTAATGAAATTTAGAAGGCGTGGGCAGCATCTTGGTCTAGATATCAGAAAAAGAAGGTGGTGCTCTCCGTTACATTCCCAGCTAAGACAAGGAGTAGAAGAGACGTCTGAGGACCAGTCTATCTTGTAGCTAGTCTTTTACATGAAAACCAGTGAGCAAGTAAATCAAATCACGCTTATGCTGTGATCACAGCACTGACAGGAAAAAAAAAAAAACACACATCATAAATAAGCCGACATAACATTCCAAAGGCCATGAGTCCTTGAATGGGATGGACTTCAGAGTAATGCAAGAGTGACAGATTCCAACACCTTGCTCGACCACCGTCAATCAGCTCTGAGCAAGTCCTTTTATTGTAAATTCTTAAGAACTATGTGAATTGTTGGGAAAAATCATTCTTACAGTTAACGTTACTAACACATATGTACGTGTGTGTGTGTGTGTGTGTGTGTGTATATATATACACACTCATGTGTATATGTATGCAAATCTGTCATAACAAAAATTGAATGCAAGCTGGCTATCATGCTAACAAATATAGTGAGTGGTCATTTCTAAAGTCAAGTACGACTATCTTCTAGATATGGCTCTGTGTAGGGTCATAGCTCTATCTCCATAACATAAATACATCTTCATATCATAACTATGTCTCCACATCATAACCTGGATTCCACTACAGGATACAACTCAATAGCACTCGTGTTCATATACACGTGTCTATAGTAAGTTCACAGGTAAGACTGTCAGAGCACCGAAACAGTGTTTGGCCTTGTTAATTTGTTCACTATTTCTAGCAACTTCTAGCATATATAAAAGCAAGGCTACAATGCTTTGTTCTCCAAAGAGATCAACTTGAGCTGCTATCAGTGTAGAAAGCTTTTCTGGCAGTATATAAAGGTCATGAGCGGGTTCTAGTCTCTTTTTGAAAATTAAACCACCACCAATCTAATGATTTAGAGCAAATGCCTCTATACATACAATACGCCTTTTCTATGTTGAAAAGGTACTTTATGGAGTCTATTTTTTTGGTTTTTATTTTTATTCATCTATTTGACAGAGAGAGAAAGAGGCTGATACAGAGAATGGGCACACCAGGGCCTCTGGCTACTGCAAACGAACTCCAGACAAGTGTGCTACCTTGTGCATCTGGCTTACGTGGGTCCTGGGGAAATGAACCTGGGTCCTTGGGCTTTGCAGGCAAGCACCTTAACTGCTAAGCCATTTCTCCAGCCTGAGTCTGTAACTTTTACACTCTAATTTGGCTCAGTGGATAAGAATGCTTATTGCTTAAGTATGAAGGCCCAAGAGGACCTGAGAAGGTCCAAATTCAGTTCCCCAGCACCCACACGAACAGCTGGCCCGGGCCCATGCATGTCTGTAACCCTAGTCCAGTAGGGAGCAGAGACCAGAGAATCACCAGGCTCACTGACCAAAAGGAATAGTTTCAGATTAAGGGAGAGAGTACATCCCAAAGAAATATACCAGTAAGTGACAGAGGAAGGCAGCCGACATTCTCCTATGACTTCTGCACACGCACGCGTGCACACACACACACACACACACTCAAACACACCACACATCTCACACTGTACCACACATACCCTGGGATAACTGTTGCTTGTTTAGAACAATGACTTGTACAGTGAATGACTTCCATCAGGTCACTAATTCCCACCCCACCTCCAACAAACACATGAGGCTTCGAATCTCGGGGAGCTGAGCCTATCCGGAAAATCACTCAGTCAATAAACACGTGTGTGTCCTATGTGGTTTGGTGGCGGGAGGGAGCCAGGCACAGAGTGACAAGTGAGTCTAACACGTGGAACAGCAGAGTGCTCATTTCAGCAAAATTCTGGTTCCTCTCAGAGGTCACGGCCCGTGTACGATAATACCTCATACATATGGAAAACATCATTCAGTCAAATATTCACTCCCTGGGAGGAAAAGGTGTCCTAAATCCATTTGAGCACCTAATTTGTCTCTTCCAACAAACGTTACTTACAGTGGGTGACGCTGTGATAACTTACTGAGCCACAAGGGGAAAATGAGGTTGAAGAACAGGTGATATTAAAAAAAAAAAAAAAAATTAGGAGGCCTGCTGAAGATGTGGCTCGGTGGGTAGAGTGCTTGCCTAGCATGCATGAGGCCCCACGTTCAAATCTCCAGTACCACGTAAACCAGGCACTTGCAAAGTAGAGGCAAGAAGATCAGGAGTTCAAGGGCACCCTTAGCTACATAGTGAGTTCAAGGGCAGTCTGGGCTACATGAGACCCTTTCTCAAAAAAATATTTTTAAGATAAATAAATAAATAATGTAGTGGGGGGAGCTGGAGAGATGGCTCAGCTGTTAAGGCACTTGCCTGCAAAACCTACCGATGCGGGTTTGATTCCCCAGTACCCCTGTAAAGCCAGATGCACAAACGGGCACGCATCTAGAATTTGTTTGCAGTGGCTGGATGCCCTGAGAAGCCCATTCTGTCTGTCTGTCTCTCTTCTCCCTACCTCTCTCTGCTTGCAAATAAACAAATAAACAAAAATATTAAACCACTGAAAACAAAATAAGAAGAAATTAATTAAAATAACACTCTAATTGCATACCTTTGTCCACTGCCATAGCACTCTGCCCACGGAGACTAAATTCCCAACCATGTTACATATCTCAGGTTTGAATTTTCTGCAAGGGTCAAAGTAGCCACAGCCAATAATTCCTGGGAAGCAAACAAGATTGAAAGGTGTAAGTTTACTCAGTGGTTACAAGGTACACGCTTATCCCGATGGATAAATCATGACAAGATTGAATGTACAGGAGTGCTTAGAATTTTCTCTCGGGAGTGAGCAGTGGCCTAAGCCAAACTTAGTGATAACGATAAAATATGTCATATATTGGCTCATTAAACCTCCCAACATCCCATAACAAAGGATGTGTACTAGATACGCCTTTTATTATCACAGTCCCTATTTTAACAGGCAAGCTGTAAAATGACCATGCGCGCAGACCGTGAATATGGGTGAAGCTTACATTTGAACCTAGGTCACCTGGTGTCTATAAAACAGAGTCTATATAACACTCTCTTGGGAAGTGGAGGCAGGAAGATCAGAAGTTCAAGGCCAGCTTTAGCTACATGGTGAGTTCAAAGTCAGCCTGGGCTGCACGAGACCCTGTCTCAAAAACAACTTTTTTTAAATAAATAAATAACCACATTTACATGAAGCATATGAGAGCTGGAAAGGCTACAGGTGACTTCGTTGTCAGAGAGAAAGAGATTTTAGGCCCACACAGGCAAAGCAGATTGCTCACGGTCACACAGACAGGACCTACGTCTCCTGACCTGCAGTCAGTGTGACTGACAGCTCCTCCCTCAGACAGGACTGGCTTTGTTTATAGACGACTGGTTTTTGTGTATTTTTTTATGGTCTCTCAACTTTTATTTATTTGCAAGCAGAAGGAGATAAGAGAGACAGACAGAGAGAATGGGTGTGCCAGGGCCTCTGGCCACTGCATACCAACTCCAGATGCATGTACCACTTTGTGCATCTGGCTTGATGTGGGTACTGGGGAATCAAACCCGGGTCATTAGGCTTTGCAGGCAAGTGCCTTAATCGCTGAGCCATCTCTCCAGCCTCTGGATTTTGTTTATTTTTATTTACTTATTTGCTGTGGTATTAGGGGTTGAGGTACTAGGAATTGAACCTAAGACTTTACTCATGTTAGATAAGCATCCCAAGTTCTTTTCTTTTTGTTTTTTCATTTGGAGGCAGGGTCTCACTAAGCTGTGCAGGTTAGCCATGAACTTGTGACCCTCTCACCTCAGCCTCCTGAGTAGCTGGGATTACAGGCCTGTGCCACCCACCAGGTGTGGTTTGTAGATGATTCTTTTGTTTTTTGAGGTAGAGTCTCACTCTAGCCCAGACAGACCTATGTATTGACTATATAGTCTCAAGCTGGCTTCAAACTCACGGTGATCCCTCTACCCCAGCCTCCCGAGTGCTAGGATTAAAGGCATGCGCCACCACACCTGGCTAGAATATTCTTAAAGTCTTTGACTCAGACTGCAAAAAGAGATGTGCTTTTCTCCACTGTGTCTAACATGCTTGCATGTGGGCGTGATCTCTTTCTTCACAGGAGTGTGAATGCGAGAACCTGCTCAGAGACCCAGAGCAGGTTCACGAAGGGTCACGCACACTGAAGACACCGGGGTTCGTGCACACACACGGTAGAGGAGGTGCCCTGGAGAAGCACGAAGTCGTCCTCCAGAGTCCTGGGTGGCTGTGCTGGACGCCCGGAAGGCCCTTCCTGAGATCCTCTGTGCCAGAGTTCCACCCGCCTGTGGGCCGCGCGTATGGTAAGACGCACAGATTCTGGGGTCAGAAGGCAGGGTTTGGTGCCACACTCTCAGCGCGGGCAAGATGGCCTGGCCTGGGCAGTTACCTCACTCCACATGGCCTCCCTTTCTGGTCTGTTTGTTTGCCAAAATAAATCCTTCCTTCCTTAAGAAAACAAAAAGTGTTATTCTATGAGCTCTCCTGTGTAATTCTTCTGGTCTATGTATACAAAATGAACTATAGATGGAATAAGCAACTCTGGAAGACAAGAAGTACATAACATTCAGAGGAAAATATAGGCATTTTAGTTATCTTCTCATAGCTAGAACAAAACACCCAACAAGAACCAGTCTAGGCCTGGAGAGATAGCTTAGTGGTTGAGTGCTTGCCTGTGAAGCCTAAGGAACCCGGTTAGAGGCTTGATTCCCCAGGACCCATGTTAGCCAGATGCACAAGGGGGTGCACGCATCTGGAGTTCGTTTGCAGTGGCTGGAGGCCCTGGCGTGCCCATTCTCTCTCTCTCTCTCTCTCTCGGTCTGTTGCTCTCAAATGAATAAATAAGAATAAACAAAAAAAAATCAGTCTAGTTGGAAAAAAAGAAGAGCTTCAGTGGGGGGGGGGGCTTGCAAGGGGAAAAGGGGCAGGTGGTAGGAGCGAATTATGATCATGCTATGTTGTTTATCTTTATGGAAGTTGTCAACAAAAAAAAGTTTTTAAAAGTCAGTCTAAGGGAAGGAGCATTTATTTCAGCTTATAGTTCCAGGCTGTTGTCCATCATGGTGGAGGAGGCATGACAGCAGAAGTTTGAGGCAGCTGAGCACAGTCAGCCCACTGTGAGGAAGCCGGGGCATGACGGACGCGAGCACTCAGCTCTCCCTCCTGTTTACTCAGTCCAAGACAGTAGCCCATGGAACCGCGCCACCCACGGTTAACGTGGGTCTTCCCACTTCAATTAACCTAAGCTGGGCAGTCCGGCAAGGTAGTTCTGGGTTCTGTCGAGTTAACAATCAATATCAACCATTGATCGCAATAGGCAAGCATCTGTTGGATGCCCGAGTAGAGAGGACTTCTTGGCTGAGACGCAGAAAGCCCAACCCACGAAGGGAGGCAGGGAAACTCGGTATGTACTGAGGAGAGAGTGGAGCTACTTGGGATGCGCCCACGCTCAACCACTTCACGCTCTCACTTATACCTTAATTTGCCAGAAGTTGTCATCTCTCACAAATCCAGCAGGTGTAAATTGGAATTTCCTTTGCTTTATTTTCCCAACTAATAATGATGTTTACCATCTTTATGTTGTTGATCAGGTATTTAATTATCCTTAAGGTGCCCTAGGTTTTGGCCCCTTTTGTGAATCAGATTGTTTGCTTTGCTCTGACTTTTCTTATAAAGTTTCTTCAAGTATTTAGAACAATAATTCCATTATTATGTGTCTTAGGAATTATTTTCTTCCACATCGTCTTTTCAGACTCGAGATGGCTTAAAAAAAAACTTTATTTATTTATTGGAGAGAGAGAGAGAGAATGGGTGTACCAGGGCCTCCAGCCACTGCAAACAAACTCCAGATGCATGCGCCCCCTTGTGCATCTGGCTTACGTGGGTCCTGGAGAACTGAACTGGGATCCTTTGGCTTTGTAGGCAAATGCCTTAATGGCTAAGCCATCTCTCCAGCCCTTACTGGCTTTTTTTAAATGAAGCTTTTAATTTTAATCTAGTGAAATTGATAATCTTTTGTTTTTGTGCTTTCTGAGTCTCACTTAAGAAGTCCATTCCTGAATCCATAGCTGGTACCAAGAACCAAGTCAGAATCTTATGGAGACCAGGATCATGGACTCCAGCAAGAAGCACCCACTAGTCTTTGGCCAAAAGAGAGGCTACACTCATCAAAATCTCTCTTAATGAGCTATGCTTATCCCCTTTAACCTATGCTGATCTCACTTTCCATTAGAGAATCTGTTTTTCTTCTAGAGAAGGCAGCAAGAACTGAGGTCAACCAAAATCTATCAACAAGACAGAAAAAGATAGCTGACTTCCCATCATGAGATGAGCCACCCCTCACACATCAGCTAAGGCGCAGGCAAAACCACAGAGGAACTGGTAAGATGCTGCTCTCGCAGCGAGCCTGACAACCTGTGCCACGGTGATGGCGACAGACACTGAAGATACTCAAAACACACCAAAGCAGAAAGCCAGAATCTGCTGAGAGCTCAGCGTTAAAGTAGACTTAAAACACACCCACCAAGCCAGGCATGGTGGTGCATGCCTTTAATCCCAGCCCTTGGGAGGACAGAGGTAGGAGGATTGCCATGAGTTCGAGGCCACCCTGAGACTACATAGTGAATTCCAGGTCAGCCTGGGCTAGAGTGAGACCCTACCTCGAAAAAACCAAAAAACAACAAAAAAGAAAAACATCCACCAAGACTCGGGAATTTTGCCAAAGAAGAGGGAGCAGACAGAATGTAAGAGCCACAGGCTGGGAGGGAATATCCAGAGGCACTGCCCCTCCCCCAATGACGGAGTGCTGCTCTGGAAACTCAGAACCCACAACTCCATGGGGAATATCAGCAACCCACTAAGGAGGGCCCTTAATGCAGTGGGGACAGGGAGAAGGGAAATGATGGTACCAACACACGATGTATCCATACAAAGTTTCTACTTGATTAAAAAAAGAAGAAGTTCTTTCCTACTTAGGGAGTCAGTTGGATATGTCCCTGTATCTTCTGTTTCCCGGCTGCACCTTCCATTTATGCCTTTGATCCATCTGCAATTGACTGTGTTCTTGGTATGAGTCAAAGAGACCAATTTCAGTGATTTTCCCATAAGAATGACTAACAGTTCCAGTGCCTTCTATTGAAAGTCTCTCCTTCCCTCCTGACCTAAAGTGACTGCTACGTCAAGCACTCATGCCCACCTAGGCACGCATCTATTTTTTCTACGCTGCATAATTGCTCACATGTGCCTAGATTAGGTGCAGGAAATTGTCATTTCATCAACATAGGAAGTATTAGGTTATTTCTGTGAACTTGTGGGTGTGGGAGTATTGTCATTCATTACCCCAGATTTCTCTGATCAACAGCTTCCCCGCCTCCCATATCTCCTTCAATAAGCACATTTCTAAATCTCGCTGACCTAAGACTAGGCTGCAAATTGATTATCTTAGTACTGATATTCAGCTGTCTGTTTCAGACACTTAACTCTTATTTCAGGTAAATTTCTGCATGGTTTATGTCCATTGTGTAATGCAATATAAACAATTAAACCCCTTGGGCTGGAAAGATGATGCCGCAGTTAAGGTACTTGGCTGCAGAATCTAATGACCAGGGTTCAATTCCCCAGCACCCATGTAAAGCCAGATGCACAAAGCAGTGCGTGCTCTGGAGGTTTTATTGCAGTAACTAGAGGCCTTGGCAACCCATCCGTATCCTTCTCTCTCTCTCTCTCTCTCTCTCTCTCTCTCTCTCTTCTCATTCCTTGAAAATGAATGAATAAAAATATTTTTAAAGGGCTGACGAGATGACTTAGTGGTTAAGGCACTTGTCTGCAAAGCCTAGGGACCCAGGTTTGATTCCCCAGTACCCAGACAAAACCAGATGCATAAAGTGGTGCATGCATCTGGAGGAGTTCGTTTGCAGTGGCTCAAAGCCCTGGCTCTCGCTCTCTCTCTCTCTCTCTCTCTCCCTTTCTCTCTGCTTGCAAATAAGTAGATAAAAAGTTACAGAAAATGTACAATTAAACAGCTAGGATCATCATACCAAAAATTTTGTCTATTGAATTATTTGAAGGCAGTGTGCAGTTAAAGACGGTGAACTGCCTTTTCAGGCGCTGCGGGATGTCGTTCCGGCCTCCTCCGGGGTGAATCATTGCCGCTATGAGCTGCACATCCACGATGGTCGTGAAGTCCCCAGGCTTGTCCAGGCTATACATGCCCTCCATTTCCATCATCTGGCGCACGATCTCGTTGGTGATCTGAAAGTCCACACGGTCACGTCGTTGAGACTTATCACTTATCATACTTCCCCAGAGCCCCTGGAAGCGCACACAGGTGAGGCGACCAGAAAGCATTCAACTCCCACCAAGGAAGTCTGTGTGAATGCTGACCCTCACCTTCAACCCAGGAGCTTTCCACCACGAAGTTAAACCCTCCTGGTGCGAGCCCAGGGTGCCCTTCGCCACAGTGATAAAATTAATTTCCAGATGAAACTCGGGATTATTACCAAACTTCACAACATGCCGGTTATTGATTACAACTAAAAGAACTGTCCAGGCGTCATCTGCGCGAGTTATCTTAGACATACCTGATCTCCCCACTCGTTAATCACAGGCATGTTAATGTCATCAATAAATACTGTCATCTTCCTCCCTCCTGGTGGCCCGTAGGTGCTCCCCATTCTCTTATCCACGTAGCTTTCAATTGTTCTCTAGAGACAAGGAGACAGGTGTGCAATTAGCACTAGTTTTCAGCCCTTCTATCTAAAAACAATTTTTTCAAAGTAGAATATAACTTATATTGCTAATAACTGCAAATATAATTATCAAACACATATTACTGGATTTTTTTAACTTATGAGCCATCTCCCCAGCCCACCCCTATATTGTTGGATTTTTGTAAACAAGTGATGGTGATATGATTTGAACATAAAATGTTCCCTAGGATCATGTGCTCAAATACCTGGTTCCCAGCTGACTACACTGTTTAGGAAGGTTGTAGGACCTTTAGGGGTGAAGCCTTGCTGGAGGAAAGGGGCTTGCAGGAGGTGGGGCATTAAGGGTTTATAGCCCAGCCCCACTTCCGGTTTGTCCTCTGCTTCCTGAGTACCCTTGTGGCCAGCTCTGCCTCCCGCCTGCCAATGCGATGCGTCAGCTTCTGGCTCCTGCCACCATGTGTTCGCTACCACGAAACTTATCCTCAAAACTGTCACTTGAAAAATAAACCCTTTCCTTCCTTAGGTTGCTTCTGGTTAGGAATTTGTTCACAGTAATGAGAAAGTAACTAAATACGGATGTGAATACTAATCATTAACTGATATTGAAACAAATAAGCTCCCAAGTCCAGCCTCAGCCTCAACATTAGATCAAAATTCAGACTCAGACAGAGTAAGGCAAGCTAGGCGTGGGGGAGACAGCTCAGTGGGTGACCACTTGCTGCACAAGCACGAGGCGCCGAGTTCAGAGCCCCGGCATCTGTGTAAAAGCTGGGCGTGGCACCCGTAATCCCAGCACTGCAGAAGCAGAAATGGGAGAAGCTCTGGGGCTTGCTGGCTAGCTGCTCTAGCCAGATTGTGAGACTCCAAGTTCAGTGTCTCGAGAATTAAGGTGGAGAATGATCAAGAAAGACAGCCAGCACCAACCTCCAGTCTCTACACACATGCTCTCAAACACTTATGAACACACATACGCATACGTGAGAAAAGACGTCAAATTAGCTATTATATATTAGCTATATATATATATATATATATATATATATATATATATATATATATGCATGTAAGTACAAGCATCATGCTCATTTTATGGTAACCACCACTTTTAACATTTTGAAAACATATTTTATGTATTTATTTACTTGAGAGAGAAAGAGAGGAAAGAAGCAAAGAGAGAGAGAAAGAGAGAGAGAGAGAGGGAGGGCACTCCCGGGCCTCTAGCCACTGCAAACAAACTCCAGGTGAATGTGTCATCCTGTGTATCCGGCTTTACATGTGTACTGGGGAATCGAACCTGGGTCTTTGGCTCTGCCAGGCAAGTGCCTTAACCACTAAGCCATCTCTCCAGCCCCACTTTTTAAAATTATTTATTTATTTATTTACTTAAGAGAGAGAGAGAGAGAGAGAGAGAGAGAGAGAATGGGTGCACTAGGGCCTTCAGTCACTGCAAACGAATTCCAGATGTATGTG
Organism: Dipus sagitta; assembly: GCA_036346955.1. Lineage (NCBI taxonomy): Eukaryota > Metazoa > Chordata > Mammalia > Rodentia > Dipodidae > Dipus > Dipus sagitta. The sequence goes on along the minus strand of CM070779.1, from coordinate 135,232,428 downwards.
CCACCTTGTGCATCTCGCCTACGTGGGCACTGGGGACTCGAACCTGGGTCCTTAAGTGCTAAGCCATCACTCCAGCCCCCAGCAGTCCCACTTTTTGCATTCTACTATGCTTATTGCTTCAGCAAACAGCGAGTTCTACCTGGAACATCATTGGCTCTGTGGCAGACGAGAAGTTGAGGCACTTGGAGAGCTGCACCTCGGGGTCATACTTTTTGAGGTACGCTTTCACCATCACAGTCTTCGCCGTCCCCTGCTCCCCTGTGAGCAAAACAGCCTGCAATTGCAGGGGAATTGCATTGAAAGGTGGCATGCCGTCCTTCGTGTCCAGAATCCCAACTGTTTCGACTGGCTGTTATTGCACCTTATACGTTAATCCAGTGACTTCTTAATCACTGTTTGGAATCATACCTATGCCAGATTAAATCCTGGTTGAATTAAAAGATTTAAAGGCAAAAGCATCAAGTGCTATAGGAGTATTGGGAGAGAATAGGGTTGAACAGTCACATGACCACGGGGGTATGGATGAGACTTTAAAAGCAGACACCCACAGGACACTGAGTTGTAGAGTGTCCTGGGACTGGAAACTATTTCCCCAAAGTGCCTCTCTCCCATGGCACAACCTCCTGGCCCTTGTGTTGGATTTCCTTTTTTTTTTCTCTTGGTATTACATGAAAAGGGATGTGTTTCTTACATAGTTTTGTGAACCTCTAAGAACTGACCTATTAAACTTACTTTATGTTGCTTGGCAATGGTGTCTATCAAAAAATTTGTTCTAATGTTGTCAACATTTGGGACCAAAATTGATGAATATTCCGGAATGCTGTCAGTTGGGTAATAGTATGGCTGAAGTTTCTTGTTCCAGTGTTCCCAGTCGCCTGCACCATAAAGTAAAATTTCCACTTCGTAAAAATGCATTATTTGAAAGTTATGTCAGAATATACAAACGTAAGTGCTAGAAACAGTCAATTAGATCGTGCAAACATTTCCGATGCTTTCCTAAAATGTGTAAATGCATCTACTTGTCAAGTGTTCCCTCTGGTGTTTTGCCAATGGTAATTTATGTCATCTCTCTCTTTTTTAAAACCAGGATATCTCTGATAAGAAATTGATCTTCTCAAAGATTGGTTTCATTGATTTCTTCCCCTTACCATTGTTCTATTTTCTGTTTTGTTAGTTTCTGTTTTAATCCATTTTCTTTCTTTTTGTTTACTTTGAGCTTAAGTGAAACCTTTATTCTTTTGCAATACAGACATCAAGTGGGCCAGATAAACATGGGCTGAGCACTGTGCTTTGAATCTTCTATTCACTTCCTTATCTCTGTCTGTCTGATCCATCCATTATTGTTACTGCTTACTGCAACTGTGGGCTGGTCTACCAGCTTCTTCTGTTCTTAGGCCCTTTAGCTCCGTGCAGGCCCCTCATCTCCGGTGCCCAACCCTACGCAGCCTCCCCCACATTAGCCTCTCCCTCCTCACTCTGGTGACACTGCAGGTTCTGATTGGCTTTTCCTTCATCTACTGCTGTGGCAACTTTCTTCTCGCCATGATTTTAGCCCTGTACCGCCTCTTGTCTGATGTCTGGAAAACATTTGTTTTTCCATATTTCTAATGCAAGAGCCTAAACCCAGTACTCCACCTTGCCTGAAAGCAGAAACGTCCATATATTTTTTGTTTGTTTATTTATTTGAGAGTGACAGAGAATGAGAGAGAGGGAGAGAGAGAGAGAGAATGGGCACGCCAGGGCCTCCAGCCACTGCAAACGAACTCCAGACGTGTGCGCCCCCTTGTGCATCTGGCTAACGTGGGTCCTTGGGAATCGAGCCTCACACTGAGGTCCTTAGACTTCACAGGCAAGCGCTTAACCACTAAGCCATCTCTCCAGCCCCTATATTTTTTTAATTTAATTTAATTTATTTTATTTATTTGACAGTGACAGACAGAGAAAAAGGCAGATAGAGAGAAATAGAGAGAATGGACATGCCAGGGCCTCCAGCCACTGCACAGGAACTCCAGAGGCGTGCACCCCCTTGTTTATCTGGCTAACATACCTGGGGAAACAAGCCTCGAACTGGGGTCCTTAGGCTTCACAGGCAAGCACTTAACCGCTAAGCCATCTCTCCAGCCCCAGCCCCTATATTTTTAATTCCACATCCAAGAATGAAATCTCTCCAAGAATGTTAATGTCCAATGCCAGCAATAAGAACACACGTAGCGAGGGAAGGAGAGGGAGTAACTGAAAGAAGTGGTTGGTAATGAAAGAACTTGGAGCCTTTATCACCACTAACTAGGCAATGCCTTGGCTCACTTCATGGGCACGTGGGCTCTGGCAGATAAGTTTGGTTGAAAGTGTCAAGTTAGGCTAGCAGGATCGGATGCCCCAACATGTTAGTCAGCGCACCATCTCAGGACCCCTTTGAAGAAGAGTCTAGATGTTGCCAACATTCTACTGGCACATCCAATAAAATAAAGTACCACCCTGGAAGCTCACAGATCCAAGGCTGAGTACTTGGAAGAAAGGGACAGAAATGCTCCTTTAAGAAATGTAGCAATGTCCACGTGTGACGGCACACAGGACGGTAATAACTTGCTGGCATCATCCGACACAGGGTGCCGTGTGGTGGGGAAAGTGCTGGGCATGGATGTCCACCATCTGAGGAACTTGAGGCCTCTGAGTAAGGACGCCATACTCAGTGGGAGCTCGACCTGGGTCTTTGAATGTGACAGAAGTGTGGGCTGTGCCCACTATCTGGAGAAGCTTGGTTCTCAGAGAATCCCTGTTTCAAGAGTGATTTCATCTGAGTTGGATCCTTTGGGTCATCTGAGACCTTTAGTAATGTCTAATTCACCTGAGGTAGAGCTGCGGTCATTGTGGTTATAAAAACGGCTACCTGGGGCTGCAGAGATGGCTTGGCGGTTAAGGCACTTGCCTGGTGAAGCCTAAGAATTCATGTTTGGATCTCCAGGTCCCATGTAGCCAGATGCAGTGATGCAAGCGCACAGTGTCGCACACGCACACAGGGGCGCACATGTCTAGAGTTCATTCACAGCAGCTGAAAGGCCCTGGAGCTCCCATTCTCTCTCTCTCCCTCCCTTTCTGTTCTCTCTCTCTCTTTCAAAAATAATTTTTAAAAAATGGCTGGCAGAAAATTCATTTATCTTGGTCACTTCATGAAAGCCCTTCCAAACACAAATTTGCACTTATTTCCCATTGGCTGTAGGAGCCAACCACCCTGAAAGCTGCCCACCCCTGTGTCTACTAAACCCCCTGGTTCAGTCTCCAAACTGAAGCTCCATCCCTTTGCCAGCATAGGGTTTAGTGTAGATGCCTGGCTCCGATTCTTCTAGAAGGTCCAGAAAGAAAAAAAGAGAGAGAGAGAGAGAACTGGAGAGATGGCTTAGCAGTTAAGGCACTTGCCTGCAAAGCCTAAGGACCCAGGTTTGACTCTCCAGGTCCCACGTAAGCCAGATGCACAAGGTGACGCACGCGTCTGGAGTTCAACTGCAATGGCTAGAGGCCCTGGCCAGCCAATTCTCTCCCACCCCCCTCTCCGTCATTAAAACAAGAAATTATAAAAATAAAAAATGTCTGGATTTCTCTCTCCTTCTTCCTAAAACCTCCAGAATAGCAAGGGATTTTGCTGTTGTTTTAGGACATAAACCCCCAAAAGGACAAGAAGAACAGGAGGACAGACCAGATGGCAACAACAAATGGTGAAAGCAAGAAAGTAGGAGGTGCGTGGTCGCCGATTAAGCATGCGGGGACACAGGTAGATCCTGAGCTGGTGGTGGGCAGGGTTGAGAAGGGAAACAGTGTACGTCACAGAACCTCAGGAGAGTTCAGGATATGGAAGTGGGGGGAGATGGAACCACAAACTACAGGGCTAAGAAAGCAGGGGGACCCGAGGCTACACGGAAGTAGGCCCCACCTGCTGGATTCCTCCCCTACACATTCTGGCATTGGTAATGGCAGGGGAGGGGGGGTGGGACAGATCTCTTGTGTGTGTCCCCACACTTGGCACTGGGAAAACTCTCAACCATGCCGCAATGTTCCCTCTTAAGTATTAGAAAGCAGGTGATGGGGAAGAGGCATGGCTTCCTCTGCCAGACTGCACTCAGACCACTCCAAACAGAGGAGTCAGGACACTAGACCAGCTCCCAGCACAGAGAATACAGAACTCTACTATCTTTCCCATACATGCTCTTTGAAGAAGGTATTCCCAGTTTTTGCGCGTAATTGGCTTATGATTCCACCTGAGAAAAACTTTTCAAAATTTTTATTTTTCTACTTTAAGGGGGAAAAAAAAGGTCATTTTGGAGCTGAGGAGAGATGGCTTAGCAGTTAAGAGCTCTTACTGTGCAAGCATGAAGGCCTGGGAGGGCCTGATTTACCCTGAATTTAGTCACCAGCACCCACGTGAACAGCTGGGCATGGCCACACACGCCAGTGTGACCCCAGTTCTGTGGGGAACAGAGACCAGTGAGTTGCTGGGGTATGGAGGTCAGTCAGTGTGACTGAAAACGGCTGTCTGGGTTCAAGGAGAAATGAGACTTTTCTCCTTACCCAGGGACATATGTGAATGAGCGAGTAGAGAGGAACACTGGATATTCTCCTCAGGCCTGCACAGGCACGCTCATAGGGCTTGCACATCCGCACACACCCACGCACACACACCACACCACATACACTGCACACACATACACACATGAACACACATGTGTGCACGTGCACACAAAGATCGCTTCACTGAAGCTATAATTCACTGTACTTGCCGTAATCGGTGACATAGAACTCATACATGGTCTGATTGGTGTTGCTGGGTATTTCTGGTAAGTCTAACTTGCTGCTGTGGCTTCGCAAAAAGGCTTCGAGTTTTTCTCTGCTGTCCAATTCCAGAAGAGCACCTAAACTCCACATTAGGCCAAACACAAATAGCTTATGAAGGTGTTCAACACACGAAATACCACCTTCTTCTTTGGAGGGAATCAAACCTTCCAGAAGATTGAGAGACTGGGGGAAAGAAAAGATTTTAAATAAGAAGCATTTTAAATGTAAACATTTCAGATTAAAAGTTTTGAGATAATAAAATTGAAATGCAGAAGAGAAGAGAGAAAAAATATATCTCAAGACCTGGATGGGCCACCATCCTTAGAAACCCCACATTAGAGGAAAGGCCATCAGGCTTCAAAGAGATTGTGTGTTTAACAGAAATGAAGCTAAGGGGCTAAGGGATAGCTCAGTCAGTAAAGTACTTGCCTCACAAGCATGAGGACTGGAGTTCGATTCCCTAGAACCCACATAAGAATGCTGGGCATGGTAGCACAGGCCTATGATCTCAGCACTGGGCAGAGAAGTAGATCCCTGGGGCTCACTGACCAGCCAGTCTAGCCTAATTGGTGAGCTCCTAGCCAGTAAGAAAAGCTGACCCAAAAAGAAATGGGTGAGAGTCCTAAGGAGTGACACCCAAAGTGTCCCTGCTCTCACATGTGTATACACACACACACACACACACACACACACACGAACAACACTGGGCTGGAAGCCTGAGAGTGTGGTTTCTACCTGAACTCCTGCCACTATGAGGCCAATAGAAAAGCCAAAGGTCTTATCTAAATGTTCCCTAAGGTTGCTTCTGGCTCGAATGTTATATTATTTAGTTCACCCCTTTCCATCTAATAACATCCCCCTGGATTGAAAATGCTAATAAGGTGATATCATAAATTCTTTATTTATTTAGTGGCAAGCAGAGAGAGAGAATGAGATGGGTATGCCAAGGCCATTTGCCACTGTAAACAAATTCCAGATGCATGCATCACTTTGTGGACCTGGCTTTACCTGGGTACTGGGGAATTAAACCCTAGGGTCAGCAGGCTTTGCAAGCAAGTGCCTTTAACCACTGATCCATCTCTCCAGCCTCATATAAGATCTTTGATAGGAATCAAACCTCCTAGAGCTTTCCCAGCCTCATCATAAAAAGATTCCTGTATGAGCTGGAGAGATGGGTTAGCAGTTAAGGCGTTTGCCTGCAAAGCCAAACGACCCAGGTTCAATTCCTCAGGACCCACAGAAGCCAGATGCACAAGGTGGCACATGCATCTGGAGTTCGTTTACAGCAGCTGAATGCCCTGGTGTGCCCATTCTCTCTCCCTCTCTCTCTCCATCTGCCTCTTCCCATCCCCCCTCAAATAAATAAAATAAAATGAATAAAATTTTAAAAATTATAACATATATTTTAAAAAAAGATTCCTGCAGAGCACATGGGCTTAATATTTCAACGTTCCGCCACTTGCCAGCAAGTGACAATCAAATCTCCAGGACTACACAGCGTGTGTCTGCACACCAGGCTCACCTCACCTGCATGATGTAGTTGCACTCCAAGAGTTGCATCTTGGGGTTGAGGTTCAGCTTCATATACGTGTATGTGTCTTCAAAAGCCTTGTCGTACAGAGTGAGGAACACGGAGGATTCCTGCGCAGTGCGTTTCTTCAGCCAAGCCTGCAGCCAAGGAACAGAATCTCAGATTATTGACAAATTGCAAGGTTTGGGGAGATAGCTCAGCGGTTAAAGGCACTTGTTTGTAAAGCCTGCCAGCCCCAGGGTTCAACCCCCCACCCAAACTACCCACATAAAGTCGAACATGGGCCTGGGGTTCATTTGCAAGGGCAAGAGGCCCTGGTGCACATAAATATGTTTTCAAATTGTTTTGATTTTATTTATTTATTTAAAAGAGATAGCGAGAAAGAGGTAGAGAGAGAAAGAGAAGTAGATAGACAGAATGGGCACGCCAGGGCCTCTAACCACTGCAAAGGAACTCCAGGTGTGTGCTCCACCTTGTGCATCTGGCTTATGTGGGTCTTGGGGAATCGAACCTAAGTCCTTTGGCTTCGCAGGCAAGTGCCTTAACCACTAAGACATCTCTCCAGCCCATAAATATTTCTTAAAATATTTATTTGCAAGCAGAGTGAGAAAGAGAAAAAAAATGGGCACACCAGGACCTCTAGCCACTTCAACAAGGAACTCCAGACACATGGCCACTTTGTGCATCTGGCTTATATGGGTGCCAGAGACTCAAACCTGGGTAGTTAGGCTTTGCAGGCGAGCACCTTAACTGCTGAGCCACCTCTCCAGCACATACAAATATTTTTTTATAAGAAGAAGGCGCAGGCGCGAACCGCGAGCAGGCTTTTGCACGGCTCCAGCACCCACCTGTAAGATCGGCCTCCAGCTGAGGGCAGAACTGCTGATGTAGACCATGCCCATCCGGGACACCGTGGCCGGAGAGGCGTTCTCGATGTTGTGCACCTCGAACAGCAGCTTACAGCTAGGGGCCATGGGAATGCGATCCCCGTTAGCTAGCGTGAGGGTCTTGTTATCATCCAACACAGAATTTAAGTTCTCGATCCAAATGGCATCCACGGGCCCATCTAAAATGAGGAAAATGTTTTCGCCTGCAAAAAAATAAAAAAATAAAAATCATAAATAAATTAATTAATTAAGCTGGGCGTGGTGGCACACGCCTTTAATCCCAGCACTCAGGAGCAGAGAGATAGGAGGATCACCATGAGTTTGAGGCCACCCTGAGACTACATAGTGAATTCCAGGACACTACCTCAAAAAATATATATATATGTGTGTGTGTGTGTGTGTGTGTGTGTATGTATATATGTATATATGGCAGAAAAAAACATTTTTAATCTTCAAATACTTAAAACAAACAAAAAAGTAAACAAGTACTTTGTTATCGATGAACCTGAAAAGGAGAAGAAATCTCAGGAGGGCCAGGGCCTATACCTTTTTTCGCTTTTAAGGTTTTCCTCCACAGAGTAGAAAAAATCCCATCTGTCCAGTCATTGGTAGCTGTATCCAGTCGGCCAAACATCTGAGGCGCTGTAATGGCTTTGGGGTTCATTCGCATTTCTCTGTGAGGTCTTCCGCATTCTGTTAAGGCCTTCATCAAAATCGTGATGACGGCTGTCTTCCCCGAGCCGCTGGGTCCAAGAGTCATCAGGCCGTGCCGCACCAGAGACGTCTCGTACAGCTACACAAGCAAACAATACATTGCACAAAATGTGCGCATGGGTCTCTGGCTGGCGTTCATGGGTTAGCTGGAAATGTTAAAGGGCTTCAACACAAGCTCTTTGGTTAAATTCGCTTGTGCGGTATTTAAAAGACGTTCAGATGTTCCTCTTTGACTAATATGCAGGGAAACAAAATTAGCACCACATTAGAAACGACATAAGTGGCAAAGTAATGGCAGTGTGGGACTTGGATTGCATTCTGGAGATAATTAATTCGGGATCCAGTTGCCTGGTGGTTTGGGTTTGCTGGGACAGGGCCACCTGCAAACTTCCTGGGCATCCGGTGGGATCATACCGCCCCTCAGTGGCGGAAAGCAGTAACGCACCGCCTCACCGGGATCCAGCACCCCTTGTGGGCCTTGTGGGTGCCCAGAGCACGCAGGGCACGTGCATAAGTCGTGTGTGTGTGTGTGTGTGAGTGATTTATTCAAGGAGTGCCCCAGGAGATATGGAGAAGGGCGTCGGGGGAACAGGACAGAGATGGGAAGAGACCGAGCAAAGTGCGGTGGAGGACACCTGCCCAGGTAGATGAATGTGAGCGCGCCAGGGACTCCCAGGCTCGAGCTGCACCTTGGCAAAGATGCCACGGGGAAGCAGGAAGCTTAGTCATCCTATTCCTTTACCCGTGTGTCCTGATTTCAGAGGAAGGGCTGGCTTAGGAATGGAGGCGACCAATTTCAGACATGGCCTGCTCGTTGTGCTCACCCACAAAGGGGTTCTCTCCCTTCTTTTGCTACTAGAAACAAGACACAGCTAGACACGTGGCAATGGGAGAAAGGGTTCAGGGAGACATAGGGAGCACAGACAGTGCGCTGGGGATGTGGCTCAGTCTGTAGAGAGCTCGCCTAGTGTGCATGAAGCGAGGGTTCAATTATCAGCACTGCATAAACCAGCAATGGTAGCATGTGCCTGTAAGCCTAGCACTCAGGAGGTAGAGGCAGGAGGGTCAAACGTTCAAGGTCACAGCTGCCTGGGAGTTCTAACCCCATGTCTCTGCTACAGGTTCTTGACTCTGCTAGCAACATGGCTGAGCAGTTGTCACCGGTTGAAATACGATGGACAGAGAGTCACCAAAGGATTGGAGCCTCGTGCGAGTGACGGATAAGGCGTGCGCACGCACCAGCTGAATTTCGGCATCTCACATCCCAGCTGTTTTTTTTTTTTTTTTTTTTTGAGATTCTGGTTCCTTCTCAGGAAGTATGACAGCTAAACGGAAGCAATGCCTAACTACCGGAATCCACAGCAAGCCCATGCCTTCTAGAACAAACACATCCCCCTGAGGGTCCTTCTTGTCCATAAAACATTGTGGTGTACCTTCAACATCTACATCGAGTGAGATCAATAAACTGTGGTCCCATGATGGTCTCTGACACACCCCGGCTGTGACACGAACCCATCCGTACCTGCACCAGTTTGAGGTTCCAGGGTGGGTGGTTGATCAAACCTTCCAGCTGGACCTGGTTGGCCACTGCGGCTTGCAGCTCCACGTAGGTGCTGCTATCCAGCTGCAGCCCCGGGAACAGGTCGTTGATTAAGCTGAGGAACAGGGGTTCGTCTTCATCAACCTAAGGTGACGACGTGGGTTCAAACAGACGTTCCTTACGTAAGTAAGATAGGCATGGCCCTTGCTGCTTCATTCTTGGAGAACAATTTATCACTCTCCTGGTCAGACTCCCTCCCTCTGGCACTTTCTCTTCAACACCACCACCACTGATCCCATGTGGCGCCCCATGGTTCTTTTGCCTTCCACAATTTCAGCCTCGGTTCACGTCTCCAAAATTTGATCTTAATCATAGGCGGTGTTCACTGTTCACATCTCACGAGGTGGCATTCACATGAACCTTAAAATGTGCAATTTATAGTCCCAATCCTATGAAAAACAGAATGCTAATACTTCACTTCAAATAAGAAACACTGGGCATGGTGGCACATGCCTTTAATCCCAGCACGCGGGAGGAGGTAGGAGGATCACCGTGAGTTAGAGGCCACCCTGAGACTACATAGAGAATTCCAGGTCAGCCTCAGCTAAAGTGAGACCTTACCTTGAAAAACCAAAACAAAAAAAAAAAGAAAGAAAGAAACGATCAGGCCGGTGACATAACTCAGTAGGTACGACGCTTGCCATGCAGGCTTAAGAACCAGCGTATCTGAGTCTGAATTCCCAACGCCCATATAAATTCTGCACATAGTGGTGTGTGTGTGCAATCCCAATGCTGGGGATGCAGAAGGAATCATGGGGCTTCCTGGCTAGCTAGTCTAGCTCAATCACTGACCTCCAGGTTTAGTGAGAGCCCCTGTTTTAATATATGAAGAGTGATGGCAAGACATCCATCATCGGCATCCACATGCACATGCATGCACTTGCATGCACACATGCATGCACATAACACTCACATGCACAAAATATGACAAGAAATTCATTATGCTATGATAAACAGATTGAAAGTGTTGGGCTGAAGCCTTCTGGTGACCAAATTCGCTGCCCACAACTAATGCAGGAAGTCACTTTCCGCTCACCTTGGTCGTGTGGGTAAGGCAGTTCCTTGCCTTTTTCTGGAAAACATGCCCATCATCTTTGTGATTATGAGTGCTCACAACTAAACCTGAGCTTAACCCACTTGTCAGGTGAATGGGACGAAAACAGGTCCGACTCTTGGAAAAGTGAGCACAGAGAAACATACCAGTTTGGAAAGGTTCATGTCTCTCAGTCCTCTCATGACGGTGCTCAGTTCACTGTCTTCCGGTCTGGCTCTTTTTTGAGCTCCAAGGGTCCTCAATACAGATAGGATATTTCTCAACCCAAAGTCATAATGAACCTAAGATGGGAAAAAGCGAAGTTGACTTAGTTGGAAAGTTCTCGGTTGCCGTTTTAGAGTCGCTGAGCCACAATGCAGTAGGAGCTCAGTTCTTCTTTTCCTTTGACTTGAAAAAAAAAAAAAAAAAAAAAAAAAAAGATCATTTCATTGGCAAAAACAAGCTGTGTGATAATGCTCTACTGCTCACACCTTAAAATGTCTACTGCGAATAATACAGCCAGAGTGACAAACAAGGCAGTTTAAATGGAGAACCAATAGGGCTATGTGCTATGTGATTCTACTTGCATAGCCTCTTTGAAATAAAATTACAGACAGAGAGAAAGATTAATGAAATAAAATTAAAAATGAAGAAAAAGATCAGTGACAGGCCAGGGACTTGGGAGAGAAAAAGATAGGGTTATACAGATGTAGCATGGGGAAACCTTGTGAACTTTGCTGTATGTTAAATGTAGTGGGGATGGTATGTGACATCATTCCATATACATACACACACACACGTGCATGTGTCATTGGTGAAAAGCTAGAACACTGGAGATACACAATACCACTTTTCTGGTTTTGTTTCTGTACTACAGTTACAAGACGCAAACTCTAGAAAAAGAAGAGTGAAGGGCACCCACAGTTGTTTGCAACTTCCTGTGAGTCAGCATGTATTTCCAAATAAAGAAGTTTTTAAAATTCATAAGCAATAGGTCAAATTAATTATGAATAGATTTTGGAAAGTGTCGATGAGACTTTTCTGTAACTCAGTGATTAGCATCTATCAAAATAAAATTGCAGAGTGAAAAACTAAGTTCTACATCCAGAAGAAAAATGCATATGGAGTTACCTGTTTAGTCAGCTGCTCTTCACAGAGTTTGTAAAGCACATAAAACTTCTGAGCCAAGATGACATTTTCAAGAAAACCACAGCTTGCGAGTTTAACTCGCATAATGATCTGGAAATTAAGGCAGTGAGGATGTTTTCAGCAACTTTAGTGACAAAAAAAAAAAATGTACAGAATAGCTGGGCGTGGTGGCGCACGACTTTAATGCCAGCATTCAGGAGGCAGAGGTTGGAGGATCACCATGAGATCGAGGCCACCCTGGGAATACAGAGTGAATTCCAGGTCAGCCTGGGCTAGAGTGAAACCCTACCTCGTAAAACAAAAACAAAAAAAAGATTGTACAGAATATAAACTGTAATAAGCTTTTAAGTCCGGGCACATACCTGTCTATCAGGAACCATCATAGCGACAGTTCTAAATTGGATTTTTAAGTTTTCTGGCAGTTCCTGGCGCCCAGCATATCCAGGGTTCTAAGAGTTAAAATACAGTTGATTTTCAATTACTGATACAATTTTCATTTCCTGAATACAAACACATGTGAGACCCCCAAGTTCAGATTCTAAGGTGGCATTGAAAAGTAATAGAGTCATAAAATGTTCTTGCCTTATTAGAACTGTATGTGGCCAGGCATGGTGCCTCACGCTTTTAATCCCAGCACTTGGGAGGCAGAGGTAGGAGGATTGCCATGAGTTTGAGGCCACCCTGAGAATACAGAGTGAATTCCAAATCAGCCCTGGCTAGAGTAAGACCCTACCTCAAAAAAAAAAACCAAAATAATAATAATAATGATAAAATAAAAATAAATAAGTAAAAATGTGTGTTAGACACCCATAATAAATAATGTTCACAGGGCTAGAGAGATTGCTTAGTGGTTAAGGTGCTTGCCTACAAAGGCTAAGGACTCAGGTTCGATTCCCCAGTACACATGTAAGCCAGATGCACATAGTGGCACATGTGTCTGGAGTTCATTTGCAATGGCTAGAGACCCTGAAATACCTTTTCTCTCTCTCTCTCAGTCTTTCTCTCTCTCTTCCTCTCTCTCTCTCTCTCTCTCTCTCTCTGTGTGTGTGTGTGTGTGTGTGTGTGTGTGTCTATTTGCATCTTTCTCTCAAATAAAGAAAGAAAATTCACGTTATTTTTTATATCCACTTCCAATATATTTTGGTTTTTTGTTGTTGTTTTTTTGAGGTAGAGTCTTACTCTACTCCATGCTGACCTGGAACTCTCTCTGTAGCCCCGGACTAGCCTTGAAATCATGGAAATCCTCCTACCTCAGCCTCCCAAATTGGGATTAAAAGCATGTGCTGCCATGCCCAACTTTCCAATATATTATTATAGTCACACACATAGTTTTATATAGCAAAAATTAAGTATCTATGTGTCTGTTGGTTTGAAACACAAAAAAGGAAGCTGGGCATCATGGCACATGCCTTTAATCCCAGCACTCAGGAGGCAGAGGTAGGAGGACTGCCATGAGTTCAAGGCCAGCCTGAGTCTACAGAGTGAATTCCAGGTCAGCCTGGGCTAAAAGAAGACCCTACCTTTAAAAAAAAATATAAAATGAAGATCAGAAATGTGATGGTTTGAATAAAATATTCCCCATAGGCTCTTGCGTTTTGAAAACTTGGTCCCTGCTGGTGGCAATCTGGGATGTGGAACGCTGCTTGAGGAGCTGTGTCGCTGGTGGTGGTCTGTGGGATGCTATGACCCAGCTTCCCCTTGCCAGAGGCACCTCACTGCTGCTGCTTCCTGCAAGCTGAGGTGACAAGGTGCAGTGCCCAGTCTCTACTCTAACATGCTTTCGCCGCCATGATGAAACCTCAACTCAAAACTCTAAGCCTAGGGGCTGGAGAAGATGGCTTAGCAGTTAAGGTGTCTGCCTGCAAAGCCAAAGGAACCAGGTTCGATTCCCCAAGATCCACATAAGCCAGATTCACAAGGAGGCACATGCATCTGGAGTTCTTTTACAGTGGCTGTAGGCCCTAGAGTGCCCATTCTCTCTCTTTCTCTCTCTCTCATAAATAAATAAAAATAAATAAAATATATTAAAAAAAAAACTCTAAGCCTGGCATGCAGTTCAATGGGAGAGAGAAATCACCAGTGAAGATACTCAAGAGTGGACACTGCAAGCCTTAAATTTGGCCAACCTGGCCAAATGAGCCAATGGGTGCAATAGTGGCATGTCTGTAATGGGGGAAACCAACAGCTATCTAATTGGACTGGAGGCCCCACTTCATGGAAGTGAATACATCCCTGATACTGAAAACCTAAAACAGAGGTAGTCATGAGCCCTAGGGGTGTAACATCTACTGGTGTCTGGATAAATGTATATACTATGCTCATCAAACTGCCCAGTAAGCACTTCTCTTAATGTTCATACCCATATATTAATGCTACTCTCACTTTTGGTAGAGAACCTTCTCTTTTCAGATGGCAGTGACCTTGGGATGGCTCAGAAGGCCTCATGATGCTGGGAAGACAGAGGAGTGCTCAGCACTGAAACATCTCTATCACACCTTCCAAGGCTCAGGGTCCATTGTGGAAGAAGTGGCGCGAAGACTGTTTAAGAGCCAGAGGAAGGGTAGGACTCCTTACAACGTGCTCCCCCCAGACACAAAATGGCCTGGATATCCATGACCTCACAGTGCCTGACACTACCTACACAAGTCCATTATAACAGGAGGAAAAGATGATGACATCAAAATAAAAGAGAGACTGATTGAGAGGTGGAGGGGATATGATAGAGAGTGGAGTTTCAAAGGGGAAAGTGGGAGGAGGGAGGGGATTACCATGGCTTATTGTCTACAAATATGGAAGTTGTCAATAAAAAATAAATAAATTATTTTTAAAAAAAAACCTCTAAGCCTGAAATCGGCCCTTCCCCTATATAAACTGCTTTTATATGGTGTTTTATCCAAGCTTCAAGAAGGTAACTGCTATAAGAAGAAAACTGAGTCAGGGAATAATTATGGTCTAACATTCCTGAAAGAAGAGGGAGGGGAAAACAACAGCATTTTTATTGGAGAACTCACTTGGGAAAATGTTATTTCATGTCTTCAATTATTGTTTGTGATCAAAGTTCTGAAACTCTTCAACTGATCAAGCACCGTGGGACTGAGGAAGAAGAGGATGAAGGAGAACACGGCATGTACAAAAGGGAAGGTGGAAAGAAACCCCGGTTTCCTCATAAGTAACAGCAGATTGAAGACAGGGTAGACCCAGAGGGAAAGGAGTTCAGAGACAAACAGGCAGATTAGGGTTGGTCATTTTAGGACTCTCCCTTGAGAGATCTTTAGCCCTTGAACACTTACTGGGTTCTGTCAACTGACCAGACACCTTGCCACATGCTGGAAATACAGGAATTTCTAGTTGCCTCTCAGTCCAATAATCCTTATTGCTTAGTCACAAAAACCCACTTACAAGCTAGGCACCTAGATTACAACCTACACTTCCCAGCCTGCCTTGCAGCTACAGTGATGATATTCTATATGGTGAGAGGAAGAGGGACACATGCTGTTCCAAACACCCCAGGTGTTTGTTGAGAGGGAAGTGACTCCGTCACTTGGCTCCCACAAAAGAGATGCTTTCTATTGAGTCATAGAGTGACTTTGGGCTGGGGAGATGGCTCAGCGCTTAAGGCA
The DNA here is from genome assembly GCA_036346955.1 of Dipus sagitta. NCBI lineage: Eukaryota > Metazoa > Chordata > Mammalia > Rodentia > Dipodidae > Dipus > Dipus sagitta. The sequence continues at coordinate 135,217,070 of CM070779.1, read as the reverse complement.
CTTGCCTGCAAAGCCTAAGGACACATGTCTGACTCCCCAGTACCCACATAAAGGCAGATGCACTAGGTGGTGCATGCATCTCGAGTTTATTTGCAGTAGCTGGAGGCCCTGGTGCACCCCAGTCTCACTCTCTCCCATTCATTCTCTCTCTCTCTCTCTCTCTCTCTCTTAGGAAGGAAGAAAGAAAGAAAGAAAGAAAGAAAGAAAGAAAGAAAGAAAGGAAGGAAGGAAGAAAGGAAGAAAGAAGAAAAGAGAAGAGAAGAGAAAAGAAAATAAAGGAGGAAGGGAGGGAGGGAGGAAGGAAGGAAGGAAAGAAAGAAAGAAAGAAAGAAAGAAAGAAAGAAAGAAAGGAAAGTGGCCTTGAAGATGGAAACTGAGTTGGAGTAAAAGAGACAGGAAGATCTTAGGAGAATGAATCCTTATGTGTTAAGCCCCTGTCTTCTGTCTCTCTGTGTGAGTTGGTTGTTCATAGCTTAATACAATATCTAATTGATATTTCCAGTGTTATGCTTAAGCCAGGGAGAATGGTAAGCTTCTTAGAAATTCTTTCACACTGAGCTAATTTCTTCTTCCAGTTTCCTGATTTACAACTTCTGAGTTATTATCTCTCTAATTGCTTTACTTTAGGCTTACTTACAATAAGGCTTATCAGGAACTTTATTTCCTATAATTTATCTTTGTCCACTGGGACATTTAAAAATGGTACTTTGTGTTGTCTTACAACTTGAAGAGATTTAACTTTAAAGGTAATATGTGTGTGTGTGTGTGTGTGTGTGTGTGTGTGTGTGTGTGTAAACTTCGTTCAACATTAGCCTCTTTTCCCTAATTCATGCCTTTGTTTTTTAATATTTTATTATTTATTTATTTATTTGAGAGAGCAAGGGAGAGAGAGGCAGAGAGACAGAGAGAGAGAGAATGGGCACACCAGGGCCTTCAGCCTCTGCAAATGAACTCCAGACACATGCGCCACCTTGTGCATCTGGCTAACGTGGGTCCTGGGGAATCGAGCCTCGAACCGGGGTCCTTAGGCTTCACAGGCAAGCGCTTAACCGCTAAGCCATCTCCCCAGCCCTGTTTTTAATATTTATAATGACATCTCAAAGTTCTGCTCTCAATCACATAGTAGCCCAACTTGCTACAACTCTTTGGTATAAAACTTTGTTTATTTACTTTGAAAACTTTTAAGTCATTTCCTTCTATTAACCATCAGGGTAAAACTAACTGTCAAGGTCAAGCAGGCAGTTTTCGGTGTTAGAGAAACACGAGCCAATGTCTCTTACTGGCTGGGTGACTTGAACTTCTGCTATAAAAGACCCACCTCAAGCCAGTGGTGGCGCATGCCTTTAATCCCAGCACTGAGGAGGCAGAGTAGCTGTGAGTTTGAGACCAACCCAAGAAATACATAGTGAATTCCAGATCAGCCTGGGCTAAAGGGAGACCCTACCTTTAAAAAAAACCACACCAGAGGCTATCACAGATTCAGGATGTGATAACATGCATATGATAGCCGTGAGTGTTACTGATCAAATATTACAAGTTTGGGCTGGAGAGATGGCTTAGCAGTTAAGGCATTTGCCTGCGAAGCCAAAGGACCCAGGTTCGATTCCCCAGGACCCACGTAAGCCAGATGCACAAGGGGGCACATGCATCTGGAGTTCGTTTGCAGCAGCTAAAAGCCCTGGTGCACCCATTCTCTCTCATTCACTCTCTATGTATTATCTATCTATCTATCTATCTATCTATCTATCCATCTATCTATCTATATCTTTCTCTCTTTCTCTCTCAAATAAAAATAAATTTAAAAAAATATTACAAGTTCTTCCCCCTTCGAGTTACATAATAACACTCTACTTCCCAGCTTCCTTGAAGGCAGATGTGGCCATGTAAGTTGCTTTAGCCAGTGGGACATGTTGATTCTGGAAAGAAATTCTAAGGCAGAACATGGTACTTTATGTTTTCTTCTTTTCCTACAGCACACAGCAGTGGCTTGAGAGAGTGCCCAGTATCGGGGGAAGGACACGCAAAGCAGACCCTGGTCTCCCAGTCCCCCCACCCTGGTCAACCCACAGTGGACACGTGGTTAAGGCGCTTACCCTGTGAAGCCTAAGGACCCCGGTTCTATTCCCCAGGACCCACGTAAGCCAGATGCACAAGGTGGCACACGTGTCTGGAGTTCATTTTCAGTGGCTGGAGGCCCTGACATGCCCATTCTCTATCTCTCACTATCTACGGCCCCCTCAAATAAACAAATGAAAATAAAATATTTTTTTTAAATAAGAAAAGAAATCTTTGTGGTTTTAAGTGATTAAGATTTGAGGAGTTGTTTGTTACAGCAGCACAGCACGAGTTTTACTGATTTAATACATAAAACATGCAGCCTAGAGCTTTATACACAAATGTTGAGGAAACAATATCTATTGCTACTAACATATTACTACGTCATATATTTCTGGGCTATTTTTACTACTCAAAATAATATGAGGAGGAAGCCAGGCGTGGTGGCGCACGCCTTTAATCCCAGCACTCGGGAGGCAGAGGTAGGAGGATCGCCATGAGTTCAAGGCCACCCTGAGACGACAGAATTAATTCCAGGTCAGCCTGGACCATAGTGGAACCCTACCTCGAAAAACCAAATAATAATAATAATAATAATAATAATAATATGAGGAGGGGCTGGAGAGATGGCTCAGGAGTTAAGGCACTTGCTTGAAATTCCCGAGGGCCCAAATTTAATACCCTAGTACCCATGTAAAGTCAGAGGCATGAAGTGGCACATTCATCTGAAGTTGTTTTTTGCTGCTGTAGCAGCTAGAGGCCCTGGTGTACTCGTTCTCTCCCTCCCTCTCTCTCTCTCTCTCTCTCTTTCTCTCCTTCTCACTCTCCCCCATACTTGTTCTCTCTGCCTGCCATTAAATAAATAAATAAATTTGAAGTATAATGAGAGTACATGGCTTATTGGGGTCATTTACCCTTTGTGATGGTTTATAACAACTGTCAACTTGACAAGACCTAGAATCACCTGGAAGGCTCGGGGCTCCTCTGTGAGGCATTAGCTAAGTTAGTTAGGTTAATTGATGTGGGAAAAGCCACCTTGGTCATGAGCGGTGCCGTTGGGCAGCAGGGGACGTGGGCTGCACGAAAGGGAGAGAGCCCTGAGCGCCGCCATCACGCTCTCTGCTTCCTCGCGGCGGAACCACGTGGGCAGCTGCTTTGAGCTCCTGCTGCCATGACTTCTCCACCGTGGTGGACTGTAACCTTGGCCTGTAAACTGAAACGAATCTTTCCTTCCTTAAACCGCTTCTGGTCAGGTCTTCAGTCACCGCAGTGAGGAGAAACAACTAGATGCACCCACTAGTGTGTGGGTTCCTGTATTTAAATCAGTAAGAGTTGAATTAATCGATTTGCATTTAAAGCCCAGGGCCTCACCATTGTTAAGAAGATTCCAAACTCTGGGTTTAAATCAACGCAGTCGCCATCAGAAAAAATGAACTGCTTTTTCCTCTCTTTCCTTGCTGTCAAAACGATGTAAATTTGCTGGGCCGCCACGGATAATACAGGCAATTCAATTCTGTTAAACTCATCAAAACAGCCCCAGGAGCCTGACTGGGCGAGACCTGGCATGAAAAACAGTTACTTGGTTAAAGGAAGAAAAAAAAAAAAAGTTTCACCCTGTAACATTCTTCTTCATAGCAATTATTTCTCCAACAATTATATTTAAACATGACTTATGTAAAGGCTCAGATCTGGCTATTGATGAAGATAATATTTCATTCAGGTGAAAAGGAGATGTTTAATTGTTTCTATATCAGAACCCCAAACGATGAAAATACTACAGTGTCAAAAGCAAAGAGTAAAGTCCTCATTATACGCCGGAAATGCTGAAGGTAGCGATGAGAATCTAATCCGGTCTTGAAAGGCCACCTTCAGTGAGGATGGGGCTGAGGGGCCCCGGTGCCTGGGGAAAGATGACACAATAAAAGATGCCCCCCATGGGGTCAGGTCTCTCTGTCCTTCTTTTATTGCAGTGAGATAAGAGATGTCAGGAGCGAGGTGAAGAAGATAACGGCCCCGAGGGACTTTTATTTATTTCCTGCAAACCCAAGCACAAAGGAAGACCTAGACCTGTCAGGAACGCTGCCCCCAAATCTGTTCTCTAAGGACGGGCCCTTTCCTCACCTTGGTGTATGAAATGCTCTTCTTTTATTACCGTCCAGCCCCCAGCCGCTCTTTGCCGTGCCTTGGGAATTGCCATTATTTGGCGAAATGTATGTACCTGTCCCTCTGACCCCTCCGTGGCTCTGTCAAACTTTTCACTTTCTCCTCTTGGCTTGGAGATTCCTGCTCGAGGGTTTGTTCTGTAAATGTGCACCCTTCCCTTTACAAGAGTTCCCACCGTCACTTTCTCCTAGCAACCTGGTGTGTGTGTGTGTGTGTGTGTGTGTGTTCTAATTACGTGAACGGGACAAAGTCTTGAATCTCTAAAGCTATTGTTTTTCCTCTGGAATGTTCTTGTTTTCTCTTTCATTCAATTTAGCAATCAATCTGTCCAGTCTATTGTTCTGGGAGTCTGAGTTCTTTCCGCATTTTTAAATTTTATTTTTATTTATTTATTTGAGAGAAAGAGGCAGATACATATAAGGCCAGCCAACCATAGCAAACTCCAGATGCATGCGCCCCGTTGTGCATCTGGCTTACGTGGGTACTGGGGAATCGAACCTGGGTCCTCAGGCTTCACAGGCAAGCGCCTTAACCACTTACGCCATCTCTCTAGCCATCTTTCAGCATTTTTACAATTTGTTTTTACAATTTGGGGGATGCACGTCTGCCTCTGGCACTGTGGAGGAAGGGATGGGAGAGGAGGAGACCTTCCACTCTGGGCCTCTTCTGCCCCAGTCCCTTGGCCCTCTCGCCTTGGCCTCCTCCACCCAGGACGATCTCTGCTGGATTTCACTTCAGAAAGTCTTGTTACTACTTTATGTGGGCAATGAATACTGGAGGCGGCCACCTTCTCTTCTTTTTCTCTGTCTTCGATTTGGCTCCTGAGGGTTATGTAGTGCACACGCCACTTCTCTTGATCAGCTCAAGTCAAGAATAATTCACATAAGAGAACGTGGTTCTCGAGACTCGGGAAGGTTCTTGGGAAGGTTTTAACATACCAACAAACTATAAGGAGCAGCATAACCATCGTTATGAAGGAAGCATCTGGCTGTCGCTATTCATATTTACCACTCGACAGCACTGCTAAACACAATTTTGTGCTTTTCTTTCATATGCATAAAACATACAAATCGCATGTTCACAATTCATGTGCCCACACCATCATAACAGACACTCAGGTTATTTTTTTAGTTATTTGCTGAGTAGAGCTGCTGTCAGCGTTCAGATACAAAAGCGTCAACCGAGGGCTGGCGTTAACTGAGAACACACATGCGTGCTTTTGAAAGTGGTGTAGGGAATGGAGAGATGGCTGAGTAGTGAAGATGCTTGTCTGCAAAGCCAAAGGACACAGATTCGATTCTCCAGGACCCATGTAAGCCAGATGCACATGGTAGCACATTTGTGTGCCCATTCTCTCTCTCTCCCTCTTCTTCTCTCTCTCTGCCTGTCTCAAATAAATAAATACAACATTTAAAAAAGGAGGTGATGTTGACTGGTTTCCAAAAGACTTTTACATGTCACTAGTGGCAGCTGAGTGTTTCTGTTGCTCTTTATCTCTGCCAGTGGTTAAAATAAATAAATAAGAGGAAAAAAATGTCATGCTTAAGCTTTTGTTAATCTGCAAAGTTCAAAGGTGGAATTCCTTTAGAATACACATGACTTTGGTCGCTGGTCATTTGGTGGTCTTCATTTGTAAAATGCCTTTTTTTCCTCATTTTTCTTCCTGATTATCTTTCACTCACAGATTCACACTCAGTGTTCATATGTAGTGAATATAAACCCTTCGTAAGTAGCATGTATTGCTCATACCAAGTTTCTGACATGGCTTCTCTTGGTCTCAGGTACCCACTGAGGAACAAAAGTTTTTAACTTAGAAGCCAGGCATGGTGGCACACACTTTTAATACCAGCAATCGGGAGGCAGAGGTAGGAGTATCACTGTGAGTTCGAAGCCAGTCTGAGACACATAGAGGCTTCCAGGTTGACCGGGGCTACAAGACCCTACCTCAAAAAAAAAAAAAAAAAAGTTTTAACTTAAGGTAGGCAAATGGATCAATATTTTCTTTATGGACTGATTTTTGTAGCAAAAAAATTTATATTCTAAAAACAGAGATATTGTCTTTCATTACCTTCTAAAAGCACTCTGTAATTCTACCTTTTGCATTTAGGCATTAATACTAAACCTGGCTTTTGTGTATAATGTAAGCAGGGATCCAATTTTCCATTTTAAATATTAACCATCTACTATCGAAGAACCACTTAGCACACAGCCCGTCTCCTTCGTCACTGATTTATAGTGCCACCTTTTCCCCCCACATGTCAGGTGTGCTTGACCTGATTCTGCATTCTGTTATATTCCTCCTGTCTATTTCTCTATCCCTGTTCCAATATCACATGTAATTAGACTCTAATATACTCCGTGAAATTTTATAACAAACCCTTTTTGTGATTTATAGAAATTAAAATAGATTTGGGGGCTGAAGAGATTGCTTAGTGGTCAAGGTACGTGCCTACAAAGCCAAAGGATCCAGGTTTGATTCCTCAGGACCCACATAAGCCAGATGCACAAGGTGGCATATGCATCTGGAGTTCATTTGCAGCAGCTGAAGGCCCTGGTGCGCCCATTCTCTCCCTCTCTCTCTCACCTGCCCCCCCTCTCTCTAAAATAAATAGATAAATAAAAAGAAATAAAAATTTAAAATATTTTTTTAATTTTTTTTTATTTTTATTTATTTGTTTGAGAGTGACAGACAGAGAGAAAGAGGCAGATAGAAAGAGGGAGAGAGACCGGGCGCACCAGGGCCTCCAGCCACTGCAAACGAACTCCAGACGCGTGCGCCCCCTTGTACATCTGGCTAATGTGGGTCCTGGGGAGTCAAGCCTCGAACCAGGATCCTTAGGCTTCACAGGCAAGCGCTTAACCGCTAAGCCATCTCTCCAGCCCAAAAATTTAAAATATTTTTAAAGTTTTTTTAAAAAAGAAATAGATTTTTAATAATAAATTTTGTTGATTTTATATACTAAACCTACTAAAGTCTGTTTTCTATAGATCTGTTGAATTTTCTGTACAGTCCACCAGAGCAGTTCTAAATGTTGACAATGTATGTTTCTTTTGTTCAAAACTGTATTTTCAATGTTCCCGACTATGGCACTGGCTGGGACCATCATGCTATGGTGAACAGAGGCTAGAATAATGGGAGCCCTTGTCTGATACGCCATTGCAAAGAGAAGTCTTTCACGTGTTCAGCAACTGAAGTTCGCTGTGGTGTCCATTGTCAGGTGAACCATGTGAACAGAGCTTAAGGAGCTGCCAAACACAAGGGAAGGGCTCGGACAGCGCTTCCCATGTTTGAGAATCCTCGGGAAGGACAACGTAGCTGCAGTAGAGACTGAGGGGAAAATAGGAAGTAGCAGGTCAGAGGGTCAGAGTAGCATGGTGGGGGGCGGCTAGGAGGTGAGCTTGCGTGAGGCAGTGTAGGATTTGGGCTTTGACTTTGAAGAAGCCACCAGACAGCTTTCAGCGGGACAAGTGTCATGATCTAAACCACATGGAGAAGGGTCAGTGCTGTACCACTTTGAGGCTGGAATGAAGGGGACAGTGGACTCAGAGAGTCCAGGCAAGGGGGCTTATCCCGAGTCAGGGTGTCTGCAGTGGGAGGAAGAGGTGGTGAGTTTGGGGGTGTGCTCCGAAGGCAAACCTGGTTATGATTGCTAGTGGCTTGGCTGTGTGTACGAGAGAAAGAGAGCAATAAGTCTCTCTCTTCGGATAAGTCAAAGCTTTGCTTGGGGTTTTGTCTGAGCAGTCTGAAGAATGGAGTGGCCATCTGGCTGAGGAGGGAGAAGAAACGGGGAGAGAGAGACCAACAAGAGTTCTGCTTTGGAAACACTGAAGTTGCACTTCACAGACATTTACATGGAAATGTCTGGCAAGCATTTGTATGCACGAGGAAAGAGTTTCTAAGAGACACATAAATAAAATAAAATAAAATGAAGAGTTTCTAAGAGAAGTCTAACCTAGAGGTGAAAATTTGGAAGTCATCATATGGATGCTACTGAAAGCTCGGGTCTGCATGAGATCCACAAGGAAAACCAGCACGGAGCTGCAGAGGAGAATAACTCTCAAGAAAGCTTGAGTCTGAAGTGCCCTTAGTGGGTTTGGTTTTATCATGTTCATCTGAAGTCACCTCCTGCCTGCCTACCTTCTAGGATTTTCTTGAAGAGTCTCAGAAATTTCCCAAGAATTCCAGGATTTTTCTCAAAAATTCTCAGGGCTGCAGAGATGGCTTAGTGGTTAAGCGCTTCCCTGTGAAGCCTAAGGACCCTGGTTCAAGGCTCAATTCCCCAGGACCCACGTTAGCCAGATGCACAAGGGGGCGCACGCGTCTGGAGTTCATTTGTAGTGGCTGGAGGCCCTGGCGCACCCATTCTCTCTCTCTCTCTCTCTCTCTCTCTCTTTCTCTCTTTCTCTCCCCGTTTCTCTCTCTCTCGCTCTCAAATAAATAAATAAATACATAAATAAATGCTCAACTATGAATGACCAACTCTCTTCTCAATTTCTCAGTGTTGCATAGTTTTTAAAGACATTTCATTTCCGTAGAAATTTTATTACATTACATTTCATTACAGCCAGGGAAGTCTCATGTATCAATTTGCTGTCTTGACCTTACCTCCTCCTCCACTACTGTTTGCACCATGATAAGCTGACATTCTTTTCCTAACACAATAGCCACTCAAATCATGCAAGCAGTATTAAACCACATGTAGCTGATCATCTTTGATAGAGAAAACTAGCTGTGGTGGTTTGATTCAGGTGTCCTCATAAACTTACATGTTCTGAACGCTATTCCCCAGCTAGGGGCAATTTGGGAATTGGATCCTCTTGGAAATGATGTAATGTTGGGAGTGGGCTTATGGAGACTATAGCCAGCTTCCCCTTGCCAGTGTATGGCACACTCTCCTGTTCCTGTTGTCCACCTGATGTTGGCCAGGAGGTGATGTCCACCCTCTGCTCATGCCATCATTTTCCCCTGCCATCATGGAGCTTCCCCTTGAGTCTGTAAGCCAGAATAAACCCTTTCCTCCCACAAGCTTTTCTTTGCCAGGTGTTTTCTGACAGTAATTCAAAGTGCAACAATAGCAATATCACATAAAACAAACTATACTGATGCTGATACATGCGGTACTTTTAGATTTCTATCCGGACATGATATTAATGGGCAATTGTGGTGGATACCTTTAATCCCAGCACCCAAGAGACTGAGGAACAAGGATCGCTGAGAGTTCAAGGCCAACCTGAGACCACATAATGAATTCCAGGTCAGCCTGGGCTAGAGCAAAGACCCTACCTCAAAAAAAAAGAAAAGAAAAGAAACCTTCACCGAACATAATTGAACATTATTTTGACACTTGCCTTTGAAAATCCTTCCCAGGCCTCTGAAATCCATTTGATCTGAGCAGTTGAACACAACCACATATTTTCCCAAACACCTGCCCATGTCTTTCGTGGTTTCCGTTTTGCCGGTACCCGCGGGTCCTGCTGGGGCACCTCCCATGTTCATCCCCAGAGCCTGAGCCAGCGTGATGTAGCATCTGCAACGTGGAGCAGCACAGGGCACAGAAAGGAGTCAGTCCAACGCGAGTAGAAGGGCCTGTTTATCATGGCGCTGGTGTGGCCCATACGAGACGCTTCACCAAGCACTGCCTGTCGTCATGTACTAGAAAGAACTGTGACGGGATCCGTCATTGACTATTTCAGACTTCATGTTATGTAACAACTTCAACATCTGAAAAACTGGGACTGTCCAGCCATGATGTTGCACTACTGTAATCCCAGCTCTTAAGAGGCTGGAGGATCACCCTATCTCAGAAACAAAACAAGAGCTGGAGAGATGACCTAGTGGTTAAGGCGCTTGCCTGCAAAGCCTAATGACCCTGGTTCGATTCCCCAGGACACACGTAAAGCCAGATGCACAAGGTGGCGCATGCATCTGGAGTTTGTCTGCAGTGGCTGGAGGCCCTGGTGTGTCCATCCACCCCCCCCCCCCGTCTCTGTTCTCTTTGGCTCCCTTCCCTCTGGCTCCCTTCTCTCTGGCTCCCTTCTCTCTGGCTCCCTTCTCTCTGGCTCCCTGTGCTTGCACCTAAATAAATAAATAATAAAAAAGCAAGCAAACAAACGAAAGTCCCAGGAGTCTAAATATAATGATATCAAAAGCACTATCCTATTTTGCAATATTAATAACTTCCTTTGTAGTTACAGGGATATTTCTCCACGAAAATTCATTATTAACTTGCTCATAGTCAACATTTAATCTTGCTTTTATTCCCTTACCTTTTTCTACTTCATAGAAATTTAACATACATGCTCATTCGAACAAAACAACAAATTTCACTGTTAGACTAGTTTTGATGGACTAGCACAGACCAAACGTGGCAGCCAATGGGCTTTTATTAATATTTCAAATGCAGCTTTAAGACAATATTGAGCATGTCATTTAATTACCAAGTGACAGCACAGCTCCGAGGTGCCCTACCTATCTGTCAGTGGAGTGATAACAAGGCGGTCGGTGCATCCCAGAAATTCATTTTGGTAAATAAAATCAACGTCTGTAATCGATACCACAGTTTGATCCAAATCTTCCTTAAAATAGAATCTGCTCTGTTTCAGCCATTCAAAATCAGTAACTGATTTGATGTGCATTTTTACCTTAAAAAAATATACGAAATATGAAAAAGTTAGGTGCTGAGTGACAATCACATGAAACAGAAACATGTGAGCAGTTTTTTTTCGCTCATTTGTGAACTGATTAGTCTTCATTTAATGAGTAGTTATTGGTCTTCATCCAGTGAATATTTAATCGTCTTCATTTAATCAATATTTATTGCTTTCCTCCTTGTGCCTGACATGTGCTGGGCGAACACAGACATGTTTGGTGCTTTCTGGAACTCACAGTCAAAGAGTAAAAGGCAAACAGTGAAACTAGCCATTTCAATCCAGTATAAAACACACTACCGAAGAAATTCGAGGTCCATGGAACTACGTAGCAAGAGGACCTGACCTGGTCTAGAGGTCAGCGAGGGGAACTCAGAGGAAGAAACATCCAAACTAAAACCTGAATAAACAGCAGAAGTCAGGAAGGAAAATAAGAGGTGAATACCCAGGTCTACCCAGCGTGAGCTCAGCTCACATGTCAGAGTTCAGGAGAAGAAGGAGCGTTGGGGTTCCACAGGACCGTGGGAGGGTGTGGGGGATGGTCTAGAAGGCAGTAAGCAGGGAAATGCATGGTTATCCGTGCACATGTGTCTTCCTGGCTCCCGCGCTGTGGCCTGCGCTGAGGGACAAGAGATTCCAGGTTCTTACCACCATGGGTGCGAGCTCTCACAATGGCCCATTAGGAGAGACGCCACCCCACCACTTCCACATTCCTGAGGTGCTTCATGACCTTCCACTGGGAACCTTAACCGCTAAGCCCTCTCTCCAGCCCTTGAATATTTTTTTAAAACCATTTTTTTGGGGGGGTGTTGTTTGTGTGGTGTGGTATGTGATATGGTCTGTGTACAGTATACTCGTATGTATGTGCATCTAAGATGCACACGCCTCGTGTGCACGTGGCAGAGGCCGGAATAGAATGCCAGGCGTCCTCTTCTTTGTGCTCGTTACCTTTGTGTTCATCAGCTCAGAGCTGGAGTTTCTGTTCTGCTTTGCCGTTTCTTTTGGGTCTGTGACCCCCAGTGATTCTTGAGTCTCCATTCCTCACAAGACCTAGGTTACAGCCATGGATGGTCACAGCTAAGAAATTATTTAACCTGGGGCCCCTCAGACCCTCGTGTTTGCAGCAGATGTCCTCAACGGCTGAGCAATCTTCTCAGCTCAATATATGTTACTTTGATTACCATGTTTTTTGTTGTTGTTGGAGGGTTTTTTTTTGTTTGTTTGCTTGCTTGTTTTGGAGTTTTTTTGTGTTTTGTTTTGTGGGTTTTTTTTTTGGTTTTTTGAGGTAGGGTCTCACTCTAGCCCAGGCTGACCTGGAATTCATTCACTGTGTAGTCTCAGGCTGGCCTCGAACTCTCAGTCATCCTCCTGCCTCTGATTACTATGTTTAATTAGCATACTAAATCGCTTTGATGTAGGAAGAGAGATACTTTACCAAGTCGTCAAAAATGTCTCTCTGATGCACATGGATGGTGATTAGCGTTTCAAACTTCACTCTGTCAAACTTGGATAGGTCGTGTGTCGTCTGACTAATAAGAGTGTTTAGAATATCCAGAAACTTCTGATTGGTTATTTGCATGATTCTCCTGTCATCTTTCGCATTATTCAGCGCCTCTTCTGAGTCACGAGTCCACAACATCTGAATTCCCAGAAGCCCAACCTGCAAGCACAGCACACGTAAATCTACAACACAATCTGGGGGTCCTTTGGGTGTACCCAGGAAAGCAAGCAGGGTCCTATTCATTTGAAAACTGAAAAAGAGACCAGCATTTCTCCATATATTCTCTATAGTATAGATTGATTCTATATCTGGACTTTTATAATGTGATTTGGAGTATAGGCTGAGAGGAATAGGTGAGAGAAAAAATGTAACTTGGGCAAAAATAAAAAGCACCAATATTTTCTTTGGATACTCTTTTCTTCTATCTCACACTATTTCTGGAAAAATCTTCACTTTTCATTTATATTGGATGAAAATGTTTCCTATGGTATTTTTATTTGTTTGTGGGGTTTTTTTGTTTTGGTGTTTGGTTTTCTGAGGTAGAGTCTCACGCTAGCCCAGGCTGACCTGGAACTCACTCTGTAGCCCCAGGCTGACCTCCAACTCACAGAAATCCTCCTACCTCTGCCTCCCCAGTGCTGGGATAAAAGGTGTGCACCACCACACCAGGCTCTTACAGTGGGTTCGCATTTCTAAGAGACATGGGCCAACAGGGCTGTTCTTGAAAACCCCGGCTCCAAGTCTGAAAGGTATGCTTACGCCTTGTATAAATGCCCATGTCTGTTCTATATCTGCATCCTGTTTCTCTATAGAAATCGATTTAGATAAAGACAGACATATAGACAGGTACAGATATAGGTATAGGTGCGTATATGTATGCCCGTAGAAGGAAATCCCCCACATGTAGTTTGTTTGACTCTCAGTGTATGCCTTTAAGGATGAGAGAAAAGTGGTGCGCCCCCTGCTGGCCTGGAATGGTGTAAGTTGGGAGCTGAGGTTAACTGAGGGTAAGCTGACCTCTCTAATTCAAAATGACAACATCCTCCACGTGTTGGACCCCTAAGCTCTTTCCCCTCCCCAATTTCCACATCTTTTAATTAGTAAATGCTGTGCATTCTCACCTGTGCTGGAAAGTGTTGGAGGAAAGGTAAGAGCTGAAATCCCGAATCGCTGATTTGATAGAACGCAGACCGAATTATATTATGTAATGACAACATCTGCACTTTTAACAAGTCTAAAAGCCAAATCTCCACAGGACCCTTGGCCATAACGGAATTATCCAACTAAAAAACAATGTCACAACCGTGTTATAAATACAAATTATTAATGCAGTACTCCTGCTAACTGGCACATGCTTGATTTGATGAATTATAATGCCTCAATGAAAATTAAGTTGTTTCACTGTTTATGCAAACTATTTTGAGTAAAACCACCTAATAGTATAATTGGAAGGAACTATAGAGACCATGTAAACATTCATATTATTGGTGATAAAAATGAGTCTTGGAGAAGTTAGACGATTCGTCTAAACTAGTTCATAACAAAATCAGAGCTACAGAAATAGAAACCACCCCTTTATTTTTTATTAGAATTATATTTTTCTCAATCTGAAATTTTTATATCTTATTTGAATGCATCTCCCTCCCTCTCTCTCTCTCTCTGTGTGTGTGTGTGTGTGTGTGTGTGTGTGTGTGTGTGTACACCATGGTCTCTTTCAACTGCAATGAACACCAGATACATGAACCACTTGACATTTAGCTTTTCTGTGGGTCCTATAGGGAATCAAACCTGGGCTAATGAGCTTTGCAAGCAAGTGCCTTTAACCTCTGAGCCATCTCTCCAACCCCAACCTAAAATTTTCAGAAATAGATCCTAATGGCAAAATTTTTAAAAAGTAAGTTACCATTATTTTTTCTCCTTCTCTTGAGATGACAGCCATCATCCGATCATAGTCTTTTGAGTGAAATGTCACCTCATTTATATTGTCAGACACTGCAGGGAGATGAGGCTGTAAGAAACACAAGAGACAGCCAGGATGTTACACAAGAGGCTGGACACAAAGGATACTGGGATGCTTCTTAAAATCTTAGTATTTTTTATCTTTATGAAAGATAATTTATATCTTTGTCTCAAAACAAAAAAAAAAAAAACAAGAAAGTATCTTGACCCTTGACTAACTCAAAGGTCCACGGTATGTATGTAGATATGTATAGATCATGTCCCCATAAATAGCTCAGGTTAGCCTACAACTCAATACGTAGCCCGGTCTGGTCTTGAACTCTGATCCTCTTGCCTTAGCCTCATGAGGGCTGGGATAGATTACAGATGTCTACCACCACGTACACCTGAGGCCCAGTTTTTAAAAACCTATAAGCCGGACGTGGTGGCACACACTTTTAATCCTAGCACTCAGGAGGCAGGAGGATTGCTGTGAGTTCAAGGCCACCCTGAGACTACACAGTGCACTCCAGGTCAGCCTGTGCTAGAAATGCACCCCCCCCAAAAAAAATAATAATAACCCTACAGAATGTTTCTTTTCCAAATCCTGCAAAGGCTCCTCTCATACTACAGACGAGACTAATAAACTTCATCCTCTGGATGATAACTGAACACACCAGCCCAAGCCTGCTTTCGTCCTAGGGACAGGCCCCTCAGCCTTCTCTCTCAACTCTTTCTTCGCCTTTCTCATCTTATACAGTGTCCTTCCTCCCTTTCCTCATCTACAAAACTCTCCGGAAACCAAGAATTAAATAATGGTCAGTTGGCGTATCCCCAAACCAGAACCGGCCCCAGGGTGACCTTTTCCAGGCTCTCCACACCCAGTGCTCCATAGTTGTTCTCTTCCTACTGAAATACTGCCCTTGACGACGGCTAAGAGCACCCAAGGAATGTTCTAGAAGGAAACAGGGATATAGTGGGTCTAAGAACACTAAAAGTAAACTTCTCATTAACAGTGAACTGCATAAGCACGTGCTGCATGCCCTACATCACCTCCCGTGAGCCTCATGACAGGTCTACGAGGTGGGAACTCTTAATGCCCCAATTTTACAGGCGAGGACACTGAGACACAGGAAAATTAGGAAGCGTGGCAAGTGAGAGGCTCGGCGAGTAACTGTGTCTGACTGATAGGCTCTTGAGTCCATAGAAAATAGGACATTCTACAATCAGTGTGATTTCTGATATCCGTCCATTAGCCTGCACTGCTAAGCTGGTAATTATATTGGCGTCCTTGGAGTCAGATGCACTACTGCTGTACCACGAGGTCCCGCTTGTTTGCATTCTTGATTACACATGCTGTGGAAAGAGAAATGTAGAGTACAGATGCACGGGGCATACCTGGATGGTGTGGGAATCACTGGCCTGTCCAAGGATTTCCAGGAGAACTGGATCCGACACGAAGAAGAACCGTGGGAATAATAAGCGCTTCTTCTCCAGATACCTTCGGGTAATGTCAACAGTGTGTTACCATGGCAGCCCTTTCTGAATTAATACGTTTTGTTTTCAGCCAAGGCACGATCACTAACATCTCCAGTGAGATAGTGGCAAACACTTGCTAGGCCTTTCCTGCCGGCTTCTGGAATGTTCCGTGAAAACCAAAGTCCATGCTCCAACGAGGGAGAAATAAGAGCACGGTGGCTCTCTTTCTGTACAGGCAGTCAGCTAGGGGAAGGCCCAAAGAGGGAACCAAAATAGAGATCCCACCACCTGCTTCAGCAGAACTGGAATTCAGCCTGTGACCCAGTCTCATCTCTTAGCAAGCTATGCTGGCCTCTTTTTTAGGCCAGTCCCCTGAGTCCAAACCAATCAGCTCTCTCTCTCTCTCTCTCTCTCTCTCTCTCTCTCTCTATCTCTATCTCTCTCAGAACTCACCTGAGCCTGAGGGTAAAGCCCACCCCAATAAAATATAAGGGGGAGAGGGGCTTATCAGGTGAGCAAGGCCTTCCTTTGCTCTTCTTGGCTGTTCAACGCACCTGAATTTCCGTGTCCCTGAACTGGTAAGTCTTCCCCTCCCACTTCAGCAGCCTAATACTGAAATGGGGGATGAAAGGTGGTTTTTTTCTTTCTTTCTTTTTTCCTCTTTTTAATTTTTTCAGCTTTCCTTTCTTCTTTTTAAAATATTTTTATTTATTTCTTTGCAGGCAGAGAGAGAGAGAAAGAGAGCAGAGAGACAGGCACACCTGGCCCTCCAGGTCGTTAGGCTTTTCAGGCAAGCGCCTTAACCACTGAGCCACCTCTCCAGCCCCTTAGCTCTCCTTTCAAGCTCTACCCCCTTTCTAGAAAAGCCCTCTTCATGGTTCTTCTCCACTCCTGTGTGCAGCTTCCCACATGGGCTCCCAGGACCTGTCTCCATGTGGCTGATAATATATATCCCCGTTCCAGCACCCTAGTTTGAGTCACAAACTCCCCTAAATAAATATAATAATTTATAATTTATCCTGCTCAGTCTGTTATTTTCAATTCTTTGTTGAAAACAGACAGAAAACAGTCAGACTTCCTTCCTCCAGAGCTGCGAGAGAATAAGTTTCTTTTGCTTTAAGGTCATCTAAGTACTTGCCCATACTAATCAAAGGTGTCTTTCTTACAGAAAAATATTTAATTTATGTGTCCTGTAAATCCATATTCCTACTTTCACCATGCCTATAAAACCAGACACGCAGTCAGCACTAGTGACTGGTCTGGAACAGAGCATCACATAGAAAACAGGTAAGGGCCAAACTCCAGTCTTACCCTGTCAGGGACTTCTGACACACCTCCAACTGTTCATGTAAATGCGGCAGAAGCTGTCCCATCGTTTCATCTCCCACACAGCAACTAATCACGTTGGGATTCTCATGAGCTCTCTGCATTATTTTTATCCATGACTTATCGATATTCTGAAAACGTTTCGCTTCCTAAAGACAAATCCAAAGTCGGTAAAGATTAGCATCTACATAATTGAAAACGCGAGCTCTTCACTTTGGAATTTCTCATGGCTCTTCAAACCAGCCTCTATTAATCTCACTCTACATAATTTAAAAACATTTTTTTTCCATCTGAATTAATTCCAAAGAACAAAACCCCAAACTTATAAAGCTGCTTATTAAGAATACTGCTTTGTCACGATGGGGTTTATCACTTATTTGTTTCCCTGCATTTGATATATTTTTGAAGAGCCACATGATTAATTTGCAGAGCTATCAACTGAAAGTTCGAATCTAGTCTTTTAGCACCCCAGGTGTTTTGGTTTGATGAGCAAACTGAAGAAGCATGAAAATAATTTGATCTTGGGGTCCTTGGAATAATTACAGCTCCATGGTACCTCAGGGAAAAGAAGAAAAAAAAACAGTGAAAACCCAGACGAAGCTTCATTTACATTTTTTTGCAAATAAAAAATTCCTATTTACTATGGGCAACATGAAGTTTTTCATTCAATTGCAAAAAAAAAAGCCTCCAGAAATTGGCATATTCTTGTCTCATTTAAACATGAAATTTTATAATTAAAAAGACAATGTTTTAGCTTCATATTCTAAAAATGTATTACAAAGAGAAACGAGTCACTTTCATCTTTTATCCTTGATTTATTATCTACACAGGTCCTGTCTGAAGAAAGAGAAATTTAGGAAAAGTGGGCAAAGCTTAATAAGAGAAAGTTAAGTTCACAGTCTAAACATCAGTTATTGATGTTTATTTAAAAGATCCCAATAGCATTTTAAAGGTTTCACTACAGGACTTGTAAGGCTGTTTCTTTGCCCACAACATATTCCTGTTGGCAATTAGTGGATGTACTAATGGTTAATTTGTGCTTACAGAACATAGATTAATATAATTCTCAGAGGATTATTACAAGGCTAACTCTTGGCAAAGATAATTTATATTATAATTTAGTGTTACTAATTTGAAAGTACACCTTCTCAATATTTTTCACTGTTTGAAACTATGTTTCTTCTTTCTACTAAAGTAAATCAGAGATCAGCACCTCTTGTATGTATGTCCTAATAAAACTTTATTTTTTAACCTTTTTTATTGATTATTTGCAAGGAGAGAGAGAAACAATGTGCCACTTTGTGCATCTGGCTTTATGTGGGTACTGGGGAATCGAACCTCAGGCCATCAGGTTTTGCAAGCAAGCACCTTTAACCACTGAACCATCTCTCCAGCCCAAAAATCTTTATTTTAAAAATATATATTTCATATATTTATTTAGTTGAGAGAGAATGAGAACGGGCATGCCAGGGCGTCTAGCCACTTCAAACACTCCAGAAGCATGTGCCACATTGTACATCTGGTTTTATGTGTGTACTAGGGAATCGAACTCAGGTCCTTAGGCTTTGCAGGCAAGGCCCTTAACCACACTAACCCATCTCTCCAGCCCAAAACTTTATTTTTTTTTATTTTTTATTTTTTTTTGGTTTTTCGAGGTAGGGTCTCACTCTGGCCCAGGCTGACCTGGAATTCACTATGTAGTCTCAGGGTGGCCTCGAGCTCACGGCGATCCTCCTACCTCTGCCTCCCGAGTGCTGGGATTAAAGGCGTGCGCCACCACGCCCGGCCCAAAACTTTATTTTTAAATAGGTGAATGGACCATACTTTGCCAACTCCTGACATAACTTATCACGATTTGACCATATGTCTTTGGGAAGTCTTTCACAAAGATATAGGTAACTCCTGTGTGATTTGAGTATAAAACGCCCCCCAAGATTCATGTCTATGAATACTTAATCCCCAGTGGGTGCCATTTTGGGGCAAGGCTGTGGAGCCTTGCTCAAGGAAAAGTGTCACTGGGGTGTTACAGCCCAGACTCACTTGTTCTATCTACTTCCTCCCTGCTGAAGGGAAGATGTGACATGGGCTAGGCTGCTTAACTGGCTGTGAGTGAAATGTCCCCTTGAAACTATAAGCTGGAATAAACCTTTTCCTTCCTTCCTTTCTTTTTCTTTCTCGTGTGTGTGTGTGTGTGTGTGTGAGAGAGAGAGAGAGAGAGAGAGAGAACTGGCACACCAGGACCTCTGCAGTTGAACTCCAGACGTGTATACCATCTTGTGTACATGTGCAACCTTGCACGCTTGCATCACCTTGTGGGACCTGGAGAGTCGAACATGAGTCCTCAGGCTTCACAGGCAAGAGCCTTAACTGCTAAGTCTTCTCTCCAAACCTCCTTCCTTCCTTAAGCTGCTTCTTGGTTGAGTATTTTAACACAGCAACGAGAAAGGAACTGCTATAACATCAAACAGTGTGTGTGTGTGTATGCACGCACGCATGTGCACGTATTACTGATAATTGAACCTAGGACCTTGCACATGTTAGGCAATAACTCTACCACTGAGCTATATTTCCAGCCCTCTTTTTACTTTTCATTCTGAGACAGTCTCACTTCATTGCGCAGGCTCTCCTTGAACTCACTAGGTAACCCAGGGAGACCTTGAACCTGTGATCCTCTTGCTTCATCTCTCTAGCTGCGAGTATAGGCTTGTGCCACCAGCCCTGCCTCACCAAATACATTCATCCATAACTGCAAACATTATATTTACCTGAGGCAGCTGTTTGGCAATATCTCCACCGACAAAGACAGCTTCAAGATAGACCCAAAGGTTCTGTACCACCAGCCACTCTTCAATGATATCTGAGGAAGTAGACAGTTTATACACCCAATTCTGGATACTTTTTTTAAATGGTGCATTATATCTACAAAGAAAGGATGAAAAATATTATGTTTCGAGGAAGATTAGATAATAATATGGCCTAACAAAGTGAACATTCTCTGGTCCAAAAAAGTACTTTCTAGCAAACATACAGCTAATAAAATTTTTGATTTTTATGGAAAAAAAAAACCTCATAGAATTACAGTCATTTTACATATGGTTCTCACATGTCAGTCATGGAAGAGGAAAAGGGGTATGTTTGATGGCACAGAGATCCAGGAAAGTAATAGCGTTTGTTGCTCCTGAGAATAAGAAAGTAACAAGGACGCTGGAGAAATAGCTCAGCACTTAAAGGTGCTTGCGCGCAAAGCCTGATGGTCTGAGTTCCATTCCCCAGTACCCAGGTAAAGCCATGTACACAAAGTGGTGCATGCATCTGGAGTTCATTTTCAGTGGCAGGAGACCCTGGCATACCCATCCCCCCCCCCCGCTTACAAATAACTAAATAAATAAAACATTTTTTAAAAAAAGAAAGAAAGAAAATAACAAGGAATAAGATGCTTTTCCAGTTCGTGGTTGTCTGTGAAAGCAACACCATAGGAGAGCCTATTTGCTACTGGTCTGTAGAATTATTGCATCTAGATTTAAAGGATTCATCTAAGAGACAGACCTTCCTTAAAGGGACAAGACAAATGAGCTCCCTCGGATGGAAAGAAGGTCACACACGCCCAGACTCATGTGGGCAAAGTTAAGGTCAAGCTTGAGGTTAGCTGTTCACTTATAGGTTTTGTCTTTGTCACCGGAGGTCACAACTTCCACCAGGCACTGCCACGGGTTCTTCAGTGCTAGAAAACCAAGGCAGCCACCCAAAATGGCACGGCTCCTGTCTTCTGATCGTCAGGACTGGCTGAGGTATTTGTTTGGGGGGGAGGTATCCACAAAACTTAGTACAACAGAGATAGGGCCAGTAAAAGAATGGAAGTCATGAAGAAGTGATGGGCATGGCTGGAGAGATGACTTAGTGGTTAAGGCGCTTGCTTGCTGGCAAAGCCAAAGGTCCCAGGTTCAATTCCCCAGGACCCACACAAAGCCAGGTGGTGGCAGGCATCTGGAGTTCATTTGCAGTGGCTAGAGGCCCTCTCTCTCTCTCTCAATCCCTATCTCACTCTCAAAGAAATAAACCATAGGCTGTCTTCAGTAGATAGCATTGATGTGGGGTGACAGCATTTCCTAGGGAGGAGTAACTATTGCAAAGGGTCTTAACCCCATTCCTCCTAAAGTAGCTCTTGGTAATTAAACATTGCTGGGGGGGGTGGAGAGTTGTGTTCTTTTTCTAATATAATATTTTTTAAATTTTTTTATTTATTACAGTCAGAGAGACAGGGAGAGAGAGAGAGGGATAATGGGCATGCGGGGCTTCTAGCCACTGCAAACGAACTCCAGAAGCATGTGCCACCTTGTGCATCTGGCTTACGTGGGACTTGGAGAATTGAACCTGGGTCCTTAGGCTTCATAGGCGTGTGCCTTAACCACTAAGCCATCTCTCCAGCCCGAGAGTCATGTTCTATAGTGGTATAGCCACTGGTAAGTTGTCCAGACTCCAGGAAAAAAAAAAAACCATTGGAGTCATACACCTTCCTTCTGAAGTGTCATTAAAGAAGAGATGAAGTGGCTGTAATTCTTAGGAAAAATGAACCTTTCATATAGGGATAGTTGAGAACTGGAAGGGAAGGGAAGTATTTCTGGGGGCTGGAGAGATGGCTCAGTGATTAAGGCACATGCCTGCAAAGCCGAAGGACCTAGGTTCAATTCTCCAGGTCCCATATAAGCCAGATGCACACGGTAGCGCACGCATTTGTAGTTTGTTTGCAGTGGCTAGAGGCTGGGGCATGCCCATTCTCACTCTCACTCTCACTCTCTCTCTCTCCCCCTCCCTCTCTCTTTCTCTAATAAATAAATAAATCATCCGGGGGCATGGTGACGCACACCTTTAATCCCAGTACTTGGGAGACAGAGGTAGGAGGATCGCTGTGAGTTTGAGGCCACCATGAGACTACATAGTGAATTCCAGGTCAGCCTGGGCTAGAGTGAGACTCTACCTTGAAAAAAATAAAAATAAATAAGAAAATAAATCATAAAAAAATAAATTTTTAAAGAATTGTCTGGAAAGCCACAGCTGCAAAACTTTTTCCTAGTATTGTATGACTGTAAGTCGTAAATACCAAATTAAAACTTCTTCCAAATTATGGAATTAAATTACCTGTTGCTTAGCAAAGAACCCAGGACCATTAAGCTGTCCTCCATGAGGGTGATGATTTCTCCCGATTCGGTTCCTTTGAGCAGGAGCTCTCCCTTGCCCTTGAACGCCGCGAAACTCAGGTTTTGGTTGGTCCAGTTCTCAACCACCTGAGTCAGCTTGGCTTCGATGTCCTTTTCCTTAATGGCCGATATGCAAATGTCCTGCAGAGGGAGATCAGAGAATGCATCAGGACATTTTAACTGCAAATTAAGTGCACCATTAAAAACAACAACAAAAAAAAAATCACAGAAGTCACTCGGCTCAATGAGTCACCAGAACCTCTGCACGGGCTGCTACTTGTTTGCCTCTGCTCTTACATGAGAAAATGGGACTCAAATCACTTCTTTTTCCCTTGACTATATTTCTATTTTTATTTTATTTTATTTTCTTATTTATTTTTGGCTTTATGTTGGTACTGGGGAATCAAACCCCGGTTGTTAGCCTTTGCTGGCAAGCATCTTAACTGCTGAGCCACCTCTCCAGACCTCATCTGTCTTTTTAAAATTTTTTCAGGGCTGGAGAGATGGCTTAGCAGTTAAGCGCTTGCCTGTGAAGCCTGAGGACCCCGGTTCGAGGCTCGATTCCCCAGGACCCACATTAGCCAGATGCACAAGGGGGCGCATGTGTCTGTCTGGAGTTCGTTTGCAGTGGCTGGAGGCCCTGGCGCGCCCATTCTCTCTCTCTCTCTCTCTCTCTCTCTCTGCCTCTTTCTCTCTCTGTCGCACTCAAATAAATAAGAATAAACAACAAAAAACTTTAAAAAATTTTTTTTTTCATTTTTATTTGAGAGAGAGAGAGAGAACGAGCATGCCAGGGCCACTCCAGATGCATGTACCACCTTGTGTATCTGGCTTACATGGGACCTGGAGAATCACACCTGGGTCCTTGGGCTTTGTAGGCAAATGCCTTAACAGCTAAGCCATCTCTCCAGCCCTTATCTGTCTTTTGTTTATTTTTATTTATTTGTTTGAGAGTAACAGACAGACAGACAGAGAAAGAGGCAGATAGATAGAGAGAGAATGGGGGCGCCAGGGCCTCCAGCCACTGCATATGAACTCCAGGTGCATGGGCCACCTTGTGCATCTGGCTTATGTGGGTCCTGGGGAATCAAGCCTCGAACCAGGGTTCTTGGGCCTCACAGGCAAGCGCCTAACTGCTGAGCCATCTCTCCAGCCCTCATCTGTCTTTTATACAAACATTTTCAACCACTAACACTAGTCTTATGGGCAATTAGCTTAAAGGTAACTTTGCTATCAGTTATTATTCAACAAGTATAAGAAATATCTATACAAGCTACCGAGAACAAGTAGATAAAAATTCTAACCTTCTCATTTCAAGAACTATAGTGATCAAAACTACTCATCAAAGTGAAAAAAGAAAATACACACACACACACACACACACACACACACACACACACACACACACATATATATATATATATATATATATATATATATATATATATATATAATAAAATGAGTTTTTTTCTTTTTTGATTGTTTGTTTTTCGAGATAGGGTATCATTCTAGCCTAGGCTGACCTGGAATTCACTATGTAGTCTCAGGGTGGCCTCAAATTCACAGCGATCCTCCTACCTCTGCCTCCCAAGTTCTGGGACCAAAGGCATTTGCCACCACGCCCAGCTAAAATGCCTATTTGTGCCATTCTCATCAAAGAAAAGGAAACATTTTTATATAGTGGAGCATTAGTAAGATCTCATACAGTTTCATACCTCGATATCATCCTTGTTTTTAAGGAGTGGTGCTTCCATGATATTTCTAAGACAAAAGGAATCAGACTCCACGTCGAATGGGGTTCCAGTTAACTCAGAGATACGGTCCCAGTGTCTCTGCTTCATGGCCTTATTGGTCATCATTTCTAGCAGAGGGCATGATTCACTGAAATCATCAATTCTTTTCTTGAGATCCAGAAAAGCTTGCCAATCTTTAAGTCCCTTCGGGAGTTTACGACATCTTCCAGGAAGAAAGGGAAAAGTTTTTTTAATAATATTTTTAATTTTATTTATTTATTTGAAAGCAGAGAAAGACAGGAGAGAAGAGAGGCAGACAGAGAGAGAATGGGTGCTCCAGGACCTCCAGCCATTGCAAATGAACTCCAGACACGTGCGCCCCCTTGTGCATCTGGCTAACGTGGGTCCTGGGGAATCGCACCTGGGTCCCTTGGCTTTGCAGGCAATCGCCTTAACTGCTAAGCCATCCCTCCAGCCCGGGGGGAAAAGATTTTTACTACCGAGGCATTTCTTTGAAGAAGGTGTGACGTACAGACCTGTAGCTTACAGGACCCTAGGAAAATCAGCACTGTGAAAAGTCAAGCTGAGACAATGGAAGCTCACCTGTTCTGAAATTCCTGCAATTCTGCATTGATTTTCTCAATATCTACATCTCCCCAAAGTATCTCATAATAACCGCTAATGCTGCTCATGACAGTGTCATACAAGCCATACAGCTTCTGTAGCAAGTTGAGTTCTTTTCTGTGGGGGAAAAGACGAGACATGACTAGTGTCCCTTCGGCCGAGGGCGTGCAGCGACAGTGGTTTCCGACGCAAAGACGCAGTCAAGGCTCCGTGAACACGGCGAAGCTCCTCGGCATTCCCGCATCCCATAATAACGTGACACTCACACATGACCTGGGTATGTTGCAGAGGGAGAAATCTGACCTGTTTTGTAAGTCTACAGCACACGCGGCATTCTTACCTATCTTATTTGCCCAACTCTGGGCTCACTCGACTTTTCCATCACCCCATGACTTACTTCATGTTTACTTCATGGTTACCTGCTAACTATGCGACACATGTCTGAACCAAGGAGAGAAAAGGACAATGAAACCTCTTGAAGGACGACACGGTGGTGAGGAGATCTCTCCTGCACCACCCTTCAGGCATCAAACTGTGTCTCAACAACAACAAACGGAGCCCCCAAGACAGCCTTTCCGCTTGTTTAGATTTCGCCCGATACGGCTAACAATTTAGAATTGTTCAATTTCCTTCTAAAACAGCAAAGAAAACAAAGCTGGCAGGGGAATACATTTCTGAAGTTTTAAACAGTGGTGAGACAGAGGGCAGTCTTTTAGACTCTAATTTTGAGGGTGAAAATTGATGGTGTAAGTGAAATCTCCGATTTTGAGTTTTATTAAACTCATTTATTTACTGGCTTACTGAGACAGGGTCTCACTGTGTAGATGAGGTTGTCCTTGGAATTCGCTGTGCAGCCCAGGCTAACCTTGAACTCATGGCAATCCTCCTACCTCAGCCTCTTGAGTGCTAGGATTTATATTCAACTCAGTAATTTATCATGAAAGATAACAGTAGATTTTTAAGAACGACAAGGCCTTATCATGCTATCTTGCCACAAGAATTAGACTGCGTCAGTTTTTTTTTTTTTTTAAGAGATACTTACTTATTTATTTGAGAAAGAACAGAGGGAGGGAGAGAATGGGCGTGTCAGGGCTTCCAGCCACTGCAAACGAACCCCCAATGCATGCACCACTTTGTACATCTGGCTCACGTGGGTCCTGGAAAATCAAACCTGGGTCCTTTGGCTTTGAAGGCAAGCACATCAACCACTAAACCATCGCACCAGCCCAAGACTGTGTCGGTTTTTAAAAAAGATAAAAAAGTGACAGTGTTTCTTCATTTCCTATGATCTTTGTGTAAGTTTCACTGGATATACTGTATACGTGGACAAGCGTGGAAGGCAGGTGTGTATTCAAAAGACACAGACAAAATGTAAGTGGGGAAAACTCATTGAATTCTTCACTCAAATCTAAAAATAAAATTCCACAAAAATATGAGGGCCTTAGTTTTCAACAGCCTTGAGTTTTGATGACGGAAGTGCAAGAGAAATGAACAGGAACAACAGAACAATGCCAGGTGAGTCTGGAACTTGAGATCGCTGTGTCCACGTGGGTGTGTTCCGGGTTCCTGCAAAACTGCTGACCACGAGTGAGCTGCATCCACATGATGGATAAATATACCTTAAAAACCCACCAGGTTTAGGTTCACTCCGCTTATTAGATTTTCCTAATACAAGTGCTGTCAGGCTGGAGAGGTGGCTCTGTGGTTAAAGGCACTTGCTGGCAAAGCCTGATGGCCCCAGGTGATTCTCCAGTGCCCACATAAAGCCAGACACACCTATTGGTGCATGTGTCTGGAGTTCATCTGCAGTGGGCAGGAGGACCTGGCACGCCAATTCATATTCGTTCTCTCTCTCTTTCTAAGTACTGGGATTAGAGGCAGGCCACCGCACCCACTAAGCATTTATGTAAGTGCTGGGGATCCGGACTTCAATCCTCACTTTTTCACAGCAAGTGCTTTATCTTCTGAGCCATTTACCTGGCCTCAGAAACTGTTTGGGGGTGGGGGGGGGATTTTTAATTTATATCCATGAATGGAGAGACAGAGAGGGAGAATGAGCACGCTAGGGCCTCCAGCCACTACAAATGAACTCCAGATGCATGTGTCACGTTGTGCATCTGGCTTTACATGGGCACTGGGTTATCAGACTCAGGACATTAGGATTTGAAGGCCAGCGCCTTAACCGTTGAACCATCCCTCCAGCCCCAGAAAAGTTTTTCCCCCCATGGAAATTGTGAGCCTAACAGAACGTGTGTAACAAGAACAGCAGGGATATTTAGGAGAATCTCAAGCTGTGATCTTCCTGCATAAGAAAGGATTTGACAGTGGTGTGATTTTTCTTATTTATTTATTTATTTTGGGGTTTTTGAGATAGGGTCTCACTCTAGCCCAGGTTGACCTGGAATTCACTATGTAGACCCAGGCTGTCCTTGAACTCACAGAGATCCTCCTACCTCTGCCTCCCGAGTGCTGGGATTAAAGGCATGCACCACCACACCCAGCAGCTGTGATTTTTCTATTTATTTATTTGTTTATGAGGGAGAACGGGCACGCCTGGGTCTTCAGTCACTGAAAACGAACTCCAGAGGCATGTGCCATCTCTCCAGCCCTGACATGATTTTTCTAATGGCAACACTTGATGCTCTGTGTGGCTTGCTTGCACGTTGTCTGAACATACCTGGTCTTGTGCAAAACCTCATAGTCAGTCACAGGCAATCCAAAAAGCTGTTCACCAGATGAATACGTAACAAATTTCCTCCACAGATCATCGAAATTGGCCTATAACAAAGATTGTTTTCATTGTAACTGACATGCAATTAACTCAGATCCCATTGAAGTATAATTTATTGTAATTGAGATTAAAGCTATATTGAAGTGTATCTTGTCATGCGTGTGAAACAAGGATTTGTGGAGCAAATTCTTAGTATACCAAATTACCAGAGGAAAGTTGATCACTTAGGAAAAATAAGCTTTCAAGAACTCTAAAAGCATCCATTCTTTTATCTTTTCTATATATTTAATTAATTTTGTTTCGTTTTGTTTTTTTGAGGTAGGGTCTTCGCTCTAGCCCAGAGTGACCTAGAATTCCCTATGTAGTATTGGGGTGGCCTCGAACTCACAGCGATCCTCCTCCTACCTTGGCCTCCTGAGTGCTTGGATTAAAGGCATGAGCCACCACACCCAGCTAAAGCATCCATTCAATATGAAGTTATTTCTTTATAAAATTAAGTGGCCTCAGAAAAGCTATATTTCAAATCCCCATCTGCACATTTGAAAGTAACAAAATAATATTTTTTAAAATTCTGTAATTCATGCTTTTTCACTAAATTAGATTGGCCACATCTCTGTCCTATAGGGTTCAGAAATGAGAAAAATGTCAGTCATCTTGGCTAGGGAGATGGCTCAGCAGGTAAGAGCACTTGCCACACAAGCATGAGGGTCTGAGAGGGCCTGAGACCGCCTGAGTTTGACCCTCAGCACCCACATAAAAAGCCAGGCGTGGCTATACACTGCTGTAACCCTGTTCCTCTGTAGGGAAGAGACTGGAGAATTCCTGGGGTTGTTGGCCCATCTGACCAAAAACAGCGAAAGACTCCATCTCAAAAAACAATGTGGGGCTAGAGAGATGGCTTAGCCACTAAGGTGCATCCCTGCGAAGCCTAAGGACCCGGGTTCGATTCCCCAGGACCCACATAAGCCAGATGCACAAGGTGGCACATGTGTCTGGAGTTCGTTTGCAGTGGCTGGAGGCCCTGGTGTACACATTCTCTCTCTCTCTTTCTCTCCCCACCCGTCTGTAATAAATAAATAAAAATAAATCTTTTTTTAAAAAACAACAATGTGAAAGAACGATAGGACACACAACGCCCTCCACTGGCCTCAATACATGCACAGAAGGCTGTGCATTTGCACACAAATGCACGTAGACTATACATACAAGCCATATACACTACATACACACATGCCAAAAGGAGTCAACCTGTTTTCTCTCCATGCAATATTTTACCTAGAAAATGAAAGTTTCAGTTGTTCCTTAATTTTTTTATTTTTTTATGAGACAGACAGAGAGAGAGAGAGAGACTCTAGCCACCGCACTCAAACTCCAGACACAAACACCACCTTTCGCACATGCGTCACCTTGTGCGTCTGGCTTACGTGGGTTCTGGGGAGTCAAACCCGGGTCCTCAGGCTTCGCCGGCAAGCGCCTTAACCCCTGAGCCATCTCTTCAGCTCTGTTCTTTAATATTTTTTCACTTTTATATTTTTGTTATTTATTTGCAAGCAAAGGTGGGGTGGGGTGGGGGGGAAGGTGAGGCTGAGCGAGGGCCTAAATTTGAGACCACCCAAGTCTGAATCTTCAGAATCCAGCTAGGTGTGGCCACGCAAGTCTGCAACCCCAGTCCTGTGGGGAACAGAGACCTGAGAATCGCTGGGGCTCACGAACGTCAAGCCCCACAATTGGTAAGAGACTCTACCACAAGGAAAAGCACAGGTGGGTACATGATGCAGGGGACACCTGATGTTTTCCTCCAGCCGCCGCAGTCACGCCTACCACAGACATGCCCATAGGTCACTGCGCCAGCACGTGCGCATGCATACACCACGCGCAACACAGACTTCACACCACACCACACACACTGTGCGCACAACAAAGAAAAGAAAAAAGGAAAAGACAGTCTGGAGCGAGAACGTTTTAAGTGATGGAGACATACGGGAAATGAACAATGACCTTGAAAGAAAAGCAGGCGAAACATTTGCTAATATTTAAAGTCTTACACTGATATAGCCAAAGAAATGCTCACGACTAGAATAAGGCATTACTTTAAGTTCACAGCCAAGGTCTCTTATTATCTAAAAATACTGAGTGAGTCTGTGAAGAGCCTGGAGGATGTAGGGAAGGGAGCAACGGGATCATTTAGAAAATTGGAATACATGAATAAAATTTACATGTATTTTAATCATTAACTTTCCCATTATAATATGAAACACAGGCAGCTAGGAAGATGGCTCAGCGGGTACAGCGCAAGCATGAGGACCTGAATTCAGTCATCCAGTGCCCACATAAGAGCATGGCGGCACACTCCCATAAGCCCAGGGCTGGTGAGGCAAAGCCAGGAGAGTCCTCTAGACTTGTTAGCCTCCAATTCAATTGAAACGCAACTGAGAAAGACATCCAATCCTGACCTCGGACCTACACACACACCTGAGCATACATGTGCACCCAAACACACATGAACATGCATACATACATGCACATGCATGAATATCTATCTATCTATATATATACATACATATCATAGGTTTACCCTAAAATCATCTTTTAAAATAATACATTGCCAATCTAACAAAAATAAATGTGGTTTTACCTGAAATATTTGTAGTCTGTTGCTAGCTTCTTGAGGAGGTATGTTCGGAACCATAGGTCCTTCCTGGAAGACATAATATAATCTTCATTCTCGTCTTTCTTAAAATATTTTTATTTATTTATTTGCAAGCTGAGAGAGATAAAAAGAAGAGAGACGGACAGAGAGAATGGGCACACCAGGGCATCCAGCCACTGCAAACGAAGTCCAGATGCGTGAGCCACATTGTGCACCTGGCTTTATGTGAGTACCTGGGAATCAAATCCAGGTCCTTCGGCTTTGCAGGCAAGAACCTTAACTGGTGAGCCATCTCGCTCCAGTGTTTCCATTCTCATCTTAATCAGATATGCTTGTCAGTACTGGGTCTGTCTACTACTCCCCTCTCAATAAATAAGCATCATTTCTCATTTAAAAGGTAAAGTTTGTCCTGTATGTAAAGGGTTCATTTATTTTTGTAACAGCTTTATTAAGACAGCATTCACATACCATATAATTTGCCAATTTAAAGCATTCAATTTAGTGGTTTCTAGAATAATCAGAGCTACGCAACCATGAATCCAGTCAATTTAGTACAATTAATAAAAGATGTGAAAAGGGCCAGGTGTGGTGACACACGCCTTTAATCCCAGCACTTGGGAGGCAGAGGTAGGAGGACCGCTGTGAGTTTGAGGCCAGCCTGAGACTCCATAGTGAGATCCAGGTCAGCCTGGGCTAGAGTGAGACCCTACCTTGAAAAAAAAATTTTTTTTAAGTGTGAAAAGATCACGCCCTGTATGAAGGGTGTACCGCAAGAGCCCTGTTTGGTTTGACGTGTGATTGCAAACAACGGTGCCGTGGCTGTGTTAGAATAACTGACGCAGAATTCGGAGAACGGTGTCCTCATGATAACTGGTCAGCCGTATAGAAACAGGTACGCTTACAGGCTGGGACGGTTTGGGGTGGTCACGGCACATGGGCAAAACAATCCTCCAGAGGCCGAGGGACGGACTGAAGGAACAAGGGCTCTGTGGGACAAGTAAGGGTGTGGAGGGTAGTAACATGGCGTGCACAGCATGGACATGCTAAAGAACAGACCAGAACTCGGTGGAACAGTGTTCAGAAGGCAAACCCCGGTGCATCAAAATTTCCAAGGTCTATTTGAGCACATGGTGGGTCTGGAGTGGAGCAGCCAGAAGTGACTCAGGGGCCCCTCCCGCCACAGTAAGGGGTAACCGTGTACAGAGCGAATGCAGAAGGAACATACTGGAAACATTTGACTGGTTACCGTTAAAGCTGCCTTCTTTCATCTACAGTGCTGCCACGTCTCTAGTTATTATAAGTTTATCTGCTGGGGCTGGAGAGATGGCTTAGCAGTTAAGGCGTTTGCCTACAAAGCCAAAGGATCCCCGGTTCGACTCTCCAGGACCCACATAAACCAGATGCATAAGGGGACACATGAGTGTGGAGTTCATTGGCAGTGACTAGAGGCCCTGGAGCGCCATTCTCTCTCGCTCTCTCTCGCTCTCTCTCTCTCTCTCTCTCTTGCTTTCTCTCTGCCTCTTTCTCTCTCTCAAATAAATAAATAAGTTTATCTGCTGCTCCCCGTTGGTTCAACTTAAGATTTACCTTCTTTAAGATAGATATTTATGAGTGTTAGTTCCGGTTAAGTTCTGCTTATGGCCTTGCTTTCAAGGTCAAGGTCATTCATGACCAGGCCCAGACAGAATTCTTCAGGGCTCTACTCCATCTCAATGTATTTTAACAACACGGTGACAGAGCAAGCTACTGTTGATTAAACCAACTAAAAGAGAGAACTTTAGTATATGTTGAAAACAAAGAGTGGAATAAGGGAGGGAGGGAGAGAAGGCCGGAGAGAGAGAAGGAGTAAGAAAAGGAAGGAAGAGAGAAAGAA
The DNA here is from genome assembly GCA_036346955.1 of Dipus sagitta. Classification (NCBI taxonomy): domain Eukaryota; kingdom Metazoa; phylum Chordata; class Mammalia; order Rodentia; family Dipodidae; genus Dipus; species Dipus sagitta. The sequence continues at coordinate 135,185,154 of CM070779.1, read as the reverse complement.
GGAGAATGGAAGAAAGAGAAGGGAGGGAGGGAAGGGAGGAATGATAGAGGGGGCTGGAGAGATGGCTTAGTGGTTAAGTGCTTGCCAGTGAAGCCTAAGGATCCCGGTTCGAGGCTTGATTACCCAGGACCCACAGTAAGCCAGATACACAAGGTGGCACATACATCTGGAGTTCATTTGCAGTGGCTGGGGGCCCTAGCGTGCCCATTCTCTCCTGCTCTCTCTCTTTCTGCCTTCTCTGCCTCTTTCTCTCTCTGTCTATCACTCTCGAATAAATAAACAAGTAATAAAATAAATAAATAAAAAGCTTTTAAAGAAGGAAGGAGGAAGAGGGAAGCAAAGAGTTGGCCAAGTGTGGTGGCTGTGCCTATGACTCAGCTAGTCAGAAGGCTGAAGAAAGAGCACCAAGTGTTGCCTGGGCAATACAGGGAGACACTACGCACACACACACACACACACACACACACACACGCACATGCATGCATGCGCGCACACAGTGTTAAGTACCAGCGCAAGGGCTTGCATCATTTTATGAATTCAGGGCCACTGGGACCACCAAAAGTAGTAGAGTATTTCAGAGGACTATATCCGCCTTTTACGTTTCACTTCAGAGGCCGACTGTGTCTGTCACAATCCCAGGCTGAGCCATTTGTGGGACTAACCCAGACTGACATAGACCAGTTATTTCTTGTGACGCTCATGGTTATCTAAGAGTTAGTGACAGCAGCAGAATCGGTTGTACCCCATTTAAGTTCTAGGGTACGTATAGACTCTTGCAGCCTTCCAACAACTGTGCTATACATTGTAACAGCAATTCTGTAAGAATTCTGGCCCTAAGACAGGACAAAACCACACACTCTTATGGATTAGTTGTGAATCTACACATAGGGCTATTTACATACAGTTTACCTATTTCTCAGGACTTGTCACTTTCATTTCATATAAATATAATCATATGCATTTTTAACAGACAGCGTACCAACTCATAAGCTTCGGCAAAGTTTGTGACGTCATCACGAAACACCTCCACAGACTCGAGCAGATTACTTTTAAACTTGGGCTGCACCTGAACTAGCTCATCTTGCACGGAAACCTGGAAGAAAAAAGAATATCCAGCGTGAGGGTTTACATAACATATTAAAAATTAGGGGCTGGAGAGATGGCATAGAAACATGAGGACTTGAGTTCATATCCCCAGCGCCCATGTAGAAATGCCAGCCACTTATAATCCTAAATTTATTAATCTGCTGGGGAGGCAGAGACAGGCAGATTCCTGGGCCTCACTGGCTAGGGAGTGAATTGGTGAGCTATGGTTCAGTGAGAGATCCTGTCCCCAAAAAATGAGTGACTGAGGCAGGGCACACACACACACGTGCATGAGCGCCTGCACACACACATACAAACATATATGCACATGTGCATGTACATTCACATTTCTCTGAAGATATACAAATGGCCAATAAAAAGACCACATGAGGCCTGGAGAGACAGCTTAGCAGTTGAGGCATTTGCCTGCAAAGCCAAAGGACCCAGGTTCAATTCCCTGGGACCCACATAAGTCAGACACACAAGATGGAGCACACATCTGGAGTTTGTTTGCAGTGGCTGGAGGCCCTGGCATGCCCATTCTCTCTCTCTCTCTCTCTCTCTCTCTCTCTGCCTCTTTCTCTCTCTGTCTATCTGTCACTCTCAAATAAATAAAAATAAATATTTTTTTAAAAAGTCAGAAACATTTTTCTAGAAATTGCAGCTTAATAAGAAGATACTTAAAGGACCAGCTGCATAAGGTGGCACACGCATCTGAAGTTCATTTGCAGTGGCTGGAGGCCCTGGACCATGCCCATTCTCTGTTCTCTCTCTCTCTCTTTTTCTCTCTCTCCTTGTGAATAATAATAAATAACTTAGAGAAGATACTTGAACGTGTACTCACAGCTTTGCTCTGCAGTTTGTTGAAGGAATATCTCAAGGTGTCAACCGCTTCGGATTCCTCCTTGGTTACTTCAACTTCAAACCTGTTCAAAATACCATAGGCTTCCTACAGGGTGGAGGCAAAATTCAGAAGCGGTTGTCAAAGGAGGTTTTAGAGGCCTTCTAGAAAGACAGCCCTATGTCCTGGAAGGCAGCAGGTGCTACAAGAGGGCTTCCAAGATTGAAGACAGTAAAGGAAGCACTTTTACATCCTCACTGACTGCCGTGACATGGAGAGATGGCGGGCTTTGGAGTCTGCATTGAGTCAGCTCCTCCGTGAGGCTAGCGGAGATGGGGGCAGAGCATACTGACAGTTGCCGGCCGAGAAAATAGCCCTGGGGTTATTTTCTCTCTCTCCCCTCCTTGACCACGTGCCAAAGGCATGCTAGATAATTTCAGATACACTGAAAGAGGGGCTGGCTACGTAAGGAATGGATACATTAAAAGAGGGGTTGGTTATAGAAGAAGTGGGTAAATTAAAAGGGGGGTTGGCTAGTCAAGGAGTGGGGTGAACTGACGATGTGGGAGAAACTCTGAAGAAAAGAAAGTTGAATGGTTCAAAGGATGGACCTGCAGTTAGATTTACCAAAAGAATGCATGCTAAAGCCAAGCGTGGTGGCGCATGCCTTTAATCCCAGCACTCAGGAGGCAGAAGTGGGAGGACTGCTGTGAGTTCTAGGCCACCCTGAGACTACAGAGTGAGTTCTAGTTTACCCAGGGCTAGAGTGAGACCCTACCTCAAAAAAAAAAAAAAAAAAAAGAATGCATGCTGAGGAGGGAAACCTATAATTTATTAAATACTAAGGAATGGCCGGGCGTGGTGGCGCACGCCTTTAATCCCAGCACTTGGGAGGCAGAGGTAAGAGGATCACCATCAGTTCGAGGCCACCCTGAGACTACATAGTGAATTCCAGGTCAGCCTGGGCTAGAGTGAGACCCTACCTCGAAAAACCAAAAAAAAAAAAAAAAAAAAATACTAAGGAATGATTAGTCAGTATTTCAAATTCTCAAACACTAGGATGTTTTTTAAAGTAATAAAATTATGAAGCACTTTAGCTTCCAAAGAGGATTAGACTCTAAATGGGTCCAAGAAAGTATTAAACAGTTACAAGCACTGGGTACCAAGAGGAGGTTGTGGGAGTGGAAATTCTCCTGATACCATAAGCAATGAGGGAGTGTGTTGTCTGTGGAGAATTTACCAACCAATAACAAGACAAATTAAGAGACTTCTCATTAGCACTGTAAGTCAGAACTTTTATGTATTTTAAGTAGTAGTCATAAAATACCTGTGGTAGATGAAACAATGGTATGCCCAGTGCCACCCACTTCTGGTCTCTAGAACTATGCTAATAAATTTGTATGGTGTCAAGCCATTAAGTTTGTGTTAGGTCATTGAGAAGTTACACTCTTTAGTCATTTGTTATGGCAGTAATAGGAAATTAACACACTCCGTACTTTATCCCTAAAAGCAATCTTTTGTTCATTTAAATTCCAGCTGTTTACTATTGAGCTGTTTCCACTCTAGATCCATGATTTATCTGTGGTTAAGGCTTACAAATAGTTTCCTTCCCTTCCTTCCTTCTTTCTTTCTTTCTTTCTTTCTTTCTTTCTTCTCTCTTCTTCCTCTCTCTCTTTCTCTCTCTCTCTCTCTCTCTCTCTCTCTCTCTCTCTCTCCTCCCTCTCTTTTGGTTTTTCAAGGCAGGGTCTCACTCTAGCTCAGGCTGACCTGGAATTCACTATGTAGTCTCAGGGTGGCCTCGAACTCTCAGCGATCCTCCTACCTCTGCCTCCCGAGTGCTGGGATTAAAGGTGTGCGCCACCACAGCCGGTTTCTCTCTCTCTTTTAATGCAAGAGTAGTAAGACAGACAGAATTGGCATGACAAGGCCTCCAGCCACTGTAATCAAACTCCATACGCATGTGTCCCCTTGTGCACATGTACAACCTTGCACACTTGTGTCACTTTGTGCGTCTGGTTTATGTGGGACTTAGAGAATCAAACATAAGTCCTCAGGCTTCGCAGGCAAGTTTTTTGCAGGTAGGGTGTCACTTTAGCCTAGGCTGACCTAGAATTCACTATGCACTCTCAGACTGGCCTGGAACTCATGGCGATCCTCCTACCTCTGCCTTCCAAGTGCTGGGATTAAAGGCCTGTGCCACCATGCCCAGCTTTCTACAAAGAGTTTCTAAGAATAGCTAGCTACTTGCCAGTTTGCCTAACATATTGGAATTAACAGAAGAGGACATAACTAATAGTTTCCACAAAATTTTGGTATCAGCATGAAAAACTCAACATTGTCTAGCCCAGTGAAGTATTACTAATATGTTAGTTTTCTTCCGTATGCTGTTCAACTACTAAAATCTCCCCTATGACCTCAACGTCAGAAAAGAAAATGGGCTTTATGGCAGAAAAAGAAATATGTTAACAGAACCACTTTTTAAAAATAGGTTTCTATTCTTTGCAAAGCATTTCAGGGAGGAAAAATGCAATCATCTCTTACTTCAATTGGTCCCAAAGTCATGTCCATCTGAATCTCATTGTCACGGATACACGACAAGGCTTCCATTGCAAATCTGACATCATCCAAATCACGGATAGGCCTAGATAACTTTTTCAAATACTCATTGATAAATGCTATCATGTCTGACATCTTCTTCTTGTATTCTTCATTCAGATACCGACACAGTAGCATTTTCCACGCCTTAGCCTCAATTGATAAGGCTAATTTCATTGGCTCTGATAAAGACGGGAAAGGTCAAAACAACACAATCAGCATTCTGAAACAAGGCACCAAATGTGAATCTGAGCACCTCCACGTGGACTGTCCCATTCAGTGCTCACCAATCACATGTGGACATAGTGTCTGAAACATGTGTAGTCTGAATTAGATATGCTATAAAATTATAAGATTTTACTGAGTGTGGTGATACACGCCTTTAATCTTAGCACTCAGGAGGAGGCAGAGGTAGGAGGATCACTGTGAATTCAAGGCCAGCCTGGACTACAGAGTGAGTTCCAAGTCAGCCTGGGCTAGAGTGAGACCCTACGTCAAAAAAAAAAGAAGGAAGAAAGAAAGAAAGAAAGAAAGAAAGAAAGAAAGAAAGAAAGAAAGAAAGAAAGAAAGAGAAAAGAAAATAGGAGGTGGGAGAGGAGAGAGGAGAGGAGGACGAGGAGAAGGAGGAGAAAACTATAGCTGGGCTTAGTGGTGCATGCCTGCAATTCTGAAATTTCGGAGGTGAAGGCAGCAGGATTTCAAGGTCATTCTAGGCTACACAACGAGTTTGAGGACAACCTGAACTACATGAGATCCGGTCACAAAAATAAACAAAAATTGGATGGCCCAGAACCACTTCACATTTACAACATTATAGCAAAGTAGCTTTTTAAAAAATATATGTTTGGGGCTGGAGAGATTGCTTAGTGGTTAAGGCACTTGCCTGTGAAGCCTACGGACCCAGGTTCGATTCTCCAGGTCCCAAGTAAGCCAGATGCACATGGCGGCACATGCATCTGGAGTTCATTTACAGTGGCTAGAGGCCCTGGTGTGCCCATTCTCACTTTCGCTCTCACTCACTCCCTCTTTCTGTCTCAAATAAATAAAAATAAAATCTTTAAAAAATATATACATATACATATATATGTGTGTGTGTGTGTGTGTGTGTGTGTGTGTGCGTGTGTGTGTGTGTGTGTGTATTTAATTTACTTACAAGCAGAGAGATAAGTGGGGAGAGAAAATGGACATGCCAGGGCCTCTTTCTGCTACAAACAGACTCCAGATACAAGCACCACTTTGTTCATCTGCCTTTACATGGGTACTGAGGAACTGAATCAAGGCAGGCAGGCTTTGCAAAAAGTGCATCTAACTGATGAGCCATCTCCAGCCCCTATATCAATGCAGCTTAGTAGCTGCTTCTTTTTCAATATTTTTATTTATTTATATATTTATTTGCAAGGAGAGAGAGAGAGAGAAGGGGCACAACAGGGCCTCTCCACTGCGTATTAAATCCAAAACATGTGCCACTTGGTGTATCTAGCTTTACATGGGTACTAAAGAATCAAACCTGGGTCGGCAGACTTTGCAATCAAGTGCCTTTAACTGCTGAGCCATCTGCCAACTCAATAGCTACTTTTTTTTTTTTTTTTTTTTTTTGAGGTAGGGTCTCAACTCTAGCTCAGGCTGACCTGGAATTCACTATGTAGTCTCAGGGTGGCCTCGAACTCATGGCAATCCTCCTACCTCTGCCTCCCAAGCGCTGGGATTAAAGGCGTGCGCCACCACACCCAGCTAATAGCTGCTTCTTAAATTAAATACCATCTCACAGTTCATATCTGGATATCTCCTCAAAAAAAAAAAAAAATTCCCCTCAGTCGGGCGTGGTGGCGCACTGCCTTTAATCCCAGTACTCGGGAGGCAGAGGTAGGAGGATCACCATGAGTTCGAGGAGACCCTGAGACTGCATAGTGAATTCCAGGTCAGCATGGGCTAGAGTGAGACCCTGCCTCAAAAAAAAAAAAAAAAACACTCCCACAAAAAAAATCATTTCCTGTGAAAATCGCACTTTCACACGACAATCATTTTTAGAGTTACCCGTGTGCAGTTCAAGCGCTCCCACGACAATGATGGGCTTCAGCTCGTCGATCTCCTGTTCGAAGGTCGCGTAGTGGAGAATTTCTGATCTGATTTCAGACAGAGACGGGTTGTTGGCCAAAAACTCCTGTGGAATGGCAAGGGTTAACATTGTCTTTCATTTTTTCAATACTATACACTTGTAATAGTTAAATTAGATAACTGCACTTGTTTATACACTTGTATATACTCTTGGTCAATGGCTGGGTGGTCGGGGGCGGGGGGGGACAACAGGCTCTTCTGGGAGGCTGGGACAGGAGGCTGGGTGAGGAAATTTCACAGTACACCAGGGCTGGTTAATCTGAGTTTGGAAGCTTCCTTCCTGGAAGCTGGGTCTGAGTCTACGTAAGTGTGGCGCAGGCCTCACATACCTGGCCTCTGAGCTATCCCTGGCACTGTGGTGGTTTGACAGTGAAAAGTCCCTCATGGCTTCATGTGTCCACGAGTGAGCTTCATACTCAGTCCCCAGCTGGTGGCAGTTTGGGAGGGGGAGTCTTGCTGGAGGAGGTGTGGCACTGGGGAAGGACCTTGAGGTCTATCAGCCCAGTACTAACTTCCACCACCCACATATGTGAGAGCTCCCTGTTCCACCATCCATGACGACACTTCCCCTTGAAACCATGAGCCCAAAATAAACCCCATATGCTGCGTTTGGTCCGGTGCTATGTTCCAGCAACGACAAGTTAACTGCAACAAGACACCTTTACTGGCATGCCATTGCTTAAGGGAACTGGGTGAAATTTACTGTTATAAACTGCTGCAGATAGTTGCCAAGAGAAGAGAAGAGTTACAACTGCTTGGCATTTTGGGATCCTTGCCGTGTGCACATGAGTTCCTTTATTAGCCCTGACGTCTTTATGGTTCCTCCACAGGAGTCATCAACAAACACTTAAAACCCAAAGGGAGCCAGGTGTGGTGGAGGATCGCCATGAGTTCGAGGCCACCCTGAGATTACATAGCAAATTCCAGGTCAGCCTGGGCTAGAGTGAGACCCTACCTCAAAAAAAAGGAAAGAAAAGAAAAGAAAAGAGGGGCTGGAGAGATAGCCAGTGGCTAAGGCACTTGCCTGCAAAACCTAACAGCCTGGGGATCAATTCCCCAGTACCCATGTAAAGCCAGATGCACAAAGCAGCAAAAGTGTATGGAATTCATTTGCAGCAGCTGGAGGTCTTGGCACACCTATTCTCTTCCTTCTTTCCTTCCTTCCTTCCTTCCTTCCTTCCTTCCTTCCTTCCTTCCTTCCTTCCTTTCTTACTCTCTCTCTCTTTCTCTCCATACAAATAAATAAATAAACTATTTTTTAAAAACCCAAAGGGTGGGCTGGAGCAATGGCTTAGTGGTTAAGCGCTTGCTCGTGAAGCCTAAGTACCCTGATTCAAGGCTCGCTTCCCCAGTACCCACGTAAGCTAGATGCACAAGGGGGCGCATGCATCTGGAGTTCCTCTGCAGTGTTGGAGGCCCTGGCACCCCCATTCTTTCTCCCTCCCTCCCTCCCTCCCAATCTCTCTCTCTCTCTCTCTCTCTCTCTCTCTGCCTCTTTCTCTCTGTCACTCTCAAATAAATAAACAAAAACCCAAAGGACACCAGGAGCAGCAGAAACACACCTTCACTTTCACATCCCGGTCCTCTGTCCAGAGGGTTTTGTACTTCTGAAAGTCCTGCAGGGCCTCGTGGGCCACCTTTCGTAGGGAATTCACGGAGGAAGAAAGCAGAAGGACCAGCTTGGAGATGTCCTTGTGCTCCGCCACCCCGGGGTAAAAGTTCTTCAGTTTCCTCGCAGGCACGGTCTCTTCAAAAGCTCCTGAAACACGTGTTCCACTATAGGTACCATCCATATTCAGTTTTCAGTATTTAGCAATTCTGATATTAATAGTGTTCCTAAAAGATGTGTTTTCTTCAAGACAGTCTCTCCGAATAATTATCAAGTTATTCCTAGTAATTAAAGCTGATGTCTTGCCATTGTCACTTATTGAAATGTTTTGTCAGGGGCTGGAAAGATGGCTCAGTGGTTAAGACGCTAACACGCAAAGCCTAATGACCCGGGTTTGATTTCCCCAGTGCCTACGTAAAGCCAAATGTACAAAAGGGTGCATGCATCTGGAATACAGCAGCAGGAGGTCCTGGTGCACACCCATTCTCTCATATTCTCTCTCTTTCTCTCATAAATAAATAAATAATATTTTTTAAATGGAAAAAGCATGCCAGGCATGGTGGCGCACGCCCTTAATCCCAGCACTCGGGAGACAGAGGTAGCAGGATTGCCATGAGTTCGAGGCCACCCTGAGAAGACAGAGTGAATTCCAGGTCAGCCTGGGCCACAGTGAAACCCTACCTCAAAAAACTAAAAAAAAAAAAAAAAAGGAGAGAGAAAGGAAAAGCATGTCATTGTCCTGGAGCGCATCAGGTAAACTCAATAGGTTAGACTGGATGCTCTACAAACCCCAGGGGTCCTCTTGTCTCCACCTCCCCAGCCCTGGGATGACAGGCTTACGTCAGCACACCCGGCTTTTTATGTGGGTTCTGGGGATCAACTCCAGTCCTCATGCTTGCAAGGCAAACACTGCCAACGGAGCTAAGTCACCAGTCCTTTGTTAGTTTTTTTTAACATTAATTTTATTTCTTTATGAGAGAGGGAGAGAGAGAGAGAGAGAGAATGGGTGCACCTTGGCCTGTAACCACTACATGCGCCACAATGTGCATCTGGCTTATGTGGGCTCTGAGAAATCGAACCTGGGTCCTTAGGTTTCACAGGCAAACGCCTTAACCACTAAGCCATCTCTCCAGCCCCTTTGTTCAATTCTGAGGTCTAAAATCTCCTTAATCTGAAAATCTTATTCAGAAGGGAGATAAAGCACACACACACACACACACACACACACACACACACACACACACAGATTAAAACATCCAAAATTTCATAAACTCCTTCAAGGTAAAGTTAAAAGAGTTAAATTTTCGCCCTGTAGAGAGAAAGAAAAATGTAGTTCAAAGAGAGAGACCACGGTTATTATTCAAGTGACCTTGGCCAATTATTGCATCTTTGTGGCTGTACTTGAGGATGCAATGAGACACCCTATGTCTCTCAGCTCAATATCTGATAGAAAGAGGTCAGGTAAGAACTACCTCAAACACCACCAAAATGCAAATCAGACGCCATCACTGCTGGTCAAAAATCCTCTAATAGTCTCCATCAAGGAAGGACCAGAGAGTGAATTTTGTTTTTGAGACAGGATCTCATGAAGTCCAGCCTCAAAGTCACTATGTAGCTGAGGATGACCCTGAACTTCTCAGGCTGGCCTCAGGCTCACAGCAATCCTCCTGCTTCTGCCTTATGTGTGCTGGGATTAAACGTGTGCGCCACCACACCCAGCCCTTGTTTTTTCTTTTTTAAAAATATTATTTATTTATTTATTTATTTATTTAAAAGAGAGAGAATGGTCACACCAGGGCTTCCAGCCATGGCAAACGAACTCCAGATGCATATGCTACCTTGTGCCTCTGGCTTACGTGGGTACTAGGGAATCAAACCTGGGTCCTTTGGCTTTTCAGGCAAGCACCTTAACCACTAAGCCATCTCTCCAGCCCTGTTTTCTTTTTTTATGTGTATTTATGTGTGTGTGTTTGTGAGAGAGAGAGAGAGAGAGACAGAGAGAGAGAGACAGAGACAGAGAGTTGAAGGCATGTGCAACCATGCTCGGCTTTTTAACGTGGATTCCGGGAATCAAACTCAGGCCCTCATTCTTGCACAGCAGGGTTCTTACTGGCTGTGCCGTCTCCCCAGCCTCCATGTTGTTTCAGATGGAAGATGGAGGAATGCTCATTGTATTAAAGAAAGTTAACAAGGGCTGGAGAGATGGCTTAGCAGTTAAGGCGCTTGCCTGCGAAGCCTAAGGACCCAGGTCCTACGTAAGCCAGATGCACAAGGGGGGGGCATGCATCTGGAGTTCGTTTGCAGTAGCTGGAGGCCCTGACATGCCCATTCTCTCTCTCTCCCTTCCTCCCTCCCTCCCTCCCTCTCTCCCTCCCTCTCTTTGTTTCTAATAAATAAATAAATAAAAAGAAAGTTAACAAGCAAATGTATAAAAATAACTTTGAAAAACTCTAAATGCAAGCTAGATGTGGTAGCTCACGCTGGTAATCCCAGCACTTGGAAGGTGGAGGCAGGAGAGTCAGGAGTTCAAGGTTATCCTCAGCTGCATAGCAATTCCATGGCCAGCATTGGAAACATGAGATTCTCTTGAAAAAAAAAAGAAAAATCTGGGGCTGGAGAGATGGCTTAGCAGTTAAGGCATTTGCTGCAAAGCCAAAGGACCCAGGTGTTTAGTTCCCCGGTACCCACATAAAGCCAGGTACACAAGGTGGCACATGAGTCTGAAGTTCATTTGCAGTGGTTAGAGGCCCTGGCAGTCTTGTCCTCTCTATGTGTCTTTTTTTTCTCTCTCTCTCTCTCTCTCTCAAATAAATAAATATTTTTTTTAACCTGGAGCTTGGTGTAGTGGCACTATATTCCAGCACTTCGGAGGCTGAGGTAGGAAGGCCATCATGAGTTCAAGGCTGTGCTACAGAGTAAATTCTAGGTCAGCCTGGGCTAAAATGAGATCATGCCTCAAAAAAAAAAAAAAAAGAAAAAAGAAAAAGAAAAGAATGAATGAAAGGAAAAACTGCATGCTGTCAACGTGGGAAGGATAGAAGCCCATTTTACTATCAGGTCTATACTCTGAGACTTGATCGAACTTTCCTTTCCCCTCCCTCCGTGCTGGGCATTGAGCTCAGGCATTTTGACTTCCTTACTTTCATCCCTCTTCAGCGGCTTCCCTGTGCCTGTCTGGTTGAGGTCAGTAGTCCGGGAGGTACTATTGGCCACAGACTTTATTCTGCGGACCTGCTGCTGTCCCCAGTGAGCCACTCCTCTGCTGACCTCCAGCGTAAACTGGATCATGCGGTTGATGGCTTGTTGAATGTCGTCCAGACTGGGAACCATGACCTGTGAGAAAGAGTGTCGCCACGGAATTCTACCAGCACGTTCAGCCCATCTCTCTGATTCTCACCACCCACGTCCCCGCTGAGCCGGGCAGGGCTGCCACAGGCCCTGGTGGAAGGCTGACCCAGAGGAAGGTGCCAGGAGGGGGCGGGGCAGACATCCTCAGCCCTGGAGAATGCCCCCCTTCTATCCATTGCTGTGGGGCCCAAGAGCCCAACATAGTCCAGGTGACCCTGTCCCTGGGAGCGTGATGGGATGGAGCAGAAAATGACCAACTACGTGTTGGAGCAAAAGGACCGAAGAAGCCGGCGCCTTGGTCCTGCAAAAACGTAGCAGATAAGCTATGAAGTTCTTCAGAAACTCAGGTTGTGCAGGTGAGATGATAGGTAGAGGCTGTTAGCTATTCCTGCCGACACAGGGGACAGCCTGTGTGCCCTGGAGTTCTAAGCAGTATAAGCAGCTGGGGTCACAGAAGAGAGAAGTGTCGTGGGAGAAGTGGGGGAGGGGGTTCACGATGCTAGTACACAGGCTCTATCTTGTGTTCAACAGCACGGTAATTAATGACTGAGTATTTAACTGTGGTGAAATTGGGATAGGGGCTGAAGTTCATATGAGGATCTTATTTTCATGTCTGAAGAAAGAGCCAGATGATTTGTGTTTCCCAAACGATGAGAGGCTTATTGTAACTCATACGGAAGTGTGTGTGTATGTGTGTGTGTGTGTGTGTTGCAAGGGCTCTACCACTGATCTACACCCAAGTTCAGAGGTGAGTTCATTGTTTTGTTTTTTTTTTTAAGATTTTTATTATTATTATTTAGTTATTATTTATTTATTTGAGAGAGGGAAAGAGGCAAAGAGAGAGGGGGGGGAGAGAATGGGTGCACCAGAGCCCCCAACCACTGCAAACAAACTCCAGACACATGTGCTACCTTGTGCATCTGGCTTACATGGGTCCTGGGGAATCAAACCTGGGTCTTTTGGCTTTGCAGGTAAGCGCCTTAACCAATAAGCCATCTCTCCGGCCCCAGATGTAAGTTTTTAATAACAAATAAAAATGATGGCATTTTTATTTTTGTTAAAGACTGAGGGGAAGTTAAAAAGTAAGTACATAACACCAAGTTCTTATCCTACATGAAAGTTCAGTTCTAATACTGTAGTTTCTTAATTTATTTACTTATTTTTGAAGTCTGGGGACCCAAATCCTCACACATGCAAGACACTCTACCTAATATTGTGCTTTTTAAATACATCACCAAAATGTTACCGTATTTAGTAATACTTACCACATTAGGAATGGCAAGGTGTACTTCAGTTCTTATAAAGGAAATAATATCATCTGACCGTTTTCGTCCCTGGCTGGAATAAAACAGATATTCAGCTAATGAACATTAACCTAAAATTTCATAGATAGATAGTTTGTTATGTTACAAGTTTCCATCCTAAAATATACTGCTTTATAAAAACATTTTTTTAATTTATTTGAGACAGAAAGAGGCAGATAGAGAGAAAGAGAATGGGCATGCCAGGGATTCTAGCTACTGCAAACAAGCTCCAGATGCATGTACCACCTTGTGCATCTGGCTTTACATGGGTTCTGGGGAATCGAACCTGGGTCCTTTGGTTTTGCAGGCAAGTGCCTTATCCACTAAGTCATCTCTCCAGCCCATAAAAACACTGTTTTCAAAATACCAAAATAAATCAAAAGAATGTTACTTATGGGTTGGAGAAATGGCTTAGCGGTTAAGGCATTTGCCTGCAAAGCCTAAGGACCCAGGTTCTATTCCCCAGGACCCACGTAAAGCCAGATGCACATGGTGGCGCAGGCATCTAGAGTTCGTTTGCAGTGGCTGGAGGCCCTGGCGTTCCCATTCTCTTTCTGTCTATCTGCCTCTCTCACTCACTGATCTCAAATAAATAAATAAAAATGTTTTTTTAAAAAAGAATGTTACTTATGATAGAACCATGATTTGCACAGTAATTTAATATTCTTGGAAGTAAAATATTACTCTCACATACATTTTCTAGAAATTTTCTCCCAGGAGTAGCTAACCATTTCACAACATTAACTAAAGGCATTTTTTGTTCTTGGCCTTGGAATAATGAAGGAACCATCAAAAAAATCATATTTCAGGGCTAGAGAGATGGCTTAGAGGTTAAGGCACTTGCCTGCAAAGCTAAAGGACACAGGTTCGATTCCCCAGGACCCACGTAAGCCAGATGCATAAGGGACACATGCATCTGCAGTTCATTTGCAGTGGCTGGAGACCTTGGTATGGCCATTCTCTCTCCATCTCTCTTCTCTTCTCTCTCTCTCTCTCTCTCTCTCTCTCTCTCTCTCTTTCTCTCTCTCTCTCCTTGCAAATAAACTTTTTAAGTGTCTAAAACAAAATCATACTTCAGGGGCTGGAGAGGTAGCTCAGTGGTTAAGGCACTTGCCTGCAAAGCCTAATGACCTGGGTTTGATTCCCCAGTGCCTGTGCAAGCCAGGTGCACAAAGTAGCTCAAACATCTGGTGTTTCTTTAGAGTGGCAAATGGCCCTGGTGTTTGTGCATGTACACACACACACACACACACACACACACACGTAAAAGTGGTTTTTTGTTAAACTTGCATTTGCCAGGCATGGTGGCGTACACCTTTAATCCCAGTACTCAGGAGGCAGAGGTAGGAGGATAGCTGTGAGTCTAAGGCCACCCTGAGAATAAAAAGTGAGTGCCTGAGTCAGGTCAGCCTTAGCTGGAATGAGATCCTACCTAGTAAAAACCACGGAAGAAAGGAAGAGAGGAAGGGAGGGAGGGAGGGAAGAAGGGAAGGAGGAAGGAAGAAAGGAAGGGAGGAAAGGAGGGAGGGAGGGAAGGAGGAAGGAAGAAAGGAAGGGAAGAAGGAAGGAAGGAAAGAAATATTTGGGCAGGAGAGATGGTTCAGTAGTTAAGCCACTTGCCTGTGAAGCCTAAGGACCCAGGTTTGATTCCCCAGTACCCATGTAAGGCCAGATACACAAAGGGGCATATGTGTCTGGGGTTCATTTACTGTGGCTAGAGGCCCTGGCATATCCATTCTCTTCTCTCTCTCTCTCTCTCTCTCTCTCTCTCTCTCTTTCTCTCCCTCGTTCTCTCTCTCTCTCTCTGTCAAATAAATAAATATTTTTTAAAACTTACATTGAAGGTCACACTCCATATAAATTGTTTTCATGGTACTGGAGATTGATGCCAGAGCCTCACACACGCTAGGTAAACCCTGAACCACTGGAATATATATTCCCAGTACTCTTCTCTTGTATTTTTGATTTTGAGAAAGGGTCTCAGTAAGTTGTCCAGGCAGGCTTTGAACTTACAATCCTCCTGCCTCAGCCAACCAAGTACTGGGATTAAAGGCGTGTACCCCTACACCCGGCTAGCTATGGATTAGTTTGGCTAGATCCCTCTTCCTTGACTTCCATCACTCTCCTACACAAAATTATTATGCCAATTTTCTTTATATTTTTTATTTGATAGAGAGAGAGAGAGAAAGAGATGGACAGAGAGAGAGAGAATGGGCATACCAGGGTCTCTAGCCACTGCAAACGAACTCCACACACATGCGCCACCTTACACGGGTACTGGGGAATTGAGCCTCAAATCGGGGTCCTTAGGCTTCCCAGGAAAGCACCTTAACCGATAAGCCATCTCTCCCACCCTATGCCAACTTTCTATTCTCTTTTTCCCTGGGAAAGTGAGAAATTCTGTCACAACTGAAAAGCACCTCAGTGTATTCATGCCAACAGAGAGATGGGACCCAAAAGAGTGATAAAAGATACTGCAGTTCAAAAGTGGACACCAGGCTGGAAGAATGGCTTAGCTTTTATAGAGCTTGCCTGCAAAGCTGAAGGACCCAGGTTCAATTCCCCAGGACCCACATAAGCCAGATGCTCAAGGTGGTACATGTGTCTAGAGTTTGTTTACAGCAGCTGGAGTCCCTAACGTACCTATTCCTCTCTCTCTCCCCCCCCCCCCCCGTCTCTTTCTGTCAAATAAATAAGTAAATTTTTATAAAAAGTGGACAGCCAACTTTGAGCCCTCAAGGCCTGTGACTCCCACTCTTTTGAAGGGTAAACAGGCAAATTAAATCCTCTTCCTCCGTCTCTCTGTGAAATCTGAGGTGTGGTCATCAAACCAGGGGAGGCTATAACAGAGGACACAATCTGAAAACTAGAATGAGCTTCATAAATACAAGCAAAGAGATGAACTGAACGAGGCAGCTTTAAAACACCCAGAGGTCAGGAGAGATGGCTCAGCCGTTAAAGGCACTTACTTGCAAAGCTTACAGGCCTTGGGTACCCACGTAAAGCCAGATGCTCAAAGTGGCACATGCATCTGGGGTTCGTTTGTAGTGGCAAGAGGCCCTGTTAGACCCATACTCTCCCCTCTTATAAATAAATAAAATATTTTTAAAAAATTAAATGGCCAGGCATAGTGGCGCACGCAATCCCAACACTCAGGAGGCAGAGGCAGGAGGATCACCATGAGTTTGAGGCCACCCTGAGACTACAGAGTGAGTTCCAGGTCAGCCTGGGCCAGAGTGAGTCCCTACCTCGAAAAAGAAAAAAAAAAAGAAAAAGAAAAGTTAATGAAAAGCCAGATGTAGTGGCACACACCTTTAGTCCCAGCACTCGGGAAGCAGAGGTAGGAGGATCCCTGTGAGTTTGAGGCCAGCCTGGGGCTACAGAATGAGCTCTAGGTCCACCTGGGTTAGATTGAGACCCTACCTCAAGAAAAATAAATAAATGAAAGACACCTAGACCGTTTAGTAATTTATTCAACAAAACAGACGGTCAGCTTCAAGAACTCTCCAAAATCAGCATTGTACAGTGCAGATAGAAATTACTTCAAGAAAAGACAGGAGGAAGGATAGAGGTAAGCAAGGGAAGAGTATGCATCTTGGCATCCCTGACCCCCACCAAAGAAAAAAGATAATAAACGAGATTACACTTTTCAAATCCTTACTAAGGGATGGCTGGCAAAGCCTGCGGCCTGGGTTCAACTCCCAAGCCACCCAAGTAAGCCGGACACAAAAAGTGGTGCATGTGTTGGTTCATTTACAGTGGCAAGAGGCCCTGGCATGCACACACAACGCGCGCACGCCACACACACACACACACACACACACACACACACACGTACAAATTAACAAAAAAAATTTATAAGGAAAGAAACAGAATACAAAGAATGCATGAGGATCTGGGGATTATGATAAAATATACTAGCAATTAGCTATTTTTAAAATATTTTATTATTTATTTATTTGAGAGAGAGGAAAAAAATGGGCGCACCAGAGCTTCTAGCCACTGCCAACAAACCCCAGATGCATGTGCTACATTGTGCATCTGGCTTACATTGCTACTGGGGAATTGAACCTGGGTTCTGAGGATTCACAGGCAAGCACCTTAACCACTAAGCCATCTCTCCATCCCCATAAGCTATTTTCAGCTCAGAAAAAAAATGAAGTGAAGATATCAAACAGCAACATTCAGACAGAACAGTCCCATGCAGAAAGCTGGCCTTGCAGAGGAAACCATGGGCGTTCGCTGAGGTCGTACAGGCCGGGGCCTGAGCCAGCCTTTTAGTGACTGCTATATTTTAAATTGTATCATTTCCAAAATTAATTAAAGATTAACTAAATAAAATGTTAAAAAGAGATGGGTAAGGATATAGCTCAACGAGGGGAGCACTTACCTAGCAAGCTTGAGGCTCTGGGTTCATTCCCCAGCACCACATAAAACCAGAGTGATGTGGCCTGCCGGGAATCCCAGCACTTGGGAGGTGGAGGCAGGGGGATTAGAAATTCAAGGTCGTCCTCAGCTACATACTGACTTTGAGGACAGCCTGGGCTACAAAAGCCTCTATCTCAAAATAACTGAGTGAATAAGTAACAGAAAAAATAACATAAGAATTATATTATTACCGGAAATATTAATCAGGTACATTTTGCACATTTTCAACTTGCCTTGAAACAAATATTCTCCTTTTCATTGTGTCCAAAGATAAGCGTGTGGCTTTTTGAAGACTGTCTAGTAATTGATGAGAGAAAAAAGCATAGACTTCTTTGCATTCCTATAATAAGAAATCATATTAAATTTGATACCAGAAATGAACTTCTAGCATCCCCAAAGCAATGGCTCAATATTGAAAGTGGCAGGCGAATGGCAAGAAATAATGAACTATGCAATTTCAATGACACTGCAGAAATAAATTCAACCCTACACTGCTCGCCTGGAGTTCTTTTAGACAAATAACAACATATGAAAAGTGTATTTGCATAGGCACCCTTGTAAACCAGGAAGACTTACTCAAAAGCCAAAATTCAGAAGAAAGTATATTAAAAGTAATCCTAGTTTGATCAAAACTTAAAACTGACACACCTCAAATGTGCTACGTTCCTCAATGCTTTGGGGTACAGGCAGAGGAAGAGGCTGAGCCTCCGTCCTCAGGAATGTAGATGAGGTCGATCCAGTCCCTGTCTTTTTGGGGGGACTGGGGGAACAACGACAGAGATAAAATCCAAGGCCTCCTGTACACTAGCCTTCTGCCAAGAATCACACACGCAGGGCCATTTCTAGCAATGATGAGCCTCACTATGGGACCGTACCCCTTTAACACCAGTGAGCAGGGGAAGAAGGGTTATCACAATGAAGAAGAGCAAGTGTTTCAGAGTGGTCCTGGCTGAAGAAGTAACCAGAGGGAGCACAGATATGACCAGATCCGGTGAAGAGACTGTGCTGGGGGCAGAGATCGTCGTTCTACGACTCTCCAGCCCTGCAGAGCCTCTCTGGCTGACTCCCACCGGCTGTTTATGGTTCCCCGGGGTCTCGTCCTGAGAAAGACTAGGACCCAAATTTACACTGTAATAAGAAATAGAAGTTTGTGCTGTTTATCTGCAGAATTATACTAGGGTATGCAAAAGTGGGTAAGACAAAGAAAGGATGAAAAGGAAGTGGCTTTCGGGGAACACTCCTTTACTATCTACCTTGATGCATGACCAGAGAGAGAAACGCCACCATTACTTCCCAACTTACTTCAACATAAGGTAAAATTCGCCCATGCAGAGTCTCTGGAGAAGAGACCATGGGCGTCCACAGTACAGGCCCCTGAACCCTGGGGGAATAAGAATCGGGAGTATGGGGCTGGAGAGATGGCTTAGCGGTTAAGCGCTTGCCTGTGAAGCCTAAGGACCCCAGTTTGAGGCTCGATTCCCCAGGACCCACGTTAGCCAGATGCACAAGGGGGGGACACGCGTCTGGAGTTCCTTTGCAGTGTCTGGAAGCCCTGGCTCGCCCATTCTCTCTCTCTCTCTCTCTCTCTCTCTCTCTCTCTCTCTCGATGCCCCTTTCTCTCTCTGTCACTCTCAAATAAATAAATAAAAATAAACAAACAACAACAAAAAAAAAGAATCAGGAGTATGATGGTTGAGTTCCATTGTCAACATGATCAGGGAATCCAAAGATCTTCCTCTGAGGTTGCTTCCAGGAAGATTAACTGAAGGAGGAAGTCCTTCCTCCAGTCAGTGGCCCTCCCCGTGGCAGGTACGTATAAAGCGTCTCTGAGAGGACGCAGTCCCTTTCTCCACCTGGCTGCCTGTGCCCCCTCCACTCCCTGCTATTCACTCACATGGGCATCTATCCTCAGGCATCTATCCTCTCCAGGTAGCCTTCATCAGCATTGGAATCAAGTTCCATCAGCCTTGCGCACCTGAAGACCAGCAAGCTTTCTAGGAAGCCTCCAGGCCTTCAGTGCTGGATTGGGACGGCTGAGGCCTCCAGCCACCGGGACTGAGCAGCTACCAGGTTCCTTGACTCTCAAGCCTGCAGATTGCTACTGTTGGACTGCTGTAAGCTAATTCAATGAATCCCTTTTTGTTGTTGTTGTTGTTTGTTTTTGTTTTTCAGGGTAGAGTTTCACTCTATCCCAGGCTGGGCTAGAATTCACTACAGAGTCTCAGGATGGCCTTGAACTCACAGCGATCCTCCTCCCTCTGCCTCCCAAGTGCTGGGTTAATCCCTTTTTAAATACAATTCATTCTATCCGTTCTGTTCCTCTAGAGGATCCTGACTAACACAAGGAGCATTGTATTGATAACTCAATAGTATCATCATACAAAGTATTGTATTGATAACTGGTATTGATAACTCAGGTTTTTTTATTTTTATTTTTTTTAGAGAGAGACAGAGAGAGAATTGGCATGCCAGGGCCTCAGCCACTGAAATCAAACTCCAGATGCTTGCGCCACCTAGTGGACATGTGCGACCTTGCACTTGCCTCACCTCCCGTGGGATCTGCAGAGTCAAACATGAGTCCTTAGGCTTCACAGGCAAGCACCTTAACTGCTGAGCCATCTCTCCAACCTGATAACTGGGTTTTAAACACAATGAGAACAGAGTTCTGTGTCAAACGGATGGCCACCACCATCCCCAAAACTATGTAGAAGGAAGCCTGAACAACCACACTATGAGGGAGGACATACTATGTGAACTACAGTGGACAGAATGACATCCAAAGGATGATGTGAAGGAAGCCTGCAAGGACAGACAGATCTGGCCTGGCCCTACAGTGTAAAATTTGAACATCATATTTTTTTCTGGAACCAGTTATAAATTAGACACAGAGTGGCTGCAGGCCTGCCGAGAGAAAGCAAGCCCATCGGCATTAGCTACAATCTTAGAGTCGCCGTTCCATAAGATACGCAAGGTGACCCCACAGGAAATACCTTTTTAAACTCATCTTCTTTATCATTGGTGTCGGTGTCTTTCAAGTCAGCCTCATAGTCAAGGCTATCGCCCTCTTCATTCTCGCTTCCAAAAACAACATGTTTCCGCTGCTCTAGAAACAGAAGACAAAACAAAAATAATACGCTTATCCGGTTTAACCTATGCTGACCTCACTCTCCACTGGAGAATCTGTTTTCCTTTTTCAGAAGGCAGTGAGACCTGAGGAAATAAACCACCCCTTGCTCTTCAGCCAAGGCCCAGGTGAAACCCCATAGGAAGTGGGGGAGATGAGCAAGAGTGCTGCTTCCATGGTGACCCCAATAATCAGCACCAGGGTGAAGGAGACAGACCTGGAGGATACTCAACACCTACCAACACAGAGATCCAGAGGCTCCTAAGAGCTCATCACTGAAATAGACTTAAAATTCACCCACCACAGCTCAGGGAATTTTGCAGAAGAGGAGGGTGGAAAGATTGTAAGAGCCACAGGTTGGGATGTCATGCCCAGAAGTACTTCCTCTCCCCAGTAATTGCCTACTGCCCCCACAATGCATAATCCACAACTCCATGGGGAATACCAGCAACCCCACTAAGAAGGGCCCCCTGTGGAATGGGGGCAGGGAGGAGGAAAAAGATGGCACCAACACATGATGTAGCCATACGAAGTATGTTCTTAATGAAAAACACACATACACACACACATCATTGCATGGTGTATTTTTATTTTATTTTATTTCTAAATGTTTTATTTACTTATTTATTTGACAGAGAAAGTGGGAGAGTGAGTGGATGGGCACGCCAGTGCCTCCAGACACTGCAAACGAACTCCCCTTGTGCATCTGGCTAATGTGGATCCTAGGGAATCGAACCTGGGTCCTTTGGCCTTGCAGGCAAACACCTTAACTGCTAAGCCATCCCTCCAGCCCTATACTTCTTTTTCAAGAAGAGAGGCAGAGAGGCCGGGGGAGGGGGGCGGAATGGGCGGGCCAGGGTGTATAATCACTACAAATCCAGATGCATGTGCCACTTTGAGCACCTGGATTTACGTAGGTACTGGGAAATCAAACCTAGGTTGCACCTTGACTGCTGAGCCATCTCTCCAGTCCTTAAATGCATTTTGTTTTTGCTTTTCTGTTTTTCAAGGTAGGGTCTCGCTCTAGCCCAGCCTGACCTGGAATTCACTATGTAGTCTTAGAGTGGCCTCGACCTCACCGCGATCCTCCTACCTCTGCCTCCCGAGTGCTGGGATTAAAGGTGTGCGCCACCACGCCCAACTCACTGCATTATTTTTAGAGTTAGGCTTATCCTACGTGGCCAACCCTTCTTACTACAATGCTCCTTCTTTAAAAAGTTCTAGGCAGGTATGGTGGTGCACTCCTTTAATCCCTGCTCTTGGGAGGCAGAGGTAGGAGGATCCATGCAAGTTTGAGGCCACCCTGAGACTACATAGTGAATTCCAGGTCAGCCTGGGCTATAGTAAGAACCACCAGCCCCCTCCCCCCACACACACACACAAAAAAATCTTACTGGCTGAAGAGATGGCTCAGCAGTTAAGGCACTTTCTTGCAAAGCCAAAGGACCCCAGTTCAACTCCCCAGGACCCATGTAAGACAGATGCACAAGGTAGCGCATGCATCAGGAGTTAGTTTGCAGCAGCTGGAGGCCCTGGTGTGCCCATTCTTGTTCTCTCGATCTGTCTCTTTCTCTCTCTCCCCATCTCAAATAAATAAATATGTTTTTTTAAGAGTTTACATACTATCTAAGTTATCCGCTTACCCACTGAGTGTTCTGACATACTTGTGTTTTGAACATTGGTGGCACAAACTATATAAACTAACTGCAAAGCCCCATCCGCTGAGCTATATGCATGCTCGCCTGCAGCATTCCCGACGTTCTGGGCCCCATAATTCTTTGCCACTGGGCACTGTTTTGGAGGGTGTGTTCCAGTATTCCTGAGCTCCATGCACTAGAAGCCAGCACCAACTGCCCACCCTGTGTGACAGCCAAAACATGTGGGGGGCAAAATCCCATTCCCTGCCAAGGACTACTTTGGCCTTCAGAGCTGCAGGAGAGGCATTCCTGGGGGGCTCACTCAAAAGACAAGCTCAGAGCTGGGGCTGGTGGCCGTAGTCCAGCACTCACGGAGGTAAGAGCGTCTGCACGGCGGTCGCTCCGTGGCTCCGACATGAGCTAGTGAAGTTACCTGTAACGGGCTTTCCTGCCTTCCCAGTGTTCTTCACTTCATAAATCTGCTCAAATATTAATATCAGCTCCTTCACAGCCTCTTCCACGTGCTTACTTTTGTGATTTAGAATGTCAGCCCATTCTCTTGTGTAGGTCTATTAAATAAAGAAATGACTGTTAATTTTCAAACCTTAAAAACTCTGAAGTTATTATGACTTCAATTGATTAAAAAAAAAAAAACCTATGCCAGGTATGGTGGCGCATACCTTTAATCCCAGCACTTGGGAGGCAGAGGTAGGAGGATCACCGTAAGTTCGAGGCCACCCTGAGACTACATAGTGAAGTCCAGGTCAGCCTGGGCTAGAGTAAGACGCTACCTCAAAAAAAAAACCTATGACTAATTCTAAAATGCCTAGAGGGAAGAAACATGCAGCTCAGTGGTAGGTCACTTGTCTAGCATGTTCAAGGTCCTATGTTCTGTCCCCAGCACTGCAAGGTTGGACAGACAAATGACAGATAGATGATTGATTGATTGATTGATTGATAATTGGATAGATCGATAAATAAATAGATGATTGACAGATAGCTGGATAGATAGATAGATGATAGATCGATAGATAGATGATAGATAGTTGGATAGATAGATAGATAGATAATAGGTAGATTGATAGTTGATAGATAGTTGGATAGATTGATAGATGATAGTTAGATTGATAGAAAGATAGATGATAGATACTTGGATAGATCAATAGATAGATGATAGAGAGATAGAGAGATGATAGATAGATAGGTGATAGAGATAGATGATACATAGATAGATAGATGATACACAGATACACACATAGATAATAGATAGATAGATGATACATAGATACATAGATAGATAGATGATAGATAGATAGATGATACATAGATAATAGATAGATAGATAGATAGATAGATAGATAGATAGATAGATGATACATAGATAGATACTGTAGAAGAGTTTGTTTCAGACTTACAAATCCCATGGGCAGAGCATGTTTATGTGTTTATGTTCTCTGACTCCGGGAAATCCAGTGAGAAAGGAAGCAGACACTCAGTGAAGTCTGGCAGACCGAGTACATGTTGATCATGCATTCCTCTGGTACCTCCAGAAGTCAACAGCGGAAGAGTCACCTCCTCATAGCTCAGCCACAAGAGGAATGGGGGCGTGCCACATGACTGCTGTGTGCTCCTCTCCTAATGCTGCACCATTAAGTTAGTAGGATTCAACAACTGCTGCTCAGACATCACGACGGTGCTCTTCAAAAGAATGAAATTGGACTTTTCCCTTATGACACCCAAAGGAATGAACTCAGAGGACATCATAGACCAAAATGCAAAAGCTAAAACTAGGGCCTAGACGGATGACTCAGCAGCTACATGAGCTTGCTTGCAAAGCCTGATGGCCCAAGTTCGATTCTCCAGTAACGCATGTAAATAAAGCCAGATGCACAAAGTGGCCCGTGCATCTGCAGTTCATTTGAAGTGGCAGGAGGCCCTGGCACACCCATCCTGTGTGTTTGTGTGTGTATCTCTCTCTCAAATAAATGAATTTTAGAAATTTTAGAAAATAAAAATAAAAGTTAAAACTAGAAAGTCCTTAGAAGAAATAATAGGCAGAAATCCTCATGATCTTGGGTCAGGCCAAGTTTTCTTAGATACAACATCAAAATTAGACCAGCAAAAGAAAAACATGAGATAAAGTTGATTTCATGAAAGTAAAAACATTTGGGCTGGAGAGATGGCTTAGCAGTTAAGCACTTGCCTATGAAGCCTAAGGACCCTGGTTCAAGGATCAATTCCCCAGAACCCACGTTAGCCAGATGCACAAGGGGGCGCACGCGTCTGTAGTTCGTTTGCAGTGGCTGGAGGCCCTGGCATGCCCATTCTCTCTCTATATGTATCTGCCTCTTTCTCTCTCTGTCACTCTCAAATAAATAAAAATGAACAAAAATTTTGAAAAAAAAAAAGAAAGTAAAAACATTTGTGCTTTTAAGAAAAAATATATATATGCCATGAATGGAATGAAAAGACTACCCGAATAGAAGAGCATTTTTTTTTTTGCAGATAATATATCTGTTAGAGGATTCCTATCCACAGACACAATAAAAAAAACCAACATTTCAATTCAAAAATAAAAAGACTAATTTTTTTAAAAAGCCAAAAGTTAATAAACCCATGAATAAATATTCAACATCACTAGCTATTGGAAATACACCAGTCACGGCCATAATGAGATAGTACTGCACCCTCACTAACATGGCTATAATTAAAGACAAATGAGAGCTGCAGAACTGACTGAGCGGTCAAGGCGTTTGCTTGCAAAGTCTGACAGCCTTGGTCCATTTAATTCCCCAGTGACGTCACCTACAAAAAGCCAGAATCACAAAATGGCCGAGTGGGTGTGGAGTTTGTTTGCAGCGGCAAGGGACCCTAGTGCACCCAAACTCAACCCCCTTTCTCCCTCTCTCTCTCTCTCTTCACAAATAAATAATTTTTAAAAAAACATAAAAGGATAAACAATAGCAAGGATTAGAGAAATTGGAACGCTCATACACTCATGGTGGGGATGTAAAATGATCTACACATTTTGGTTTTTTTAATTTTTTAATTGGTGTTTCAAGGTAGGGTCTCACTCTATCCCAGGCTGACCTTGAATTTACTATGCAGTCTTCAGGCTGGCCTCGAACTCACAGCCAACCGCCTACGTCTGCCCCGAGGGCTGGATCCACCCATTTTGGAATGCAGCCATCTTCTGGAAGTTCTTTAAAAGATTAAATATGGGGACTGGAGAGATGGCTTGGCAATTGAGATGCTTGCCTGTGAGGCCTGGGGACCCAAGTTCAATTCCCCAGTGCCTGCATGGGCCAGGTGCACAAGGTGGCACAGGTGTCTGGAGTTTGTTTGCAATGGCTAGAGGCCCTGGCATGCCCTTTCTCTCTCTCTCTCTCTCTCTCTCTCTCTCTCATAAACAAATAAGATATTTAAAAGAAAAAATTAAATATGGACTTGGAGAGATAGCTCAACAGTTAAAGGTGTTTGTTTGCACAGCCTGACAGCCTGCATTCTATTCCCCAGTACCCCTGTAAAGCCAGATGTGCAGGTGGCGCATACATCTGGGGTTCAGTACATGAGCCTGGTGGGAGCACTTCATATGAAAATCATAACGTGTTGAAAGTAGTTCCGAGGTTGCCATAGGTCAAGGAGAGAGGAGGGGAAATGGGGATGAGCATAGCATTTCCTTGTGGATAATAAAACTGCTCTAAAATTGACTGTGGTGAGCGTTGGACAACTCTTGTGACTATACCAGGAAACCCTGAGTTGTCCACTCTATATGGCCGAGTTGCATGATAGGTGAATTTTTTTATGAGAATAACTTTTACAGACGCATGCACTCCCTTGTGCATCTGGCTAACGTGGGTCCTGGGGAATCGAGCCTCGAACCAGGGTCCTTAGGCTTCACAGGCAAGCACTTAACCACTAAGCCATCTCTCTCCAGCCCGATAATAGGTGAATTTTATCTCAATAAAGCCACTGGAGAATTAGGAAGGAGTGTACTGCTGTCCTCCCGGCAGGGCATGGCCATCGTGCTCTTGAACTCTCAGCAGCTGTGGCTAACTGCACAAGATTGGATCCCTGGGGATGGAGAGATGGCTTAGTGCCTGTGAAGCCTAAGGACCCAGGTTCCCTTCCAAGGACCCACATCAAGCCAGATGCACAAGGTGGCCCATGCATCTGGAGTTTGTTTGCAGTGGCTGGAGGCCCTGATGCACCCATTCTCTCTCTCTCTCTCTCTCTCTCTGCCTGTTACTCTCAAATAAATAAATAAAAATATGACAGAAAAGTTATTCTCATAAAAAAAATTCACCTATCATGCAACTCAGCCATATATAGTGAACAACTCAGGGTTTGCCTTCGGTAGAGTAGTCACTGGAAAGTAGCCAGTGCCCCTGTGAATGACCCTCACCATGTTCCTATAAGCAAGTCTAATTAAACTGATTGCTTCACCAAAAATATATATAATAAAAATGCATTTGATCATAGCAAAAATAAATAAATAGGGCTGGAAAGATGGGTCAGTGGCTAAGGTGCTTACCTGCAAAGTCTAAAGGACATGGGTTCAATTCCCCAGTACCCATATAAAGCCAGAGGCACAAGGTTTGCAGTGCCTAGAGACTCTGGCACGCCCATTCATTGTCTCTCTCTCTCTTTCTCTCTCTCATAAATAAATAATAAAATATTTAAAAATAGAGCTAGGCGTGGTGACACATGCCTTTAATCCTAGCACTCAGGAGGAGGAGGTAGGAGGATTGCAGTGAACTGGAGGCCACCCTGAGACTACATAGTGAATGCTAGGTCACCCTGAGCTAGAGTGAGACCCTACCTCGAAAAAAAAAAAAAAAAGAAAAGAAAGAAAAGAAGTAGATTGATGATAGAGAGATAGATGATAGTAGATAGACGATAGATAGGTAGGTAGATAGATAGATAGATAGATAGATAGATAGATAGATAGATGATAGGTGATTGACAGATAAGAATTACTCGGGCTGGAGAGATGACTTAGCAGTTAAGTGCTTGCCTGTGAAGCCTAAGGACTCTGGTTTGAGGCTCTATTCACCAGGACCCACGTTAGCCAGATGCACAAGGGGGTGCACGCGTCTGGAGTTCATTTGCAGTGGCTGGAGGCCCTGGTGCACCCATTCTCTCTCTCTCTCTCTCTCTCTCTCTCTCTCTCTCTCTCTCTCTCTCAAATAAATAAAACTGGAGCCGGAACTTTGGAAGGGGGATGGAAACCAGTGGGAGATGGGAGAGAAGAGGCAGCATGCGTGAAGAGTCAGGTTGTGGTTGTGAATGAGAAGTGGAGGGCTTTCTGGGAAGGTTTTCTTTTGTTGGCAAGGAAAAGATGAGCTCTCCGTAGACTGCTGGTGGGAGAAGGCAGAGGAGAAGGCAGAGGAGAAGGCAGAGGAGGCAGAGGAGAAGGCAGAGGAGAAGGCAGAGGAGAAGGCAGAGGAGGCAGAGGAGAAGGCAGAGGAGAAGGCAGAGGAGGAGACAGAGGAGGAGGCAGAGGAGGAGGCAGAGGAGAAGGCAGAGGAGGCAGAGGAGAAGGCAGAGGAGAAGGCAGAGGAGAAGGCAGAGGAGAAGGCAGAGGAGGCAGAGGAGAAGGCAGAGGAGAAGGCAGAGGAGGCAGAGGAGAAGGCAGAGGAGAAGGCAGAGGAGACAGAGGAGAAGGCAGAGGAGAAGGCAGAGGAGAAGGCAGAGGAGAAGGCAGAGGAGAAGGCAGAGGAGAAGGCAGAGGAGGCAGAGGAGAAGGCAGAGGAGAAGGCAGAGGAGAAGGCAGAGGAGAAGGCAGAGGAGAAGGCAGAGGAGAAGGCAGAGGAGAAGGCAGAGGAGGCAGAGGCAGAGGAGAGGCAGAGGAGAAGGCAGAGGAGAAGGCAGAGGAGAAGGCAGAGGAGAGGCAGAGGAGAGGCAGAGGAGAAGGCAGAGGAGAAGGCAGAGGAGAAGGCAGAGGAGGAGGCAGAGGAGGAGGCAGAGGAGGAGGCAGAGGAGAAGGCAGAGGAGAAGGCAGAGGAGAAGGCAGAGGAGGAGGCAGAGGAGAAGGCAGAGGAGGAGGCAGAGGAGAAGGCAGAGGAGGAGGCAGAGGAGGAGGCAGAGGAGAGGCAGAGGAGGAGGCAGAGGAGAAGGCAGAGGAGAAGGCAGAGGAGAAGGCAGAGGAGGAGGCAGAGGAGGAGGCAGAGGAGAAGGCAGAGGAGAAGGCAGAGGAGAGGCAGAGGAGGAGGCAGAGGAGGAGGCAGAGGAGGAGGCAGAGGAGGAGGCAGAGGAGGAGGCAGAGGAGAAGGCAGAGGAGGAGGCAGAGGAGAAGGCAGAGGAGAAGGCAGAGGAGGAGGCAGAGGAGGAGGCAGAGGAGGAGGCAGAGGAGAGGCAGAGGAGGAGGCAGAGGAGGAGGCAGAGGAGAAGGCAGAGGAGGAGGCAGAGGAGAGGCAGAGGAGAAGGCAGAGGAGGAGGCAGAGGAGGAGGCAGAGGAGGAGGCAGAGGAGAGGGCAGAGGAGGAGGCAGAGGAGGAGGCAGAGGAGGAAGGCAGAGGAGGAGGCAGAGGAGGCAGAGGAGAGGCAGAGGAGGAGGCAGAGGAGAGGCAGAGGAGAGGCAGAGGAGAAGGCAGAGGAGAAGGCAGAGGAGGAGGCAGAGGAGGAGGCAGAGGAGGAGGCAGAGGAGAAGGCAGAGGAGAAGGCAGAGGAGGAGGCAGAGGAGGAGGCAGAGGAGGAGGCAGAGGAGAAGGCAGAGGAGAAGGCAGAGGAGGAGGCAGAGGAGGAGGCAGAGGAGGAGGCAGAGGAGAAGGCAGAGGAGAAGGCAGAGGAGGAGGCAGAGGAGAAGGCAGAGGAGGAGGCAGAGGAGGAGGCAGAGGAGAAGGCAGAGGAGAAGGCAGAGGAGGAAGGCAGAGGAGAAGGCAGAGGAGAAGGCAGAGGAGAAGGCAGAGGAGAAGGCAGAGGAGGAGGCAGAGGAGAGGCAGAGGAGGAGGCAGAGGAGGAGGCAGAGGAGGAGGCAGAGGAGGAGGCAGAGGAGGAGGCAGAGGAGGAGGCAGAGGAGAAGGCAGAGGAGAAGGCAGAGGAGAGGCAGAGGAGAGGCAGAGGAGGAGGCAGAGGAGGAGGCAGAGGAGGAGGCAGAGGAGGAGGCAGAGGAGAAGGCAGAGGAGAAGGCAGAGGAGAAGGCAGAGGAGAAGGCAGAGGAGAAGGCAGAGGAGGAGGCAGAGGAGGCAGAGGAGAGGCAGAGGAGAGGCAGAGGAGAAGGCAGAGGAGAAGGCAGAGGAGAAGGCAGAGGAGAAGGCAGAGGAGAAGGCAGAGGAGAAGGCAGAGGAGAAGGCAGAGGAGGAGGCAGAGGAGAAGGCAGAGGAGAAGGCAGAGGAGAAGGCAGAGGAGGAGGCAGAGGAGAAGGCAGAGGAGGCAGAGGAGAAGGCAGAGGAGAAGGCAGAGGAGAAGGCAGAGGAGAAGGCAGAGGAGGAGGCAGAGGAGAAGGCAGAGGAGAAGGCAGAGGAGAAGGCAGAGGAGAAGGCAGAGGAGAAGGCAGAGGAGAAGGCAGAGGAGGCAGAGGAGAAGGCAGAGGAGAAGGCAGAGGAGAAGGCAGAGGAGAAGGCAGAGGAGGAGGCAGAGGAGAAGGCAGAGGAGAAGGCAGAGGAGGAGGCAGAGGAGGCAGAGGAGAAGGCAGAGGAGAAGGCAGAGGAGAAGGCAGAGGAGGCAGAGGAGAAGGCAGAGGAGGAGGGAGAGGAGGCAGAGGAGAAGGCAGAGGAGAAGGCAGAGGAGAAGGCAGAGGAGAAGGCAGAGGAGAAGGCAGAGGAGAAGGCAGAGGAGAAGGCAGAGGAGAAGGCAGAGGAGGCAGAGGAGGAGGCAGAGGAGGAGGCAGAGGAGAAGGCAGAGGAGAAGGCAGAGGAGAAGGCAGAGGAGGCAGAGGAGAAGGCAGAGGAGAAGGCAGAGGAGAGGCAGAGAGAGGCAGAGGAGAAGGCAGAGGAGAGGCAGAGGAGAAGGCAGAGGAGAAGGCAGAGGAGAAGGCAGAGGAGAAGGCAGAGGAGAAGGCAGAGGAGAAGGCAGAGGAGGCAGAGGAGAAGGCAGAGGAGAAGGCAGAGGAGAAGGCAGAGGAGGAGGCAGAGGAGAAGGCAGAGGAGAAGGCAGAGGAGAAGGCAGAGGAGAAGGCAGAGGAGAAGGCAGAGGAGAAGGCAGAGGAGAAGGCAGAGGAGGAAGGCAGAGGAGAAGGCAGAGGAGAAGGCAGAGGAGAAGGCAGAGGAGAAGGCAGAGGAGAAGGCAGAGGAGAAGGCAGAGGAGAAGGCAGAGGAGAAGGCAGAGGAGAAGGCAGAGGAGGCAGAGGAGAAGGCAGAGGAGAAGGCAGAGGAGGCAGAGGAGAAGGCAGAGGAGAAGGCAGAGGAGGCAGAGGAGAAGGCAGAGGAGAAGGCAGAGGAGAAGGCAGAGGAGGCAGAGGAGAGGCAGAGGAGAGGCAGAGGAGAAGGCAGAGGAGAAGGCAGAGGAGAAGGCAGAGGAGAAGGAGAGAGAGGCAGAGGAGAAGGCAGAGGAGGCAGAGGAGAAGGCAGAGGAGAAGGCAGAGGAGGCAGAGGAGAAGGCAGAGGAGAAGGCAGAGGAGAAGGCAGAGGAGGCAGAGGAGGAGGCAGAGGAGGAGGCAGAGGAGAAGGCAGAGGAGAAGGCAGAGGAGAAGGCAGAGGAGAAGGCAGAGGAGAAGGCAGAGGAGAAGGCAGAGGAGAAGGCAGAGGAGGCAGAGGAGGAGGCAGAGGAGGAGGCAGAGGAGAAGGCAGAGGAGAAGGCAGAGGAGAAGGCAGAGGAGGCAGAGGAGAAGGCAGAGGAGAAGGCAGAGGAGAAGGCAGAGGAGAAGGCAGAGGAGAAGGCAGAGGAGAAGGCAGAGGAGAAGGCAGAGGAGAAGGCAGAGGAGAAGGCAGAGGAGGCAGAGGAGAGGCAGAGGAGAAGGCAGAGGAGAAGGCAGAGGAGGCAGAGGGGCAGGTGCAGAAGGGTTTGCTGATCAAGGTTTGCAGAAGGCATAAGATCCAGAGCCCGCTTAGAGCAGCTTGGTTCTGCAGAGAAGCCTAAACGTTGCCCGTGGAGCCAGGAGGACACGGAAGCAGTCGTCATGCCTCTGTGAAAAGCACGCACAGGACTTTAACTTCGAAACCTAGAAGCAGCCCCCACTTCTCTCTGGGGGTCACTCAAAGCCACTGCTCCAGACGCTGTCCTCCACTCGTGCCCTGCCTCTCTCCACTCCCCGCCTCTGTGCACTGGGAAGCTGGTTACTGGGACGCCCTAAGTCTCTGGCTGCCAGTGGGTTTGAAATCATGAGAGGCACCACCAGGAGCAGGAGAACTGGAGGAGAGAGAAGGTAAAAAATATTTCTTTCCGGGCTGGAGAGATGGCTTAGCAGTTAAGTGCTTGCCTGTGAAGCCTAAGAACCCCAGTTCAAGGCTCGATTCCCCAGGACCCACGTTAGCCAGATGCACAAGGGGGCGCATGCATCTGGAGTTCGTTTGCAGTGGCCTGAGGCCCTGGCACGCCCATTCTCTCTCTGTCTCTCTGCCTCTTTCTCTCTTTGTCTGTTGCTCTCAAATAAATAAATAAAAATAAACAAAACTTTTTTTAAAAAAAATATTTCTTTCCCACTCCTTCCTTGCTTAGACATTCCACCTCTGATTTGCAAATATGGTCCAAACTAACCTCATGCCCTCAAAAGAAAAAAAAAAAAATACTGTGTATATCGTGTTTCTAAATTTCATCTGTTCCCAGAAAGTGACCTGGCTTCCCCTGTCCTTCCAGCTCATGTTCTGCCTTCCCTCAAGGACCCACCCTATGGCAGGCTGACAGGAAGGCAGTCCAAGTGTGTCTAGATCTTGGGTCACTCCAGGGCGTGATGGTGGCACAGTGATTGGCAAAGGGGCTCTTCAGAATTCTGCCCGCTGTGTCCTGACTTAACAGCCTCAAGACAGACCCCTTATCTAATAACCGTCTCTTCTGTCGCACCAGTAACGCAGACAGCACACTGCACCCCGCTGGTCCAGCCTCCCTCCTCGGTGGGGCTGTTTCTCTTCCTACGCACAGATCAGTTCTCTGTTCGTGTGTTCAAAGCAGACTCTCTCCAGTAGGACAAGCTTCCCCTGCTCAGTAATTGGTAGTGTCAAAATAGTGACAAATATACTCCGTGAGAACATGACTTCATTAGAAATGGGACAAAAGGAAGGAAGCTGATGTAGACATTTCCCTTCTTTTTTTTTTTTTTTTCTCTGTGCACAAAGGCAAAAAGACCCTGTATAAAGTGCATAGAGCCAAATTCCAAAACTACTGAGAACAAAATAGCAGGCAGGCAAAGTTATTCCTAGACAGGAAACTGGGCACTTCTTTAGAAATTTTCAATTGCTGAGGAAAGACCAATGCAGCTTTGGAAGGGCTCTCCCCCTCCTCCCTCCTACAAAAACATGAGCAGAGTCCAGAGTTGCTTTGCAGCTGACTAGAGAGTCACCTACCAGAACTGAAGCACCCAGGGACTCTAAAGGAGGGATCTTAGGGGGATGGAGTAAGAGTTTGATATCACGAGGGGTAAACGTAAAATGGTATGGTCACCATGGAAAACAGTCTCACACTTCCTCAAAAATATTAACTATAGAATTACCAGATGACCCAGAAACTCTAGGGATACACCCAAAGTCATTGAGGGAGAAGAAACAATTGCACCCCAGGGCCCACAGCAGTATTATTCACAATAGTCAAAAAGTTTGACAGCCACCCAAATGTCTAGCAACAGATTTAAAACAACTGATTTTTTGAAAAAAAGATTTTATTTATTTATTCATTTGAGAGAGAGACGGAGAGAGAGGAAGAGGCAGGTAGAGAAAATCGGCACACCAGGACCTCCAGCCATGGCAATCAAACTCCAGATACATGTGCCACCTTGTGCATCTGGGTCCTGGGGAATTAAACTTGGGTCCTTAGGCTTCACAGGCAAGTGCCTTAACCACTAAGCTATCTCTCCAGCCCTGATTTTTGTTGTTGTTGTTTTTCTGAGGTAGGGTCTCACTCTAGCCCAGGGTGACATGGAATTCACTATGTAGTGTCAGGATGTCCTCGAACTCACAGAGATCCTCCTACCTCTAACTCTTGAGTGCTGGGATTAAAGGTGTGCACCCCTATGCCCGGCCCCAGCCCTGATTTTTGTTTTGTTTTGATTTTCAAGGTAGGGTCTCACTCTGGTCCAGGCTGACCTGGAATTTCCTATGTAGTCCTAAGGTGGCCTCGAACTCAGAGCAATCCTACCTCTGCGTCTTGAGTGCTGGGATTAAAGACATGTGCCACCATGCCCGGTTCCCAGCCATGATTTTTTTTTGGGGGGGGTGCCAAGGTAGGGTCTCACTCTAGCCCAGGCTGACCTGGAATTCACTATGTAGTCTCAGGGTGGCCTCAAACTCATGGCGATCCTCCTACCTCTGCCTCCCAAATGCTGGGATTAAAGGTGTGCACCCCCATGCCCGGCTCCAGCCCTAATTTTTGAGACAGGATTCCATGTAGCCCATGATAGCCTCAAAGTCCCATGTAGTCAGAGATGACTTCGGATTGCTGATCCTCCTGCGCCCATCTCCCAAGTGCTGGGATTACAGGCATGTACCAACCTACCTCATTTTTCTGGTGCTGGAGAAATCTAACCCAGGGCTTCATTCATGTTAGGCAAGTACTCCACCAACTGAGCTACATTCCCAGTCTGATAAATGGATATTTTTAATATGGTCTCCATAAGTACCATGGAATATTAGTCAGTCAGAATGAAACTTCGATACATGTGTTTAGAAGAACGCTGTCCTCTGGTCATAATACAGCCATCACCATCTTAACAAGAGCTGCTGTGACTACCTACAGGAGACCCTCATCAAGATGGAGCCTACTGACATTTCCTCACAGAAGAAGGGGGTGGGCCGGAGAGACAGCTTAGCGGTTAAGGCACTTGTCAGCAAAACCTAAAGACCCAGGTTCAATTCCTCAGTACCCATGTAAGCCAGATGCACAAGGTGGCACATGCATCTGGAGTTCATCTGCAGTGGCTAGAGGCCCTGGCACCCCCATTCTCTCTCTCTCCCTGCCCCGCTCTCAAATAAATAAATAAATAAAATATTTAAAAAGAAAAGATGAGGAGAGTCATTAGATTCCCACTAAGATTCCAGCCACTCCCTCTCAGTTGCATGTAATCATGTCCCAGCCGCATGGCCTCAGGAGCTACTATCATATATAGAGGGTGGAGGTTAACTGAAGAGGAAATCCATCTATGCCACTTTGGGGGAGGTCATCACCCAGGCTGAGGTGGGACGTTTTAGTGATACAACTAGTTTTAGGGCCACCCATGCTGCTTCAAGTCCTCTAAACTCACTGGTTCACCAAGCTGGTCTTGGGTGGAATCATTACTTTGGTCTGTCATTGGAGGCGAGTATCCGTGAGCATGTCCTCAGAGAAACTTAATGCAGCCGGGCGTGGGGGCGCACGCCTTTAGTCCCAGCACTCGGCAGGCAGAGGTAGGAGGATCACTGTGAGTTTGAGGCCATCCTGAGGCTACATAGTGAATTCCAGGTCAGCCTGAGCTAGAGTGCAACTCTACCTCAAAAAAAACAAAAAAGGCCAGAACAATGACTTAGTGGTTAAGGCGTTTGCCTGGGAAACGATTCCCTAGGACCCATGTAAGCCAGATACACAAGGTGGCACATGCATCTGGAGTTCGTTTACAGTGGCTGAAGGCTCTAGAGAACCCATTCTCTCTCTCCCAATCTCTCTATCTGCCTCTTTATCACTGTCAAATAAATAAAATAAATATTTTAAAATATTTTAAAAAGAAAAGAAAAACTTAATGCAACATAATGTTATAACATAAATGAACCTTGAAAACATCACACAAAGAAAAGTTCCCCAAACATCCAAGGAGAAATACCGTATAGTTCCACTTATGTGAGATAAGTGAGGTAGGGTTCGGGAGCATTCATAGATACAGAAAACAGAATAGAGGTTACCCATAGTGAGAACAGAGAATTATCATATGTATAATACAATAGGTAGATAATGAAAGAGTTCTGGGAATGGATAATGGTGATGGTTACACAACACTGTGAGTATACTTAATATTACTGGCTTATACACGGAGAATGGTGAAATGGCAAATTTTAGGTTAGTATGTCCCATTATAATAAGAAAATTACAAGCCAAAAGAGAAGAATTCAGGCTTGAGTTTACGACCTGTGTGGTTCTGGGGGAAAAAGTCCATCCTCTGACAAGCTAAGCTAAAGTGTTAATCACCACATGGGAAGAGAGTTCCACTCAGGAAAGAAATGGGAAGGGGCAGATTCTCAACATGAGCTGTCGAGGACTCCTATACATGGGCATATATTCACAGCCGAAATCCATAGAACACAGAAACAAACGAACCACAATTCCATAAAAGGCTGGACATATTTGGAAAAGCATCAGAAACTGCACTGAGAGACAGATAATACAATGCGCTGAAATCGCAGAGGGGTGACAGCAGCATCTCCAAAACCGGTGAGCGCCGAAATAAATATAAATGGGCTAAAATTGCCAGGCTTTATAAAGCAGATTTTCAGAACTGATTAAAAACAAAATGCAGAGACACGTTCTTTCCAAGAAAAAAACCTAAAACAGGAGGGCCCCCAAAAAGGCTGTAAATAATGAAATGGAATAACGTAAGTCTGTGATCAGCAGCCTAAGAAAGCTGGTGTGGCTACGTTAATAACAAGCAAAGTGGACCAAGCATTAAAAGATGATTCAGTAATAATAAAGGGAACAAACGACCTCAAAGATGTAATCGTGTTAGGCTGGAGTGTACCAAGAACAGGATATTAAAACGGCTTGGTCAAGGCCCGGGAGATGGCTCCAGTGGGTAAGAGCGTCTGCCTCAGGCATGAGGGTCTCGGGGCACCTGAATTTATTTCCTCAGCCCCCACCTAAGCAGGCATAACCACATGACAGACATGGCCACGCATGCCAG
This sequence comes from Dipus sagitta, assembly GCA_036346955.1. NCBI lineage: Eukaryota > Metazoa > Chordata > Mammalia > Rodentia > Dipodidae > Dipus > Dipus sagitta. The sequence continues at coordinate 135,149,117 of CM070779.1, read as the reverse complement.
TAACCCCAGTCCCAGAAAATGACTGGGGCTTGTACAAACAGCAGCTCTGAGTTCAGAACGACACCTGTCTCAAGGAAACACGAGTGTGAGCAATGGACAGGGACGTAACCTTTGGCCTCTCTATTTGTGTGCACGGGGCATGGACACGTGCATACACATACCACACGTGCCCATGCATGTCTCCCCCTGACACCAAAAAGAAAAAAGAAAAACTGGCTTGTTCAGTCCAGCCTCAGTTACAACCACAGTCGCAAAGCTGAGAACGGGTCACTTTCAGATGCAGATCTTGTGCAGGCCATTCTTTTGTTTTGTTTTTGTTCATTTTGTTTTTTAGTTTCAGTGAGGCCACTATCAACTCCACCGCCCTCCTTGAGGTTACAGAGGAACAGCTTGCTCACTGGTAGAGACCATGTAGGGAAATTCACAGAACTAACTACCCAGAGACCTGGGCCTATGTCCTTTACAGGCTGGTGGGACTGAGTCACGCCTTAAGCCACCTCGAGGCACAGGCTGGCCCGTGACACTAGCCCGTGCAGGCAAGAAGAGTGAGCTGGGGAGAAGACGCTGGGCATCTGCAGGAAGATGGGCAAGGGCATCTGTTTTCTGGGGACCAGATGCATTTCTGGAAGGTGGGGGTCATCCCTGGAGGTCATGAAATTGTCCACTAAGGTGACTCAAACCATCCGAGTGTGTACAGTGGAGACACAAGCAGAGCTCAACTCAAGGCACATAGGCAGTGGTTCTGGAAGAGTTGTGGGGCCTGACCTAGACGCAGGTAGCCGGCATGGGGAGGAGCCAAGAACTCAGCAAAGCCTGGCTCAGCCTTAGACTGGGTGGACTTAGGAGGTGGGAGGGAGGAGAGCCGCTGAGCCCCAGGTTCCTGAGCGAGTTACAGGACAAGCATGCTGCGTGGTTACATGACACGGTGCCGGGAGCATCCCAGAGGAAGAGGAGCCACACACCACCGACCGAGTTCAGGGCTCTGGTAAAATCTTATCTAGGGTGTGACCTGGGACTTTGAACTGTTGGAGCCACGTAGCTCTTTCACGCTCATGACATTCACCCCTCCCCCATAAAGCTAAGCCAAAAAAAATATATGCCACAGGCTCAGGTGACTACTTTCTGACTGTCACTTCACATTACGACTGTCATAACTGCATACCTCATTGAGGGTCAGCATGTCTTCTACTTTGGTCGCACCGCTTTCCGGCAAGGAAATTAACACGGTTTTGGCTATTTCCTTTAGAACTGTGTCAATATTCATTTCACACAAGTCATTGACCTGACCACAAGAAGAAAAAAAAAATGTTGAAAGATTATAAGAGGGGCTGGAGAGATGGCTCAGCAGTTAAGGTGCTTGCCTGCAAAGCCTAATGACCTGGCTTCAACTCCCCAGTGCCCACATCAAGCTAGATGCACAAAGTGGCATATGCATCTGGAGTTCTTTTGCAGTAGTTGGAGGCCCTGGCCTGCCCATTCTCTCTCTCATTCTCTCTCTTTCCCTCCCTCTCTCTCTCTCTCTCTCTCACACACACACATAAATAAATAAAAATAAAATTTATCAATTTACCTTCTTTAAAAGTTGATGGAACATTTCCAAGACAGATTCAACTTCTTGATAGAAGCTGTCCAACATTAACGACGACCACGTTAATATGGTGAGCCCTTGCCTCAACACAGATTCCACCTACAACGAGCAAAAGAGCTTCATTATTCACAGGAGTATTAACAGAAGAAAAAAAAACCCTTGTCTTATTATTTTTCCTATTTATTTATTTACTTGCAAGCAGAGAGAGATAAAGAGAGGAGAGGTAGAGAGAATGGGTGCACCAGGGACTCTAGCCTCTGCAATCGAACTCCAGATGCATGCACCACTTTGTGTATCTGGCTGTACATGGATACTGGGGAGATCAAACCACAGTCATTAGGCTTTGCAGACAAGTGCCTTAACCACTGAGCAGGATCTCCAGCTGTTGGGTTTTTTTTAAGACACGATTTCAGCTGGGCATGGTGGCGCATGCCTTTAATCCCAGCACTCGGGAGGCAGAGGTAGGAGGATTGCCAAAAGTTCGAGGCCACCCTAAGACTACAGAGTGAATTCCAGGTCAGCCTGGGCTACAGTGAGACCCTACCTCAAAAAAAAAAAAAAAAATCTCATGTGGCCCAGGCTGACCTCAAACTCACTGTGTAGACAAGGGTGAACTTGAACTTTGGATCCTCCTGATTCTACCTCCCAAGTGCTAGGATTGCAGATATGCAGAAACCAAACCCTGGGCTTCATACATGCTAGGCAAGCACTCTACCACCTGAACCACACCCCCCCCAGCCCCTTAAGCATCACAGGATGTGTTCCTTAATTGCATTTCCCCACCATATGCCTCATAAAGATGGCTTGTGTTTTAAATCAACTTTGGGTTTCCAGGAAGAGACCATAAATTTTTACAGAGTGCTCACAATTTACATTTAGCTGTTTTTCAAAGGTAACAAAACTCAGACAAGAAATCATTTACAAGAAAGAGAGAGAGCACTGTGGAGTTAATGAGGAAGATAGAAGGTCTAGGCAAAAAGACCTGATCTGAAATCCATAATCTATAGAACTGGAAATCAGCATAAGCCTTCAGCATCACCTACCTTTTTCATTTTGGGAGTCATGAGATTGACAAACACGGAAGGGACTTCCTGACATAACTCGTCGTAATACTGCAGAAGACCCTGTACAAAGTCAAAACACCGTGTTTTATTTTAATTCGTTTTAAAGCAAACACCACATGTCCATTGAGACCAGAAAGGTTCCATCACACTGGCTTCCCACAGGCCTGCCAGCAGGGGGCGGTGTGGTGCTGGCTGATGGCTTTACTTCATCCTAACTGGATCCACTCTTCCTTCTTTCCAACACCTCAATCCTGCTTTCCAGATTTGCGGTTTTCATAGGCGATTTTTCTTTTTATGTGCTAATTGAAACTGTTCAGATAATTATCTTTTTAAAAAATATCTTATTTCTATTTATTTATTTATGAGAGAGAGAGGAAGAGAGCCATAATGGGAGCGCCAGGGTCTCTAGCCACTGCACTCGAAACTCCAGACGCATGTGCTACCATGTGTATCTGGCTTACGTGGGTTCTGGGGAACCGAGCCTAGGTCCTTAGGCTTTGCAGGCTAGTGCCTTAACTGCTAAGCCATCTCTCCAGCCCATAATTGTCTTTTTTGAATATCTAAGCTTTATTTACTTATTTATGTGTGTGTGTGTAGGAGGTATGCGTGTGTATGGGCATGCCAGCATGTGTGTAGGGGGGTGGGGTGTCAGGGTCTCTTGTGGCTGCAAACACGTATGTGCCACTTTAGGTCTAGCTTTCCTTGGAGATGCCAGGGAATTGAACCTGGGCTGACAAGCTTTGCAGCAGCTGGAGGCCCTGGCGTGCCCATTCTCTCTCTTTCTCTTACTGTCTCTCCTTGCAAATAAATAAATAAAAATATTTTTTAATATTTTTTAAGCTGGGCATAGTGGCACATGCCTTTAATCCCAGAACCTGGGAGGCAGGGGTAGGGGGATCGCCGTGAGTTTGAGGCTGCCCTGAGACTACATAATGAATTCCAGGTCAGCCTGGGCTAGAGCAAGACCCTACCTCAAAAGGAAAAAAACAAAAATAGGCTGGACAAATGGCTTAACAGTTAAGGTGTTTACCTGTGAAGTCAAAGGACCCAGGTTCGATTCCCCAGGACCCACATAAACCAGATGCACAAGGGGCACATGCATCTGGAGTTCATTTTCAGTGGCTAGAGGCCCTAGCATGCCCATTCTCTCTCTCTCTCTCTCTCTCTCTCTGATTGCAAATAAATAAATAAAATTTAAAAGCTAAAACAAGTAAATAAAGAAAAAAGATTTATTTTAAAAAAACAAAAAAATGTATTTTCTTATAAAGAAAAAACCTGTTTGGGGTACTTTATATTCTCTTATCTTTGCGGCTCCTTTTAATGTCACATGTTATAACTAATTTTTAATTTATTATAATTATTATAATTTCTAGTGGGGCAAAAATTTGAAACATTCTTTGATATTCATATTATATTTCTTTTCCTAAAGCGCTTCACTATCAACTTGTCCATATGCCCAGATTTGGACTTTAACTAAGCCAAAAGATTTAAAGGTAATGACATTGAAAGTGGCAGATTCATAGTTCTCTTCCCAGCAAGACACAATAAAAGTCTCTATTTACTTATTATGTTATTGATTAAAACAAGTTAGTCCAGTTTAACAGAACTCTTTTTCTCAATGAATAATTAGGTCTTCCATTTCTATGCATTTGTCTTATAATCTACATTTAATCAGGTCTCCATTCTGGGGTTGAGATTTCAGTCATTTGCGATTGCTAACCATGCTGGAGAGAATATCCTTATACTTACATGTGTTCTTGCGTTCCCAAACAGGCTTCGCAGAGGAAGCAGAGGACATTGGATTTAACTCAGGCTGCTGTTGTAGCTGGCTTTCTCTTTTCTTTTCTTTTAACATTTTAATTTATTAAGAGATAGAAGAGAGACAGAGAGGGAGGAGAATAGGCACACCAGAGTCTCTGTCCACTGCAAATGGACCCCAGATGCACGTGTCACTTTGTGCATCTGGCTTTATGTGGGTACTGGGGACTCAAACCTGGGTTGTTAGGCTTTGCAGGCAAGTGCCTTAACCGCCGAGCCATCTCTCCAACCCTTGCTTTATGCAATTCTTTGTTTCTGCTTTCCATCTCCCATCTGTCCTTTTGTTTGCAAGTAGGTGTTTTTCGAGGTAGGGTCTCACTCTAGCCCAGGCTGACCTGGGATTCATTATGGAGTCTCAGGCTGACCTCAAACTCGGCAGCGATCCTCCTACCTCTGCCTCCCAAGTGCTGGGATTGAAGGCGTGTACCACCATGCCGTGCTCACAAGTAGGTGTTTTAACACTATCAAGAATTGACCTATAAAAAAATTCTCCCTCAGTGTCAGCCCACCTGTAGATATATTTCCTTGAACCAAAAACAAAAAAGAGCCGGGCGTGGTGGCACATGCCTTTAATCCCAGCACTCCAACCTCGAAAAAAAAAAAAAAGAAAGAAAGGAAAGAAAAGAAAAAAACCCTTTAGAAATAATCACAAGACGCCATTTCTCTTACCTGCAAATACAGTTTGTCTGCCTTCACTTTGGTCTCCAGTTTCAGCAGCCTCTTGGCCTGCTCTGGGACATCCAGCTTCATCTTTATCATGCACTTAGTCTCCCGCACGATCTCCAGAATTTTGGGATCAAAATTGACCAGCAGCTTCCCCGTTTCCGGATGCCGCACAAAGAGCGTGGCCTGTAAGGCTGCAAGGGAAGGATGGCGGGCATTGGCGGGGCTTTAGTCAACCTGCACCCTGACCCCCGCCCCGCCTCTGGCTGCCAACGCGTCGGACATCCCCACGGAACGGCAAACTTCATAAGGGCAAAGTGATACTTCTGGGTGCCTCCTAGTACTGGACGAGGCACAGTGTCTTACCCCTCGTCAGCTGTCTATACTCAGAGAAATGAAGGGACGGGATCTGAAAAGCTACAATCAAATCCAGAGAGAGAAAATCGAGCCGACATCTGACAGGCTCTGGGCTGTGAACTGCAAATACTTTCTTTCCCAAGTGGGCTTACTTTGTTATTGTTTATTTATTTATTTATTTATTTTTCCAAGGCAGGGTCTCGCTCTAGCCCAGGCTGACCTGGAATTCACTGTGTCGTCTCAGGGTGGCCTCGAACTCACGGCGATCCTCCTACCTCTGCCTCCCGAGTGCTGGGATTAAAGGCGCGCGCCGCCACGCCCGGCAAAGTGGGCTTACTTATTTTTATAGATTCTGATTTATCCCTTGAAAAGGGCGGGAACTGCAAAGATGATGTAATTCGTAAGTTACAAATTTTTTCCTACCTGCTCCCAACTTGGCGTACCTGGATTAAATCTCCTCCTTGAATTTCTGATAGCTAAACTCATTATCATCTTTTGTGTGTGTGTGTGTGTGCGCGCTGCGTGTGTGTGTGTGTGTGCGCGCGCGCGCGTGTGCACGCCTATGCCTGCGTGTGTGACAGCACGTTCCCACCTGCCGCGGCGAGTGTGTGGAGGTCAGAGGACAGCTTTCAGGCCACCTCATTTGAAGTAGGGTTTCTGGATCCGGATTCTCACCCTGTTGTCCTCTGCTCTGCTCTGCTCTGCTCTGCTCTGCTCTGCTCAACCATCAGCTTCCAGAAAATTCTCTTGTCTGCCACCCATGTCCCAGGAGCCTGCCACAGCCTCCGGCTTTTGGCATGGGGTTTGGGGAACAAACATTGGCACTCCAGCTTGAGTGGCAAGCACTTCATCCACTGAGCCATCTCACCAAGCCCCAGCACCATTTTTCTTTTCGCTTTTTCTTGTTGTTTCTTTGTTTGTTAGTTTGCTGGCTTTTTGTTTGTTTTGTTTTTGAAGCAGAGTCTCACTTTAGCCCAGGCTGGCCTTGAACTCACAGCAATCCTCCTACCTCAGCCTCCCAAGTGCTAGGATTAAAGGCATGCACCACCACGCTCAGCTTACATAATTTTCTTTAAAAAATAATTTTTTTGAGACAGGGTCTCATTTAGTCCAGGCTGTTTCAAACTCACTATGTAGTTAACAATGACTTTGAAGTCCTAATTCTCTTGCATCAGTCTTCCCAGTACTGGGATTATAGACATGTGTCACCATGCCCAGCTAGAAATATTCATGAAACAACACTGACTTGTCATCTTTTAGAAGGTAGAGGATTTTTTTCACACTGTATCTCATGTGAACTAGTAGATTTTTTCATATTTTATTTATTTATTTGACAGAGAGGGGAAGAGGTAGACAGAGAGAATGGGCATACCAGGGCTTCCAGCCACTACAAACAAACTCCAGATGCATGTGCCACCTAATGCATCTAGCTTTCGTGGGTCCTGAGGAAGTGAACCCTGGTCCTTAGGCTTTGCAGGCAAGTGCCTTAACTGCTAAGCCATCCCTCCGGACCATGAACTAGTGTTTTAAGAGATGCTTCTTATGATTGAAATACATAATCCTCAAGTCCCCAGGTTTTTACTGAATAGCCTTAGACTATGTTATCATAACATGAATTACTTCTAGAGCCTAACAAAACATCTATGTTCAAATTCCATCTTATTTTAACACATTTGCTTGCATTGAGAATTCTATTACAATCACAGAATCTTCCAAGCCTCACATGCAGAAGATCACAGCATCAAATTTCTAGCAAAACAATTCCTTTCAAGTTATGAATGAGAAAAAAATTAGACTTAGCAAGGTTCTTAACAGAGCAGTTTTCATTAGGATTTCAGCTATGAATGTACACATTTTAAAAATATTTTTGTTTTTATTTATTTATTTGAGAGTGACAGACAGAGAGAGGAAGAGGCAGATAGAGACAGAGAGAGAATGGGCACGCCAGGGCTTCCAGCCACTGCAAACGAACTCCAGACGCATGTGCCCCCTTGTGCATCTGGCTAACGTGGGTCCTGGGGAATCGAGCCTCAAACCAGGGTCCTTAGGCTTCACAGGCAAGCGCTTAACCGCTAAGCCATCTCTCCAGCCCCACATTTTTAATCTCTTCAGAATTGGGTTAGAAATCATGTGTTTGGGATGGGGATGTAGCTCCGTTGGTAGAATGCCTGCCTAGCATGCACGTAGCCCTGGGATCCATGCCTAGCACCCCATAAGCCAGGCACTGTGGTGCACACCTGTGGTCCCAGTACTTGGGAAGTAGAGGCAGGAGGATCATAAGTTCAAAGTCAACTACGTAGGGAGTTTAAGACCAGCCTGAGCTAGTGAACCTGTTGAAAGAAAGAAAGAAAAAGGAAAGAAGGAAGGGAGGGAGGAAGGGAAAGAGGGAGAGGGGGGAGTGAGGGGGGAGGGAATGAGGGAGGGAAGGAGGGAGGAAGGAAGGAAAGAAAGAAAGAAAGAAAGAAAGAAAGAAAGAAAGAAAGAAGACAGGGAGAGAGGAAGGGAAGGAAGGAGGGAGGGAGGGAGGGAGGAAAGAAAGAAAGAAAGAAGACAGCGAGAGAGGAAGGGAAGGAAGGAGGGAGGGAGGGAGGAAAGAAAGAACAAAGGGAAGGAGGGAGGGAAGGTAGGTGGGGAAGGGAAGGGAAGGGAAAAAAGAAAAGAAATCATGTGTCCTTCTAGGTCCATTTCAGAATAACTTTGAACATTTTTTTTTTCAATGAAGTCTGTCTTCCTTTAGGACTGCTCTGAACTAGATTAAAGGACAAAAAGCTCAGCAACACAGCTAAGACCCACAATGACAGCCAGGAAGGCCACTCCATGCATGAGCAGCCATGTCACTTGACGTCAATGTCCACCAGAAAAACTGATGTAACCAACTATGCAATCGTTAAGCAGAGACCCATCCACAGAACAACAGGAAGCCACCCAGAATAATCCATTTCCCATAGCCTAGGCTGGCATGAGTGAATCCTATTCACAGTGTTAGTTTACTTGTGACCACTTCTCTGGGGCATCAGTTGATTACAATGCAGCTATACCCCATATGCGTCAAAGGATGCTTTCAAGAGGAAAAAATAAATAAAAACAGAAGACATGATAAAATCTCCATTTATCAACATTTTCTGAGCTCTGCCTGTTGGATAATTAAAAATATACATATGGAGCAGGGCGTGGTAGCGCATGCCTTTGATCCCAGCCCTCTGGAGGCAGAGGTAGAAGGATCGCAGTGAGTTTGAGGCCACCCTGAGACTACATAGTTAATTCCAGGTCAGCCTGAGCTAGAGTGAGACCACAACTCGAAAAAAAAGAAAAAAAAAACTAGTGTGTTGGGCTTGCCTCAAAAAATATTTTTAGGGCTGGAGAGATGACTTAGCATTTAAGGCATTTGCCTGCAAAGCCAAAGGACCCAGGTTTGATTCCCCAGGACCCATGTAAGCCAGATGCACAAGGTGGCACATGTGTCTGGAGTTAGCATACCTCTCCTCCCCCTCTTTCTCTCACTCTCTCAAATAAAACTAAAATAAAAAGTTTAAAAACATATTTTTTAAAAATGGGGCTGGACATGGTGGCGCATGCCTTTAATCCCAGCACTTGGGAGGCAAAGGTAGGTGTGAGTTCAAGGCTACCCTGAGACTATATAGTGAATTCCAGGTCAGCCTGAGCTAGAGTGAGACCCTACCTTGAGAAACTCCCCCTCAAAAATATAGATAGACAGGCTGGAGAGATTGCATAGTGGTTAATGCACTTGCCTGTGAAACCTAATGACCCAGGTTCAGTTCTCCAGATGCACAAAAGGTGAGGCAAACGCAAGGTGATGAAAGCAGTGGCCCTGGTGTGCCAATTCTGTCTCTTCTCTGTCTGTCTGTCTGTCTGTCTCTCTCTCTCTCTCTCTCTAAAATAAAAAAATAATTTAAATAGACGTATAGAGAGCCCCCTCCCAGGGCTGCCTTGTACCAACCGTGACAATGATGGTTTAAGAGGGAGGACTCGGAAGCCTCACTTCCTGAATCTGGAACCTGGTTCAGCCATTCACTAGCTGTGAGCCCTTGGGCAGGTCACCTAACCTCTCGGTGCCTTGGTTTCTCATCTGTAACACAAGGACACTAATGGTTTCTCACAGAATTGCTGGGGTTTCATGCGTCTGCATAAATACAGTGCTGATATAGAACCTGGCACCCTGGTAGGTAGCTGTGAGCATTGTGTAAAGGACACCGGATGACACAGACAGAAAGGGCCTGCATGGACTGTCTAGGGGAGATAAGGCAGATGTGTAAAGCAGCAGGTGTCGTGAGACTCTGCCAAGGACTCTGATGGAAGACATTATTTTCTGTCGTGAAGATAAGGATAAGGAAAGGGTGTTATTGAGCAGTTGTTTGCTGAGTTTGCTTTGAATGTGTGCAGATAAAAGGAAAGTGGAAGCAAAAAAAAAAAAAAAAAAAGCTGGGCGTGGCACACTCCTTTAATCTCAGCACTCAGAAGGCAGAGGTAGGAGGATCACACTGAGTTCGAGGCCACCCTGAGACGACATAGTGAATTCCAGGTCAGCCTGGGCTAGAGTGAGACCCTACCTCGAAAAACAAAACAAAACAAAAACAAAAACAGCCTGTTCATTGCTGCTGTGTCCCCTCTGGAACCAAGAAGCAGAAACAGGAATGGTTCCTCTCTCCTCTCTCTTAGGAAGCCACGCACAGGACGCCTTCCTGTGCCTGCAAATGGGAGCTCTGCCGACATGGACTACCTGGCTGGGAAGGGCTGGGGAGGGGACAGCACCCCACAGCGGGGGTCGGGGGCGCAGTTTAGAGTTCTGTTGCGGCAGGGTTGTGGATGAGCTTCGGGGTGGGGGTATGATGGAAAACTCAAGGTAAAGGTGGGACAACGCGGGAGGATGAACTGACCTACAGACGACGATGCCAGAGGGGAGGGAGCATGACGAAGACGCAGGTCCTGCCTCTCCCAGAGCTCCGCCAGACCCTTGGCCTACAGAAGCCCTCCACTCAGAAAAATTTGACCTTGACACTGTTAAATGACTGGAACTCAAAACTGAAGATTGATCCAGTACAGAAAACGAAAGAAAGAGGGGGGGAAAGAGAGAGAGGAAGGAAGAAGGGAGGGAGAAAGAGAAAAAGGGAGGGAGGGATGAATTCTTTCTCCCCTGGTTGGGACTGACATTTGAATCTACAACATGGCAAACTGAGTCCAAAGCCCTGCATAAATATTGGGGGGGGGGGTTTTTTAATGTTGTTACCTTTGAATACAATTTTTTCAGAAGAAAATCTTAATTCAAAAATATAAACTTTAGGGGGTTGGACTGATGGCTTAGTGGTTAAGGTGCTTGCCTTCAAAGCCTAAAGATACAGGTTCAAAGCCGGGTATGGTGGCGCACGCCTTTAATCCCAGCACTCAGAAGGCAGAGGTAGGAGGATTGCCATGAGTTCAAGGCCACCCTGAGACTCCATAGTGAATTCCAGGTCAGCCTGAGCTAGAGTGAGACCCTACCTCGAAAAACCAAAAAAAAAAAGAAAGAAAGAAAGAAAAAAAAAAATCCAGGTTCAATTCCCCAAGACCCATGTAAAGCCAGATGCACAAGGTGGCGCATGCATCTGGAGTTTGTTTGCAGTGGTTAGACGCCCTGGCATGCCCATTCTCTCTCTCTCTCTCTCTCTCTCTCTCTCTGTGTGTGTGTGTGTATGTGTGTGTGTTGGGGGGGGGTATCTGCCTCTCTCAAATAAATAAATATTTTTAAAAAGAATATAAATTTTACAGGCTATGACAACTTTGCTTATGAAATCCGAATATTAGCAACTGTGAATGAATAAATAATTCCATCTCCCCTAAATCAACATTTTAACCTGCCTAAGCTAATGCTGAGGGCTGGAGAGAAGGCTCGGCAGTTAAGGCATTAGCCTGCAAAACCTAACAACTTGAGTTTGATTCCCCAGTACCCATTTAAAGCCAGATGCACAAAGTGATGCATGCATCTGGAGTTCATTTGCAGAGGCTGGAGGCCCTGGCGCACCCATTCTCTCTGTCTTCTCTCTCTCTCTGGTTGTAAGTAAATAACTTTTTTTTTTTTTTTTGGTTTTTTGAGGTAGGGTCTCGCTCTAGCTGAGGCTGGCCTGGAATTCACTATGGAGTCTCAGGGTGTCCTCGAACTCACTACCTCTGCCTCCCAAGTGCTGGGACTAAGGTGTGCGCCACCACGCCTGGCTTAAATAAAATAATTCTTTTAAATGGATGTTGAACTTCTCCAGACCCTATGGGCTTGTTCCCAATCTCCATGCCCCACTGTGAGTCTTCTACCCACCGTACTGTAGCTGAGAAATCTCTTTGACCCAGGCGGTGTGGTAGACCACCTCAAACTCCACCAGCGCGTAGGAGATCTTGTTATACTGCCGGATGACAGCTTTCCCTTCAACACTTGACAAAATGTCCGAGTTTTTCTGGTTTTGTTTTTCAAGGGGAAAAAAAAAAAGAGAAAGATATATTTTAAGAGACTGTAGACTGTTTCCACAAACTGTTTACACTTAAAATGACATCAAATAGTTATGCAACCAATTTAGATTTTCTTTCCTCAGAGTAAAACAGTGATGGGGATGGGCCATGTAGACTAGACATGAGAGCACGTGACCAGTAGAAAGAGAACACTGGGAAAAGGGGAAACGAGATTTTAAAAGAACTTTCTGGAGACCCACTACCAGCCCCAGGCAGTCAAGTCTCCACTTCAGGTTCTCCGCTCCCTCCCCTGTTCCCAGGACAACACACCACTGCTGGTTTTCCTTGACCTGTAAAACACACACACACCACACACACACACACACACACAGGCATACGTCAAAGGATAAAATGGACAGGGAAATAAATGATAGCAGCCTAACAGAAACAGCAAAACCTTCACATTTAATGATACCCTAAAGTAAAATTATGGCTGAGTATGGTGGTACATGCCTTTAATCCCAGCACTCAAAGGCAGATGTAGGAGGAGTTCAAGGTCAGCCTGGAACTATATAGAGTGAGGTCCAGGTCAGCTTGGGCTAGAGTGAGACCCTACCTCGCAATAAATAAATAAATAAATAAATAAATAAATAAATAAATAAATAAAATAAAATAAAACAAATAAATACATAAAATTATTTGCAATAATTTAGTTTTGTGGTAATTTTGGCTCACATTCAGGCATAAGATACAAGGAAATCAATTTCCTTTTAAAATATTTTATTTATTTATTTATTTATTTATTTATTTATTTATTTATTTGCAAGTGTGCGGAGAGAGAGAGAGAATGGAAACAAACTCCAAACACATGAGCCACTTTGAGCATCTGGCTTTATGTGGCTACTGGAAAATGGAACTCAGGCCATCAGACTTTGCAAGCACATGCCTTTAACCAAAAAGCCATGTCTCCAGCCCAAAGAAACCAATTCTATTCTGACCCTCTTTCTCTCAAATAAAAACAGAGCTGAGAGCTGGAGAGATGGCTTAGCGGTTAAGCACTTGCCTATGAATCCTAAGGACCCTGGTTCGAGGCTCTATTCCCCAGGACCCACATAAGCCAGATGCACAAGGGGGCACACACGTCTGGAGTTCATTTGCAGTGGCTGGAGGCCCTGGTGCGCTCTCTCGCTCTCTCTCTCGCTCTCTCTCTCTCTCTGCCTCTTTCTCTCTCTGTCTGTCTGTCACTCTCAAATAAAATAAAAATAAAACAACAAAAGAAATTAAAGGGCTGGAGAGATTGCTTAGTGGTTAAGCACTTGCCTGTGAAGCCTGAGGACCCCGGTTCGAGGCTCTATTCCCCAGGACCCATGTTAGCCAGATGCATAAGGGGGCGCACGTGTCTGGAGTTCATTTGCAGTGGCTGGAGGCCCTGGTGCACCCATTCTCTCTCTCTCTCTGTCTCTCTGCCTCTCTGTCTCTCTGCCTCTTTCTCTCTGTCTGTTGCTCCCAAATAAATAAATAGAAATAAACAAAAAAAATGCTTTAAAAAAAAAGAAAAGAAATTAAAAAAAAAAAAAAGGCAGGGTGGCATTTCCAGAAGCTAACAGACCTACAAGGGTCCTGTTTTCCGGAATCTTGTACTGAATGCACTGTTGTGCCCTGCCTGGGGCTCAGTTCTTCCTACAGAAATGCTTGGTACCCCATCTTCACCTTTATTAAACATACATCAACCCCTATCAGTCTGCACATAGGACTAAGCACCAGCAGTTGGCTTACATTTTGTGATTACAAAACAATTATTTTGTAAAAGCTTTTTGTAAAGTATCCTCTGTTATTAAAATACAGAACAGTGTAAGATCCATCAGTTTGGAGATAACTGTAATTGAACAGGCTTATCTGCTGTACAGGAAAAAATGGACTTAGCTTCCCTCTCCAGCATGTTTATAAGCTAAATTTTCTTTGCCCACTAGAAGTTTTTGCTCTAACTACTTCATTGGGAATAAATATCATAGGACGAAATGCATTTGTAATGTAATTTTGTTTCCAAACCACCGTAACTCATATATTATAAATTTCATTATTGGCTTACAAAGAAATAGTTGATGGGCTCATTTATCCGGCGATATAGCTGCCTCACCCAAAGAATTTTGCCCGCTATGGGGGGCATGTTGCGAGCAAGAGGGGGGTCATCTTTCTGAGAATGATAAAGCTGTAATTAAAAATATAATGTTAATGCTTGAATTTAACACAGTGGAAAAGGCAAGAAATTTACAGTTACATTTGTATAGGTGTTTTACCGGTTGAATACACGAGAGGAACTCAATAAATATGTAAATGCACTTTAGTGATGATAATCTCAGGCTCAGAGACAATCATGCTCACAATACTGAATTCTCTCTTGGCCTCTGTTTTCCATTACACGTTGTTATGATTGGAATCTGAACAACTGTGTCCCCCCCCACAGGATCATGTTTTTGCGTGCTTGCACAGTTCTTAGAGGCTGTGAGATCTTTAGGAAATGGAAGAAAGTCGGGAGTGGAAGGTCTTTGAAGGTTATATGGGAGCCTCTGGTCTGGGCGGGCTCACTCTGCGTCCTGGTCGGCTGCCATGTGAATAACCCCAGCCACACACTCCTGCCGCCACGGCCTGAGCCCACCCCTGCAATAATGGAGTGGCACCACCAGCAGAAGTGAAGTCGTCTTTCCTGCCTTAAGTTGCTTCTGTCTGGTCTGGTCCCAGTGCTGCAGAAGTACCGAACACGCAGGCATTCTTTCCTGTCCTTATCCCAAATTTCAAGGAGTTCTTCAAAAGAGCGAGCACACTGCTGCATTGCCTTACTCCAGAGCCTGTGCTGCTAGATGCAAAAAATACTAACCTAGCTGGGTGTGGTGGCGCACGCCTTTAATTCCAGTACTCGGGAGGCAGAGGTAGGAGGATTGCCGTGAGTTCGAGGCCACCCTGAGACTACATAGTGAATTCCAGGTCAGCCTGGGTTAGAGTGAGACCCTACCTCGAAAAAAAAAAATACTAACCTAAGAGGGCTGGGCTGGGAACATTGATCCGAATACCGTGGACAAAGGCGTATCGTTAAGAGCAAAAAAACGTGGCATTTGGCTGACTGGCGACGTGTCACCAGGACCTTTCTGCACATAGAGGGGAGTCTCCAAGATCCTCCAAAGTGAAAGGTATGCTCTGAAAAACTTGGCATGTGATAATACCTACAGGTACATTTCCTTCTGTAGAATATATCGTTCAATGCATGTGCTCACCTTCTTGGTAGCTTCAAGTTCAGCCACATAACACTGGAGAATTTGCTCAATTGTGTGAGAGATTTCTACCTGCAGGCAGGGAATATTCAGCTTCTGAAATCTAAAAACAATTTGAAACCCGAATGATGAAAAGGGAAACGGCAACTCTGCTTAGGAATTTCTGGAGCTCCAAGGCTCAGGGTCTAATGCAGAAGAGGAGGCGGAAAGAATGTAAGAGCCAAAGGAAGGGCAGGACTCCTTACAACGTGCTCCCCCACCAGGCACAAAATGGCCTGGATATCCATGACCTCATAGTGCCTGACACTACCTACACAAGACCATCCTAAGAGGAAGAAAAGATCATGACATCAAAATAAAAGAGAGACTGATTGAGAGGGGGAGGGGGCATGATGGAGAGTGGAGTTTCAAAGGGGAAAGTGAGGGGGTATTACCATGGCATATTTTTTATAATCATGGAAGTTGTTAATAAAAATTTGAAGAAAAAAAGAAAAGAATTTCTGGAGCTCTATACATTCAGCCATGTGTTTGCTAAGTGCCCACCCCAAGCCCCATGCATTATCCTGGCACACACGGCGAACAAGAAAGGTAAACTCTTCGCTCTCCCTGGACCCCACATTCACCTTATGGAAAAGACAGAGATCACAGAAATGACCTGTCAGTCAAGATCATGTCCACTTAGAGACTAAACGGTGCAAGGCAAGTACCAAGGCCACAGTGCTCTGACAATGAAGTGATTGGCAATGGCATACTATAGAGAGAGGGGGAGACAGAGAGAGAAGTCACCGCGAAAATGGTCCTGCTGACTGCACAGTACTGTAGTTTGTCACAGTCTTTGTGACAGCTTTGAGTCCAGTGATGGTCTCTACAGCTATAGCCACCATCAGAGAGACATGGAACTATGCCAAAGTCACAACAAAGTGCCTTGGCAGCAAGCTCACAGGGAAGAATTCCAGGAGGGCCTCTGACATGAGTCTTCACACACATACACACACACACACACACACAGAATGACCTCCAGTCCAGTGTTTCCCTCTAATCTAATCTGAAATCCCTATCATTTTAGGGGAGTTCTGCTGATAGGAATAGAGGGAGAAAGAGGCTGAAGGAGAACAGACTTTAATGCTCTTGCCAGAAAAAAGAAAGGGAAGGGGCTGGAGAGATGGCTTAGTGGTTAAGCGCTTGCCTGTGAAGCCTAAGGACCCCAGTTCAAGGCTCAACTCCCCAGGACCCATGTAAGCCAGATGCACAAGGTGGCGCATGCATCTGGAGTTCATTTTCAGTGGCTGGAGGCCCTGGTGTGCCCATTATCTCTCTCTCTCTCTCTCTCTCTCTCTCTCTTTCTCAGATAAATAATTAAAAATAAACAAATTTAAAAAAAAGAATAAGAAGGGAATAACTAGCGAGGTGATGGATGGACTAATAATAATTTGCATTTAGTAGCCATTTGATTATGTATGTCAATATCTCAATACAAGCAATAAAATACATGACTTTGGGGAATCCTGTTAATACATTGAGTGTTCTTATTTGTTGTTGTTGTTGTTTTTCTTTTAGGTTTTTACAAGGTCGGGTCTCACTGTAACCCAGGTTGACCTGTATGTAACTCACTCTGTAGCCCAGGCTGGTCTCAAACTCACAGTGATCCTTCCATCTGAGCCTTCTGAGTGCTGAGATTAAAGGTGTGGGCCACCATGCCCCCATATGCCAAATTAAACATCATTTGTTCCTTCTAATACTTCCTATGAAATTAAATTAAGCCACATAACATGACTAGGGGTTGAGGAGACATGTGAGATCATTTCATTTTCTTATGAAATCCTTTCTGCTATTAAAAACACGCAATGAAACCAGACAGTGTAATGAAACGAAGCTGAAAGTTGACTGATGCACTGAGTCGCTGTAAGAGTTAACTGCTGAGGAACTGAGTTTATCTCAGTCAGCAGCTGAAGGAATCCCAAAGAGAGAGAGCTGTCTAGGGGGGACAATAAGAGAGAAGGACAGTTTAGATTAAAATAGAGTGAAACAGAGCCCATGGTTAGGGTGACCCGACTACATGATCCATATGCATGTTGATTCGTAGGTATGTTTTGAAACATTATTTTGAATCATACAGACTGCACAAGCTAACTGTCACGTCCTGCTTCTGTAACCCAGCCACCCGCTTGCTCGTTCACCCCTCCCCTGGCTACGAACACTGTAAGTAAAAGCTAAGTTTAACACCCGAGGTTACTCTGGGGAGCAATCCCAACCTCTTGGTCCCCGGGAAATAAATTCCTCTGCTTTCGCTCATGCTGGCGCTGCAGTGATCGTTTCAGAAAAGTTCCGCAAGAGCAGGGCGGCTCGTGCCTGTAATCCCAGCACTTAGAAGATGGATGCAAACTGATCAGGAGTTCAAGGTCGTCTTTGGCTACACAGCACATCTGAGGCCAGCATGGGCTACATGAGACTCTCTCAGAAAAATGCAAAAGGGCTGATTTCCTTCACCATCGCGGCATTGCAGTTGCCTGATATCTCGCCATGTCTTCTCACGAGACTTTCAGAATCAAGCAATTCCTCGCCAAGAAACAAAAGCAAAACCATCCCATTCCCCAGTGGATTTGGATGAAAACTGATAACGAAATCAGGTACAACTCTAAGAGAAGACACTGGAGGAGAACCAAGCTGGGTCTGCAAGGACTTGTGCACTCAATGATTGATTCTACCAAACAGAGCCAATAACGCCTGCACTGAGGAGGTTTTTGAATGTTAAATTGGAATCCTATTTTACTTTCTATCGATCTACACGGGTGTGTTGGTCCAAAAACAAACGTAAATCCTTTTGAAAAAAATGCAAAAGGGTCAGAGGGATGGCTTAGCAGTTAAGGCACTAGCCTGCAAAGCTACAAGTCCCAGGTTCGATTCCTCAGGACCCACATAAGCCACATGCACAAAGTGGCACATGTTTCTGGAGTTCATTTGCAGTGGCTGAAGTACCTGGGCCACCCATTCTCTCTATATATCTGCCTCTCTCTCACTCTCAAAAAAAAAAGAAAAAGCAAAAAAAAAAAAAAAGAAGAAGAAGAAGAATTTTAAAAATGCAATAAAAAATAGCATACTAGGGCTGAAGCGATGGCTTAGTGGTTAAGTCATATGCCTGCGAAGCCTAAGGACCCATGTTCAATCCTCTAGGTCCCTTGTAAGCCAGGTGCACTCTCTGTCTCTGTCTCAAATAAATAAAATAGATAAATAAAATGTTTTAAAAAGTAGCATACTATATTTCAAAATTTTACCAGTCTATTTAGTGGTAATTGAAAAATTAATATATATAAATTGTAAGGTTTATGTAGGAGAGACTTCAAGAATGCCTTATTTGGGCTGGAGAGATGGCTTAGCGGTTAAGGAATTGCCTGCAAAGCCAAAGGATCCAAGTTTGATTCCCCAGGACCCACATAGGCTGGATGCACAAGGTGGCACATGCATCTGGATTTAATTTGCAGTAGCTGGATGCCCTGGTGTGCTCTCTCACTCTCTCTCTCTCTCTCTCTCTCTCTCTCTCTCTCTCTGCCTCTGCCTCCTTCTCTCTCAAATAAACAAAGAAAAGTTAAATTTAAAAAAAAGAACACCTTATTTGAACTTGAATTTTCAGGCTTAATGTTATCCCACCTAGAAACCACCCTGAAAAAACTTTATCAATACCTTTGAAGCAGCTGAAGGGCCAGCTGAGAAGAGAAGATCTTACCAAAAGTACTATTCATAAATGCCTGGATTTGTACCTAAAATTAAATATTAATATTCAGTTATTTTATGTTAAGAAGAAATTCATTTTGTTTGACAATTAGTGACTTTCCTACAAACTCAGAGTCGACTGTATGACAGTCGTCCCCTGTGGTCATCACGATTGAGAAGGAACAAAAATCAGAAAATGTTCTTCCAGGGCTGGAGAGATGGCTTAGCATTTAAAATGCTTGCCTGCAAAGCCCAAGGACCCAGGTTCAATTCCCCAAGACCCACGTAAGCCAGATGCACAAGATGGCTCATGCATCTGGAGTTCATTTGCAGTGGCTGGAGGCCCTGGTGCACCCATTTTCTCTCTCTCTCTCTCTCTCTCTCTCTAATAAATAAAACAAAATACAATGTAAAAAAAGAAAATGTTCTTCCAGGGCTCCATCATCCCTAGCAATGAACTTCAAACTGAATTGCTCCTTACAAATTAGTTATACATATAGATTATATTGATATGAGCTATCACACCAGCAATAAATTGGATATTGGAAAAGGAAGGAGAATTACATACATTTTATTTATTTATTTGCAAGGAGAGACAGAGAGAGAATGGGCATGCCAGGGCCTCTAGCCACTGAAAATGAACTACAGATTCATGTGCCACTTTGTGCATCTGGCTTCACATGGGTACTGAGGAATCAACTCTGGTCCTCTGGCTCTGCAGGCAAGCGCCTCAACTGTGGAACCATCTCTCCATCCCAGGAAGGAGAATTAAGACATTGTCATTGTGCTGGGCGTGGGGGCGCATGCCTTTAATCCCAGCACTCGGGAGGCAGAGGTAGGAGGATCACCATGAGTTTGATGTCACCCTGAGACTACATAGTGAATTCCAGGTCAGCCTGGGCTCGAGTGAGACCCTACCTTGAAAAAAAAAAAATTGTCATTGTCACTTCACTGGTCGGTCAGTCTGACCAAAAAAATGTCCATATCCACTCTGTCTCTTTCATAAATAAATTTTAAAAAATAATATATGAGGGCTGGAGGGTTGGCTTAGTGGTTAAGGCATTTGCCTACAAAGCCAAAGGACCCTGGTTCAATTCCCCAGGACCCACGTAAGCCAGATGCACAAGGTGGCGCATGCATCTGGAGTTCATTTGCAGTGGCTGGAGGCCCTGGTGTGCCCATTCTCTCTCACACACACATAAATAAAACTTTAAAACAAAAACAAAAAAAAATTTAAGTTTAAAAAAATACATGAGACAAAAATCAGACTTTTTTAACCCTCCAGAGAAAAAAGTTCAGATTAAGAAACTGGAAAAAGTATATTCCTGCCCCCACTTATGATGCTCAGACCTTCCACAGCAAAGAAGACATTGCGCCCTGGGTGTGCACTTGGGTTAGCAGTTGCTTTCCATCACAGTGACCTTGGTGTGAGAAACATGTCACAGCCTCTGAGGAGTTCTGACTCTCTATCACACTTCATGCCTCAGGTGCCCGTTAACCTATGACACACAGGGCGGGAGGGAAGGTGTCCTCAGAGCTGACCTCTAGCTGCTGGGCAGCCTCAGGCTGGAGGCCAAGGGGAGAGACAGCTTCCTCTCTGCTCTCAACTCTCTCCACAATAACGACAGCGGGAGAGGACCACAAATTCTCTCTCAGACTGGAAAAAATGACACCGTCAGGACAAAAATTCAAAGCAAATTTTCATGCAAATTCTGGTTACTAACAACAGATGTCTTTCATTTGTCATTTAAAAAAAAGATGGGGGCACAAAGAGGTGCATGCGCCCAGAGTTCCTTGGCAGTGTACCCATTCCCCTTCGCTCCCATTCTTCCTCTGTCTTTGTGCTTGCAAATAGTTAAACAAGTGGTGCAAAAAATAAAATAAAATAAAACAAAAAGTTGGGGCTGGAGAGATGGCTTAGAAGTTAAGGTTCTTGCTTGCAAAGCCTAAGAACCCAGGTTCAAGTCCCTAGGACCCAGGCAAGGCAGATGCACAAGGGGGCGTATGCATCTGGAGTTCGTTTGCAGGGGCTGGAGGCCCTGGAGTGCCCATTCTTTCTTTTCTCTCTCTTTCTCTCTCTCTCTCTCAAATAAGTAAGTAAAATATCTATTCTCTCAGGAGGCTGAGGTAGGAGGATTGTTTTAAGTTCGATACCAGCCTGAGTATACAGAGTACATTCCAGGTTATTCTGGGCTAGAGTGAGACCCTGCCTCAAAAAAAAAAAGAACAGAGACAGACAGAGAGAGAGAGAGAGAGATTTGTGGACTGCTTTAAAAATTAGCCATTCTAAAACAATAAAAATTTAAAAAATTAGCCATTTACCCTGCAAATATCTTTGATCAATTTGCAACATAAATCTAAAATAAATAGTAATATATGAATATTTGCCATATGAGAAGTTGCAGCAAAAGTACTGGGAAGTATGGCTGAGTACTCAGCTTTGCCAGTAAGTTTGCACAAATACTTACCTCTAAACCATTGATTTTTGTCATAAATTCTAAGAAATCTGTGTCAAATTCTGTCCTTCGTGGATCCAGAATGTCATATTGGTTTTTCTTAATCCCTTGGTAGATATTTTTGAATTTTATCGCCATAATGTCTATCCCTTCGATTGTAGAGTGACTCAAGGCTGAGTATCTTTGCACAATAGTTATCATTTCCGTAATCTTAAGAGAGAGAGAGATGTGTTATTTGGGGCTGGGGAGATGGCTCAAGAGTTAAAGGTGCTGGCTTGCAAAACCTATCCGTTGGGGTTCAATTCCCCACTACTCCCGCAAAGCCAGATGCAAAAAAGTGGAATTTGGTTGCAGTAGTAGAGGTCCTGGCATGGCCATGCGCTCTCTCTCTCTCTCTCTCTCTCTCTCTCTCTCTCACACACACACACATAAGTAAATACAATTTTATTTTATTTTATTTTATTTATTTTGGTTTTTTGAGGTAGGGTCTCACTCTAGCTCAGGCTGACCTGGAATTCTCTATGTAATCTCAGGGTGGCCTCGAACTCATGGCAATCCTCTTACTTCTGCCTTCTTAGTGCTGGGATTAAAAGCGTGCGCCACCATGCCCAGCTTTACTTATTTATTTTTATTTACTTATTTGAGAGAGGGATGGAGAGAGAGAAAGAAAGAGAGAGAGAGAGAGAATGGGCGCACCAGGGCCTCCAGCCAGTGCAAATGAATTCCAGATGCATGCACCACCTTGTGCACCTGGCTTATGTGGGTCCTTGGGAATTGAACCTAAGTCCTTTGGCTTTGCAGGCAAGTGCCTTAACTACTAAGCCACCTCTCCAGTCCCAATAAATAAAATATTTTTAAATGTGTTACTTTTTTATATTTTATTTTATGTATTTATTTGGGAGAAAGAGAAAGATACAGAAATAGGAAGGTAGAGAGAGAAAGAGAGAATGGGTGCGCCAGGACCTCCAGCCACTGCAAATGAACTCAGATGTATGCACACGGGGCAGTATTTCACATTCAAACCACCACAATCCTTTAAGTCTAACACACCTGAAAGGTGACAGCCATTACTTCTGACCCTCAGAAAATTCTCACAGTAAACATTATGTTAATGCTACTCTCACTTTGGGTAGAGAATCTTCTCTTTTCAGATGGCAGTGATGTTGGGATGACTCAGAAGGTATCTTGGTGCCAGAAAGAAGTGACCGGAGTGCTCAGTACTGCAATATCCCTATCACACCTTCCAAGGCTCAGGGTCTAATGCAGAAGTGGTGGCAGAAAGAATATAAGAGCCAAAGGAAGGGTAGGACGCCTTACAACGTGCTCCTCCAGGCACAAAATGGCCTGGATATCCATGACCTCATAGTGCCTGACACTACCTACACAAGACCATCATAATAGGAGGAAAAGATGATGATATCAAAATAAAAGAGAGACTGATTGAGAGGGGGAGGGGATATGATAGAGAGTGGAGTTTCAACGGGGAAAGTGGGGGGAGGGAGGGTATTACCATAGGATATTTTTTTATAATCATGGAAATTGTTAATAAAAATTTGAAAAAGAAAAAAAGGAAAAGATACAGCTATTGGGAAACTCAGAGACATATGTATAAAAAACCCCAATTGGTAATTTGATTCTCTTCATCACCCACGCTTCCTCATTCAGGAGATCACAAGTGAAAATTGGGCTTCTGGGGCTGGAGCAATGGCTCAGTGATGAAAGGTGCTTGCTTGCAAAGCATGCAGTCCCGGGTTCAAATCCCAAGTACCCACGTACAGCTAGATGTGCAAAGTAGTGTTGGTGCGTGGAGTTCATTTGTATTAGCAACATGCCCTGGTGTGCCCATACACTCTCTGTCTCTGTCTCTCTTTCTCGTAAATTAAGCATTTCATTTTTATTTATTTACTTGAGAGGGAGAGCAAGAATGGGTGTGCTAGGGCCTCCAGCTGCTGCAAACAAACTCCAGACGCATGCACCATTTTGTGCATCTATTTGGCTTATGTGGGTCCTGGGGAGTCAAACCTCCGTCCTTTGGCTTTGCAGGTAAGCGCCTTAACCGCTGAGCAATCTCTCCAGCCCTAAAATATATATACATATTTTTAATTAGGCTTCTGAACATGTCTAGGAAATGCCCTTCACTTGTTTGGCCCTCCCATCCCCTGCTCTTCAGCGAATGATGGATGGGATCCTAAGTACTACCAGGATCCAGGGAATTTGAAAAAAAAAATAATGATCGAGGGTACCTCAATGTAATGATTCTACAGCTACCCTAGTATGGATTCCCTAATAGCACCCTCAAGAATACCATTCCTCCTCAATCCGTTCTCCTAAGGGAGATAAACAGCACTGAAGTTCCCAACCCGTGTCTGCCCCAGCCGAGGCTTCCCCTACACTGGTCAGGTATATGCCACACACACTAACCCACAAAGAGGAGACGCCCACACACCCAGGCATTTCACATCTACTGCATCTGCCATGTCCTTCCTCTCACACATTTTTCTCGGCGCAGTATGATGGTCAAGACCAGAAGCTTGCCAGGCGTGGTGGCGCACGCCTTTAATCCCAGCACTCGGGAGGCAGAGGTAGGAGGATCGCCGTGAGTTTGAGGCCACCCTGAGACTCCATAGTGAATTCCAGGTCAGCCTGGGTTAGAGTGAGACCCTACCTCGAAAAACAAAACAACAAACAAAAAAAGACCAGAAGCTTTCAAGGTCAAAGTCCATCTATAAACATAACATTGAGGCCTTGGGAGAGGTGACAGTTTGCAATAGTCTTTGTGTGCCTGGCACAAGGCAGAAACCAGGAATGGGAAAATCAGTTATATCAAATGCAAGGATGATGTGTGAGTCACTTTATCGGATCAATCGGGTCAGTACGAAGGACCAGGGACAAGAACCTTCAACGGCACTCGATGGAATCTGAAATAACCATCCTGGTATGTGGCTTGGGGCGGGGCTACTGTGGCGACAGAATGCTTACCTTCTCCAGTCTTTTACAGAAGGCTTCGAATTTTCCAAATATATACATTTCCGACACCTCAAAGGATTTTTCCCCTGAGGAGTCTAAAATCTGTTTCCTGGTTTTGTGAAAAGATGCCTGATATTCCTTGAAGAGAAAAATGCAATCCTACGGGAGAATTGAAAGAAACAGGGAGGCAGTGATGAGAAGTTTGTGCAGGAGCCAAAAATTCCCAGATCCCATCCTCCCCACAAGCTGATGGTACCTGCCCTCAAACAGGGGCTGCTTCTGTTAACAAAAGTTCACGCTTTCTGGCTACATAGCTAAAATGTATGACCATAAATGTAGCTTCCGGGCTGGAGAGATTGCTTAGCGGTTAAGGCATTTGCCTGCAAAGCCAAAGGATCCTGGTTCAATTCTTCAGGACCCACATAAGCCAGATGCACAAAGGGGTGCATGTGTCTGGAGTTTGTTTACAGTGGCTGGAGACCCCGGTGTGCCATTCTTTCCCTCTTTCCCTCTCTCTCTCTCTCTCTCTCTCTCTCTCTCAAATAAATAAATAAATAAATAAAATAGTTTTTAAAAAATAGGCGTGGTGGCACACACCTTTAATCCCAGCACTTCGGAAGCAGAGGTAGGAGGATTGCCATGAGTTCAAGGCCACCCTGAGACTGAATTCCAGGTCGTCCTGGGCTAGAGCGAGACCCTACCTCAACAAACCAAAAAAAAAGGACTACGAGGCCCAGAAGTAATCTATGAAGACATGTGTATTCAACTGACACCCATATTAGCATCACCATTCTTGTTTTCTTAGTCTTATTACATAGCCCAAGCTAGCCACCAACTTGTGATCCTCCTGCCTTAGCCTCCTGAGTGCTAAGATTAAAGACGACATGGGCCAACAGGCCTGGCTGCATCCGTGTGTGTGTGTGTGTGTGTGCAGTGTGTGTGCATTTGTGTAGATTCGTGTACAGGCACATGTGTGTGGAGGCCAGAGATTGAAATCAGGTATCGTTCTTGATCGCTTTCCACCTTTTTTTTTTTTAAATTTTTTCTTTTTTGTTTTTTGGTTTTTTTTAAGAGACAGGGTCTCGCTACGTTGCCCAGGCTGGAGTGCAGTGGCTATACACAGGGGCGATCCCACTACTGATCAGCACGGGAGTTCTGATGCACTCCATTTCCTGCCTGAGCCAGTTCACCCCTCCTTAGGCAAACTGGTGGTCCCCCACTCCCAGGAGGTCACCATATTGATGCCGAACTTAGTGTGGACACCCGATCGGCATAGCTCACTGCAGCCCGGAACTCCTGGACTCAAGCGATCCTCCTGTCTCAGCCTCCAGAGCAGCTGGGAATACAGACACAGGCCACCGCGCCTGGCACTTTCCACCTTATTGATTTGGACAGCGTCTCTCATGTAAGCCAAGAGCTCACTGTTTCAGCTTGTCTAGCTAGCCAGCCTGCCCTGGCGGGATCCTCCTGAGCACTGGGATTGCTGGTGGACGGCCACACTTGCCCAGCATTTACATGGGTGCTGGGGATCCGAACTCCAGTCCTCGTACTTACATGGCAAATGCTTTATCCACCGAGCTACCCTCCCAGCCCTGCTTCAGCCTTCTTTACACACAGGAATATGCAACATAAAGACTTTGCAATAATAATTTAACATCCTAGTATCATTGCCTCAATGTAATATCCTAGTATCACATGAGTGTGATAATGTAGAATTTATCCTTTGGTATCTGGCTTGTCTCACTTAGCATGGTGTTTTCCAGGTTGTCACTAGTTCTCACAAACAATACTATTTCCTTCTTCTTAAGATTAAATATCGTTTTCTGTGTGCGTGTGTGTGTGTGCACTCTCATGCATCATTTAACAACAAAGATGTGTCAGTCTTCTTCTTCTTTTTTTCTTTTTGTTTTTTTTTTTTTTGTTTGTTTGTTTGTTTGTTTTTCGAAGTACGATCTCACTCTAGCCCAGGCTGACCTGGAATTGACTATGTAGTCTCAGGGTGGTCTCGAACTCATGGTGATCCTCCTACCTCTGCCTCCCGAGTGCTGGGAATTAATTAAAGGCATGCGCCACCACACCCGGCAGTTTTCTTCATTTTTTAAAAAATGTTTTATTTATTTATTTGAAAGAGAGAGGGAGAGAATGGATGCACCAGGGCCTCCAGCCACTGCAAATGAACTCCTAATGCATGTGACCCCTTGTGCTTGTGACTTACATGGGTCCTGGAGAATCAAACCATGATCCTTTGGCTTTGCAGGCAAATGCCTTAATCACTAAGCCATCTCTCCAGCCCTTCTTCATTTTTTTATTTGAGAACACGTAAAATTTAAAAAGTTACTTTGGGGCTGGAGAGATGGCTAAGTGGTTAAGGCGCTTGCCTGCAGAGCCTAAAGACCCAGGTTTGATTCCCCAGTGTTCATGTACAGGCAGATGCAGAAAGTGATGCATGCATCTGAAGTCCATTTGCAGTGGCTAGGAGGCCCTGGTGCAACCATTCTGTCTGTCTCTCTTCTATCTCTCTCTACTTGCAAATAAATAACTATATTTTAAAAAAAGTAAGAGTTACTTGTTTGTTTGCTTGTTTGTTTGTTTGTTAAGACAAGGTCTCATGTAGTCCAGGCTGGCCTCAAACTCCCAGTGAAGCCAAAGATGACCTAGAACTCCTGATCTTCTTGCCTCCATCTTTAGACTGCTGGGCATGTGCCACCAAGACTGGTTTATGTGGTGTGTGAGGGGTCGAACTCAGGGATTCCTGCACAGTAGGCAGGCACACTACCCATTGAGCTACATTCCCAGTCAGATTTCTTCTCGTTCTTAGATGCTTGTCACATAAAAGTCTCTGCAACCTTTCTTTCTCCCTTCTCTCTTCTTCTTCCTTCCCTCTGCCCTGCTCTCCCCTCGCTCTCCTCTTCTGGTAATTTGCTCATAATAATTCTCTCTGATTTCCCAGCGCAACCCCCACAACTGCTTCCACAAACAGGTGAGGGTTTCATTCAAGCACCGTGACCCCACTAGTCTGAGCATGCCTGCTTTCCCACTTCTTCCATCATTATAACCTGCCCCTCTTATTGCCGGAGAGACATATCAATGACAGTGTTTCTATATCTTCACACTACAATGGACGTGACTGTCTCAAAGTTAACGTGTTTCATAAATGGGCAAAGTGAACAACCCTGGGCCAGCTGGTGTGAGCTTTATTTTATGAAAATAAAATACTCCTACAGACCTGAATTTTCTTTAGTACAACTGGTGTTTCCTGATCCCACACATGGTTTACTCCTCCATCAGTAATATATGCCTTACATGCTGTCACCATTTGGTTTGTTACCTAGAATAACAAAGTAAATGCCTTTTTAAATCATTTTTAAGTTCATAGGTTCTGCATTTTTTAAGGCTTTTTAAACTTTATTTATTTATTTATTTACTTACTTGAGAAAGAGAGAAAGAGGCAGATATAGATAGATAGATTAGATATAGTTATAGATACAGATGGAGAGAGAGAGAGTGGGTGCACCAGGGTCTCTAGCCACTGCAAACAAACTCCAGATGCATGTGCCACTTTGTGCATCTGGTTACGTGGGTCCTAGGGAATCAAACCTGGGTTCTTTGGCTTTGCAGGCAAGCACCTTAACTGCTAAGCCATCTCTCCAGCCCCTTAAATATATTTTTAGTTATTTACTTGAAAGAGAGAGAGAGAAATAGGCAGAGAAAGAGAGAGTATGAGTATGGGTGCACTAGGGCCTCCAGCCACTGCAAACAAACTCCAGATGCATGTGCCACCTTGTGCATCTGGTTTCCTATGTGGGTACTGGGGAGCTGAACCCAGGCCATCAGACTTTGCAAGCAAGTGCCTTTAACCACTGAGCCATCTCTCCAGCCCTCATATGTTTTTAAAAAGCACAAGCATATGATTGTAAACTTAATCAATGAATAAACCATGAAATTAAAAAAAAGAGAGAGAGAGGGGTGAACTCCAGTCAAAACAAAGAAAACCCAGTCACCCACTGGCTACAGTCACAGAACATTAGAATATCATTCTGGAAAGAAAAGGGAAACGAGCTCCCTCCTGGCCAGCCCTCAGTGCTGGAGAGCCCTACGGGAGCTGCGGGAGGACAGTGACCACCAACAGCATGAACAAGCAGGGGACTCTGCAGACTACAAAATCAACCAGTTAGTCAAGAAGTGCACACTTGTGCAACAGAGGCACACTTCTGTGGGTAACCAACTGTTCTCTGATTGGACACGGGGCTCACTCAGTGGGAGAGAACTCACATCTGGTACTGGAAACCAAGTCAGAATCCCATTGTCAGGACACGCATAGACTCTAGGAAGAAGCCCCCACTGCTTTCTGGAAAAGAAGAGTGAGCTTGCACACCCAAAAAAAGTCTCTCAAATTTACACACCCCTCTTTAACCCACGCTGCTCTCAATTTTTTTAAATATTTTATTTTTATTTATTTATTTGAGAGACGGAAAGAGGCAGAGTGAGAGAGAGAGAATGGGCGCGCCAGGGCTTCCAGCCACTGCAAACAAACTCCAGATGCATGTGTCACCTTGTGCATCTAGCTTACGTGGGCACAGGGGAATCGAACCAAGAGCCTTTGGCTTTTGCAAGCAAGTGCCTTAACCTGCTAAGCCATCTCTCCAGCCCCTGCTCACACTCCTGTTTGGAGAATCTGCTTTATTTTATAGATGGCAGAGAAAATGGAGGAGTAGAACCAAGACCCATCTATATGATAAGAAGTTAGCTGACTGCCCGCCATGAGATGTGTCACATCTACCATGGCCCAGAAGAAATTGCAGAAAAAATGATGACATGAACACTGTTCTCACTGCTAGCCTGACAACCAGCCCCAGGTTGATGGTGACAAAAACAGTTATCAATCAAAACCTATCATAACAGAAAGCCAGCTACAGAGAACTCAATAGTAATTAGACTGCCAACAAGCCAGCTATGGCTCAGGAACTATTGCGAAAGAGGAGGTGGAGGCATGGTCCCCCATTACCCCTTAGGAACTGACTGAAGCCTTAATAACCCCACAGTGTATACCTTAACCCCACTAAGGAAGGTCTCCAGGGTCAGGGTAATGGGAGCTGGAGCAAGGGGATAAAAGAGAATATACCCTGTTATAATTTATATAAAATAAAAATTAATATTAAAAAAAAGAAAAGAAAGCCCAGTCACGCCAGGCATGGTGGCTCATGCCTTTAATCCCAGCACTCCCAGAGGTAGGAAGATCGCCATGAGTTCAAGGCCACCCTGAGACTACATAGTGAATTCCAGGTCAGCCTGAGCTAGAGTGAGACCCTACCTCAAAAAAAAAAAGGAAAAAAAAAAGTAAAGTAAAGAAAACCCAGTCACATTTGCCAGCTGTGATGAACTCAATGTCACCAGAGCCCTAAGTGTCGAAATCAACAGCATTTTCAAGTCATCTATTCCTCCTCTGATCAGGTCCTGATTCCTCCTCAGATTCGGTGTCCCCTGTCTTCCTCAGGCACACACCCCTTACATGTCCCCAAGTGAGGGAAGGGTGGCCGCTGAGAGATGGTTAGGAGAGACGGCAGTGCTCAGTGGTAGAGCTCTTGCATCGCTCGCATGAGGTCCTGGGTGCATCCCCAGAACCTCAAAACAGTACTATCCCCGGCGCTGGGGTTGAAGCTTAGTTGGCAGAGTGTTTTCCTGGTGTGCACGCAGCCCTGGGTCCCATCCCCAGCACCTTAGAAATCGGTGGTGCACATGTCTCTAATCCCAGCAGCAAAGGCAGGAAGATCAGGAGTTCAAGACCTCCCTGTACTACTTAGGGAGTTTAAGGCCAGTCTGGGACATGTGAGAATTTATCAAGACAAATGGTGAGACTACTCAACTTCCAGCTCCCTTCCCCCGCTGAAAGGGAAGAATTACAAACTTCACAGAACTGTAGGAGCAATTTCCTCTCACAGAAGCTCACCTTGATGAACAATGAGGTCATCCTCTCTGACGTGTTGTAATACCTTGACACACTGTGAATCATTCTGATGGCATTGATCAAGTTTTGTATCCCATGTGCCATGGAAACCTAAGATGCAAACACAGCGAGGGAACTCCGTCATAGTGTGAATAACTGATATCCACGTTACTTTATGGTTGCCTTTATGCGTCAGAATCCATCTTTTATATGTGACTGTAGGTCAAAAGATCTTAATAAAACTATCACTAGAAGTTTTTCTTCCATCCTTGCTAAACCAAGTCTACGGAGTACCACTAAGGCCACTGAAGAGGGCTCAGGGATAGCGTTAAGTGGGTCCCCCAAGGAAAACGTCACCAAAAATTTTAAGCATCGCTATTTATAACTGTCTCTTGAGTGCACGGCTCTTACCTATTGGTATGCAGGGCTCAGACAGCTTACTTGCGGACCTGTCACAGGAAATATGACTGCAGTGCAATGTCAGGATGAGAACACAGAAACATACAGAAAATTTGGAAGCCGGAATGGCAGTTATAAATTCAACAGCAGTTGATGGTTACTTTTCATGATAATAAAGAAAATGAGGAGCAAGTCGGCACCTATAGAAACAGCAATTATGCAGTGTGCTGCTACCAGCACTCCTGTGTCTTCAAACGCCCAGGCTTGAAAGCTTGCTGGCAAAAAGCTCAGATGACAAAATAACAATAATAAGGCCTGTCTGTGGCTAGAATGGTTGCACAAAAATTTAAGTTACATTGATGGAAAAAGAAAAACACCACCAGAACTAAATTAAGTTTTATTTATTTATTTGAGAAAGTCAGAGAGAGAAAGACAGGCAGACAGAGAGAATGGGCACACCAGGGTCTCCAGCCACTGCAAACGAACTCCAGACACATGCACCACTTTGTGTATCTGGCTTACATGGGTCCTGGGGAATTGAACCTGGGTGCTCTGGCTTTGCAGGTAAACACCTTAACTGCTAAGCCATCTCTCCAGCCCAAACTTGAGTCTTTATATCCATATGGCCAGCACTTTCCTGGCTGGACCATCTTCCCAACCCATACAAAATTTTTTTTTAATGGAGGAAGGGATATTTAACGAGGCTTAAAAATACGGAATGCTTCACGAATTTGTGTGTCATCCTTGTGCAGGGGCCAAGCTAATCTTCTCTGTATCATTTCAATTTTAGTGTATGAGCACCCATATAAGTTTTAAATAGAACCCACCATCTCTTTATGGAATCAGTTAAAAGATTGCTTCTGATTAATGTTCCTCCCTTCTCTCACGGTGCTCCTGGGCAGGGGATGGATTCCCACATGGTGGTAATTACTTCATCTGCTCACGACTCTCAACCCCCATTCTCTGCTCCCACATTAAGGTTCTTGGAGACCACTGCTCTCATAGGATGGGTACCAACTGCCTGTACCCCCTCTACTCCAGAACAAAGTGGCACAGTTCAGAGACTCTTCATCCTCCCCTGAGGCCAGCGCTGTTGCCTATGCAGAAGGTTTGACCATCTCTTCAGAAACTGGAATGAGCCGGGTGTGGTGGCACACACCTTTAATCCCAGCACTTGGGAGGCAGAGGTAGGAGGATCGCTGTTACAAGGTCACCCTGAGACTACATAGTGAATTCCAGGTCAGCCCGAGCTAGAGTGAGACCCTACCTTGAAAAACAAAACAAACACACACACACAAAAAACCACAGAACGAAGAACAAGGTATAGTAGGGCATATCTATATCTGTAATCCCAGCACTCAAGAAACAGAGGCAGGAGGATTGCTGAGTTTGGGAACAGAGAGAACAGCAAGTACCAGGCCAGCCAGGGCTACATGCTAGCATTTTAACTTAGAGACTAAAGAATCAGCAAAGGAAGATGGGGGAAATATAGCCCACGATGCTACAGAAAACCAGATTTGATGCCCTTGTTCACAGTGGTAGAAATGCTCAAACTCCGCTTGCTGATGTTTAAAGTTGTGACACACGCAAGCTTACATGAATTTAAAGTGGTGACACATGAGGGCTGGGAAGATGGATCAGTGGTTAAAGGCACTTGCTCGCAAAGCCTGATGGCCCAGGTTCAATTCCCAGTCACCCACATACCTCAGATGCAAAAGGTGGTGCAAGCATTGGGTTTCCTTTGCAGCAACAAGAGACCCTGGTACACACACACACATACACATACACACATGCATGTACAAATATAAATTATTTTTTTATTTTTTTAAGGCATACACCACCACACCCGGCACTTTTACCATTTATTTTTTTAAAGATTTACTTTATTTTATTTTATTTTATTTATTTATCAGAGAGAGAAAGAGGAAGAGAGAAAGGGAATGGGCCAACCAGGGCCTCTAGCCACTGCAAACGAACTCCAGACACATGAGCCTCCATGTGCAGCTGGCTTACCTAGGACCTGGAGAATTGAACCTGGGTCCTTAGGCTTTGTAGGCATTTGCCTTAACCGCTAAGCCATCTCTCCAGCCCTAATTTTTTTTTTTTTTTAAAGAAGAAAGGAGCCTGCTGCAGTCAGTTTCCCCTGAGGATAAGGTCACCACCCCAGTGACCATCTTGTTTGCACCCTCACAAGAGACCTTGAAGGTGGTTTGCAATGCTTGGATTCTTGACTCACAGACTGTGATATTTTAGGCCAATCAGTACTGGGGTAGTTTGTTATTCCACAAGTGAATAAGTAATCTACTTATCTTGTTTAATTCACAAATGATAACATGGGCTAAGAGATTAAATATAGTTTAAGTTCATTATACATACATAATAGGAAGATACATCATCACTTAAACAATTCTAGTAGCATCTGCTTTTCCCTACACATGCACACTAAAGTTATCTTAAGGTGCATGGATTATACAAGTTAATTTTTTTAAAAAATTGTACTTTTAAGAACATACTTACTAGGTCGTAGTTATAGAGTGGCTGACAGACTTTTTCCAGAGTGTACAGATACCTAACATTATCTTTGGATTCATTTGCCGTATCAGTGATTCTTGCATCCAAATCACGCCAATTCTAAGGGAGCAAAATTATGCAAAAATTCCATTATAAACCCAAACATTCTATAATTTATTCATGAAATCCAAGCTGCTTTCCCTACATACATACATACATGTAAGTGTGATACATCTTTTCTTATAGAATGGCAGACAATGTCATTGTGAGCACGTTAAATGATTAAACTGAAGAGTTAATCACTTGTAATTAATGTCTTCTCTGTGGGACCTGCTTCTGCCTAGAATGGCATTTTTCCATGATAGTTGTTAGTGGGTCAAGTGAACTCAATTGGAAATCGAAATTTCCTTGCAGTTGTGGTTTGAATCTGAAATGTTGTCTACATGCTCATGTTTTTGGGGCTCAGATCCCAGCTTGTGACACTGTTTTGAAGGCTGTGAAGGCTTTAGAAGGTGGGATCTGACTGGCAGAAGTAAGTCACTATAGGGGGAAGGCCTTTGAAGGTTATAGCCACCACTGATTCCAGCCTGCTTTCTCTGCCTCCTGGCCCCAGCCATGTGACCATGCCTCCGTCCCACACTCCCTCCACCATGAGCTCCACCATGCCCACACCATTATGATGGGCTAAACGTTATGACACCATGACCCACAATAAGGCTCCCCTCCCCTCAAGTTGTTCTTATGAAAGATAACTGACATCAAAAATTAGTATCAAAGAAATGGGATTTTTGTTTTACTTTTTAAAATTTATTTTATTTATTTACAAGCAGAGAGAAAGATAGAGAGGAGACAGACAGAGGGAGAATGGGTGTGCCAGGACCTCTAGCCACTGCAAACGAACTCCAGACACATGTACCCCCTTGTGCATTCGGCTTACGTGGGTACTGGGGAATCAAACCTGGGTCCTTTGGCTTCACAGGCAAGCGCCTTAACCACTAAGCCATCTCTCCAGCCCCAAGATTGTTGTTTTTTGAAATATATTTATTTATTTATTTATTTGCTTGAGAAAGAGAGAGATGGGTTGGGAGAGAAGCAGACGAGAGGATGGGCAGGCCAGGGCCTTCAGCAAACAAACTCCAGACGAATGTGCCACCTTCTGCATCTGGCTTCGGTGGGTACTGGGGAATCGAACCTGGCTCCTTAGGCTTTGCAGGCAAGCACCTTTATCACTAAGCCATCTCTCCAGGCCAGGAATGTTGTCTGATGGACCCTATAAGCCTCACTATGTGGTGCTTAGGCCTTTGGAACCCGTATGTTGGAGGCAACGTGGAAAAGCTTAGAACTGAGGGCCAGAGAAGCCTTACACTAAGTAGAGCATAACAGGCCATTTCGGTAAGAGTTTGAAAGACCAGGATGCAACAGACATGAAGGCTGTGCTTATGGGAGTTTCAGATGGGAATGAAGACGCCCTTAGGAAATGGACTAGCAGCCATTCCTGCTACATTCCGGGAGGCAGTTACGCTGCCCGCCGCGTCCCCAACACTGCACCATTCATGTTATGTTCTAGCAAAGAAACAGGCTATGTTTGGATGTTAAAAATTGAGTTAGGGGCTGGAGAGATGGCTTAGCAGTTAAGGAACTTGCCTGTGAAGCCAAAGGACCCAGGTTTGATTCCCCAGTACCCACATAATCCAGATGTACAAGGTGGTACATGCATCTGCAATTTGTTAGCAGTGGCTGGAGGCCCTAGCACACCCATTCTCTCCTTCCCTTCCTCTCTCTCTCTCTCTCTCTCTCTATTTATCTATGTGTCTTTCTCTCAAATAAATAGAAAATAGAAAAAAATTGGGTGGGGGTGTTTGAGGTAGGATTTTACTCTAGCTCAGACTGACCTGGAATTCACTATGTAGTCTCAAGGTGGACTCAAACTCAAGGCGATTCTCCTGCCTCTGCCTCCCGAATGCTGGGATTAAAGGCGTGCGCCACCACATCGGGCAGAAAATATTTTTTTAAAAAATTGAGTTAGGGGCTGGGGAGATGACTGAGCAGTTAAAGGCACTTACTTGCTAAAGCCTGCCAACCTGGGTTCAATTCCCCAGTACCCATGTAAAGCCAGACGCACAAAGTGGAGCATGCATCTGGAGTTCGTTAGCAGTGGAAAAGAGGCCCTGGTGCTTCCTGTCCTCCCTTTCTGTCTGTCCCTCTCTCTGTGTCTCTCTACTCACAAACTAATTAATTAAAATAATCACTTCTGGGCTGGAGAGATGACTTTGTGGTTAAGCACTTGCCTGTGAAGCCTAAGGACCCTGGTTCTAGGCTCGATTCCCCAGGACCCACATGAGCCAGATGCACAAGGGAGCGCACGCATCTGGAGTTCCTTTGCAGTGGCTGGAGGCCCTGGCGTGCCCATTCTCTCTCTCTCTCTCTCCCCCCCTCTTTCTCTGTCGCTCTCACGTAAATAAATAAAAAATAAACAAAAAAATCACTTCTCTGGCTATGACCCCATAGCAGTACAGTCAGCACTGAGAAATAAATCTTCATTTCATCTGCTGAAAATTATTGTGGGATATGAGAAATCCTTACACAAAGTTTAACACTTCTCACCGCATGTCTGCAGTATGTGAGTGTCTGGGCTCACAAAGCAGAAACTGAGAAGAGTACCCAAGCCCATCTAGATGGGAGAATCCATTTTGGGTTCTCCACAGCACAGTTCTCCACAGTCAGGTAGCTACTGATTAAACCATCCACGATGCATTTCAGAATGACTCAAAGAATATGAAATTCTCAATACATACAAATGATTCAGGGGACTGGGGAAGTAGCCCAGAGGCTAAAGGCACTTGCTTGCAAAGTCTGCCAGCCCGGGGTTTGATTCCCCAGCCACCCACATAAAGCCAGAAAGACATTGTCTGAAGCAGCAAGAGACATTAATCTGTTTTTCCATAAACAACCTAAGTACCTTTCTGGGAAGGAGTTCCCTTTTCCTAAAATTAAGGTTTAGATCTGATCCTGGAATTGTGGTTGGTTAAGCTCAGCCCTGAACTTGGCATCATGGCGGGTCTCTTCCTGAGCCAGCCCCTAGCTCGACCAATCAGCTCTCTCCGAGGCTCACCTGAGCTTGAAGGTAAAGCCCACCACAATAAGGTTATCAATAGGTGCTTACCAGGTGGGCAAGGCCTCTTGTTGGCCTCAGGGAATGCGGGGCAGGGTAGAGGGAAAAAATGAACAGAGAAAGGAGAACATGATCAAATTGCCAACATGCTCATTATTAAAGTTCTCAAATAAATAAATAAACAACCTCACCGTGGCTGATGCTACCTATATAAGACCTGCAGAATAGGAAGGAAAAAATTGGTGACATCAGAATAGAAAAGGTAGTAGTTGGAAAGAGGAAGGGTTTCAGAGGAGGTTGCTTTGGGATGGGGAAAAACAAAGAGTGACAGGAAGGGATTCTGATCATGGTATATTTTCTATATGTATGCCAATAAAAAAAGTTATTTAAGAGACTAGAGAGATGGCTCAGCAGTTAAGGTGCTTTCCTGCAAAGCCTAATGACCCGGGTTCAATTTCCTAGTATCCATGTTAAGCCAGATGCACAAAGTAGCACATGCATCTGGAGTTCGTCTGCAGCAGCTGGAGGACTTGGTGCACCCATTCTCTCTGTCTGTCTGTCTCTCTCTGTGTCTCACTCTGCTTGCAAATAATTAAATAAAATAGTTTTTAAAGTTAAGATAAATAATAAAAATAAATTTTTTAAAAGTCTTTATGAAACCTGTTACTATACACAATGAATCCACACCCAATAAAAATTTTACTTAGAAAAATAAATAAATGCAGCTATCTTGGTCTATTACATATTATAAACACGTATAATGATCAGAGTACACACCATAAATATATACAATATTATGTCTTACTTTAAAAACAAAACTGAGGGGGACAGGAGAGATGGCTTAGTGGTTAAGGCGCTTGCCTACAAAGTCAAAGGACATCAGGTTCAATTCCCTAGTACCCTCGTAAGCCAGATGCACAAGGTGGTGCATGCATCTGGAGTTCTTTTGCAGTGGTTGGAGGCCCTGGCGCACCCATTCTGTCTCTCTCTCTCTTTCTTTCTCTCTCACTCTCTCAAATAAATTAATTAATTAAATTAAAAAAACTGAAAGCAGCAGTTATAATGTTTTTTTGTTTTGTTTTGGTTTGGTTTGGTTTTTTTGTTTTGTTTTGTTTTGTTTTTGTTTTTGTTTTTGTTTTTCAAGGTAGGGTTTCACTCTAGCTCAGGATGACCTGGAATTCACTCTGTCGTCTGAGGCTGGCCTCAAACTCATGGCGATCCTCCTACCTCTGCCTCCCGAGTGCTGGGATTAAAGGCGTGTGCGCCACCACGCCTGGCAAATGATGATAATTTTCTAGTAAGTTGTTCTAAGTATTCCAAACGTTAACATAAAAAAAGCCTTTTACCTTTAACAGTTTGGAGTGGGCGACATTGAGCACATTTATGACAGCCTTACAGCTTGGCCCTTTAATCTGTTCGATGATGTAGTTGAACTTGGCTGACATACGTTTCCAGTGCTCTAATTCAGTGAGTGGGCCTGAGTCGTCGGCTTCCTTCCGCATCTGCTCGCTCTCAATCAGGACCTGCGAGACAGGAGCGCGGGGCCAGAAACGGTTTGTCCTGCTGGGCTGAGCTCTCGCTGCAGCGCTGGAGGGACGACGGCTCAGCGCTGCAGTGCGCTTCCTGCGCGAGCGTGGGGGCGTCGGGGGAACTCAGTGAAATCTCCACCTCTCAAAACAGCACCTGCAACCGCAGCCTTACAGGGTTGCAAAGACCCACAGACCTTTGGAACCCCGGAAGCTCTGGAATCAATACAAGGAGACTCTGGCTCAAAATCAAGACAAGACAAGCTGATGGGCTGGAGAGATGGCTTAGTGGTTAAGCGCTTGCCTGCGAAGCCTAAGGACCCCCGGTTCGAGGCTCGATTCCCCAGGACCCACGTTAGCCAGATGCACAAGGGGGCGCACGCATCTGCAGTTTGTTTGCAGCGGCTGGAGGCGCGCCCATTCTCTCTCTATATCTGCCTCTTTCTCTCTATCTGCCGCTCTCAAATAAATAAATAAAAATAAAAATAAAAAAAGACAAGACCAGCAGAAGAGCAAGGGGGCCAGGATACCTGATGTCCACTGCAGGCAGGCAAGCCCCACAAACGCACATACATGTACATATACCACATATACCATATTACACACACACACACACACACACACACACACACACACACAGGTGGGAGCAGGCAGCAATAAAAAAAAAATCTCACTGCATCTTTTCAAAGAAAACTAAAAGCATGAGGCTGAAGAGATGAAGACATGGCTCATTGGTTAAAGGCATTTGCTTGCAGCGTCTGATAGCCTGAGTTCTATTTCCCAGTATTCACGTAAAGCCAGATACACAAAGTGACACACGCATCTGGATTTTGCGTATGCAGTCGCAGGAGACCCTCATGTGCCTATATTCATTCTCATTCTCTCTCTCTCTCTCTCTCTCTCTCTCTCTCTCTCTCTCTCTCTCTCTTGAAAATAAATAAATAGATAAATATACATTTTAAAAACTAATAGTATAACTCTTTTTTGTTTTTTTTTTCAAGGTAGAGTTCCACTCTAGCCGAGGCTGATCTAGAACTCACTCTATAATCCCAGGCTGGCCTCAAACTCACAGCAATCCTCTTACCTCTGCCTCCCAAGTGCTGGCATTGAAGGCATGCATCACCACACCTGTCTTAAAAACATGATTTTTTTTTAAAACTGAATAATGTTTAAAAAAAAAACTGTTAGCAACTGAAGGATAGAGAGGAACTTCATCATAATTCATATCTACCAAAAATCAACAAACATATTTAAAAGTGAAATTTTACAAAATATTTTGCTCTTTAGAATGGGGGGGGGCATGACAAGTTTGCTACTTTGACTATCCACTTCTATCCCATTTAGTAAAGGAAGTCCAAGAACAAAATAAGTAGTAATTAAAAGTTAAACAGATTTGATTTAAAAAAAAAAAAAGGTGGGCGTGGTGGCGCTCGCCTTTAATCCCAGCACTTGGGAGGCAGAGGTAGGAGGATCAATGTGAGTTCGAGACCACCCTGAGACTACATAGTGAATTCCAGGTCAGCCTGGACCAGAGTGAGACCCTACCTTGAAAAAACAAAACAAAACAAAAAATTGGGGGGGGGGTCGCTTAGCAGTTAGTTAGTTAGTTAGTTAGCAGCAGAAAGATGACTTAGCAGTTAAGGCGTTTGCCTACAAAGCCAAAGGATCCCAGTTCAACTCTCCAGGACCCAGGTAAGCCAGATGCACAAGTGGGCAAATGCATCTGGAGTTCGTTTAAAGTGGCTGGAGGCCCTGGCATGCCCATTCTCTCTCTTTCTCTCTGCTTCTTTCTCTCCCTCAAATAAATAAATAAACTATATTTAAAAAAAATTTTTTTGAGGTAGGGTCTCACTCTAGCCTAGGATGACATTGAATTCACACTGTAGTCTCAGTGGCCTCACAGCGATCCTCCTACCTCTGCCTCCCAAGTGCTGGGACTAAAGGCATGTACCACCACGTCCGGCCTTCCCTTCCACCTTTTTTTTTTTTTTTTTTTTTTGACAGAAGGAAAGAGAGAGGGAGAATGGGTGCACCAGGGCCTCCAGCCACTGCAAATGAACTCCAGTCACGTGCACCCCTTTGTGCATCTGGCTAACGTGGGTCCTAGGGAATTGAACAGTACCAGCTAACATGGGTCCTGGGTCCTTTGGCTTTGAAGGCAGACGCCTTAACCACTAAGCCATCCCTCCAGCCCCCTTCCACCTTTTTTGAGGCAGCGTCTCCTTATTGGTTTTCTCATTGCTTGGGTACCAGTGCAGCTGGCACGAGAGCTGAGCTTCCAGATTCTCCTGGCTCCCCCGCCCATTCCAGTGGGCTGAGATCACAGATGTATGTGCCACCTCACATCCAGCTTGACATGAATGCTGAGGAATCAAATTTGGCATATCAGGCTTTCAAGCAAGTGAGTTTAACCACTGAACAATCTCTCAATATCTCTGTTTCTCTCCCTCTTCCTCTCTCTCTCTCTCTCCACCACCCACCTCCTTTAGGTTTTTTGAGGCACGCTGACCTGAGCTCCCTATCTAGTAAAAAATAAACCTTGAGGCTGGGCTCAAGGTGTTTTGTTTTTTCTTAAGACAAGTTCTCCCTATGTAGCCCAAGCTGGCCTTTAATTCAGGGTCCTCCTGCCTCAGTCTCCTGAGTCTTGGTTTGTGGGAGATTTTTGTATATTTTATTTCTATTTATTCATTTGAGCGAGAGAACTAAAGAGAAAGAGGCAGATAGAGAGAGGTTGAGAGAAAGAGAAAATGGGCACACCAGGGCCTCCAAGCCACTGAAAACGAACTCCAGGGACACGCACCACCTCATGCATCTGGCTTGGATGGGTCCTGGGGAATTGAACCTGGGTCCTTTCGCTTTGCAGGAAAGTGCCTAAACTGCTAAGCCATATCTCCAGCCCGGATTTTCTTGTGTTTTAAGCAGAGAGCTGTGGACTTGCCATTGGAACGGGCCCCGCCTGAACCTGTGAGACAACAGGAACAATGCTACTGATCACCCGGAGGAATTTACTCAGTGCCTGGTACTGTGGTTCTTTTTTTTTTTTTTTTTAATTTTATTTTTTTTTACAGTCAGTTTGGTACCATTATTAGGCTCATCCATGACCTACCCCCTCCTCTTGGCCCCTCGTTGTTGAGGTATACGGGTCACGC
Organism: Dipus sagitta; assembly: GCA_036346955.1. NCBI lineage: Eukaryota > Metazoa > Chordata > Mammalia > Rodentia > Dipodidae > Dipus > Dipus sagitta. The sequence continues at coordinate 135,108,157 of CM070779.1, read as the reverse complement.
ATTGTGGAGTTAGCCCACAGTTATGGGTAAGCTAAATGTCTCTGCATATCATGACCCAACATGTGGCTCTGACATTCTTTCCGCCCCCTCTTCCGCAAAATTTCCCTGAGCCATGTTGGGTTCATTTTTGGTCTGCTTCAGTGATGAGGTGTTGGGGGCCTCTGAGGCTCTGGCTCTCTGATTTGGTAGGAGTTGATTTTTCTCTGTGCTGATCTCCTTCCCCCTTGTGCTGGTATCCAGTTCATCAGGAAAACAGCGCCCTTGCTTGTTTCTCCCATTTTTCTTAGTTTCAGCCGGGGCCCTTTTGAGGTATGATGGGGTGGCTCTCTCCTTAGGATCTACATCTATCTTTCTTTCCCTGGGATTTGCAGCGCAGCTAGGCGGTCACCATCTTGGCCGGAAGTCCTGTGGTTCTTCACTGTGAGCTAGTGTCCTCTCTCCCTCAATCCCTCTTCCCCTTCCTCTCCCCCTCCCACTCTCTCTCTCTCTCTCTCTCTCTCTCTTATGGTGAGTATTAACAATAATCAGCTATTTGAGGATGGGTACTTCCTGTTCTCATTACGTAATTCCCAATCCATAGCATGATGATTTCCTCCTGAATGTGAGAAATGTCTTACAGCTGATTTGGAGTGACCAGTGACTTTTCTCTCAAGCCAAAGAACAGATCAGGTTCCAACTCAGAGCCTAGAAGAAAGGCAGACCCCTCTGACATTAGGGGCAAAATGCCATGGCTAGGACGCATGAGCACGCTACAACTCGAGGTGACCTGAGTGTCCCCACCTGCTCAATCTGCTTGTACCATATCATCAGCACTTCCTCCAGCTGATGCACGAGCTCAGAATTGCTCGCTGCAGACGTCACCTCCTCGAAGGTGTGAAGTCTGGAAAAGTCGATATTGTCAATCTTCTTTAACATCACTGTTCCCTCAATGCTTATTCTAGCACCTTAAAGGGAAGGAAAAAAAAATTTTTTTAATAAGTGTTTAATGACAGTGGGGTAGATATCGAGATGTGATTTGAAGCTATAATCAATGAAATGTAAGAGCGCTAGTGTTTTATAGAAATATGCTTCTAGGACTGGAGAGATGGCTCAGCCATTAAGGTGCTTGCCTGCCAAGCCTGATGACCTGGGTTCAATTCCCCAGTACCCACGTAAAGCCAGATGCACAAAGTGGTGCATGCTTCTAGAGTTCATTTGCAGTGGCTGGAAGCCCCGGCACTCACTCTCTCCTCTCTCTCTCTCTTTCTCTCTCTTCCTACTTACAAACAAATAAATAAAATACTTTTAAAAGAAATATAAAGCCGGGCATGGTGGCACACACCTTTAATACCAGCACTTGGGAGGCAAAGGTAGGAGGATCACTGTGAATTCGAGGCCACCCTGAGACTACATAGTGAATTCCAGGTCAGCAGCCTGGACTAGAGTGAAACCCTACTTCAGAAAACCAAAAAAAAAAAAAAGATAAAAATATAATTCTAGCCCAGGCTAACCTGGAATTCACTATGTAGTCTCAGAGTAGCCTCAAACTCTCAGCGTGCTGGGATTAAAGGCATGCACCACCATGCCCGGCACACACACACACACACACACACACACACACACACACATTTCTAAGGGCGTGGATGTAGCTGAGTAGGTAGAATGCTTGCTCAGCACGCACAACGCCCTGGCTTTGATCCCCAGCACCACATAAACTAGTGTGGTGATCTACGCCTGCAATACCAGCACTTGGGATAGAGGATCAGAAATTCAAGGTCATCAGCTACATAATGAGTTTCAGGCCAGGCTGGAAAACATGAGACTCTGTCTTAAAAATATATATATATATTATTTGAAGTTAGGGGAGGGCTGGAAAGATGGCCTAGCAGTTAAGTCGCTTGCCTGTGCAGCCTAAGGACCCAAGGTTCGATTCCCCAGAACCCATGTAAGCCAGATGCAAATGGGGGCACATGTGTCTGGAGCTCATTTGCAGTGGCCAGAGGCCCAGGCATTCTCGCACTCAGTCTCTCTCTCTCTCTCTCTCTCTAACAAATAAATAAATAAAATATTAAAGTTAGGGGAGCCTGGTAGGGTGGCCCATGCCTGTACCCTAGCACTTGGGAGATGGATACAGGAGGTTCAAGGTCATCGTAAAACTGCATAGCAAGTTTGATGCCAGCCTGCGCCACATGAGACCCTGACTTCAAAAAGCAAGCAAGCAAGAAATATAATTCTAATTGATTGCTAGATTGTGACTTGACTTGTAAATCAAATTGTATACATATTATATATATATATGTATATATTTTTTTTCTTTTCCAAGGTAGGGTCTCACTCGAGCCCAGGCTGACCTAGAATTCACTATGTAGTCTCAGGGTGGCCTCAAACTCTGGGCGATCCTCCTACCTCTGCCTCCCAAGCACTTGGAGTTAAAGGTGTGTGCCACCACGCCCGGCCCAAATTGTGTATTTTATAATGTTAAATTATAAAAATACGCATCCCCAAGAGTTCACCACCTAATGAAAAATTTTTCATTTAAGAACACAGGAAGAGGGGCTGAAGACATGGTTCCGTGGTTAAAGGCACTTGCTTGCAAAGCCTGATGGCCAGGGTTTGATTCTCCAGTACCCACATAAAGCCAGATACACAAAATGGTGCATGTATCTGGAGTTCACTTGTAGTAGCAAGAAGCCCTGTAGCGCCCATTCTCTCTCGCTCTCTATCTCTCTCATAAATAATAAAGAAAGAAGGAACACGGAAGGAAGGGTGCAAAGATAGCTCAGCTGGTAACAGCACTTACTGCATAAGCACCAGGACGTGAGTTCATGCCCCAGCACCCACGCTATGCATGCCTGTAACACTAACACTAAGGGAGGCAGAGATGGAAGCTTCACAGGGGCTTGCTGACCAGGCAATCTAACTGAAAAATGGTTAGGTTCAGGGAGAGATACTGTCTTAGGGAACAATGCAGACAAGCGATAGAGAAGGTCACCTAACATCCGCCTCTGGCCTCTACCCACATGTGCATGGGGCACACACATCTGCATAGCACAGATGCATATACCACATGCACCTACACACACACACACACCCCAAAAAAAAATACAGGAAGAGATTTCTCCTATTATAATACAAAAAAGAAAATATACCTGTTTCTGCAAAAATCCCTGAAAATGAGGGTCTCACATTTTTCCATCTCACCTCTAGACCTCATAACTACATTCACTTACATCTTCTTTTAGGATGGAGACATTTTTACGAATGTTTGCTTTTAATAACACATCTCATATATAAGGTGTTTAGTTTTAGTTTAGTGAGCATTACATTTTATACTTACCATCTAAAAATGAAAGGTATCTGTTGATGGTTTCAGTGAAAATGTGCTTCTCAGACTCTCCCTGCTTAGACTGGTTTAAAGCACCCCAGTTGCTTGTTGCAAGGATAGCTGGTAGAAATATGTTTGACAACATATTCTTGATCCCATCTAACAGTCCTTTTGAGGCATCCAAGACAGTAAATAGCACATCCTGAAAGGTATGTTGTATGTGAATAAATCCGTTAAGAAACTGAAAACCATCAAGTTATTTTTCATTTGCAATAAACAAGTGAGATATTTTGTAAACTTATCAGGAGGACAGAAGTGGTTATGAGTATTAAGAGTGCTAAGATCAGTAACTCATTTGGTCACAGAGCCTTTTTTTGGAAACCCAAAAGCCTGGGTCTACACCAGGGGAGGAACAATGAAATTAGCCCTTGACTCAGAAAAATGATCAGTCACAGTTTTCAAAAGTTCAAAAAAAAAAAAAAGAAAGAAAGAAAGAAAGAGAGAGAGAAAGAGAGAAGGAAAGAAAAGAAAAGAAAGAAAAACAGAGCTGGAGAGATGACTCAACGGTTAAGGCGCTTGCCTGCAAAGCCTAATGATCCAGGTTTGACTCTCTAGTACCCACGTAAAGCCAGATGCACAAAGTGGTTCATGCATCTGGAGTTTGTTTTGCAACGGTTTGAGGCCCTGGCGTGACCATTCTCTCTCTCTTTCTGCTTGCAAATAAATAAATAATTTTTTTAATCACTTGGAGAGGTAGGAGGATTGCTGTGAGTTCGAGGCCACCCTGAGACTACATAGTGAGATCCAGGTCAGTCTGGGCTAGAGTGAGACCCTACCTTGTTGAGAACCTGCACTAACTCAGGCAAGATAACAAGAATTGACTTCTATGATCAGTTCAAAGTCTTACAACAGTCCTGCAAGGAGGGTGTCATTCCTGATTCAAGTATGTCCCAAGTCTCAGGAAGGATGGGAAACTGGCCAGAGGGCCCACTGCTAATCGGTGGTAGATCTAGGAGGCAAATTCTGGTTCAACTGAGTAACATCCTGCTTTTCCCATTCTGCCACCCTGCCTTCTTCCCCAGACTAAGTAAGCAACACTCCCTTCTTGCAAAAGTATTAAAGAAATAAAATACTCTGTTGGAGAGATGGCTTAGCAGTTAAGGCACTTGCCTGCAAAGCCAAAGGACCCAGGTTTGATACCCCAGGACCTACGTAAGCCAGATGAACAAAGTGGATCATGCATCTGGAGTTTGTTTGCAGCAGCTAGAGGCCCTGGCATGGCCATTCTCTCACTTTCTTTCACTCTCTCTCAAATAAATAAATAAAATATTTTTAAAAAGGAAATGGAATCTTTGTAAATTCTAAAGGCAGTCTCTACAGGGTACATCGAACCAAGCTCGGTTATATCTAATGTCTTATAGTTTATGTGAAAATATGAACACAGGGCTGGAGAAATAGCTTAGCGGTTAAAGTTTTTGCCTGCAAAGCCAAAGGATCCCAGTTCGATCCTCCAGGACCCACGTAAGCCAGATACACAAGGGGAGACACATGCACCTGGAGTTCGTTTTAAGTGACTGGAGGCTCTGGCATACCATTCTCTCTCTCAAATAAATTAACTAAATACTATATATATATGTATATATATATATGCATTCTTTTCTGGGCACTCAATTCAATCATAGGTATAGAAAAAGAGAGGAAGAGCCAGGTATGGTGGTGCACACCTTTAATCCCAGCACTTGGGAGACAGAGGTAGGTGGATCACTGTGAGTTCGAGACCACCCTGAGATTACATAGTGAATTCCAGGTCAGCCTGGACTACAGTGAGACCCTACCTCGAAAAATAAAAAACAACAGAAAAAGAGGGGAAAGGAATGCAAAAATGTGACCGTGAAAGAACACCAATATGTAATCATGTCTTTACAAGAAATTAAACCTACCTCGTGAACACTTTTAGTATTTACAGGTACATCATTACGGCAGCGCACAAAAAATACACACAGTCCTTTCAGTTTCTCAGGGGCTGAGCTGTCTATGTACAATCTCATTATCTTTGCGCCCTTTGGTACTCCGGCAAAAGTTCGACCGCATTCTGGGAAAAAAAAAAAAAAAAGTCACATGACTTGGCCATGGGCTCACATAACTGAGCAACTGTGACACACCATTGCTGTTGCACTTTACTATAAGAAGTCTGTGACATCATCCCGGAATAAACTGTGTTCTCAAAACACCTGGTAGGAGGCACCTTAAGGAAGGAAAGGGTATATTCTGGCTTACAGTTTCAAGGTGAAGCGTTCCATCATGGCAGAGAAGGAAGGCAGCAGAAGCGGGAGGCAGACTGGTCACATTTGCAGCCAGTGTCAGGAAGCAAAGACAAACAGGAAGTGGGGCCAGACTATAAAACCTCACCTCACCCACCCTGTACACACGCTCCAAAAGATAGTAGTAACCACAGCCCACAGTTCTTTTTTTTTTTTTTTTGCACATGGGAGGGGGCGTTGCCAGAGCCTCCTGCCACTGCAAACAAATTCCGGACGCTTGCACCATTTTGCACATCCAGCTAACACGGCTGGCTGGGGAAAGGAACCCGGATCGCAGGCTTTGCAGGCCAGTGCCTTCAACCGCTGAGCCGTCTTTCCAGCCCAGAGCTGCAGTGCTTAAATTGCAGCTTCCCCAGTTCTCTTTCCCTGACCTAGAACTTTCACTTTTTTTTTTTTTGCCCCGACTCAAGACCTTCACATACACTGTTCCTCCAGGCCATCATCATTTGCCTACGACATTCCTACTCGTTGTTCAATTTCAGGCGAGCTGGCCCCGTCTCAGGAAGACTTCACTGACTATACTGAGGAGGAACAGATCCACACTAAATGAACTCATGGAGCTTATAATAAACTAGTTCTCCTCCTCTTTTTTTTTTTTTTAATACCTAGGATTGAACCCGGGGCTTTGTACACCTAGGCAAGAGCTCACCTGAGGCACATTCCTGGCCCCCTTAAACTAATTTTAATAAAAACTAAACATTGAACTATAAACATCTAATTTTAAGAAACTATTTAAAGTAGGACAGTTCCATTAGTTGGCTGGTTGCAATATTAGGGACTGATGAGATGACTCAAGAGGTTAAAGGCACTTGCTTTTATAAAGTGCCTTTATATAGCAGGTGCACAATGAGAGAGACATAAACATTTAACTAACAGATAAATTTACCACTGTTCTACTTTGCAATAATACTAACTAACATATGTCTACCTTTTGTCCTGAGAATTCTCCCTAAACATTCCTACCTATCCACCCAGAGTTAGCTTCAATGTTAGTCTTGCTGTAAACAATCTAAATTGTAACAGGAGATCATTTTTGAACATCATAGTTACATCAGCCTAGTGAACTACAGTGCGACTGTTAAAATTTTTAAATGTGTGAATTGTTGGCATGGAAAAGTCAATATTACCAAGTTTTAAACACCAGTATAGGGCTGGAGAGCTGGCTCAATGGTTAAGGTGCTTGCCTGCTAAGCCTAAGAACTCATATTAAAATCTCTAGGTCCCATGTGACCCAGACGCAGTGATGCAAGCACGCAATGTTGCACATACACCTCAAGGGGGCGAATACATCTAGAGATCGTTTGCAGTGGCTGAAGGCCCTGGAGTGCCTGTTCTCCTCTCTCGCTCACTAGCTCTCTCTCTCTCTCTCTCTCTCTCAAAAATAAAAATAAAAATAAACAGTATAGGGCTGATGAAATGGCTTAGCAGTTAAGGCATTGGCCTGCAAAGCCTAAGGACCCCAGTTCAGTTCCCCAGTACCCACATAAACCAGATGCAAATGGTGGCACATGCGTCTGGAGTTCATTTGCAGTGGCTAAAGGCCCTAGTGCACCCATTCTCTCTATCTGCGTCTCTCTCTCTCAAATGAATGAATAAATAAATACAATATGTTAAGAAAAACAGTATAGAATAATACATAGAGTTGCATTCCATTAAAAAATTAAAAAAAAAAGCCAGGTGTGGTGGCACACACCTTTAATCCCAGCACTTGGGAGGCAGAGGGAGGATGATCACTGTGAGTTCAAAGCCAATCTGAGGATACATGGTGAATTCCAGGTCAGCCTGGACTAAGTGTGACCCTACCTCGAAAAATCAAAAAAAAAAAAAATTTAAAAACATGTATATAGCAAAACAGTTACAGAGGGACATTCACTAAGGAATTAACAGTGCTTTTGCCAACTGAGTGGTGACACTGAGTGGTTATTTTCATTCCAATTGTAGATTGTTTCTCTCTTTCTAGAATTGTCAGGTATCATTTTGATATTTAACCAGCAATTTAAAAAAATGAGTTGGGCATGGTGGAGCATGCCTTTCCCAGCATTTGGGAGACTGAGGTAAGAGAATGGGCATGAGTTTGAGGCCATCTTGGGGCTACAGAGTGAGTTCCAGATCAGCCTGGACTAGAGTGAGATCCTGCCTAGAAAAAAACCAACAAAAACAAGCATATATATATATATATATATATATTTAAAAAGTAAACAGCACCAAAAGAACAACATCTGAGGTTCTCTGGTCTCCACATACATGTGCACATACATGCAACATATACACACAAGAAAAAAATACAAGCGTAGCCTAAAGCAATAGTGGAAGAAAGTGAGAGAAAAAAAAAATTGAAAGCAGGAACATACGGAAGGCACATCCACAGGACCTAGACGGTAAGTAGTCTGATACCAAAAGAACAGCCTGTGTAGCTAAGTTATCGAAACAAAGGTTTAATAACTTGGCTGCATGTTAATTGTCTTAGGCATAATATGAAGAGCGGAGGGAAAAAAAAAAACACTAGATAGTGTGATTGACAGCCGACACAGCCTCAAGACACTGAGCCGGGGCCACAGTGGGCCAGCTGCTGGGCTCCGGAGTTAGATGCATGAGCACTTCTAGTTATCAAAAAACATATGGACACAATAGAGCCACCTGTTCCGGGGAACTGCAATTAAATTCTAATAGAAGTGTGTATTTCCCAGTAGAGGCCAATGGCTTCTACACAGATGTCTCTTCTTAAACCATAATGGCAGTGTCCCAGATGTTTATTGGGACTCAGAGTGAAATGTTATTAAGAAACTATCGTTTTCAGATATGCATCTAGTAAAATTTTCTTTCTAAAAGACAAGAATGCTGGCTAGAGAGATGGCTCAGCCGTTAAATGCGCTTGCTTTAAAATGAGAAGAATAAGAATCCTGAATGGAGGCCTGGAGAGATGATTTAGTGGTTAAGCACTTGCCCATGCAGCCTAAGGACCCCGGTTCAAGGCTCAATTCCCCAGGACCCACGTAAGCCAGATGCACACGTTGGCATGTGCATCTGGAGTTCGTTTGCAGTGGCTGGAGGCCCTGATGTGCCCATTCTCTCTCTCTCTTTCTCTCTCTTTCTCTCCCTCTTTCTCTCTGTGTCATTCTCAAATAAATAAATAAATTAGGGGGAAAAAAAAAAAAGAAGAATCCTGGCTGGAGAGATGGCTACTTAAAAGAGAAGAGTATCTATTGCCTAAGAGGAAAAATACACTACACGTTAACATTCATTAGTTAACCACTAGCCCCAGATGCCTCACCAAACCTCCTTACCAAGACCCGGCACATCTCCTTCCTGGTACAAAAACTTCAATGTCTTACAGCCGTCTTTCTCAAAAAAACGGAGCAATGGGTCCAGCTGTAAAATAAAAGAGAAAATGATGATCAATAATATGATTAGGGAACTACAACAAAACTTAACAAGTAGGCCGGGCGTGGTGGCGCACGCCTTTAATCCCAGCACTCGGGAGGCAGAGGAAGGAGGATCGCCGTGAGTTCGAGGCCTGTAAATGCTAGGCATGTGCATATAATCCAAGCTTTTGGGAGGCAGAGAAAGGTGGATGTTCCTGGTGATTGTTGGCCAGCCAGTCTCGTCCAATCAGTGGGCTCTCGGCCCGTGAGAGCCCCTGTCTCAAAAGAGGTGGACAATGGGCCTGAGGCTGACACCAGAGGTTGTTCTTTGGCCTCCACACACATGCACACACACATGCTTGTACCCTCACACACACGTGCGCCCACATACATGAATGTGCATGCACACATACAACATAATGGAAAGGGGGTGGAGCCAGGCATGGTGGTGCACACCTTTCATCTCAGCAGAAGGAAAAGGAGGAAGAAAGCTTTGAGTTCAAGGCCAGCAGAGTGAATTCCACGTCAGCCTGGTCTTAAGTGAGACCCTACCTCAAAAAAAAAAAAGGCAGGGAACAACAGGAGAGATGGCTCAGCAGGTAGAAGAGCTTGTTCCTTAAGTTTGAGGGTCTCATAGGCCCTGAGATGCCCAGAGTTCAAGTTCCCAGCACCCATACATACAATAAAAGCTAGAGTGGCCACACATGTCTGTAACCCCAGTCCTGTGAAGGATGGAGACCAGAGAATCACTGGGGCTTGTTGTCCAAAAAGAAACAAAAACAAAAACAAAAATGGCAACTTCAGGTTGAGGGACAGACTTCATCTTAAGGAAGTAGGAGGATGAGAGGAGGCAGCCAACGTTCTCCATAGGAACCCAAATAGCCACTGGGGAAGGAGGGCGTTAAGACAAGTGGACAGGACACATCGTGAAAATGACAGACTCTCCTTACCATTAAGTGGTATTGTTCCCAGTCAGGACCACCTCCCAAATGTGTGAGGCTCGGGGTCAAATGAAAAGGCAGCACCACGTGATAAGAACTGTTAAGATGGGTGCTGCGGAATACAGCCCAGCTACAGAGCAGCTGGCTGCCATGTATGAATTCCTGAGTTGGATTCCTAGCACAAGAAAATGGGGGAGGAAGAGGTGGAGGAAGAAGGAAGCAGAATGATGTCAGGATAGCTGCATAAAAACCTCAAAGTGAGGGCTAGAGGGATGGTTTAGAGGTTAAGGTGTTTGCCTGCAAAGTCAAAGGACCAAGGTTTGATTCCCCGGGACCCACATAAGCCAGAGGCACATGCGTCTGGAGTCTGTTTGCAGTGGTTGGAAGCCCTGGTGTGCCCATTATCTGTCTGTCTCTCTCTCCTCTCTCTCTCTCTCTCTCTCTCTCTTTCTCTCTGCTTACAAATAAATAAATAAAAATAAATATTTTTTAAAAACCCTCAAAGTGAGCATAGGGTCCTGTGTGACTATGCAGTCCACAAGTTCATGAAGCCAACCTTGGGTCATGACCATGACTCCAGTTTCTTAAATCAGTCATCTTTTATTCAGACAAGCAATTGATAATGGAGCACTAGGAAGGATCTATGAAGTCCTGTTCATGGCCAGCCTTGGCTATACAGCAAGTTCAAGATCAGCCTGGGCTACCAGCGACCCTGTCTAAAATAAAGAAATGAACAAGCCAGGCACAGTGGTCAAGCCTGAATCTCAGCACTTGGGTGGTGGTGGAGCCAAGAGGATCAGGAGTTCCAGTCCATCTTCAGCTGCATAGCAAGTTGGAGGCCAGCCTGGGCTACATGAGACTTTGTCTCATATACATACATACATACATACATATGATGAAATGAAGGGACACGGTCTGTACCTCAGGGGTAAATCAATTGTTTAAAATGTACCAAATATCGACAATCCTGAAGGTGAGACTTGAACTTACTGATGGGCAATCCAATATTAATTCTTCGACAGTCACCACATCCAGGCCAAGCTTGTCGGCTAGAATTTCAAATATATATTTGTATGATGGGTCAATGTTCATTTTTCGGGCTTCCCTTGCTTCTCTAAATCTTGCCTAAAAGAAATGACATGTAGGGGGAGGGGAAAACATACAATGATGAAAACACACCAAAAGACTTCATTTAAAAGGAAAAAAAAAAAAAAACGGGCGTGGTGGCGCACGCCTTTAATCCTAGCACTACGGAGGCAGAGGTAGGAGGATCGCCATGAGTTTGAGGCCACCCTGGGACTACATAGTGAATTCCAGGTCAGCCTGAGCTAGAGTGAGACCTTACCTTGAAAAGCAAAAAAAAAAAAAAAAATCTCGGGGCTGGAGAGATGGCTTAGCATTTAAGGCGTTTGCCTGCAAAGCCTAAGGACCCAGGTTCAATTCTCCAAGTCCCACATAAGCCAGATGCACAAGGTGGCACATGCATCTGGAGTTGGTTTGCAGTGTCTGGAGGCCCTGGTGTGCCCATTCTCTCTCTCTCTCAAACAAATAAATAAAAAAATATATATTTTTTTAAATCTCAAAGTACTGCCACGAAAAGCCGTCGTGAGGGGCGAACCTGTCTCTCTTTCAGGGTTTCCTGCACGTTTGGGATGCCGCTCATGCTGCGGCGGAATTTGGAGGGACGCCGGGCGGACTGAGCAATGGACTCCGAAAGCCCCGACTGCACGGGCCGAGGGCCAATCCTGGGCCGGACCCGGCCCGGCGCCGACTCGTCGTCTTCAAGGAGGCCCTCCTCGTCCGAAGGGATGAGACTCCGGTAATCAGACACCGAGGCCCCGGGCGGCCGCAGGACCTCTGCCTCGGAGGCGGCGGGCGGGGCGGCATCCTCCGCAGGAGGCGGGGCTTCCTCCGCCGCCGCGGGCGGGGCCTCGGGAGGCGGGCCGTCCGCCTCGGGCGGGTCCATGCTGCTGGCCTTTGCCTCCTGCCCGGGAGCTCAGACGAGCACACCTAGAAGCAGAAAATGTTTCACTTGAATGTTTAAAGCACAATGGTGGGTGCTCTTTAACGCCCCCGCCCCTGCCCGCCACTTAAAGCTTAAGACAGGCAAGAGGGGCTGGACAGATGGCTCAGCAGTTCAAGGCGCTTGCTTTGCAAAGGCTGACGGCCGCCGGGGTTCGATTCCCCAGCGCCCAAGTAAAGCCAACTGCACCAAGTGGCTCATGCATCTGGAGTTCGTTTGCGGTGGCTGCGGGGCCTGGTGCACCCGTTCCCATTCCCTCCCCGCCAGCTCGCTCGCTCTCTCTGTTTTTGTTTTTGTTTTTAGGTAGAAAGGTAACACAGTCACCTACCCCTTCCTTAACTAAACCAGCCAAGTCTAGAAGCCCAGAGGTGATGTTTTGTGAAGGAATGCAGCACACACACACACACACACACACACACACCCCTACTAGATCATGCTATGGCACTAGGCGGCTGTCCCTGCATACACATCCCATCCTTGGGATAGTACATCAGGGAAGGCACCTGTCTCAGGTACCCTTAGGACGGGGAGAAGATTGAGAGCTACCGCATGAGGAAATGACCCGACATCAGCGCAGAGATGCTTACAGTGCAAGCAGCCCAGCCAAGATGAGACCCACGTGAACGTGAACATGGGCCTCACTTTGACCGGTGGGGGCGGGGGGGGGCGGCTTTCTGATACCCACAGGACGTCCATGAAACCCTCACTGCCTCTAGCCAGTTAGTCTAGAGTAATAATAACCGGGCGTGGTGGCACACGCCTTTAATCCCAGCACTTGGGAGGCAGAGCTCTGAGGATCGCCTTACAATAACCAAAACCTCCTAAGAGCAGCCAAAAGAGATCCCTCTAGTTCAAACACAAAATTGAGGCTGATATGTGATTGTAACTCAGTTGTTGAAGTAATGGTACCACCTAAGCTATAAACCCACCTGCCCAGTCACAAATGCTCTAATTCTGTAGATGTCACCATGACTATGTAACCTTGAAAGTTACGGGGTGCCAATGGAGCAAGAGAAAATGTCTGTCACAGATAAAAATCACACTGTAGGGCAAGGCATCATCAAAATAAGTCTTCAGTACATGGTGAAGATCTACAAGCCATAAAAATACTAAATATTTGTTTGCTTTTTTGTTGTTGTTGTTGTTGTTTTGGTAGTGGTGCTGGGGCATGAACCCTGGACCTTGTGCATGCTAGGCAAGCACTCTACCATTGAGCTATCCATCTCCAGCTCCAATAGTAAATATTTGAAGAATAAAGGTATAAATTCTCACAGACACCAGCTTTGAGGTGAGAAGTGTTGAGGAGGTCAGGCACAGCCCCAGTAATGATGACATTCTGTGGCAGAATTGCCACCACACAAGACACAAACAGCCTGCCCACCTATGCCCACAAATCCCCTGTCCACATTTCCCAGAGAACTTCTGAATAGCTGAAACTTTCCTTTGATGCTCCTTTTTAAAAATATTTTATTTATTTCTTTATTTGGGTTTGAGAAAGAGGAGAGAGAGAGAGAGAGAATGGGTGTGCCAGGGCCTCCAGCCTCTTCAAACAAACTCCAGACACATGTGCCACCTTGTGCATCTGGCTTATGTGGGTCCTGGAGAATCAAACCTGGGTTGTTAGGCTTGTCGGGCAAGTGCCTTAACTGCAAGAACATCACTCCAGAACCTCCTTTGATGCTCTTAATTAGTCTACTCAAAGATATAAATATACAAGCAACTATTTTAGCTGTCAGGAGCTAAAACCAGCTTAAACTCACACAATGAACAAACAAGGGCTAGGGATTAGCTCAGTGATACAGCACGTGCCTAACCTGTGCCAGGGCCTAGATCCAACCCTAGCACACAAAAAAGGTGGGCGTGGGGGGGTGGTACTATGATTCACGCACTTTAGCCAGATGTGATGGCGCATACCTACAATCCCAGCACTCAGAAAGTTGTAGCAGGAGGATCATGAGTTCAATGCTAGCTTAGGCTACATAGAAAGACGCTATTTCAAAAACCCAAAGGGGGACTGGAGAGATAGCTTGTGGTTAAGGCGCTTGCCTGTGAAGCCTAAAGACTCAGGTTTGATTCCCTAACACCCTAGTAAGCCAGACGTACAAAGTGGCTCATGTGTCTGGAGTTCATTTGCAGTGGCTGAAGGCCCCGGCATGCCCATTCTATCTGTCTGAGTCTCTTGTTCCTAGTTCTTTTCTTGCAAATAAATAAATAAATATATATATATATGTACACATACATACATACATATATATATATGTGTGTGTGTGTGTATTTTAACTCAGACTAAATGAAGGAGAGACATTGCCCAGCTTCTCCCAGCCTCTGCTTCACAGGTCGCATCCTGCCATGTGCACTCATTTTCAGTTGCCCTTCTCAAGCTCAGTTTGGGGAGCCCTGCAAACTTCCACCTCTAGTCCTTTTCAAAACCTTTGGAATACTGCAACAAGTGAGCCAACCACACACCTGTGTGTTATATGCACATTCCACTCAACCACACCCATTTCTCTGGGACCCGCGTCTGCAATTCCAACCCTGAATGCATTCAGGCATGTCCAACCTGGGGCCCACAACCACATTTGGCCACACATGGTGGATGACTATAATACAGCCCAACACAAAGCAGAAAATTTGTATTCAAAGCATTATATGATCACACCTTCCAAGGCTCAGGGTCCATTGTGGAAGAGGTAGCGGGAAGAATGGAATATAAGAGCCAAAGGAAGGATAGGACTGCTTACAATGCAATCTTCCAGACACAAAATGGACTTGATATCCACGACCTCGCAGTGCCTGGCACTACCTACACAAGACCTTCATAATAGGAGGAAAAGATAATGACATGAAAATAAAAGAGAAACTAATTGAGAGGGGGATATGATGGAGGGCGGGGAAGGAATTATGATCTATTGTCTATAACTATGGAAGCTGTCAATAAAAAGTTTTTTTTAAATTATATGATTTTGTTTGCATTTGTTTTTTTTTTTTTTTTTTTTTTGGTAACAGGATTACACAGTTCTTGTACTTTGCAGGAGACCATGTCTTGTGTTTTAAAAGGATAAACACGCCTGTGAGGATTGCTCTAAGTCCTCTGTATTTTTGTATGCTGTGGATTCATCTAAGACTAAGGAACCCCTCTGAAGCCAAATGCACAGACTGGGGAAGCATACTGCTAAATATAGCATTCTGCAAGGAATGTCAATAACAGGTGGATTAACAAAAGGCTGAGAACTTGGCAAGCAGAGAAAAAAGCACTTTACAGTGAAGACGGCATTTGAGTTGGTCTGAAGAGCTGTAGGAAGAGAATGGGAGAGAGGTGCTGTTTATGCAGAAGGAGGGAGAGTGAGGTGAAAACAAAATTAGCAGGCTGGAGCGGTGGCTCAGCAGTTAAAGAACTTGGCTGCAAATCCTAACAAAAGAGTTTGATTCCCCAGTACCCACATAAAGCCAGATGCACAAAGTGGTGCATGTGTCTGGAGTTTGTTTGCAGTGGCTGGAGGCCCTGGCGTTCCCATTCTCCGCCCGCCCCCCCCCCCCCGCCTCTTTTCTCTCACTATCTCAAATTTAAAAAAAAAAAAGGCAAGTATGGAAAGGCATAACTAGCTTGGGACAAGTGGTGAATTCAGTGATGAGACACTAGGGCTGCAGGAAGCAAGTAAGAAACAGAAATGAAGCTTGTATGAGGAAATGCTTTTGTGTTTTTTGTTGTTGCTGCCACTGAGTTCATACGCCATACATTTTTTTATTAAAAAATATTTTTAGAGCCAGGTGTGGTGGCGCACGCCTTTAATCCCAGCACTCGGGGGCCAGAGGTAGGAGGATCATTGTGAGTTCAAGGCCACCCAGAGACTACATAGTGAATTCCAGGTCAGCCTGGGCTAGAGTGAGACCCTACCTCGAAAAACCAAACAAACAAACCAAACCAAAACAAAACAAAAAATATTTATTTATTTGCAAGCAGAGAAAGATAGAAGAGAAACAGAGAGAGAACGGGCACACCAAGGCTTCTAGCCACTGCAGACGAACTCCAGATGCACGTGTGAGTGTGCATCTGGCTTCATGTGGGTACTGGGGATTGGAACACGAATTCACTATGTCGCCAAATATGACCTTGAATTCCTGAGCCTCCCTAATGCTGGGGTCACAGGCAGACGCTGTCAGTCCAGGCTTACTATGAGCTCTAAGAAAGGGGAGGATGTGGAGTCACACTTAGATAAGTGCCCAGCCAAGAGACTGAGGGTGACAGGTGACTGCGACCTCACTGGGGTTCACAGTAGGTGTGGACCACAGAGTACCTGGGAAGGAGGAAAATGGGCGCGGAGTCCGCCACCTCCCAGCGCTGCACCAATGGGATGTGGCACCCTGGCACTCACCCTCCTGCGAGCCGGAAGGTCGCTGTCTGCAACCTCAGACCACCCAGGTGGCCCAGCTGCTCCGGATCGCGGCGGCCACCACCCAGGCTTGGGCCGTTGGCAGTCCGAGGGCGGTTCGCTGCGGGTGCCTCGCGCAGGGATCTGCAGGACGCTGGTGCCCCGCGGCCCGGGCAGCGGGGTGAGGGCATTCCCAACAGATAACCCACCCTACCTAGCCTTGAAGAGCAGAACACTGCTCAGGGGCTGCGGGCACTGAAGGGCACCTGTCCACCCTAGAGATGGAAATTGGGAAGGTGGCAGCCTGGACCCACGATGCAAATGCGTACCATGTAACACAAGTATGATGTTATGCGTCTCAGACCTTGAGAATTTAATGTCCAAGTGTTCCAGCGACTGGGGAGGATCCCAGTGTTATGTGTGCTTTGAGGGGATGACCATGGAGCTGTGTAAATACAAGTTTTCTATGACCTACACAGCTCCTGATGCTCCTTAATGTTTCATTGAAGCGACATAAAACTCTGCCTGTTGCCGGGCGTGGTGGCGCACGCCTTTAATCCCAGCACTTGGGAGGCAGAGGCAGGAGGATCGCCGTGAGTTCGAGGCCACCCTGAGACTCCATAGTGAATTCCAGCTCAGCCTGGGCTAGAGTGAGACCCTACCTCGAAAAACAACAACAACAAAACAAAACAAAACAAACAAAACTCTGCCTGTTGAGTTCATGTGCTCAGAACCCTGGGACTGACTGCTGACGGAGAGCCCGGAAAGTCTGAGGAAAAGACGCTTTTCAAAATCTACCTCCTCGAGATGGCTTAGCGGTTAATCGCTTGCCTGTAAAGCCTAAGGACCCCGGTTGGAGGCTCGGTTCCCCAGGACCCACGTTAGCCAGATGCACAAGGGGGCGCACATGTCTGGAGTTTGTTTGCAGTGGCTGGAGGCCCTGGCATGTCCATCCTCTCTCTCTCTCTCTCTCTCTCTCTCTTTCTCTCTCTTTCTCTTGCTCTCAAATGAATAAATAAAAATAAGCAAAAACAATTTTAAAAAATTCTACCTCCTCTTCTTTCTGCTTTGTCTGAAGCTTTCTGATGTGCTACCACTGCCTGTGTTGCAGTAATATTCGGGAGAAGATAGACTTGAGAGGTGGAGCTGGGAAGATGGAGTCCTACAGAAGGGGCCAAAGTTCTGTTCCTTTTGTTATTGCTGTTGTTGTTTGTTTGTTTGTTTGTTTTGGTTTTTTCCAGGTAGAGTCTAACACTAGCCCAGGCTGACCTGGAATTCACTCTGTAGTCTCAGGGTGGCTTTGAACTCTTGGTGATCCTCCTACCTCTGCCTCCCGAGGACTGCGATTAAAGATGTGTGCCACCATGCCCAGTATGCCCAGACTTTTCTTTTTAACAGCTTAAAAGGGCATCTTCTAACCCACTTGCGGCAATCAACTTAGTCTTTGGGCCAGGCATGGTGGCACATTCCTATCATCCCAGCACTGCAGAGACAGGAGTGGGAGGATTTCCTTGAGTTCAAGGCCAGCCTGGAGCTACAAAGTGAGTTCCAGGTCAGCCTGGACTAGAGTGAGACCCTACTTAAAAAAAAAAAAAAAAAGAGGAAGAGGATCCCAAGAAATAGATCTACTTATTTTATTTAGCCAGGCATGGTGGTGCATGCCTTTAATCCCTGCACTTGGGAGACAGAGGTAGGAGAACAACTGAGTTCGAGGCCAGCCTGGGACTACAGAGTGAGTTCCAGGTCAGCCTGGACTAAAGTGAGACCTTGCCTTGAAAAAGTGAAAAAGGTGGACAGAACCTGACGACACACACACACACACGTTGTGCATGTATAAACACACAACTGCACACATACATGCATGCATACAAACACGCAGATATAATACTAAATAGAGGCAGAAAGATGAGTGTTGTTGTACTAGCTGTGTGGTACCATTATGCATGCAATAGCTCATTAAATCTGGTAGAAAACTAGGTTCATGGAATACTGCCAAAAGGGAGTACTTCTGAGATTAAATGATATGCAGGAGAACGACACCATCCACTGAGTTCTCTAGCCGCTTAAGAGAAAGTAAACATCATGTAGCATTAAGACATCAAATGGCCCAGACCTTAAGAATTAAATGCCCCTGAAAATACAATGAAGAGATGTATATAAAAACACTTAGCACAAGTGGTAAATGGCTGAATCCTGAATTGCTTAATCAATAGCTCTCATTACAAGTAGTTTAATATTAGTGTGATAGTACAGTGAATAGAAAATACTGAACTGGTAGTCAGGGAACCTGAGATCCAGTCCTGGGATTGTGGGATCCAATAAATAATAACTAATTAGTTGAATAACTCTGATTGGGTGTCCTCATTTGAAAGACAAAATGGAGAATGTGAGATAATGTCTAAGTTTCCCCCCCCACCAGTTCCAGAAATCCATAACTCCATGATGCGTTTGGTTTCAAGCCTCATTGACTAAGCAAGACAATGCTATCGACAGACATCAAAAATGTCACAACAGCCAACTGGAAATATCCAGACGTTGTAGGGCATATGCAATTAAAGTGCACAGGTTATCAATATCTGTCATGTTGTCTCTGTGCTAACATCACCACATGATCTTATTATGATATTATAGTTTAAGTAGCCAAATATTAAATTACCACACAGCTAATTGCTTTGAGCTTTCCTTCTGAGATTCAGCTCATGGCTATAGAAGCATGTTAGCATTCTGGGCAGACTGGCTGAACCATCAAGTCCAAGTAATCCTCCTGTCTTTGTCCCCCCACCCCCCTCCAAGATTGGTGTTGCAAGTATGCATGGCCACAGACAGTTTTTTAAAATTAAAGATATTTTATTTATTTGTTTGTTTGTTTAAGAGAGGGACAGATAAAACAAGGAAGACAAAGAGAGTGAGTATGGGCATGCCAGGGCTTCTGTCACTGAAAACAAACTCTAGACACATCTTTCACTTTCTTCATCTGGCTTTACATGGGTACTGGGGGATTGAACCTGGGCCATCAGGCTTTGCAAGCAAGTGCCTTTAGCCACTGAGCCATCTCTTCAGCCTCCACACCCATCTTTTTACCTGAATACTAAGGGTTGAACTCAGGACCTCATGCTTGTATAGTAAGCTCTTCTTTCCGCTAGTTATCTTCCAGACCTCTGCATTCTATTTAAAATAAAACAGGGGTGGGTGTGAGGGAGATGTTAGCCTTCTCGACTTTTCCAGAAGATCAAAAGTGCCTTGTGGGGCTGGAGACATGGCCTAGTGGTTAAGGCACTTGCCTGTGAAGCCTAAGGACCCAAGTTCAATTCTCCAGTACCCACGTAAGCCAGATGCACAAGGGGGCACGTGCATCTGGAGTTCATCTGCAATGGCTAGAGGCCCTGGTGTGCCCATTCTCTCTCTATCTGCCTCTCTCTCTTAAATAAATAAATATTTAAAAGAAGAAGTAAGCGGGCGTGGTGGCGCATGCCTTTAATCCCAGCACTCGGGAGACAGAGTTAGGAGGAGGATCACCATGAGTCTGAGGCCACCCTGAGACTCCATAGTGAATTCCAGGTCAGCCTGGGCTGAGACCCTACCTCAAAAAACAAACCAAAAAAGAAGAAGAAGAAGAAGAAGAAGAAAGTGCCATGTGGCATGGAGATTAACACCTGATTTTGAGAGCTTCATTTACTCCCTGGGTGATGTTGTTATATGAAAGCCAGGCCACACACTGAGACACCAGAAGGTTCCCCTTTGTTGCCACTTGGATATATATATATATATATATTTTTTTTTTTTAAACGGGGCTCTTTTATACAATTTTGGTCTCACAAGGGCCTACGAGTTACAAAGTGTGACATTCCTGCAGGAGCTGGCAACGATAACAAATGACTTTAGATAATGAACCTAGCAAGACAAGGCAGGAGAGAAAACTTGGAGAGTGTCAAGAACCTTTATATGTTAAGACTGCTTTGTAGTTTGGGATACTAGAGGTATCCCAGAGGAACTGATGGACATAGTAAACCGCTGTCACCGTTGGGAAAGAAAAGAGGGTGTCTAGGGGTACAATTTGGGCGGGAGATTTTCTGCTGGGACGAGTGCTACTGTTGCTAGATTCAAAGCAGTGAAGGCCCTCTGGGCTCTGGGTGGGCTTAGAATGAGCTTCCCAAGCCAGAGGCTTTTGAGCTCTTTGTCTCATGACTAGGAAAGAATGATAAACACAGACGCGGGGAAGGGCACCTTATGAAAAATTTAAGAGGGGGTATAAATTAGACAGAAGGAAAGCAGAAAAGCTCCCAAGCTGAGAGGGGGGTCCGCCTGCCAGGTGGGAGGGGGGGCCCCCAAGAGGGAAAATCCAGGGACACCCAGTGGCAACTTGGATTAGGTCTTCAAATTAGGCATCCAGTCTGGATGAGCCTCATTGCCCAGTTCAAATGTATGTGAAGGACCTTGATTTGTGAGTGGGTCCAGCAGAACACAGGCTAAGAAAAAGAGTCTGGAGCCAGGAAGCTGCTGTTTTTTGTTTGTTTGTTTGTTTTGTTTTGTTTGTTGTTTGGGTTTTCAAGGTAGGGTCTCACTCTAGCTCAGGCTGACCTTGAATTCACTATGTAGTCTCAGGGTGGCCTTCAACTCACAGCAATCCTCCTACCTCTGCCTCCCAAGTGCTGGGATTAAACGCGTGTGCCACCACTCCCTGCTATTATTATTATTGTTGTTTGTTTGTTTATTATTTATTTATTTATTTGCAAGCAGACAGAGACAGAGAGAAGAGTGACAGAAGAGAGAGCATGCTAGGGCCTCTAGCCGCTGCAAATGAACTCTAGATGGTCGCGCCACTTTGTGCATCTGGCTTTAGGTGGGTTCTGGGGGAATATGGCTAGAATCTAGCCAGGGTGTTAGGCATTGCAGACATGTGCCTTAACTGCTGAGCAATCTCTCCAGCTCCCAGGAAGCTGCTCTTTATTGCCAACTTGAATCAGACTGAAGATGGAAGTTGCCATCTAGTCTGGCCCCGGGCAGGGAGGCATCTATGTTCTTTTGGGCCTGTGGCAGTAATTGACTACCTGCAAAAGAAGAACACCTTGTCTTAACCTCTATGATTGGCAGGCTGAACCCAGAACATTTGTATTTGGGACAGGTTAGGCATGGGGAAAGGGCATATAGTAGGATGGTGTCAACCTTATGAAGCTACCTTAGGAAGGAGAAGAATGTTCTTTGAGGCAGAGGAGGTGGCTTTTCATTGTTTTCTTGAGTTCCCCATATGAAGTTGTGTGTGTGTTTGTGTGTAGGAGGGGTGGTCCAGGAAAGCTCTGTAGGACGAGAGGAAAGAAGACAAGGAGAGAAAGAAATTAAAGAGGAGCAGAGGGCTGGAGAGATGGCTTAGCAGTTAAGGTGTGTGGTGTTTTGATTCGGGTGTCCCCCATAAACTTAGGTGTTCTGAATGCTAGGTTCCCAGCAGATGGAGATTTGGGAATTAACACCTCCAGGAGGCAGTGTATTGTTGGGGGCGGGCTTATAGGTGTTATAGCCAGTTTCCCCTTGCCGGTGTTTGGCACACTCTCCTGTTGCTATTGTCCACCTTATGTTGGCCAGGGGGTGATGTCCACCCTCTGCTCATGCCATCATTTCCCCTGCCATCATGGAGCTCCCCCCTTGAGGCTGTAAGCCAAAATAAACCTCTTTTTCCCAGAAGCTGCTCTTGGTTGGGTGATTTCTACCAGCAATGCGAACCTGACTGCGACAGTAAAGTGGTTCCGAGGAGTGGGATTGCTGCTAGACACCTGACTGTGTGGCTTTGGCCTTTTAAAGCTAATTTTTCAAGAGGAATGTGAAAGGATTTGAAACCTTGGCCTAAGAGATGCGTTGCAGTACAGCTTGATGGACTATTCTGGTCAGAGTTGAAAGACCTGAATGCAGTAAGAACTATGGACTGTGAGGTTTGGCTTATGAGGGTGCGAAAGAGCTTTGCTTGGACTGGGCTGGCAGTTTGTGTGAGAGGCTTGCTGTTATGTCTGTGTCCTGAGAAGCTGTGCAGGTTTGCTTTGCATAGAAATGAACTGCTGTGAGCAGAGGGATATGGCACAGAAAGAAAAGTCTTTGGGTGAACTGTTACCCGTTCAGCTGCAACTGAGAGATTACAGCCTTTGAGATTGGGCCAGCTGACCTGCACTGGGACAACAGGAAGAATGTAGACTCTTTTGAAGGGGCCTGAGTGCTCAAGGAGTGTCCTGTTCTTCAAAGTCTGCTTTATTCCCCCTTAGAATAACAAATTGGCACCCTACCTGATATTGTGGAGTATAAGAAATGCAGGAAAGAGAGGGTCATTGAGTTTGCAACACAGTCTTGTATTTTGGAAATGGCCATGGGCAGTGTGAAGCAGGTTTGCTGGTTGCCTACATGGAGACCCCATGGGGCCGTGAGGATGAACCGTGGATTGCAGAGGAGACCCAGTGCAGATGCCGGGACCACGAGATGGGGGAGCACGAGATGGCTGCTAAGGAAAGCTGCCCATCCCGATGAAGTTTTCCAGGACTGTGAGTAGCCTAGCTGGAGGGGCGGAATTGGAAAGCCAGAGACTTATTGCTGGTCAGAATTATCGAACCTGAAGATTTGTCACTGGCTAGAGTTGTCGGACTTGAAGCTACAGACTTTGATGTTTGTCCTGGTTGTTTTAAATCTTGTATTGTTTGAATATTTCTTTGCTATGCCCACTGCCATTTTTTGCAGTGTGAATGTTTATTCTGTGCCATTATGGGTTTGGGGGGTATTTTTTGGTATTATGGCTCAGTTAAAAGATCTTGGATTATGGGGATGTTTGAACATCATTTGGATTGATAAAAACTATGGGGGCTTTAAAGTTGGACTGAATGCATTGTATTTTACATCATGTATGGATATCAGTTTATGGGGGTCAGGGGAGGAATGTGGTGGGTTGATTCAGATACCCCCCCCCCCCGCAGTAAACTTAGATGTTCTGAATGCTATGTTCCCAGCTGATAGAGATTTGGGAACTAACGTCTCCTGGAGGGAGTGTATTGTTGGGGCAGGCTTATGGGTGTTATAGCCAGTTTTCCCATGCCAGTGTTTGGCACACTCTCCTGTTGCTATTGTTCACCTGATGTTGGCCAGGGGAGGATATCCACCCTCTGCTCATGCCATCATTTTCCCCTGCCATCATGGAGCTTCCCCCTCGAGCCTATAAGCCAAAATAAACCTCTTTTTCCTAGAAGCTGCTCTTGGTTGGGTGATTTCTACCAGCAATGCAAACCTGACTGCAAAAAGGTGCTTGCTTGTGAACCCTAAGGACCCAGGTTCAATTCCCCAGTACCCATGTAAGCCAGATGCACAGGTGGTTCAGGTGTCTGCAGCTCCTTTGCAGTGGCTAGAAGCCCTGTTGTGTGCATGGGCTCTCTTTCTTTCTCTCTCTCTTTCTCTCTCAAATAAATACTTGGGCTGGAAAGATGATTTAGCAGTTAAGGTGTTTGCCTGCAAAGCCAAAGGACCCAGGTTGGATTCCCCAAGACCTACATAAGCCAGATGCACAAGGTGGTACATGCATCTGGAGTTTGTTTGCAGTGGCTAGAGGCCCTCTATCTGTCTCTCTCTCTCTCTCTCAATCTTGCAAATAAAATATTTAAAAATAATTAAATAAAAACAAAGGACAGGGCTGGATCGATGGCTTAGCAGATAAGGTTCTTGCCTGCAAAGCCAAATGACCCAGGTTCAATTCCCCAGGACCCACGTAAGCCAGATGCACAAGCTGGCACATGCTTCTGGAGTTGGTTAGCAGACTAAGGTGTGTATGGGAGAAACCTGATTAGTGTGTGGACTCAAGAGGCTGTCTCAGGAGTGCCAGATTCCCTAGGTGTGTTGAGCTGAGGAAGAAGTAAGCAGGCAGTGCCGTTGCTGAGGAATCGCTTGTAGCCACCTTGGGTGAGACTGGATCAGACACAGGTTCTATTTTTCCAGGGCAGACAAGGTGACATCTCTTTGTTCTCCTTGGGCCTTGTCCCTGTCTGATTCCGTACAAAAGAAAAAAAAAAAAAGCTATCTGCTCGTGTTTCTCCTTAGGCGTAACCTTGCTCTGAGGCCAAACAGCCTTGTTCTGAGGCTGGAATGGCTCAGCACACATCTGTCCCAGAATTGTGCCTAGGCAACATAGACCCTATTTCAAATATGTGTATGTGTGTGTAATCTTAACAAATTTATCTAAAGACACTGCAATTTGTGGACATTTTGATCACAACTAGTTGTAGGAAAATTTAAAATTTGATTTTTCTCCTTGGAAGACTCAGTAATGTTAGTCCACTAAATAAACTGACAGCAGTGCACGGTGGCTCATGCCTTTAATCCCAGCGTTCAGAAGGCAGAGGTAGGAGGATTACTGTAAATTCAAGGCCAACCTGGAGCTACAGAGTACTAGGTCAGCCTGGGCTACAGTGAGAGACCCTACCTTGAAAAGTCAAAATAAAATAAAGCAAAATAAAAATAAACATACAGTAGACAGATTACCAGAAAAAAGAATACATAAATTAACCAGCACAGGAATCATACACAAAATATGAATCTAGAAGAAAGGCGAAGTAGTTGAAATTTACAAAACAGCAGTCTTTCCAGAATACTACCATGTTGGCAGTTTTTTGGAATAGCCTCAAACTATGGTTAAGAAATATATGTCAGCGTGTCATATTTTAGGGTTCCACCTAGTCAGCCCATGAATTATAACTCACTCGGTTCTCAACAAAACCTGTAAAGAGGCTGTAAAAGGGACTCAGTCATTATTCCAAGCTTCTAGAGCTAATGTAAAGTGGAAGCAAATCTTAAATGTAGCTTGTTATTAAACCCAAATAGTCTGTTATCCCGAACTGCTTAAAAGGATGAAATAAACTTCAAATCTTTACAATTTTAAAAAGAGAACTCCCTATTTTTACTTTTCATCGAACTTCAATTCCTATTAAGTTGCAGCCTTGAGGTATGGGTCGTTACTGAAGTAATTAAATGAAAACAAAATTAAGCCATTGAGTAACACCAAAACTAATCTTTCAGCACCGCAGTTTCTTTCTTTCTTTTATTTTATTATTTTTCTTTTTTTGCTTTTGTTTTTCAAGGTAGGGTCTCACTCTAGCCCAGGCTGACCTGGAATTCACTATGTAGTCTCAGGCTGGCCTCGAATTCACGGCGATCATCCTAACCTCTGCCTACCAAGGTCTGGGATTAAAGGCATGAGCCACCACGCCTGGCTGCATTTTTTTTTTTTTTTTAAGAGCGTGCCTCCATTATACGCAGGGCATTCTGGGAGTTGTAGTCTCGTCATACAGAGCCCTGCACTGGCTGAAGCCCCGACTCACGGCACCCATAAGCCAATGAGATGAAGAGCGGCAGAGAGCCCCGCACAGCGATTGGTGGAAAGTCGGTGGCCGCCCGCCCCTGGGCGCCGTGGCGCTCTCTCCAGGGAGGGCCGCTCGGGCCGGGTGCTGGGTGTCTCCGTCCGCTGGTCTCCTGAGTGCAGCCATGGCGGATCCTCAACCCGCGTCCAGCGGCCTCACGGACGAGGCCGCCCTCAGGTGCTGCTCCGAGGCGGACCCCAGCACCAAGGTGGGCGCAGGGCCTCCTTGTCCCGCGGTGGGGCTCCGCGTGGCGCGCCAGTGGCCCCGGGGAGGGAGCGGGTCTGCTGCTCGGGCCCGATTCGAACCGTGTGGGGTCGGGGGGGGAGGCTCTGCCTGCAGGTCCTTCGGCGTGGGGCGGACGAGGATGGGCTGGGAAGACGGAATCCGGTGGGGAAGGGGCGTGGTGTATTACATGTATTAAAATATATTAAGTAGAGCTGGAGCGATGGCTTTAACCCCTGCACTCGGGAGGCACAGGTAGGAGGATCGCCGTGAGTTCGAGGCCACCCTGAGACTCCATAGTGAATTCCAGGTCAGCCTGGGCTAGAGTGAGACCCTACCTCAAAGGAAGAAAAAACGAAAGAGTGAAGAGGATCCTGCTGTTCGGGTTGTTTTGAAAACTGCAATCTCTCCCTCCCCTCCCCTTATGCATTCAACTTGTTTTTTTGAGAGCGGTGCCTGGAAGTTCGGCCAGGCCAGGGTCAGATTCCATGTCGTGGGGGTGGACATGTGCCCGGGGTCGATCGCCGTGGCCCAGTGGAGGGAGCAGCTTCTGGAACTCCGTCCATAGTGAGCTGGCCCCTCCCAGACAGACGCTGTCCCGGCTCCAGCGTCGGGTTCCCTCTCTGCGGGGCCGCGCCTGCGGGATCGTGGTGGAGAGAGGGAGCTTGCGGGGAAGAGCCTAGCACTTCCTTCACCCGCAGTTGTGGCCCGGTGGAAGGGACTGCCTGTTGCATGCGAAAGCTTTTCTTTGCTTAACCTATCTGTACTGAGAGAGGGTGTATAACTTAACTCATTCAGGTGTGGTGCCAAGGTTGGATAACTGTGTAGTCATCAGTAAACGCCTTTGTAGTTATTCATTTAAGTGCATCATTGTTTTTAAGTTCCTTGGTGGTTGTATATGGGCTTTATGCAGACTTCTAAGAGGGACAGAGAGATCGATGGTCAGTGACAGGTCCGGAGGGGCACATCCAGTGGTCAGTGACTTTGGTCCTTACCTGTTTTTTGCCTTCAGGGCAATCAGTCACACATCTTTAATTGTCATAGCCTTTGACTAGCGCCTGTTGTGTACTGAATTTAGGAAAAATGTTAGTCACTGCAAGGTGGAAGGGGAAGGAAAAAATATATATGTTGAGATGTTTAATCTCTGGTTGGTTAGAGTTGCCTTGGAAACAAATCTGTGGTCATGTCTGAGGGGATTTTTTTTTTTTTTTTTGGTTAGGTTAGTTGAGGTTGGCGGACCTGCCTTAGCTGTGGGCAGTGCCATCCTATGGGCTGGGTTCTTGGACTGGATACAAAAGGGAGAGCTAGCTGAGCTCCTAGCATTGGTTGCTTTCTCTCTTCCTGCTGATGTGATGATGTGGCACCAGCTTCCTCCTGTCTTGCTTTCCCTGCCACGATGAGTCTACCCTGCGGAACAGTAGGCTTTCCTTGCATAAGCTGCTTCTAGTCAGATATTTTGTCCCAACAATGAAAGGTAGCTGATGCATGTGTGTGTGTGTGTGTCTCCTCTCATACTCATCTCACACACATTCCTTAAAATCAGTACCTAGAGCCATTGGCACATGACTTTAATCCCAGCACTCAGGAGGCAGAAGTAAGTGAATTGCATGAGTTCAAAGCCAGCTTGAGAATACAGAGTGAATTCCAGGTCAGCCTGGACTAGCGTGAGACCTTACCTTGAAAAACCACACACACACACACACACAATTAGTACCTAGTTATTTTATAGACTATAAATTGCATCGTTCCATGTAAACTAATTTCTCACTTTATTGAGGATTTTTCTCACTAAGCTATTTCAACCAAGCAAACCAACACAGATTCCAGAGACTTATTTTGTGTCAGTCAATTTCCCAGATGTGTGAGGATTTTGTTTACCAGGCAATTTCAAACAAAAAACGATTCCAGGGCTGGGGGTGTGGGTTGGTGGTAGGAAGCATGTTTATTTAGCATTGGGTCAATCCTCAGCACCAGAGTAATAATAAGAGAAAATCAACTGTGGAGAAATCTTTAAAAATATATTAAGTAGGGCTGGAGTGATGGCTTAGTGGTGAAGGCATTGTCTGCAAAGCGTAGGGACTCATGTAAGTCAGATGCACAAGGTGATGCAAGGATGCAGGGTCTCTCTGTGTGTCTCTTGCATTTAAAAAAAAAGGCAAGTATACTTTCTTAACACCTTAATTTACATTTCCCATTCTCCTCATTTTTCTTTTTTTTTTCTTTCTTTCTTTCTTTATGTATTTGAGAACGACAGACAGAGAGAAAGAGGTAGAGAGAGGGAGAGAATGGTCATGCCAGGGCCTCCAGCCACTGCATACGAACTCCAGACACGTGCGCCCCCTTGTGCATCTGGCTAACATGGGTCCTGGGGAATCAAACCTCGAGCCGGGGTCCTTAGGCTTCACAGGCAAGCGCTTAACCACTAAGCCATCTCTCCAACCCCTCCTCATTTTTCTTGATTTGACTGGACTGTTCATCATTTTGAGGTCAGCAACTTTGGGCCCTGGAAAGCCAGGTGGAGACATAGGAATAGCTGGTATGTATTAAGCATGCCAGGCCCTGGCTTGGTATTTGAAGTACATTCATAGCAACTCCGGGAAGAAGGGATAATTATTATCTCTGTTTTACAAATAAGGAGATTTAGACTCAGGTATTGAGTGACTTTCCCAGGGAGGAGCCCACACTTCCAGCCTCCACCCACCTGTTTCTGGGTACTGACTCAAGCAGTAATCCTGGAACTTGCCTTGAAGGGGGTGGGGGGGAACGAACCCAAAAACCCTGTTTGAATTAAATTTAGCTTGGTCACTGATGGTGTACTGTCTGTAACGAACATGATAGGCACTTTGGGGGATCCTGGGATGTTCAGGTGAGGTCTCCTCTTGTCACCAAACATATACCAACTCTGACATAAGATGGATTTGGGATTAGTGAGCCGTTGACATTGTAAAGCATTGAGGTGGGATGCCCAGATTGGATTGGATCTGACTGGAGAGAGGAGGAATTTGTGTCTCGCTTGGGCTGACCAGGGGGTTGTTAAGGCAGCCCCTGATGGGATTATCAGAAGCAGCGCTTGTTAGGGATGTGATGGATGTGATATTCTGACTCAGTTGGATGTGATGGTTAGTAGGTTGCAGGTGTGATCCAGAGCTGAGGCTGGAGGTGTGGGGGAGGGGAGTGCAGACTTGAGAACCAAGAGCAGTGGAGCTGTAGAAATGTTGGTGTGTTTTATAACAGCAGCGAAGCAGATAGAGAGGCTAGCTGGGCTTCATGCTAAGCACCTTGGCTTTATTCAATTTGCATTTGGATTTCACCATAGGAGCTAGAAACTGACTGTCCTCATTCCAAAGATGTGGAAACTGAGGCCCAAGGGAAGTACTGATTTGCTCAGGGTCACAGTTGTAGAACCGTATTGTGTGTTTGTGTGTCTCCTCCCTCTGCATGTGAAATGAAAGGCCTGGTGATACTGAGGAAATAATAATTGGGTGCGGCTTGGCTAGAGCGGATGGTCTCACGGTTCTGTAGCCATCTAACATGAGAACCAGTGGTTTCAAAGCAAGGTATTGACTGGACTATGTTCTTACTGGAGGCGCTGGAGAAGCATCTGTTTCCAGTTCAGGTGGTTTCCTACTGTCCTCTCCGTGGCCAGGATACTGGTGGCCGAGAGCTCTCTTTGACTTCTTGGCACCGTGAAGCCAGGCCTCCAAAATTTCCTCCACTGCCGCCCCTCTCTTTGCCTTTTCTCTGGTTTCTGCCTTCCTCTTCAGACTTTAGGGTCTCCTGTGATTATTTTGAACCCTCATAGCTGGTGGATGATAATCTGCATATTTTTAAAAAATATTTTTATTTGAGAGAGAGAGAGGGAGAATGGGCATGTCAGGGCCTCAAGCCACTGCAAAGGAACTCCAGATGCATGTGCCACCTTGTGCATCCTAGTTCACGTGGGTCCTGGGGACTTGAACCTGGGTCCTTTGGCTTTGCAGGTACGTGCTTTAACTGCTAAGCCATCTCTCCAGCCCTAATCTCCATATTTTAAGGCCAAGTCCTTCACAGCAGTGCCCGAGTGCTTCATAGAATAGTCTGGAACATCTTCAGGATATAGTACATACCTGCGACTTCCCCCAGGACCGCAGAGCAGCGGCCAGGCACCACTCCTCGCATGGGAGGACAGCGTTCCCCTGAGGACTGTTGAGTCAAGCCTCTGAAGTCACCCGTGTCTTGCCTGGGAGAGCACAGAAGCTTTAGCTTGGGCTTGTCTCTGCAGGCCAACACAGCCGTAGGATAGGCAAGAAAGCTGCCGGTACTCATAGTAGCTGGAAGGGGAGGTGCTGGCTCCCTTTGTGTGTTTCCAGACTCTTGCTTTAATCTGTGTTGGTTAAGCACTGACATGGAAGTAAGTGGTCTTGCTGCTTTATGAAAGTGCTTCAAGCCGGGCATGGTGGCACATGCCTTTAATCCCAGCACTCGGGAGGGAGGCAGAGGTAGGAGGATCACCATGAATTGGAAGCCACCCTGAGACTACATAGTGAATTCCAGGTCAGTCTGGGCTAGAGGGAGACTCTGCCTCGAAAAACCAAAAAAAAAAAAAAAAAATCAAGTTTTGGAATTTTTGGTCTCCTTTCATTATAGTCCCAGAGTGACATCTTAGTGGTTTTTTGACTGTTCAAAGGAAAGAGCCAGGCCTGTGAGTGCCAGGCCGTGCCCAGATATCAGGAGCTGCTTTTCTTTCTTTTGTGAGCTTGTGGTACATATGCATATGTGTATATATGTGTTCATATGTGTGTGGACACACATGTGTGCCTGTGTGGAAATCAAGATAATGTTGGGTGTTGTCTTCAGGAACGCCCTCCTCCTCCTTTGAGCCAGGGTCTCATTGGTCCGGAGCTCAACAATTATGCTAGACTGGCTGGCCAGCGAGCTCCAGGGATCCACCTGTCTCTGCCTCCTCAGCCCTGGGATGATAGATGCCTGGCTTTTTTTTGTTTGTTTGTTTGTTTTGTTTTTTTGTTTTTCGAGGTAGGGTCTCACTCTAGCTCAGGCTGACCTGGAATTCACTATGTAGTCTCAGGGTGTCCTCAAACTCACAGTGATTCACCTACCTCTGCCTCCCGAGTGCTGGGATTAAGTGCACCACCACGCCTGGCTCGTACCTGGTTTTTACATGGGTACTGGGGATTGAACTCAGGTCCTCGTGTTACAAGGCAAGCACTTTACCCACAGACCTGTCTCCCAGACTCTTGCTTTTTTTTTTTTTAAGTTTTAAAATTGTATTATTATTATTTGAGAGAGAGAGACAGACAGACAGACAGACAGACAGTGGGTGCTCCAGAGCCTTCAGCTGCTACACATGAACTCCAGACACGTGTCACCTTGTGCATGTGGTTTATGTGGGTCCTGGGCAATCAAACCTGGGTCCTTTGGCTTTGCAGGCAAGCACCTTAGCCACCAAGCCTTCTCTCTAGCCCTTAAATGAAAATTTTAATGGCTTGAAGTTAACAAAAATTAGAAATATACCATTTCTTCATGATAGAGAATGAGTTACAGGGGAGAGGAGGCTGTGTGGCTGCCCAGGGAGTGGTCAGAATTGTCAGGTCTGTTTTGTCAAGTCTGTGGGAATACAGATAAGACCCTAGGAAGCACTGATGAGATTAACAGACTTGTGGCCTGGGAGAGGCCTGTGGTAAAGGGAGACCTGGATTTAGGAGGCTTGGACAGTAAACGCATCACTCAGCTGAGATCTGCAGGACCATGTGTGAGGCGCATCGGAATTGTCTTACCAAAGCAGGGCATGGTAGCACATGCCCGTGATCTCAGCACTCTGGATGTGGAGGCAGGAGGATTGGGGACTCAGGGTCAGCCTTGGCTATGTGGACAGTTTGAGGCCAACTTGGGGTCTATAAGACTTTGTGTCAAAAAGACAAAAAATATTGTTTCACTAGGGAGCAAAGAAAGCCAGATTTTTATTTTTGAAGAAAGCCCAACAGACTGGCCTTTTTTTTTTTTTTTCCCCCCTGAGGTAGGGTCTCACTTTAGCCCAGTCTCACATGGAATTCACTGTGTTGTCTCAGGGTGGCCTTGAACTCCTACCTCTGCCTCCTACAGCCACTGTAACCAAACTCCAGATATGTGCAACACCTTGTGCGCATGTGTGACTTTGTACATGTGTCACTTTGTGCATCTGGCTTCTGTGAGTTCTGGAGAGTTCATCATGGGTCCTTAGGCTTTGCAGGCAAGCACCTTAACTGCTAAGTCATCTCTCCAGCTGAAAGCCAGATTTTTAAGTTCATTGTTGGGTAAAGGTCATTCCTAGAATGTGTGTAAACTTGGCACTCAGCTGCCCCACCCAGGGCCCTGTACCAAGAACACACTGGGCAGAGGGCCACTGGCCATTGGAGGCCATAGGTATGGGAACTTCCCAGGCTAAAGATACGGTTTCTTTTTCTTTTAAATCTCTCGCTCTCTATTAATGCTGTGTTCCTAGGTGGACTGTTGGTATATTGTTCTAGCAAACACAATTAACGTTGGTTGTCAGTGGTGAACATTAAAGGTGATTAGCGCACGGTTTCTTTCAGGACTTCCTCTTGCAGCAGACCATGCTAAGAGTTAAAGATCCGAAGAAGTCACTGGACTTCTACACAAGAGTTCTTGGAATGACGTGAGTCAAGTATTTCTTAGCCCCTTAACATTTAAATCCATAGCTTTGCAAACACAGGGGATATTTGCAGAACCATTTTCAAAAGTTCTTTGGAGCCAGGAGTTTGTAAGCAGGCCTGACCAGACAGGGCTTTGGCAAGTTCCCTTTCTTTTTTCTTTTTTTTTTTTTTTTAAGTTTTTTGTTTATTTATTTATTTGAGAGTGACAAGACAGAGAGAAAAAGAGGTAGAGAGAGAGAGAATGGGCGCACCAGGGTCTCCAGCCACTGTAAACGAACTCCAGATGCATGCATCACCTTGTGCATCTGGCTTACGTGGGTCCTGGGGAACTGAGCCTCGAACTGGGGTCCTTAGGCTTCACAGGCAAGCGCTCAACCGCTAAGCCATCTCTCCAGCCCCGAGTTCCCTTTCTTCTGTACTGGGGCCAGGCTTATGGGCAGTGAAAGGCAAGCTTTTCATCATCTTTCCTCTCCTTCAAGTCTCTGCTGCCTGGGAGCAGCCCGCTGAAGCCTCAGACCTGTACGTCTTCTGACTGCCTTGAGCCTTTTGTTTGCTTCCAAAAATATAATTGTAAGGCCATATTACTCAGAAGATGAATAGATTTACTTAAATATGCCTCTGGCTCCATTTTTATAGACTACATTCTTTTTGCCACACTGGTGACAGCCACCGGTTTTGTAATCTTCAGAGCATTTTCATGTGCTTATTTTATTTTTCTTCCTGGCACCTCAGCCTTATTGAGGTATAATCAGGGATTTTACTTTTCTTGATTTGTTTCCCAAAATGAGTTTGGTTTTATTATTATTTTTGTCTAACATAGATACATAAAGAGTGAAATAATCTATAATATACTGCCTAGATAACCTCTGCTGATGAGAGAGC
Organism: Dipus sagitta; assembly: GCA_036346955.1. NCBI lineage: Eukaryota > Metazoa > Chordata > Mammalia > Rodentia > Dipodidae > Dipus > Dipus sagitta. The sequence goes on along the minus strand of CM070779.1, from coordinate 135,074,711 downwards.
AATTCACTTACCACAGGCTAGTCTATTTAGAAAGTCTGATCAGTTCTGAAAAACACACAATGAGGAGCGGTCCGCCTCTGCTCTGACAGTGTGCCATGCTTCCCATGCGCACCTGTGCAGCATGTCTCAAGTACAGAACGAGGACAGGTTGTCGTTTCTAGCCACCAACCATTTGATTTCATCCCATGATCTCAGCCGACCTTCTGGATCGCTTATATCTCCGCCTTATACCTGGAGAGGGCAAAGATTAGAGTTGAAGTTTCTGCCACATGGCAAGCTGGGATTGAGTCCAAGCATCCCTGTAGGGTGTAGCTCACCCTGCTGAGAAAAGTGACATGCAACAGGTTCATTCGCCTGAGTTCCCATCTGGCCTTAAGGTCTGTACAGGTGGCTTTAGAAGGTGCAGGATAGTTGTCCTAAGGGGACTTCTGGGCGTGTTTGGCCCTCTTGCATACATGTCGCAGTAAGTTTTCTGTGTGGTGATTCAGTGCCTGAATCTCCGTGGCCAAGGCATGTGGGTTAGCAGTGATGAGTAAATAGCCGCCCTCCAGAAACTTGGCTTTCAGCCCGTTGCTCTGGGTTATGAGCAAGGTCATCTTTGAGCATTTCATCCTCTGTGAGCTGAAAAGGCTGGTATTACATGCATTCCTATTCCACTGCTTACAGAGAAGTTATAAATTCAGTTACCTTGTTTACAACCTCGGGATTAGTCAGGCTCCCGTTTCCCACTGACCCTCCAACCTAAAGGCAAGTCTTTGAGAATGGTTCTTGCTTCTGCTTCCTGCTGCCCTCCGCCGTCCTGCCCGTGCTTAGAGCTCAGCATAGAGCTTGCTGCTGCTTCACTTGCTTGGCCGCCCTGTCCCTCCTTGTCCAGTGACGCCCAGCTTCTGCTGCTCCACCCTGCTGAAACTGCTCTCATGGGACCTTTCCATACCTAGTGACCTTCCCACGGCCTTAATCCTGCCCTTTCACCGTTCTGCAGTATTTGATCCCTGTTAACCTCCTTACTGTTGACATTCGTGTCTTCTGTGATGTGAGAGTAATCTACTCTTCCATCTGTCCTGCTCCCTGGCCTCACTTTCCTTGCCTAGAAGTTTTATTAGCACACTAAGAGATCAGTAGCTGTATTTTTTCTGAGAGGCACTGTTCACTAAAAAGAAAACTCTTTAAGCAGCGTAGGGGGGAGATGAGCAGAAGAGGGCGAGAGGAAGCTTAACCAAAACTAAGTATGTGTCTTGGTAAAGAATTTTTAAAATACCTTTTTCCATTTATAAACTAATATTAGAATTCTAGTGAAATTTCATTAAATTTGAAGAATTGAGAACTGGGTGTGGTGGCCCATGCCTTTAATCCTAGAACTGTGTGAAACAGGTAGGAGATGAGTTTGAGGCCAGACTGGGTTACACAGAAAATCCAGTCATCCTCAATGACACAGTGAGGGGGGCGGAATATCAGGGCTGGGGAGATGGCTCAGCGGTTAAAGGCACTTTCTTGCAAAGACTGATGGCCTGGGTTCAGTTCTCCAGCACCCTTGTAGAGCCCGAAGCAAAGAGGCATGCATCTGATCCCAAAGCCTCTACAACAATGGCAGGCAGAGCTGGAGAGTCCGAGGTGGGGCGAACTAGTCTTCTGACATTTGTTTGCAGGCTGACAGTTCGTTTGCAGTGGCAAGAGCCCGTCTCAAAGAAGGTGAAGCTCGGACACCACAGGGTTGTCCTCTGACTTCCACATGCGTGCCATGTCACCCAGGCCCATGCATACACAAATAAGTAAATTTTTGTCTCCAGTTTTTCAAGGCAGGGTCTTGCTCTAAGTCCTGGCTGACCTGGAATCCACTGTGTAATCTCAAACTGACCTTGAACTCACACCAATCCTCCCACCAAGTGCTGGGATCAAAGGTGTATACCACCATACCCAGCTTAAGTAAATAAATTTTTTAAATTGGCTTGTTTATTTTGTATTTCACTGGTTTTTGTGTTTTCCGCACTGACTTTGCTCTAGCTTTGTGCACTGATAACTGTACTATGCATTACTCTATTCAACCATGCTGACTTACTGTGACTCAGCCATTCCTCCTAGTGATTCTGGCTTGTTTAACTTCAGGCTACTCCAAAAACTCGACTTTCCTACTATGAAATTTTCACTTTATTTCCTGGCTTATGAGGATAAGAATGACATCCCCACAGATAAGAATGAAAAAGTAGCATGGACATTCTCCAGGAAAGCTACACTTGAGTTGACACAGTGAGTATGAATTGCCATCTTCATACATGTGTATAGTCTAAAATTTCCTAAGGTGCTTTTGAAAAAAAAAACAAACTTTGCTTACCAGTCTAACTTGATTTGTAAATTATGCTTGACATTTTTCACATGGATCTTTCTACTGTTGCTGTATCTATAGGGCATACAAGAACACTGCTCTTGTAAAAATACAGAACATAAAATCCTGAAATGGTGAAGTATTTGCCAGAGTATCGCTAACTAATGCTTAGGTGCTACCACCGATGTCTTCCAACATTCAAGTTTTTGTTCTTTAAATATTTTATTGCATTTTGACCCAGAAATACATGTTCCTTTAAAACTTGCAAGCCATTTTGGCAATAATTAACATTCAAATTGTAAGGCATTTTTATAGTCTCAACATTTAAATGTGCAGAAATTGTTTTTTAAGTTTTATTTCTTTATGTTGTTTCCTTGCTCTTTTTAGTCACTACCGAAAGAGCATTGTTGCCCCATGCCTGATTTGGTGTCTGCCCCTCAGCTAGACATGAGTCTTGGCTCTCACACTGAAAGAGCATATTGCCTGCATGAGTGGCAGTCTCATGTACACAGCAGGAGTTTTCAAATCTAGCCCTGATGGAGTGGCTTGAGGGCTTGATGCCGTATGTGTAGTTAGCACATACAGGATAGCTTGATGTCATGTGTGGTACTTAGCACATACGGGATAGCTTGATGACGTGTGTACTTAGCACATACATGATGGTTTGATGACATGTATGTACATGGCACATACGGGATAGCTGCCATGATTGTCTGTCTCGCTCTTGTCCAGATGCCTGACTTGACCGTCTCCTTAATCTAGTTAGAGTACTGCTTTCCCCACTTTCCCTTATACTGGTGAGAATTCAATATCCGTAGTAGGAGGGGTTGGGCACGTATGCAAAGTAGTATGTGTACCTGGCAAGACTTCAAAGAGGAGATGTCCTTTCAAACTGGCTAGTCTGTAGGTCAGAACTGTAAAGTGATTGTATTGGGCAGGGCACTCTAGAGGGACAAACCAGTGCAATGTATATGTTCATTATCAAAGGGGATTTTGTCGGGTGCCTGTAATTCCAGCACTAAGGGATGGAGGCAGGAAGATCAGGAGTCTGAGCCCAGCCTGGCCTATGTGAGCCCCGTCTCACAGATAAAAATGAAGGGCAGAGTTTATTACTTTGACTTCCTTGGTAGGGGATGGATGGATATTCAAATAATGGCCATTTGCATGCTGGGGTGGCAGAGAACTTGGCCTTGGCCACCCCAAACCAGTGCTGGAGGCCTAGAGCTCCCTGGCTCCATGTTTGAAGGCCAACTCAAGATGGAGTCTGGGTGTTAGCAACATAATAGACAAGAGACATGTGTTCAGGAAGAAGGGCGGGCAGTCAGGCGACACTGCTTTTTCCTTATGTGGTCAGTTGGAAGGTGTCTTTCACATTCAGGGTGGGTTGTCCCCCCTCGAGATGTGTCCCCGAGTTCATTCTTCCTCCCTCGGGTTGAAACCAGCAGCCATCACAGTTGTGTTTTTTCTTCTTCTGTAGCAATTGGGGCACTGAAGATGATGAGACCCAGAGTTACCACAATGGCAACTCCGACCCTCGGGGATTCGGTACGTTTGCCTGTCTGTAATACAGGTGCATTGTGTGACGTTGCAAAGTGTCCATATTTATGAGTGCAGTAACCCTAAAGCCTGATTTTCAAGTGAATTCAATTTATTAGAGAAACCATTATTTTTATCGTCTACATATGATTTTATTTAGGAGGTAATACGATTTTAGTCTCAATCTAAACATTGCATTTAATTTAAAGTCTCAGTATTATATTTCTAGTAATTTCTTTAAAAAATGTGGTACTTGGGGACTGGAGAGATGGCTTAGCGGTTAAGACGCTTGCCTGAAAAGCCAAAGGATCCTGGTTTGATTCCCCAGGACCCACATTACCCAGATGCACAAGGGGCCACATGTGTCTGAGTTGGTTTGCAGTGGCTGAAGGCCCTGGCGTGCCCATTCTCTTTTCCTCTTTCTCTCTCTCTCTCACTCTCAAATAAGTAAAGTAAAAATAAAGGTTTTTTGTTTTTTTTTAAGTGGTACTTGGCATGGCATGTGGGGCTTTGTGTATGCTAGGCAAGCACTTTATCAGTAAACTGCATCCCCATCCCCTCTAGGAGAGTTTTCAGTTAAAAACACAAGCAAACAAAATCAGAAAAACTAGGGTTAAAAAGCATCTCAGTTTCTGGTAGTGTACAGTTCTGGCTTTGTGTGAAACTTCTTGTCAAGATGACGGAATGACAAGCTTCAGCTGACTGCAGCATAGTCAGTGCCAACAGTAAACCCATTAAGTATGAATAAATGATAACGTTCTGGCAGAGATTGTTCTTCACAGGTTGAACTCTTGGTTAACCAGTATTTGGTTTATTTTAAAATAACATAATTCAGAGCAAGTATTTATTCACTTGTGTCCAGCCAGTTAGACTGCTTTGTTCTTCAATGTAAATTTCGAACCTCCTTAACTCTGTGTTTTCAAGTGCCTAATGTTGGAAATAAATGACTTTCAGAAGCCATTAGTGGCACTTTGTACACTGCTGTGATTATTTATTCCTTCTCTCTGTTCTTTCTTGGGGATATCACCTAAGGTCACATTGGAATTGCTGTTCCTGATGTCTATAGTGCTTGTAAAAGATTTGAAGAACTGGGAGTCAAGTTTGTGAAGAAACCTGATGATGGTGAGTCAGTCTAGTACAATATTTATAAGCACCCACAGGGGGCGCTGTTGATCTCAAACTATTAGCTTCAGCCAATGTAATGAAAGAAGGAAAACGTTTAGAAGAGTGCCTGCTTATTTTAGGGAAGTGAAAGATAGCATGTTGGTGGTTTCACAAGGGACTAGACAGAGGATCTGGGGAGCTAGATTTAGGCTCTGGGGATGGATAGATGGCTTAGTGGTTAAGGTGCTTGCCTGCCAAGGCTAAGGACTCTGTGTTTGAATCTCCAGGTCCCACATAAGCCAGATGCCCAGTGATGCAAGCGTGCAGTGTCACACATGCTCACAAGGGGGCGCACATGTCTGGAGTTGGTTTGCAGTGGCTGAAGGCCCTGGAGCACTCATTCTCTCTCTCTCTCAAAATATAGATAAATTTTAAAACAGCAAAAACAAAAACCTAGGCTCTGGACTGGAGAGGTGGCTTAATGGTTAAGGTGTTTGCCTGTGAAGTCTAAGGACCCAGGTTTGATTCTTAGAACCCAGTAAGCCAGATGCACGTGGTGGCACATATACCTGGAGGTCGTTTTCAGTGGTTAGAGACCCTGGTGCACCCATTTTCTCCCCCCGCCCACAAATAAATAATAATAAAAAAATTTTTTTAGAAGAGCCTAGGCCCCTCCTGTTTCCAGTCTACAGTCTCTAATTGGCACACCTCTTCCTCTTTTAGAGTGTATCTGGCCACCCCAAGATCAATTACGTAAAGCGTGTTTTATTGTTCATATAGCTGTGCCTGCCTGCTGTTTTCCATTCCTTTTTTTTTTTTTTTTTTTTTTTTTGGTGAGGTAGGGTCTCACTCTAGCCTAGGCTGACCTGGAATTCTGGAATTCACTATGTAGTCTCTGGATGGCCTCAGACTCACAGCAATCTTCCCTCTGCCTCCCAAGTACTGGGATTAAAGGCATGCTCCATCATACCTGGAGTGTTTTAATATATGTTTTTATTTATTTATTGGAGAGAATGGGTGTGCCAGGGACTTCAGCCATTGCAAACAAAATGCATGCACCACTTTGTGCATCTGGCTTACATGGGTCTTGGGGAATCAAACCGGGGTCTTTTGGCTTTGCAGGCAAACACCTTAACTGCTAAGCCATCTCTCTAGCCCTATTTTTCATTAAAATTTTTTTTTCTTTTAAAATTTTTATTTATTTGAGAGAGAGAGAGGGAAAGAGAGAGAATGAGTGCGTGCCAGGGTCTTCAGCCACTGCAAAAGAACGCTAGACACATGTACCACCTTGTGCAACTGGCTTATGTGGGTACTTTGTAACTGAACCTGGGCCCTTGGGCTTTGCAGGCAAGTGCCTTAGTTGCTAAGCCATCTCTCCAGTCCCCCTGTTTTTCTTTTTTGTTTATTTATTTATTTGAGAGCAACACAGACAGAAAGAGACAGATAGAATGGGCATGTCAGGGCCTTCAGCCACTGCAAACGAACTCCAGACGCGTGGACCCCCTTGTGCATCTGGCTAACATGGGTCCTGGGGAATCGAGCCTCGAACCAGGGCCCTTAGGATTCACAGGCAAGCACTTAACCTCTAAGCCATCTCTCCAGCCTTGTTTTTCATTTTTTAATGCTGGTATATATATTTACTGTTGCAATCAGGTTTGCATTGCTGGTAGTAATCACCCAACCAAGAGCAGCTTCTGGGAAAAAGAGGCTTATTTTGGCTTACAGGCTTGAGGGGGAAGCTCCATGATGGCAGGGGAAAACGATGGCATGAGCAGAGGGTGGACATCACCCCCTGGCCAACATAAGGTGGACAATATCAACAGGAGAATGTGCCAAACACTGCCATGGGGAAACACTAACACTCATAAGCCCGCCTCCAACAATATACCCCCTCCAGGAGTTATTAATTCCCAAATCTCCATCAGCTGGGAACCTAGCATTCAGAATGCCTAAGTTTATGGGGGACACCTGAATCAAACAACCACACTTACATTTTAGTTATGCCTCTTTGCGGTAGCATATATCTGAATTTTGTTGAATTTACATTTATCAAGACCATTTTACTTAGATATCTGTTTCCGCTTTAATAATTAGTTTAATGTTGTCTGTCTGCATAATTTTATTTTTTGAGATAGGACTTTGCAGTGTAGGTCCAGACTGGCTGTCAAAATTCATGATCCCTCTGTCTCAGCCTCTCCAGTGCTGGGATTATAGACCTACACCACCACTGTTTTGTGGGCTGGGGGTGTAGCTCAGTGGTGAAGCCCTTGCCTAACATGTAGAGGGACACAGATTCAGTCCCCTTCCTCTCTCCAAAAAGGAAATGAATGCTTCATTATGCTTCTTTTTTTCCAAGTAAAATTTACTATCTAAAGTTCCTCAATAAGAAAGCAACTTAATCCTCTCTACCCCAACCATGTTGTTATTACCTAGATTGGACAATTTTTTTCCCCCCTTTGGCCTTGGGTGTGTGTGTGTGTGTCTGTCTGTCTGTGTCTGTTTGTGTATGCATGTGCGTGGCATGTGCATGCCTGAACATGTGTATGTGGAGGCCAGAGGACAACCTAAAACTGTTGTTTGGATCTTTTTCTTTTTTGTTGAGACAGAGTCTCTCACTGGTCTGTAGGGCACTTAGCAGACAGGCTAGGCTGACTGTGTCTTCACTTTCAAAGCTTTCTGTGCTCCTCTGGACTCCCAGGGACATCTGGGATCCTGTTGCTTGAGCTTCACAAGGGCAAGGGCAGACGCTGCTGCGGCCCACAACATATGGTAATCAGAGGCAAACCTTCTGACTCTCCCATGGCCACGATGAACTGCTTTGTGGTCTGAGTCCAAACTGCCACCTACCCAGATCAGGGTGAGACACCACTCCCCCGGTCCATTCCTCCTTAGCCGTCACCGTGGAGGGTCTTACCATGCTCCCACCTTGTATTCCTTGACACAAGGTAAGGAGGCAGAGGTAGGAGTCCAGCCAAGTCGGTATCTTTGGTCCTAGGCCGCAGTCACACATCTAAGCAAGCAGCTCTGGCCTAGTTGTCTCTCCATCCTGGTTTTGAATTTCAGGGAGTCAGAATATGATTGACAGAGCTTGGGTTTCCAAGGATATTGTGTGACAAAGCCTCAAGTGTCTTGGTTGTTTGATTTCTGTCACTAGTGAACTGGAAAATACCTGGCACATGTGGTAACAAAAGTAATATATTTCATTAAAATACAAGTTAGAATCTTGTTAAAAATGTGTTAGATTTTAAGAGGTTTCTGTCTTTCCAGTAATGAAAAATTTCATTTTACAGGTAAAATGAAAGGTCTGGCATTTATTCAAGATCCTGACGGCTACTGGATTGAAATTTTGAATCCTAACACCCTGTCAACTATTATTTAGCTCTGTGAAGGCTGCTTGGAGATGTCAGTGAAGATGGAGATGAAAGGAAACAATGTGGTTTGAGACACCAGGACACAGAAGTGTCAGGACTGATGGATTGCTGTCCCAATTCAAATTATCCTTAAGGCCATTTCCCTTTCCTGTCCCACCCCTCCCCCAAGCCTAACTGTCAAGAAGTGCTCTATGACCTTGAGTGGAGCGCTGTAACTTTGCTCTTTGGGTAGTAATTAGAACAGTTCCCTTCAGGGACTGCGTTCTACCTTCTGTCAATTATTATTTCTCCTCAAGGCTGCTTTTGATTCATCATTTAAAACACTTAACATTTTGTGTATGGTAGTTATCTTCTGGGGTTTCAGCTCCTCAGAAACAACTTTTCATGATGGAAAGTAAAGAGCTCTGAACAAAATGAAACTTCATGTGTACTTCAAACAGCATAAAGTGTTTATTTTACAAAGAAGTCACTTGAGAGCAATTGAGAATCATGCTGACAAGGATACTGATAGGAAAACTAATATTTTATATGTATAAAATACTTTCAAAGTTCAAGGACTAATCTCATTTCTTTTTTTTAGTTTTTGTTTTTTGAAGCAAGCCCAACAGACTGGATTTTTTTTTTTTTTTTAATTTGAGAGTGTGAGAGACTTGGTGCACCAGTGCCTCTAGCCACTGCAGTCAAACTCCAGAGGTGTGTGCCACCTTGTGTGGATGTGCGACCTTGTGCACTTTTGTGTCTGGCTTACGTGAGACCTGGAGAGTCAAACATTAGTCCTTAGGCTTTACAGGCAGGTGCCTTAACTGCTAAGCCATCTCTCCTGCCCTAATCTCACTTCTTTTTGATGAGGAAGGGATAATAATTTACTGGGTTCCCAGACAATGGACTAGGCTATAGCATATTTTATGTCACTGAGGACTCAGTTACCCTGTGAGAAGGAAAGCAGCTAGGCATGTAAAGTCACCCTAGTGATTGAAGGCAGTGCTCGGATGTCCCATCAGCGTCAGTGTTGCTTAGATTCTGCCTCACGATTGCACCTCAGCCCTCCTGCACTGGTCTTCGGTAGTAAACCTTCCCTGAGTTTAGTTTCGAGTCCTCCGCTCTTGGAGGAAATACCATGATGAGAGAAGTCTAGACCACAAGACTGCTCTGGGGAAGTGCTGTAAACATGCAATGAGGAGCCTTCCCCACCCTGTGGTCTTCCTGATATCAGTATCTGTTATGATAAAGTATGTTCAGTGGCATGATAACTTAGATATCTGAAATCAGCCCAGTGGTCTTCTCTGCTGATTGACATTTGATGGGTTTCAAAACCATGATTTTGAAATGCTCTTAAGGCAGGAAGGGTAAAAACCTCATTTGTGGTCGAACTACACGTAGGCTGTAATGGAAGACCTTTGGATAGGCGATGTCAAACATGCTTGAACTGCTGGAAGCCCTGACATTTCCTTTTTGGATGAAATGGACTTGTGGGAGCAATTTAAACAAATCATGCTTACAGACTGAAATAAAAGTTTAAATGAGTATTTAATTTGTAAACTTCTGTCCTGCAAGTTCTTTCTCAGAGGTTGCCCTTACATAAAGAGTTTGAAAGGGCTTGCAAGTTCATTCCGTACCAGTAGCTGCAGTTCCGTACAGCTTGCACACCAGGTGATTCCTGTGGGTAAGGAAGCGTGGAAAAGGAACAGAAATAAGAAAGGATTGTGGGAGATGAAATATGGAAATAAAGATTACATATCAAAAGGCAGGTCACAGGGACTTAGTAACGCCCATTTCAAGTGTTGAATAACTAGAGTTATCAAATGGGAGATCAATTCATAAATTCAATTTGAAACTTACTTCCAGAGGAAGAAGACTTCTCTACTTAAGTAAATCTTGCCAAAAGATAGTCTTTACTTCATCCCTAGATTGGTTGAAAAAAATACATGGCCAGGCTTTGCCAAGAATTAGAACAGCGCCCTACTGGGTGAAGTACCTGGGAAGGGGAGAGGTGTCGCAGGACACTTCCCTGTTCCCCATGATGAGAAGCCGAACCCCAGCTTGCCGTCCTTGTGCAGTGCTTCTCTGGGAGGCCTGCGAGACCGAGGCTTGGATTCAGTACGGGTGTCTTGAATGAAGAGCTGATGCTTGTGGCTGAGGCGACAGCTCAGTGGGTAGAGGGCTTACTTCACATACATGAAGACCCCAGTTTGATCCCAATACCCATGTAAGTGCTGGACGTAGTGGCATGTGCTGTAGTCCCTGTACTGGGAGGCAGAAAAAAGATCTCAGGCTTGTTGGCTAAGTGGCCTGACTGGTCTCCTTTCACCTGTGTGTGCGCATTAAAAAGGAGCTGGTGGTGCATGCCTTTAATCCCAGCACTTGGGAGGCAGAGGTAGGAGGATCATCAAAAGTTTGAGGGCCACCCTGAGACCAATCCAGGTCAGCCTGGGCTAGAAGAAGACTCTACCTCGAAAAACCAAAAAAAAAACAAACAAAAAAAAAAAAACTGAAAAAGAGCACGTATGTAAGTGGCAGGCTTATTCTCTCTGTGTCTCTATCTCTCCATCTCTGCAAATTTAGTGTGCTCGCTGGGGCACATGCATCTGCACACGTGTCCATACACATCAGATACTGCTCACACACACTAAAAATAGTAAGCGTGTGATTTTTTTTTTTTTAAAGCTAATGACTGAACAGAAATCACTTCTGGCTTCCCTGTGTGGCACTCTGACTAGGATTGTGAGTAGGTCATAATTTAGACTAACAAAAATATTGTTAGTTGGCTTAAACTGACATTTCTGAGTTCAGGAGGCTAAGGCATCCAAAATGAAGACAGTGGCGTCCAGTGTCTGGCAAGGAACTTCCTGACGTAGACAAACACCTTCTAACTGTCTCCACAGAGTAGAGAGATTATACTGTATCTGTTACAAGAATTCAGGAGGGTTCTACCCTCATAATCTACCTCCCAATGGTTTCTTTGTTGAATACTGTCACTTTGGAGATTAGACATGAATTTGCAGGGACACCAATAACAATAACTGATAACATGGCTGTGGAGAGAGCTATATCTCAGGATGCTTGCTTCTGGTAATAAGAAAATATCCAAGTAGGGGCTGGGGATGTCAGTCAGTTGAGTGCTTGCCTAGGATGCACGAAGTCCTGGGTTCAATTTCCAGCACTGTATATAGTAGGCATAGCAGCACATGTAATCCCAGCCCTAGGAGGTAGAGGCAGGAGAATCAGAAACTAAGGGTCATCTTTGGCTATGCAGTGAGTTTGAGGCCAGCCTGGGATAAGTAAGACCTTCATGAATAAATTTTTAAAAAGTGAGGGGAGGGGGTAGGTGGTTCTGGAGAGAGAGCTCAGCTGTGAAGGTGCTTGCCTGCAAAGCCAAATGACCCGGGTTCAATAACCCAGTACCCACATAAGCCAGATGCACAGACTGGTGCAGGCACCTGGAGTTGACAGCAGCTAGAGGCCCTGGCAGGCCTATTCATTCATTCTGTCTCTCTGCTTATAAATAAATAACAGCCTGAGTAGCAGGCACTTCAGAAATTCTGAATGGATTGATAGGAGATTCAGAGATAGCAAGAACTTCTTCCAATTTTCTCATCTTGCCTTCTCTCTGGGCCAGTAACACTTGTGATGAAAATGCTTATCACCCGGCCTGAGTGCTGTGTGCAAACCAACAATGTCTAGTGAAAGAAAATAACCTAGGGCTAGAGAGATGGCGTAGTGGCTAAGGCACTTGCCTGCAAAGCCTAAGGACCCAGGTTCGATTCCCCAGGACCCACATAAGCCAGATGCACAAGGCGGAGTTCATTTACATTGGCTGAAGGCCCTGGTATGCCCATTCTCTCCACCCCTCACTCTCTTTCAAATAAAATAAATAAATGAAAAAGAGAATAACCTAGTGTTCCTCACTGTCTTCAGTAAGGCCTGAGAAGCCCTTCTCAAGGCTGCCATCAGAAGTTCTGTCACGTCTCCTCTGGCTCTGCTAGGCTGACAGTTCTTCAGACTGCTTGTTTTAGGTGGCCGGCTGTGGTAGTTTCACAGAGTATTAGCTCGTTTGTAGACAATAGAACTCTTTGATTTTGTGTGCGTGTGAGGAGGGTGGTGACGAACCTGAGGTTAAAGAGGAAGACCATAGGTGAAATGTCATCACATTGAGGGGACATACTTTCAGCAGAATGTATCAGTGGAGTTGCTGGCCTGGCTAAGGCAGTGTGCTGCGTTTCTCCATTTTTCTCTGCCCATCCCCTTTCCACACTGTACTCTAAGGAAGCGCCTATGTGAAGCCCATTATTAGGAGTTACTATGTTTCCCCCTTGAGGGGAAAAACCAGGCTTCTATCTGTATGATCACTGTAGGACTGACCAAAATCCTGCAGGCCCTCACAGGCCTGTGTAATGTCCCTGCTGTCCACCAATTGAAAATGGCCCCAAAAGTTTCCAAAATAACCCCTAGGGGTCAGTGCTGCCCTGCTGTAGCCACTGGTCTAAGCTTCCCAATTCCAAATGGCAGCATTTGGGAAGAACGGGTACAGAATCCCTAGTCGGATGCTTTCCCCCTCACATGCATATTGTCTTCCACCTCTGATCAGCCGCACTTACATGAGATGTTGACCATCGGGAGCTCTCCAAAACGTTCACTTTTCTCTGCACAGAAACTTGTTTTAATATATTTCATTAAGTTGCACACTTATAATTACAGGATAACTAATGGAACACATCTGCAATAGACAAAATTGAGAAGTAACATTCCAGGGGCACAAACACCCAGATGACCCAGAGAACAGCCAACTAGTTAGGTAACTCAGCTTACCAGGGTGTTACTATTTCACAAACCAATGATGGCTCAGCCTAATGTAATAAGTCAGTTAAGAGAGACTGTATTGTGAACATGCAGATAAACATGAGGCCTCCCGGTGATATAGACTATAGACGCTGTTGTTTAATGCTCACACGCAGGACTAATGTAGTTGAAATTAACATGTTGTTTGGATGAAACAGGCACTTTCATAGACTTCATCCAAATGACACATTAATTTCAAAGTAGGTTTCAGGTGTTTAAAGGCTTTAAAATGTTCAGATCCTTCTATTGAGCAATACTGTGATATTCTGGGAGTTCTGACCCCTGGGAAGGAATCATAGATTTAAATTTTTAAAGTAAGTACAATCTGTTGCTTGTATTATCTTTTCACAGCAGCAGAAACATTAGAAATGAAAGTTCCTCAAGGAGGAAATGGCTAATGGCTAATTTTATAGTGTCCACAATGACAGAATGTCATCTATCCTAATACTATTAATCATTTAAGCACTGGATATTTTCAAAGGGCATAGAGAAATGCCATGAACTGGGCATGGTGGTGCACGCCTTTAATCTCAGTACTCAGGAGGCAGAGGTAGGAGGATCGCCATGAGTTTGAGGCCACCTTGAGACTACATAGTGAATTCCAGGTTAGCCTGGGCTAGAGCGAGACCCTACCTTGAAAAAGAGAGAGAGAGAAATGCCATGAGATGCTAAGTGATAAAAGCAGAATGCAAACAAGTGTGTACCATACTCTTGACTTCACTAAGCAAAGAAGCATACGTGGGAATGCTGGCCAGAAAGAAACAGTGCATTGTGACTATCCATGACTGAGATTGCCAGTGGCTTCATTTCCTCCCTTGTATTCTGAGTTTTCCGGCTTCTCTGAAGTGAGCAGGTATTACTTTTGGAAAAACTGATGATAAATACCTTTGTTACTATTCACTTTTTCATCTAACTAAAATGAAATATTTAAAAAAGTATTGTATTAAAGATTAGAAAATAGTTTTATGTTAAATTTTTCAACACTTTGCATGGTTAAAAATATTTGCTCCAGGGCTGGAGAGATGGCTCAGCAGTTAAGGCACTTGCCTGCAATGCCTAACGACCCAGCTTTGATTCCCCAGCACCCATGTAAAGCCAAATGCCCAGTGATGAATGCATATGGAGTTCGTTTGCAGAGGCTGGAGGTCCTGGAGCATCCATTCTCTATCTGCCTCTTTCTCCAAATAAATAAATAAAATAATTTTAAAAATAAAGTTTGGGGCTGGTGAGATGGCCTAGCGGTTAAGGCGCTTCCCTGTGAAGCCTAAGGATCCAAGTTTGATTCCCCAATACCCACCCCCCAAAAAGTTTTTAATTCAGGGGAGCATGAGTACCTGAGTTTGGATCCCCAGCACCTATGTAAAAGCCGGATATGGTGGCATGTGTCTATAATCTCAATTCTGGGGAGCTGTTGACAAGAGGGGCTTGCCGGCTAGCTAGTCTGGCCAAATCCATGATTTCTAGGTTCTATGAGAGAATATGTCTCAAAAAATAAGGTCAAGGGCTGGAGAGATGGCTTAGTGGTTAAGGCGCTTGCCTGTGAAGCCTAAGGACCCTGGTTCAAGGCTCGATTCCCCAGGACCCACATTAGCCAGATGCACAAGGGGGCGCATGCCTCTGGAGTTCATTTGCGGTGGCTGGAGGCCCTGGCGCGCCCATTCCCTCTCTCTCAATCTCTCTCTCTGCCTCCTCTGTCGCTCTCAAATAAATAATAAAAATAAACAAAAAACGTTAAAAAATATTAAAAAAATAAGGTCAAGATCAACTGAGAAGATGCTCAGTGTTGACAGCTGGCCTCCACACACACACGCATGCGTACATATGCACATACACACATGAACATGCACACATGTATATACCCAGATACAAAAACAAAACAATCCCCCACGTTGTGTCCTCAGCACTCCTTTCTCTCTGCAGTCCCTTCCTTCCTTGGTAATGTCACCTATTTTCTGGGCTTTAGTTATCATTTCTTTGACAACATTACTTAAGGAGATAAAAAAAGATTAAAGCTGTAACACAGGCAGAGCAAACCCAGAAATTTAATTAATGCACAATGATATCTGGCCCCATGTCAGTCTTTGCAGACACTGGGGCACTGGGAGTAAGAATGATAGTTTATTTTCCCATATGGAAAAATGGCCTTTCACGTTTTGCTAGTGTGCCCTCCCAGTCTCATTCCTCTTCTTATCTCCCCGATCGGGGCAGTCTTCTTGTTATGCCCTTGGCTTGTCACATTCTGACTGACTGCTCCCTTTCACTTTCTACCCTAAAGCAGCAGTTTTCAGATGTTCACATATCAGGGCCCACAGAGGCAAGCCTTGTGCTTTATGAAAGAAGCCCGTCACAAAGGACCACAGGCCGTATTATTCCATTTCTGTGAGATGTCTGGAATAGGCAAATCTGTGGAGACAGAGAGCAGACGACACGTTGCCTGGGGCTGGAGAGGATGGTGTGGGGAATAAGAAGTGACTGACAATGGCAATGGGATTTCTTTCGGTGGTGCTGAAATGTCTTAAGTTAGAGCGTGGTTATGTATGCACAACTCTGTGGACATACTAAAAACCTCGAAGCCGCACTTTAAACAAGCAAAGCTATTAGGAAGAAAATTTAAAAAAAAACAAACACATGAGGGCTTGTGTGTTTCTGTCACAGTGAAAAAAATACACTACTGAGATAATAAACCTAGGAGGAGGAGGAGGAGGAGGAGAGGTTTGTTTAGCCCATGGTCTGCAGTCCTTTCCCCCCATTGCTTTGGGTCTGTTGTGAGGCAGAGGGGGGACGGCAGGGGGTATGTGGTGGGCAGAGCTGCTCACTTCACTGCAGCTGGGAAGCAACAATAGAGCTCACTTTTATAACCATATCCTCTTCCCAAACTAATTCAGCTAGGAGCCCATAAACAGATTAATCCATCCTTGAGGTCAAAGTCCTCATGATCCAATCACCTCGCAAAGGCCTCACTGGAAAACACTGCTGCACTAGGGATTAAACCTTCAACACAGGAGCTTAGGGTATTTAGGATCTAAAGTCGCAGTGTCCAACCTGCAGCCTGGCAGCACATGCCTCCCAGGACAGCCATGAATGTGGTCAATACACTGTAAATGACAGTCATGTTGCAATGTCAGAAGGTTGACAGCCCTGATCTAAACCGGAACAACTTGTTAAAACACAGAGTCCCTGGGTTTCTGCTTCAATAGGCTTCTAATTCAGAGGTTCTGATTTAATAGAAACTCCACTTGCAGCAAAGTCCTAAGAGCTGCTGCGGCTGTTCCTGAACCACACCGAGAGTCACTGTGCTGGAGTAGCTTTGTGCAGCGCAAACACGAGCCATGCATGGTAGTCATGCCTGTAATCCAAGGTGCTCTGGAGCCGGAGGCAGGAGGATTGTGAGTTCAAGGTTAGCCATGGAAATTTAGGAAGGCTCTGTAATAAAATAGAACATAACAATGCAAGGGACGTCACTCAGTGGTATAGCACTCAGATGGCATATGAGAATGCCTAAGGTCAATTCCTTATAACACACACACATATGTGCTACATGTGTAATGAACCATTTTCTGGAAGCTATATAAAGATGTAAAAGTATGTCAAATTAATTTTCATCATGCTTCTTAGTATGATAATTATTTTACTTAATACGATGATTATATTATCTACTGAGAATATCTAAGATATTCTCAGTAGATAATCAATATAATACTTATTAATGATATTTTAAATTCCTTCATTTGTACAGTCTTTGAACTCTGGTATGCACAGCACCATATGTATGGCACATCTCAAGTGTCCGGTGGCCACAATGACTGCTAGCTCCTGTAACAGACAGCATAGTCCTGGAGTATTCTTGAAATGGGCTTGGGTTAAACTTCACCTTGGCAATGACAATAACATTTCATACTTCAAGAGACTGTTGCAGGTATGAGATAACACATGCAAAAATACTATTTCAACCAGGCAATAGTTGGTGTTATCATTATTTCTCTAATAACAGTCATCAAATGAAAGAAAACGACATTGGGCACAGTAAACCCTGGGAAACTCGAAAAGCTACTGAAAGACTAGATGTCATTCCAAGCTCTAATCCAAACCATTAAAATAAGATGATAGATTTAAGCCTGTTTGTATCAGGTAGAATGCTTTTGGCTAGAAGAGACAGGAAATCCAATTCAAAGTGATCTAAATAATGGGGAAATAAAAGGTTGATGTAACTGGGGCGCAGAGGGAAAAAAATTTCATCTCAGTTTTAGCATTCAGAAGATAAGCTCGAAGGTCTCTTCACTCTGAACTCTCATGCTGGCATCACCCTACAGCTGGAGTCCCTCAGATTTGGATGGCTGCAAGTAGCAATCAGGGCTAAACGCTTGTTGGCAGGAGACACAGAGGCAGAGACTCCACCGACCACTCAAACTCTTTTCCCTCCTGGACCCTGGAGAGTGAGGTACTGGTGACATTGTTTCTGGCTCTGGTTCTGCTTTGCAAAAAAACCCAAGGCAGCAGAATGATGTGTAGCTTTCAGTCTTTATGTGAGGCTTCAGTCACAAACGAACTTGAGTTGTAAGTGGCAAAAAAGCAACTAAGAAAATCACTTTAGACTAGGGTCAATAGGAAGTGTGTTTACTCTTAGAAATGTATTTTTCTTTAAAGCTTAGATAGTATCATAGGTGGCTTTATGGATGTTTTTACTTTTCTGGTACTGGGAACTGAACCCAAAGCCTTGCACATGCTGGGCACGTGCTCTACCACACATACCACTGAGCTACATCAACCCTTGGTTCTTGCTTTTTTTTTTAATATTTAATTTATTTATTTGAGAGAGAGAGGGAGAGAAGAAGAGGCACAGAGAAAGAGAGAATGGGTGCGCCAGGGCCTCGAGCCACTGCAAACAAACTCCAAACGCATGCACCCCCTTGTGCATCTGGCTTACGTGGGTCCTGGGGAACTGAACCGGGGTCCTTAGGCTTTGCAGGCAAATGCCTTAACTGCTAAGCCATTTCCCCAGCTTGCTTTTTTTTTTCTTTTATTTTGGTTTTTCGAGGTAGGGTCTCACTCTAGTCCAGGCTGACCTGGAACTCACTATGTAGTCTTGGGGTGGCCTTGAACTCACGGTGATCCATCTACCTCTGCAGGGATTAAAGGCGTGTGCCACCACGCCTGGCCCCAGCTTGCTTTTTAAACTCAACATTATACTGGGATCAGTCTGGCTGACATGTATTCTAGTTAGTTCATAGACCCTGTGTACACTTTAAAAATACAAGTACAATAGCTTTTTTTTTGGTTTTTCGAGGTAGGGTTTCACTCTAGTCCAGGCTGACCTGGAATTCACTATGTAGTCTCAGGGTGGCCTCAGGATGATCCTCCTACCTCTGCCTCCCAAGTGCTGGGATTAAAGGTGTGCGCCACCACACTGGGCTAGTGCATGTCTTTATGAACACATGCAGGAGAACCTTTTCCAGGGTGGGATGTAGGAGTTACACTACAAGTCAAACTTCGGGGCCTTGCACATGGCATCTTCAACTTCACTAGGTAATACCCAATTATTTTCCATGAAAGACTTAGCTATGAAGATCAAGTTGTTTGCAAATGATACTAGGCCAGAAATACCATGATTGAGAAAGAAAATACCAACACATTTCTGATTTTCTATGTCTAGAGAAAGGCAGGCAGTCCAAGGGTGGAAGGGTGGCTGGCAGGAACCCAGAGACTTCCATCTTGCAGTTCCACTGCTCTCAGCCTGTGTTTTTACATTATGTTATAAAATATGGCTGCGCAAACTAAACCACTGCCTAAACGTTCTGACTAGAGAAGGAAGAGGCGGAAAGGAACACCTGCACGTATTCAGCACTGGTCGTCCTAGCCCACGGAGCTGCAAGAGAATCTGGGGAATGCAGCCTTTACTCAGGAAGACACAAGGCTCCCTGAAGATAATGGATCCTGTTACTGAGGAAGAGGAGAGACTGACTGGGAGGAAGCAAGCAGTCTCTGTGACGCTTGTCACACCATGCGGTGCACTGGTTTACCTAGCAATGTTTACAGTTCAAGTTGCTCCACAAATGTAACACAAGGAAGTACCAAGGGTCTCCTTTTTATTTATTTATTTTATTTTGTTTGTTTATTTTTATTTTTTTATTTGAGAGCAAGACAGACAGAGAGAAAGAGGCAGAGAGAGAGAGACAGAATGGGCTCACCATGGCCTCCAGCCACTGCAAATGAACTCCAGATGCGTGCGCCCCTTGTGCATCTGGCTTACGTGGGTCCTGGGGAATCGAGCCTTTGAATCCCAGGTCCTTAGGCTTCATAGGCAAGTGCTTAACCACTAAGCCATCTCTCCAGTCCCTCCTTTTTATTTTATTTTTATTTTTTTGCAATCTGATTGGTATGAAATGGTTTCTCAGTTAGTCATGTAATAATTGTTTAAGCTGAGGTCCTGCAATGTGCAGTTATTGCTGAACACACTGGGGACGCAGCAGTGACTAATTTACAGCGCTCAGTTCTAGTCTTCTATTGTGGTGGAGAAGACCGTGGGCGTAAAAGCAGTATGTATGTGTGCGCATACGTGTCACAGACTGACAAGCTCTGCCTAGGAAGGTGGAAAGCATGCTCTACTGCTCATTAACACACTGGTCAGAGCCAGCAAAGCTGAAAAGTGAAGATAATGAGATAATTAGCCATGCAAATGAGCCCCTGGGGATTGCCTCCTGGGCAGAGGTCCTATCAAAGATGGCAGTGGTAACCCGGAGTTAAGCAAGAGGGGAGTGCTGGGATTGGTGTGAGCAAGTGTGCTGTGGGTGGGAGTGGACACAGTAATGTGTGCTTGGCTCGGCAGAAAACCTTGTCCCAGTCAGCCACCGTCTTCTGCCAGGACCCCAGAACGCACTCTCACTGTCTCACAGCCTAGAACACAGGAACTTCAGCGAACTGGCACAGACAAGAAAGAAATGGAAAATAAATGCCTAGATTTTATTGTTACACAGCATCTGTGTGCCAGTATCTGACAGTGACACTCTCCCCACACTCCTCCACTTTCTTACTGTATGTTGCTCTGTCTTCCTAGCTTAAGTGAATGATTAACTCACACAATTTATCTGAAAAGTACAGGTAAAACTATTTTTCCTAGCTGGGCATGGTGGTGCACGCCTTTAATCCCAGCACTTGGGAGGCAGATGTGGGAGGATTGCTGTGAGTTCTAGGTCAGCCTGGGCTAGAGTGAGACCCTACCTCGAAAAAACAAAAAAAAAAAGAAAGAAAAGAAAAAAGTATTTTTTTCTTCTGAGGACTGCTTTAGGTCAGATGTCCACTACCAGTCTTTTAAATTAGTTCATTCATTAATTACCTCCTTGAATTTTTGAGACAGTCTCATGAAGCCTAGGTTAGCCTCAAACTCATTATGTAGCTCACTTTGATCAAGGCCTGTACCTCCTCTATGCCAAGGTTTTTTTTTTTTTTTTTTTTAATAGCTTTGGTTATTTCTTTATCTTAAAAAAGTTCAATTTTTCTTTTTAAAAAATATTTTATTTGATATGTATATATATATGGAGAGAGAGAGAGGCAGATAGAGAAAGGGCTCACCATGGCCTCTAGCCACTGAAAACAAACTCCAGATGCATGAGTCTCTTAGGGCATCTGGCTTTACATGGGTACTGGGGAATTGAACCTGGGTCCTTTGGTTTTGCAGGCAAGCACCTTAACTGCTAAGCCATCTCTCCAGCCTCAAAAAGTTCATTTTTTTTTCTGCATGTGGTGGTACATGTCTTTGATCTCAGCACTCGGGAGGCCAAGGTAGGAGAACTGCCATGAGTTCAAAGCCATCCTGAGACTACATAGTGAATTCCAGGTCAGCCTGAACTAGAGCAAGACTCTATCTTGAAAAAGGAAAAAAAAATCCTGCCCAGCTTTAGTATTTTTTGTCTGTTTAGTACATCGAGTTTTAGGGAACACACCTAGAAGCCTCTTAGTATGTCTTATAAAAATCTCTTGGTAGTTTAAGGTTTTTAACTTACGAAGTTTGCTATTGAATACATATGAATGCTTATATACAAACAGATTTACAAACATTTTACCTTCCTCATCTACTAGACTTTAAAATTCTTCTTTTGTGTAATGCCTTTTGCCTTAATTCCATTAGCTTTGAAATTAATATTGCTATTCTTGTTGCTTGTTTACTTGAACTATTTTGTTCCTTTCTAACAATTTCAACTGTATTGTGTATGTGTGTGTGCGCGCACACGCACATGCATGTGTGTATAGGTGTTCCAGGGTTTGCTGACACTGCCAACGAGTGCCAGACACATGTGCC
Source organism: Dipus sagitta (assembly GCA_036346955.1). NCBI lineage: Eukaryota > Metazoa > Chordata > Mammalia > Rodentia > Dipodidae > Dipus > Dipus sagitta. The sequence goes on along the minus strand of CM070779.1, from coordinate 135,053,251 downwards.
ACTTTGAATCCAGGTTTGCATGGGTTCTGGCTAGGGGACTGAGAGCGGGCCAGCAGGCTTTGTAAGAAAGCACCTGTAACTGCTGAGCCATCTCCCCAGCCTCAACCTGACTTTAATAAGTCAAATAGTCATGTCCACTCTGAAGATACTGCTGCTAATACTTTGGCATATATCTTGTGACATCATTGTCATGTGGTGGTAGGCTACACAATGGTCCTAATTATCTCTGGAACCTGTGACTATTATCTCATGTGAAAAAAGGGTCATTGCTAATGTGACATGAGAGGGGAAGAGTATATGATGGGTGTTAAATGGAATCATACGCTCACTTGTAAGAAAGAGAGACAATTAGACCCAAGAGGACAAGGCAATGTGATGATAACAGCAGAGACTACAGCGATATGGCCACAAGCCAAGGAATGCTGGCAATCCCTGAATTGGGAAGTGGCAAGAAGTTCTTCTCCTCTATAGCCTTTGGAGAAAGTTCATCCCAGCCACAATGGGGCTCTCCATTTCTAGTCTTCAGAAATTTAAGAAAATACAGGTGTTATTTTAAGCCAAGTACATGGTAATAGCAGCCAAAGAATACTAATATTCTCTCTCTCTCTCTTAAAATATTTTATTTATTTATTTGAGAGAGAGAGAGAGAGGAAGAGGCATTGAGAAAGAGAGAATGGGCACACCAGGGCCTCCAGCTACTGTAAATGAACTCCAGACACATGCGCCCCCTGTGCATCTGGTTTACATGGGTCTTGGGGAATTGAACCAGGGTCCTTAGGTTTCACAGGCAAATGCTTTAACCACTAAGCCATTTTCCCAGCCCCTCCTTCTCTCTCTCTCTCTTTTTTCCACAAACATGACATTATGATCTATATGACAGTGTTTGGCAAGTTGTACCCCTGCCCTCTGGCTAATGTGCTAATGAGTGAGTTATCTTTCTAAAGGTCAATGTCTGTAGATTCTGTTCTTTTAAAGAACTGAAAAAGATTCCATGGTATGGATGTTTCATAATTCATTCATCTATCCCTACTGATGAACATTTTAGCTGCTTCCAGTATTTTTTTATTGCAAATAATGCCACAATAAATATCCTCAATGAGTGCACGTGTTTCACACATTGGGATTTTTTGTAGGCCGGGGAGAACAGACTCTGAGGAAAATTGATTAGTAAGTGCATTTTCAATTTCAGTCAATATCAACAGATTACTTTCTAGGAAAACTGTCAAGATTCACACTCCTATTTGATTCCAATTTCCCCCAGAACAAGGAAAATTGAGCAGCATTTTATGCAATGCATATTTGATTCCTTTGCCCATTTTTTCTTTAGGATTATTTGCCTTAGCCATTTTTCAATCAAAGGTTTTAGAAACACTTCTTTTTTTTTTTTTTAGGTAGTATTTTACTCCCTATCTATCAAGTGAGGACAGAATTTGCCTTTTCCATTCACTTCTAAATGAATTGAGAACCTAAAATACCTTCCCACTTACCCTATATTGATTTTTCTTAGTGTACTACACATATCTTGTATGCATTATTTTGGGTTGTTAAAAAACAGATTCCCAAGCTAGGCATGGTGGCGCATGCATTTAATCCCAGCATTTGGGAGGCAGAGTTAGGAGGATCACTGTGAGTTCAATGCCACCCTGAGACTACAGAGTGAATTCCAAGTCAGCCTGGGCTGGGGCAAAATTTTACCTAAAAAACAAACAAACAAACGAAAGCATAGTCAATTTTTAAAACTTGCATCAAATTTATGAATAAAGAACAATTTAAATATATAAAAAAAAACAGATTCCCATGGAACCCGTCCAGTGAGCATCTCTGGCAGTGGACATCGTCTGACACACTCTTTGTACATGATCCTTCTCAGTCTGAAATTACTTTCTGTACCTTATCTGATTCTCACATGGCTTCTAGACGAGCAAAATCCAATAGAACTTCCTGCAAAGACAGAAGTGTTCTCTACATGTGTGTCTAATAGAGTAGCTAGCGAGTTCCTAACTGTGACGGTGTGACTGAGGAGCTGAATGTTTAATTTAAATTAAAATAACCACATGTGGCTAGAGGCTAACATATTGATCACTGCAGCTCTGGTAGCAAAGGTTGTATCTTCAGCGTCTGTGTCTAACTCAATCAGGAAGAAAGCCTAAGCCTTTCCATTGTGTAAGGCTCTTGGTAGATAAAGAAGTGAAGAAATGCCAAATAGGATTGTAAAAAACTGTAGTACGTCATAATGTTTGCCTCACCTTTATAAAGTAGCTTTTGTGTCTTATACTCAAGATGACTTCATGATTAAAATATGAGCCACACCTCTCTCACCCCCTCCAAGGCTCAGCAAACCTCACCTAAGGAGGGGGTGTGTGAAAAGAATGTAGGAGCCAGAGGCGGGAAGGAGTGATATGGAACACCATCTTCTGGACACAACATGGATGTTACATGGGTGAACTCACAGCAGCTATCATTTCCTGCATGAGACAGCACAGTAACATTCTATCATGGGACCCTATTCCTTCCAGAAGAGCGATTAGGAATTAATGGTTGCTGAGGGAGAGGAGTCATGTTCACCACTGGTAGGTCGCCTATGCTCCAGCAAATAGCCCGCACCCTACTCACGCAAGCAGCCCTGATTTAACTCGGGTGGGGTCACAAACAACAGGAAAGTAGAATCAGGTGGGAAGTAGGGGTTTAGTGGGAGGGAGGAAGATAAGAGAGGGTGATAATCAAAATATACATTGTATACATGCATGAAAGTTAAAAAAGTTTTTAAAAAAGTTGTTATGGCTGGGGAGATGGCTTAGCAGTTAAGGCACTTGCCTGCAAAGCCTAAGGACCTCGGTTCAATTCCCCAGGACCCACATAAGCCAGATGTACAAGGCAGCACATGCATCTGGAGTTCATTTGCAGCGTCTGGAGGCCCTGGCACACCCATTCTCTCTCTGTCTCGCTCTCTCTCAAATAAGTAAATAAAAACATTTTTTAAAAAAGCAAAAGTAGCCGGGCGTGGTGGCGCACGCCTTTAATCCCAGCACTCAGGAGGCAGAGGTAGGTGGATCGCCGTGAGTTCGAGGCCACCCTGAGACTCCATAGTGAATTCCAGGTCAGCCTGGGCTAGAGTGAGACCCTACCTCGAAAAACCAAAAAAAAAAAAAAAAGCAAAAGTAGGGCTGGAGAGATGGCTTAGCGGTTAAGCACTTGCCTATGAAGCCTAAGGACCCCGGTTTGAGGCTCAATTCCCCAGGACCCATATTAGCCAGATGCATAAGGGGGCGCACGCGTCTGGAGTTTGTTTGCAGTGGCTGGAAGCCCTGGCGCGCCCATTCTCTCTCTCTCTCTCTGCCTCTTTCTCTCTCTGTCTGTCGCTCTCAAATAAATAAATAAAAATAAACCAAAAAAAAAAAAGCAAAAGTTAGCCAGGTGTGGTGGCACATGCCTTTAATCCCAGTGCTTGGGAGGCAGAGGTAGGAGGACTGCCATAAGTTTGAGGCCACCCTGAGACTACACAGTGAATTCCAGGTCAGCTTGGGCTAGAATGAGACCCTACCTCAAAAAAAAAAAAAAAAAAAAAAAAAAAAAAAAAAAAAAAAAAAAGAAAAAAAAAGACTTAAAACCAATGACATCCTGGTGTCTATGAGAATGCCTAAGAACTGTCATCAATCAGCTTAGCAAGCACAAAACCTATGTGAAGATAAATCTTGCTTTTCCACGCACCCTCACTTAACATACACGTGTAGAAATGTCTACACTACAGAACACAATCAGACAAAGACTGTCAAGTAGAGTAGACACACGGCACTCATCCCTTAAATCCAGGCTTATTGGAAAAGAATGTTGAGATTCTGACAAACTTATGTGACTGGAGAACTTCAAGTTTCCTGCTTATGCTCGCTCAACAATTATTTCACCATCCATTTCCTTCAGAAGAAAAGCAAGTCAGTTAAAAGAATGGCATTAAACTGCTCTGAAGATGACTCCTTGTTCTGGCTCTTTCACGAAACCCTGGGGAACTCACAAGACCCATCCTTGTCAGCATCCACAAGTGTGGAAATTTTAATTCCTGCTTGAAGTGAGGGCAAGGGACTATGCAACAGACAGTCATCATAAGCATATTTACTATTCATCTCCGTTGATTTCCCCACACACAACTTGCGTTGGCTGGCGCAACTACATAGATTGCAACAGTTTATAGATGAACCAGAGCCAGGAAACACAAATTTAAAGTTCAAGCTAGGAGTGGTGGCACACGCCTTTAATCCCAGCACTTGGGAGGCAGACGTAGCAGGATCACTGTGAGTTCAAGGCCACCCTGAGACTACATAGTGAAATTCAGGTCAGCCTGGGCCAGAGTGAGACCCTCCCTACCCTGAAAAACCAAATAAATAAATAAATAAATAAATAAAAATTAAAAGTTCATACCACAGAACAAATTAGAATGCTGATATGCATGCCACAAGTTCCTACCCAGGCATTAAAGTTATTATTTTTTTTCTCCTACCCCTTTTCTGTGGTGCTGGGGACTGAACTCAGGGCACTGCACATGCTAGGCAAGTGCTTGACTACTGAGCTCCTTTCCTCATCTGGAGCCATAAATTTGACATGACGAAAAGGGGATAAAAGGATAAAAAGGTTCAAGATGGAAAGGGGAAAGACTCAGCCACACAGTTCACAATACATAAGTTACACACGGCACCAAATCATTCCATGATGTGTGGCTCTGACATCATAGTGTCTCCTGCAGGAAACAGTAGGAATGAAGTGCACAGTAACTTTTTTGTTGTTGATTCTGCCCAAGTTTACTAAAATAACACATATTGCAGTTCTAAAAACAGGAACTAAGATTTATGTCAATTCATGATATAATGAGAACAAAATGTATTAGTTGGGCCAAAGAGTTCAATTACTGGACTATGGAATCAGAAGCAGATAGATAGATGGAAATGCTGTTTAACCTGATAATCAAAATGTTTAATAGTACGTTAAATTTTATTGTGACCTTCAACAAAGATTTGTTGTTGAGGTATATGACAAGATGTTTTCTTGGGACACTGTTCTGATACACGTAGGACACATCCAAATTAGTTACTAGATATGTTCAAAAGAGAAAATTAAAAAACAGTTGTTCCAAAACTGAAGAGTTTGGTTTAGATTGTTCTTTGCTCCCACGGTCCCTCGCTTGTCCCAACTCTGCCCCATCTTTCAACCAGGTTAATTACTGGAAGTGCTTGCAGTTTAGGCTTTTAAGAAAACTTCTAAATCAATATGAGTATGTGGGTGATGATGGCCTTTTTACTTGAACACTTTAATACATGAACATACTGTAATCTGCTGATATCTCCACCGTTAGCCTTTTTGTCCCCCTCCCCATCCCTGTTCCACTGTGCCCACTCCTCTTTCCGAGTAGCCCTTTTTGTTGTTTTTCGAGTTAGGGTAGTCTCAGGGTGGCTTTGAACTCATTGCGATCCTCCTACCTATGCCTCCTGAGTGCTGGGATTAAAGGTGTGTGCCACCATGCCCGACTTTTTTTATTTTTTGAGTCAGAACTGGTGTGCCAGGGCCTCAGCTCCTGCAATCTAACTCCAGAAGTTTGTGCCACCTAGTGGCAATGTGTGACCTTGAGCTTGCCTCACCTTTGTGCATCTGGCTAATGTGGGGTCCAGAGAGTCGAACATGGGTCCTTGGGCTTCACAGGCAAGTGCCTTAACTGCTAAGCTTAAGCCATCTCTGCAGCTCATCCTTTTGTTTTGATGTCTCATTCTTCTTGTCCTCCTCTGTCCTCTGTGTTAAAATGTTGATGGGCTCAGGATTGTGCAGGTCTTGCGGAATGACATTCACTTGCAGGGTCATAAATGCACCCGTCAGTTCATGTCAGTAGGACAGTCCCCAAATATTCCTCCTTACCCTGTGATTCTTACATTCTCTTCTCCTCTTTTGCAATGTTCCCCTGAGCCACAGAGAATGCGACAGAGATGTCACATTTAGTGCTGAGCTCTCAACAACCTATTTTCAGCACTTGGTGAGTTCCGAGTCTCCTCAGTACCACCATCTCCGCAGAGAAGCTTCTCTGGATAGCAGCTCTCATATTCTTTCTGGCCACCTCCTCCAGGGTCTCTCTCCTTTTTTTTAGCAGGTGTGGTATGTGATGTATATGCTGTGTGTGTGAGATGTGTGAGCACAATGAGCATGTGTGAAGGCCAGTGGAGAACATCATGTGATCTCTATATTGCCCTTCCGCGTGTTTCCTTGAGAAGGAGTCTCTCACTGAAACTAGAGCTGCTGTTTTCTTTCCGGATTGGCTAATTAGCAAGCTCCAGAGACTTTCTGGTCTCCATTCCTCACAGGACTGGGGTTCCAGACGTGAGTGGACTTGTCCAGCTGTTTACTTACATGGGTACTGAGGAATCATATTCAGAGTGAATCATGCCCTTTTGGGCCCTTATGGTTATGCGGTAAACACTCTTGCCTGGCGAGCCATCTCCCCACATTTTACAGTAAGACACCAATGGTTTATGGAGCTGTCTAGAAGGATGCCTTAATATATGCAGGAGGCACAGTATTTAACACACAGATTGATAAAACACCCCTGGCTGAGGACAGTAACAGAGTGTGCAGTGTTCTGTGGGAGCAGCTGGGCTTATGAGAGCAGACAAAGGGTTCTGAATTCGGGAGCCTGTTCAGCAGACAGTACAGGATTAGCAGCTTTTTGTGAACCCCCCATGGTGATTGCCATCTTAACTGGAATGCTTTTCTTTCTGTGGTAGTTGACAGAGGAAGCCCTTTAAGGCAATCTAGATTTTTCTAACATAAGCTCTCCAAAAGTAAGAAAAGTCATCAAGTTCTGTCCAGTAGAACAGGTCTGCAAATTCACGTTATGCTCTTTCTTTTGTAAAGTTCACATCCATTGCCAATGTTTAGAGATCAACAGATTTCAAAGCTGGCAATGATAAATGTTTTCATCATAGCACATGGTGGCAATCTGCTGGCTGAGTACAGAATGTGACACACCCGCCTGGGCTGTTTAGGCACTGAAGTGCTATTGGAGAATGATGAAGCTTTGGACTGAAACATTTTTAAAAAATATATATTTTAATATTTACTTATTTGAGATGTACACACACAGAGAGAGATAGGCGGGGGGGTGGGGGAGAGAATGAGAATGGGCACGCCAGGGCCTCCAGCCACTACAAATGGACTCCAGATGTGTATGCCCCTTGTGCATCTGGCTTATGAGCGTCCTGAGAAGTTGAACCTAGGTCCTTTGGCTTTGCAGGTAAGTGCCTTAACTGCTAAGCCATCTCTCCAGCCCTGGACTGAAACATTTTAAAGGAAGAAATTGTTAGTTGGTCACTCTTAAATTGTCAGAAAATGTATGTGCTTATGACATATATGGCTTTTCATAAAACAATTGGCCAGCAAATATTCCTAGAAGAATATGCAAAACCTACTTCACTAAAGAAATTAGCCTGGTCTTTGGTTACTAGACACATACTGAGATAATTAATTTTGGAACAGGTCTCACTGACAAATGGTGAGCAGCAAGATCAAGTATTTATATTAAGTCTGTTATAATGAAATATCAACATATATAGGAACACTCTAAGGCAAGGAGAATGTGTTCAAAGACCCCACACATTTCTTATAAAAAGGAATAAAAAATCAAGAAGAGTCACACAGTGGCCATTTTATGCTACTTGAAATACTTTTGATTTGTCTGGACTAACTATTCTGTCAATCTGGACTTTCAAAGTCATGCCATAATCCTGGTTTGTAAAAATTGAGATTCATTCTCTCTCTCTCTCTCTCTATATATATATATACACACCCACACCCACATATATATATGCAAATATTTTATTTATTTGCAAGTAGAGAGAAATAGGAGGGAGACAGACTGCAAACGAACTCCAGACACATGCATCACTTTGTGCATTTGGCTTTATGTGGACAGTGGGTAATTGAACCTGGGTTGTTAGGCTTTGTAGGCAAGCACTTTTAACCACTGAGCCATCTCTCCAGCCTGAGATTCTCTTATTTAACTCACACAACCTAACCTGAATCTAGTTTATTCAGAAAAAAACAAAAATGTGAGAAAGTTGCTTTTTAAGTTTTTCTAATTATAAAATGAATAGTTGACAATTTAGAAAATAAGAAAACTTTGTATCTTTTCAATCTTTTATTTAGGAAAAGTTTAAATCAACTGCTATGGTTTGGAATCCTGAATGCCTTCCAAAGGCCTTGTGTTCAAGACCTGATCCCCAGCATGACACTATTGGGATGGGGTGGAATTTTTAGAGGTGAGGCCTACTGGGAGGTCCTTCAATCACAGACAGTGTGCCCTTGAAGGAGATGGTGGGATCCTGCCCCTCCTTGTCCTCTTTGTCTCCTGGTCATGAGGTGAGCAGGTTTGTTTTCCAAGCACTGCTGTCATGATGTGCTGCGTCTCCACAGGTCCAAAGCAATGGGGCTAACAAATCCTAGACTGGAGTCTCCAAGACTGTGAGCTTGTGCAAACACTTCTCCTCTTTTTTTTTTTTTAAATTTTTATTTATTTATTTATTTGAGAGTGAGAGAGGAAGAATCAATAGAGAGAGAGACAGAGAGAGAGAATGGGCGTGCCAGGGCTTCCAGCCTCTGCAAACAAACTCCAGACGCGTGCGCCCCCTTGTGCATCTGGCTAACGTGGGTCCTGGATAATTGAGCCTCGAACCAGGGTCCTTAGGCTTCACAGGCAAGCGCTTAACCACTAAGCCATCTCTCCAGCCCACTTCTCCTCTTTATCAGGTAATTATGTCAGGTTTCTGCTACAGATGGGAAGCTACCATTCCATCAGACCAAGACACTTAACCACAAATATGGGTTAGAGAAATGGCTTAGCGGTTAAAGCACTTGCCTACAAAGCTTAAGGACCCAGGTTTCTATTCACCAGGACCCACATAAGCCATATAGATGCACATGGTAGTGCATGCATCTGGAGTTAATTTGCAGTGGCTAGTGGCCCTGGTGCGCCCATTCTCTCTTTCCCTTTAATAAATAAAAATAAAATGTTAAAAAAAATGCCTATAAAGAAAAACACAGCAGGTTTTCAAGAACGGCCAAATGTTTTGTGACCTAACTCAGAGAAAATTCTCTAGTGTGCATGTAAGGAACACAGAATGTTCCTACACACAGTAATCCTGCAACAAATGCACTGATGAATTTGGTAAGCAGTGTTTTCTAGAATCCCTCAATGTAAACAGAGGGTATACATGGTATGAAGGTAGCAGTCCAAAGGTTCCTAGCATATCGACTCCAGGCTCCATCACTTAGTAATTCTGTGACCTTGAATAATTAAACATTCTTTAGCTTAGTTTCCTGATTTATACACATTGTGATTAGTAATATCACCTACTTTAAAGAGCTGTTATGAGATTCACATGAGCTAGCTAATGCTAATAACACCCTTAATCAGAGGTAACTAGGTATGGGAACAGTGTATGTGGGCACACAGTATCATTATAGTAAATGTTGCAATGTCTGCACATTATGCTAGTAGAGAAAAGGCACTTATGCCAACTTCAGGCTAGAGGTTTCCTGGAGGGAAGTCACCTGTGCTGAGTCTAAACCTCCATCTCCGTCTACTATTTAACTGTCTCAACTTTGACCTAATCATTTAAGTGTTGCACTTCACCTGTCTTAACTGATATTACAAAAGCCCATACAATAAGCTAATGTTCACAAAATTAATAATAGATGAGGATGAAATATGCAAACACACCACAGCGTGTCATTTATAACAATATTTTTGTAGATCTGATAGGAAAACAAATTATTTTTATATTCAATTTTTATTTATGCCTGTTTTTCCAATTGAGCAATTTTAGACACAGGTGTACATAATGGTTCAGATTACAACATGGAGAATACTCACATACAGGAAGTAAAGCACCTCGATTTCCATTAGGCAGGACTGCTAGCTCCGACATCTCAACCATTATAGACATCCCTCATTTCACCACATACAGATTCCACTGTAGCATGGGACAAATTCTATTCTATATACTTCTACTTTTTACTTATTTTTTTGGTATTTCAAGGTAGGGTCTCGCTCTAGCTCAGGCTGACCTGGAATTCACTCTAGTCTCAGGGTGGCCTCAAACTCACAGTGATCCTCCTACCTCTGCCTCCAGAGTGCTGGGCTTGAAGGCGTGCGCCACCATGCCTGGCTTGCTTCTTTTTAAAAGAGATACAGCAGGCAGCTATTCACCTATGTGTTTATCCCTCTCTCCAAACTCAGTTTTGTAACTGTGTGACAGCCACAGTGTCTGGACAAAAGTTGGCACATCATGCATTAACTTTCAGTGGTTGGTGAGATGAACTCAGTTGGATTTTTTAAACTTTTTTTTCTGATTTATTTACTTATTTATTAGAGACAAAGGGGAGGGAGAGAATGGTCATGCCCGGGCCTCGAGGCACTGCAAATGAACTCCAGACGCATGTATCACCATATGCATCTGGCTTGTGTGGGACCTGGAGAATCAAACTTGGGTCCTTAGGCTTTACAGGCAAGTGCCTTATCCATTAAGCCATCTCTCCAACTCTTTTACTTGGATTTTAAGTGTGTTGTTATAAGCAACCCAATCTAATATAAAGTTGAGGCTAGTTCCTTTTCCTGACTTCATCCATGCCTAAGGCTTAAATGACAATTACATGCTAATGTCATCCAAATGCATCTCATTTGAACTCAACTTCTTTCCACCAGAGTTATTTGACAGTTTGACAGTTTCCTCAAATGTGGAGGCTCTCTCCAATGGCTCAGTTACAGTGTTGCATTCTCTGAGGAGGCCTGATAAATTGTGTCCACTTTTTCTAGATAAGGGAGATTATGCCAGGAAACTAACCATCATCTGTACCGTGGACTGTACTGGCTTCTGTTTTTTCGAGGTAGGGTCACACTCCAGCCCAGGTTGACCTGGATTCATTATGAAGTTTCAGGGTGGCCTCAAAACTTGGGCGATCCCATTTCTGCCTCCTGAGTGTTGGAATTAAAGGCGTGCACCACCACGCCCGGCTTTGTACTGGCTTCTAATTGCTGTGTGACAAGTTGGGACAAACTGAGTGGCTTAACACAGTAACGATTCACGTTACAGCTCTAAAACCCAGAGGTCCTAAACTCAAGGTTCATTTCTTCTGGAGCAGAAGGGGAAGAATCCATTTCCTTGAGTTTCTCCAGTTTCCCAGTCTGCCTCTGACCCATCTTCAAGCCCAAGAGGGTGGCGTCTTCAGATCTTCTGTGACCTGTTTCTTCCATCATATGATCTGTCTTTATGATGCTCCTGTTCCTGGCTAAGCCAGACAATGCAGGATATTTCCCCCCAGATCCTTAACTTAATGGCATCCATAAAATCTCTTTTACCATGTAATGTAACATATTAGCAGATTGTGGAAATTAGGGTATGGACATCATTGTGGGGACATTATTCCGTATAACAAAGCTAACAAAGTTGGTACTGCATATTACCTATGGACAGACTTTCCATTGTTAAAATTCTATTTTACTTGTTTTGTAGCCCTGGACTAGGCACCATCAATCCTCACCCTGCTCTTGGAGAAGCAGTGGAGTGTACCACACATTCCCTGAAAGAGACTCCTAAGAGAAAGCGAATGGGAGGGACTTCTCATGTCCTTTGTCCTTTTAAGTTCTCCAATGAAGTCAGTCCTCCAAGGAGAAGTAAACTGGGAAGAGGTGCAGCAAAAGCCCTAAGCACTGACTCATGGATGTTATTCCATGTAGAAGATGCTGAGTGGAGTGTTTCCCCAATCAACATATCCACCTATGAACTCATCATTCCATCACAGTCATTCTAAGGAATGCCACTATTGCTTAGCAACTTAGGTACCTGCGGATAACTCACATGCCTTAACTACATTTTATTTATAAGGGGGGGGGATATATGTGGGCATGCCATGGCCTCCAGCCACTGCAAACAAACTCCAGATGCATGCGTCACCTTGTGCCTCTGGTTTACGTGGGTACTGGGGAATAGAACCTGGGTCCTTAGGCTTCATGGGCAAATGCCTTAACCGCTAAGCCATCTCTCCAGCACTGACATGCATCTTCCCATTTTACTAAATGTTACCCACACCTAACCCCAGCACTCACACTAGAAACAAAGCCCACAACTTTTTTTTTTGTTTTTGTTTTTCGAGGTAGTGTTTCACTCTAGCTCAGGCTCTCCTGGAATTCACTATTAGTCTCAGGGTGGCCTCGAACTCACGACAATCCTCCTACCTCTGCCTCCCAAGTACTGGGATTAAAGGCATGCGCCACCACGCCCGGCAAAGCCCACAACTTTATTCTCCAGTCACAGCTGTCACTTCTGCCATGTCAACAATGCTGTCCCCTTCCCCACATCCCCATTCTCATCGCCTATCCTTTGGCTAAGATTTTAATCACTTCTCTGGAGTACTGTGATGCTTCAAGTGGGGTTACCTCATGCTTTCCTCTTCATTTCCTATTTAAAAAAATATTTATTTATTTGAGACAGAAAAAGGTGGGGGGGGGGGAGAGAATGAATGAGAATGGGCAAGCCAGGGCCATCAGTCACTGCAAACAAACTCCAGACACGTGCTACCTTGAGCATCTGGCTTACGTGGGTCCTGGAGAATTGAACCTGGGTCCTTTGGATTCACAGGCAAACACCTTAACCACTAAGCCGTCCCTCCAGCCCTACGTTTCCTATTTTTTCCTCTTAAAAGTATTTTGTTTGGGTGATCTTTTTTTTTGGGGGGGGGCCCTGGAATTCAGTCTTCCTGTGATAGTAAATTTCAAAGGGGAATTGACCTTCCAACAGGTCTGCACTCAGATTTCAACGACTCCAAAGTCCACACATTCCCCTCCAACTTTATTTATTTTTTTAAGTTAGGGTCTCACTCTAGCGCTGGCTGACGTGAAATTCACTATGAAGTCTCAGGCTGGCCTCGAACTCACGGGCGACCCTCCTACCTCTGCCTCCCCAGTGCTGGGATTCAAAGCAGGCGCCACCACGCCCGGCTCCCCCACTTTCCAGAACTCTTCTTAGGGGGACATTTTGGTCCAAAGGGCTTCTTCACTGGTGGTTGTGGTTCTCCCGGTGTCTGCAAGCGAGCACGCACACACGCAGTTTCGTCTAAGCCTCCCAAGCCAGGCAGGCAGGGCGGGTAGCGACCGCTCTTCCCGTTTACAGAGAGAGGAAACTGAGTCAGCGACCCGGAAGCCTGTCTTAGTGGCAAAGCGACAGCCCGCGGGAGAACTTTCCCGAAGGGCCCTAGACAAGGAGCCACCGCAGCGATCCTCGGCGGCGCCCCGTCGGCGGGCGGCACGCGCGACCTCGGGAGGCCCTGCGCCGTGTGACGCGCGCCGGTGACGCTGATTCAGTGACGCGCCGTGACGCGACTTACCCGGATCCAGAGAGGCCGGCGCTCCCGAGCGGGGAGGGAAGGCCGCAAACACCTCGCCCGGAAAACAAACAAACACACACACAAAACAAACCCCACCGACCTCGGGCAGCCTCGAAACCTCCCTCCCCGTCCCGCCACCCGGAGGCCCACCGGTTGCTAAGTGACGCCAGCGCGCCGGGCGCGTGCGCGGCCACGGAGCTGTGCGTGGAAGCGGACGCGCGCCGCGACGGCGGCGGCAGCAGCGGTGGCGAGGACGACGGCGACAGCGACGACGGCATCTGCGGAGGGGGCGTCGGCCAACACTACGAGGCGGGGTCGCAGCGAGCGGAAGAGACGTGTGTGGCGGCGGCTAGGTCGCTGAGGAACATCGTCGGGGTCAGTAGCCGGGGTCCGGCGGCACCTGCTGCGCGGGCTCGGGGACGCGCGTTCCTCCCCCCCCCCCACCCGCCGGACTCTTCCCCCCCCCGTGCGCGTGCGCGCGCCGCTCCACGCCCCTCCGCCGAAACGCGCGGGGGACGGGGGCCGACGAGGGTCAGTCCCGAGGCCTTGGCGCTCCGGGAAGCGTCTGTGAGGGAATTCTGTGCGAGCCTCGTCGTCCCGGAAGCAGTGAGTGACAGGGGGTGTGTGTGTGGTGGTGGTGGTGGGCTGTGTCAGGACTTCCTCAGCATCTCGCATCCTGCGCGCTCGCGCTCTCTCTCTCTCTCCCTCTCCCTCTCTCTCTCTCTCAGACGTGGCCGATCGTGACTGACTGACTGACGGGTGAAAACGGGGACACCCCATCTCCACCCACCCCACCCCCGGATTGGGGTTGGAAAAGTTTTGGGGTCCCCGGGTCCTTCGTCGCCCTCGCCCTGTTTGGTCTCGGAGGAGGAGCAGGTTGTTATGGAGACAGTGGGTCGGACACACCCACGGCCCACCTGCTGTGCGGACTGCCCTCCGTCCTCACGTGCGCGTCCACGTGGCCCCGTGCCCCGTCGTGTCCAGCGGTGTTTACGGATATCCATAGTTGAGGCCCAACGGGGCTGATGGATAACCCGGCCTGTGTGGCCGCCTCCTCAAGGACCCAGACCTACTGACGGGTCTCCCACAGCCTTGTGGGGCTTTTTGTCACTACCAGCATAGCCTTCTTTTCCCTAAAAGATGATCAGGTAGAAATACAGATTTTGGGGTGGAGAAGTGGCTGCAAAGCCAGAGGACCCAGGTTCGATTCCCCAGGTCCCATGTAAGCCAGATGCTCAAGGGGGCGCATGTGTCCCGAGTTCCTTTGCAGTGGCTGGAGGCCCTGGTGTGCCCGTTTTCTCCTCTACCCCCGTTTTTCTCTTTCTGTAGTAAATAAAAAATAAATATATATTTTAAAAAAGAAATAGAGATTTCGTAATACATATGGACCAGGAAGAGAAGCCAGAGTATAAAGGCGCAGCAGCCATCAGTCAGTGATCTCTCAGTGTCTGGGTAGATGTGTGGTTTTTGTCTTAACCCTCTTGGGGAGGAAAGTATTGGAGACATAGAAGTAGTTTTTTTCCCCCCCAACTTTCTGTTGATCAGAGCAGTCCCTAGAACTGCTGAAAAGATAGTCTGTACTGAAATTTCACCATGCTTTGGGTAGGAAAATTTGAGGGAATGAACTTTCAAACTTTTCATCCAGCTCTGAAATTCATATTCATTTCCATAACTGAGGATCTGTATAGTATGGTGTCAGAAATTCTCACCTCTTAGAATCAGTAAACCCTGCTCTGTAATGCATCGAGAATTCAAAGACTTCTTTTCAGGACTGTAACAGCTTTTAGGACAGGGGTCAACTTTGTTTGCCTTCCTCCTGTGTCTCCTGAAAAGTGCTTGGCCACAGAGCAAGCACACAGTAGATATAGTATGGCGTTGTGCATAGGTGTATAGAAAGCATTTAGTTTAGTCATCACATATTTCATACATGTACCTCCCCCCCTTTCCAGTGCCGGGCTAGATGTGAAAAGATTGTGTGGTTATAAGTGTCATAGAAGGTCAGACGTTTTTCTTCAAGAGTGAACAGTCTAGTAGGAAAGTAAAAACATACATACATACATACATAAATACACACACACAAAAACATACACACACATATATAAACTAATATGAAAACACATGAAGTAGTATGTAAGCAAGTGTTAGTGAGGAATATAAGTACAGGGGGCATTTAGGAAAGATTCTTGGTTAGAGATAGGGAACTCTTTTAGAAGAGTAACTTATGGGCTGGTCTTTGAAAGAAGTGTAAAAGTTATGTTAGATAGACAAGAAATCCTGTGGTGAGAAGTTAATGTGAATTTGGTCATTGGGGAGCTATATTGAAGAGACTTAGGTGACTGGAACAGAGGGATGTCCGTGATCAGGAAACATTGGAGAGAGAAAGTTTAGCAGGGTGATGGGGGAAGTTTTACAGACCCAGGCAGGTGTATCAGCATCGCACTGATAACATGATAGAGCCTGCTTGCAGCATGGATGGGGGTTCTGTTAACGAGAGTACAGTCTTAGGCAAGAATAAGTATTCTTACATAAAGGCTATCTGGTTGAGCCAGGATTAAGCTTTTACATACTTTTGATTTCATTTAGTCATAGCATCAGTGCCCACTATTACACATGTACCATAGCAGCATGTCTCCATTTCTCAAGTCTCCCTAATGTGCTTAGTCTGTTGCGTTGGACATTTATCAAAATGATGTAACCAAAGTAGTCATCCTGCTGTACTCTGACATAGTTTTCCTTGGTGTTATCTCTCACAGTGACCTGAGATGTTTGCAATTACTGCTGATCTTGTAAAAAATACAAGTAATGTTAGTTGGGAAGACAGTCTTTCTGAAGAAGGATACTCAAAAATATTGGTCAGAAAACTTACAATAAAGACACTGCTGGAGAATATTGAACCATTGGTCTTTATTTATAACTTCTTTTGTTACATAAAATATGCTTTAAGTAGTGTGTGAAACTGAAGTTGGATTGCTAACGAAGACGTGTACAGTTACACAGCAAAGGTTGCATTATTTAACAGCTCAGTAAATACTTATCAGGTGCTGGCTATGGCTAGCCATTCCATCCTTAATAGCAGACACATACAAATAAGGTACGGCAGTATACCCCTTGACATACATGTGCTCATTAGAGAAGATAAGCTTCTCTATATTTTGATAAGTTAATCATTTTCAGAATGAACAAAGTGCTTAGGGAAATAGATTGTTTTGGAGAAAAATTGATGTTGAAAGATTTAAAGAAGAGGAAGAGAACATTCAGGCAGAGGGGACAGCATAAGCAATGTTGCTGAAGATTGAAATTAAGTGATTGTTTTGGAAACATCTTGAGTTGTTTCTGTGGGCTTGATGCATGACAGTGGTGCAGTCAAGTTTTTAAAAAAATATTTTTTAAATTTGTTTGCAAGCAGAGAGAGATGGGGCGGGGGTAATATGATCACACCACGGCCTTCAGCCGCTGAAAACTCCACTATGCATCTGGCTTTATGTACTGGGGACTTGAACCCAAGTCCTTAGGCTATGAAGGCAAGTGAGCCATTTCTCTAGCCCTGCAGTCAAGTTTTGACGGGTCTTCAAGTCACTTGTCAAATATGTAGACCCCCCCCCCCCATCTATTTAATTGATAAAAGCCATACCATCAGGAAGTTAATTGACAGTTCCTAGACAGATTGGATTAGAGTGGAGAGGCAGGCCAGCCAGTGAGAATGTAGGTGGGTTATGTTGGTAGCTGAAAGGATGACTTTGGGGATGGATAGACTGTAGAAAGATTTTATTATTATTATTATTTTGCTTGAGATTGGAAGTTTTATTTAAAAACAAACAAAAATTTGTCCTATACCAAAAGGGAGCCCATCCAAGCCAGCAGCAGTACCTGAGGCTAGGAAGCAGCCCTGGCCAGTCTGTCTCCAGGCCGGCTGTCCTGCTGCTGCACGACGGGGCTGGGGCTGGCTCCCACGCTATCCCATGGGCAGATGAGAGGCTCACCATGAGCTACAGCTGGCGTGGTCCTCGTCAGCATGTCCCCGTGGTTAGCATCCCCCATACATTGGCTGGTCCCATCCAGCACAAGGTGGAGCAGCCTTTCAGGATGCCACTGGCTTTGTGGTCATCCTAAAACTTGCCCAGGATCCTCTTGTCTGAGTTTTCCTCCTTGTCTGTCATCTTGATGAGGCTCACCATCTGTAGAGACACTGTAGATCGTAGACTTTAAAAATCTTATGAACATCTAGAAGCGAGGGAGGATTAACAATTAAAAATGATATGCCTGCCGGGCATGGTGGCACATGCCTTTAATCTCAGCACTTGGGAGGCTGAAGTAGAGAACTACTATGAGTTTGAGGCCAGCCTGGGCCTATGAAGTGAGTTCCAGGTCAGTCTTGGCTACAGTGAGACCCTGCCTGGAAAAAAAAAAAAAAAAAAAAAAAAAAGACATGGCTCCTGCGAGCAACTGGGTGATTGTGATGAGGTTAAAATAGAAAGTAACAGAGGAGGAGAAATGTGTTTATCATGGAGAGAAGAAATGATGTGTTAATTTTAAGGTGCCTGTGGAGAGTTTCAGTAGGGAGATTCACCAGGTAGTTGGAAATTCTGGATCAGGAACAGCGTTGTGTAAATGATATGTGACAGCTGAGAGCACAAGAGAAGCAACTTTCTAGGAAGCACCTAAGATAGTCGTTGACTCTGGGGACTTTGATGTTGGGATGTTCCAAGGTCAAATACCTACCTGTTAGACCATTTATTGGTTAAGTGAACTTTGGAAAATGATTAAACATCTCTCACCCTCAGCTTTTTTTCTGGGTTAAAGAATTCTTAAAAAAAAAAACCTATTATAATGGAAAAAAAAAGAATTCTTGTGAAGATTAAGTAGTCTGTATCTAGTGACTAGCACATGCCTAGCTTATGAATGTTTAACAATGACAACTGTTGATATTGTTAATAGTAGCAATAGATAATAGAATTTATCGAAGGTCTAATGACCTAGAAAAACAAGGAACGGGAGTTGGAACTTCTGAAAATCAACAGGTAATCAGTACTTAAACTTATGTCAGCTCTTGTCTAGTTCCATATTAGTCTGTTTTATAATTTTGTGGGACAACACCAAGAGACTAGGCAATTTATAAAGGAGGGACATTTGTTTCCTCACAGTTCTGGAGGTTGGAAAGTTCAAGATTAGGTATTACCATCTGGTGAAGGCCTTCTTGCAGGAGCATGGCATGGTGGAAGAAAACAAACATATGGACTAAACTTATTCTTTCAAAAGAACTTCACTTCTGGGCTGGAGAGATGGTTTAGTGGTTAAGGCACTTGCCTGCAAAGCCTAAAGACCTGGGTTTGATTCTCTAGTACTCATGTACAGCCAGATGCACAAGATGGTGCAAGTGTCTGGAGTTCGTTTGCTTGCCCATCCTCTCTCTCTCTATATATATATATGCCACCTCCTCTCTCTCTCTCTGAAATCAATAAAATACTTATTTTTTTTTTAAAAAAAATTTGCTTCTGCAATAACAGCAGGGCCTTTATGGTTAATCACATTATAAATGTTCCATCCTTCAGTGCTGTTGCACTGGGGTTAAATTTCCAACTCATGAACTTTGGGGAACCTTAAAACTATGGTGGTTCTCTAACATGAATATACATCAGAAATACCTCCAGGCTTTGGTAAAACACAGACCTTTGGGTCCCACCCATATAGTTTCAGATTTAGTAGGTCTGGACTGAGGCTCAAAAAGTTAAATTTTGAACAAGTTTTTTTAAAAAATATTATTTACTTGTGTTTGTGTGCGTGAGAGAGAGAGAGAGAGAGAGAAGGGGTGGGGAGGGATAGAGATAAAATGGGTGCACCAGGGCCTCTAGCAACTGCAAATGAACTCCAGATGCATGTGCCACCTTGCGCATCTGGCTTATGTGGGTCCTGGGGAATCAAATCTGGGTCCTTTGGCTTTGCAGGCAAGTGTCTTAACCACTAAGCCATCTCTCCAGCCCTTGAACAAGTTTTTTAAAGATAATGCTACTGCTGGCACCAAACTTGATAACCGCTGATGGAGGCTAGGGTAAGTGGAAGAAGAGGAACCAGTATGGACACTCATAAAGACATTGAAGTTTAGAACCAGGAATGAGCTCAGAGATTTAGGAACTTAGCAGTTTCCAGACACTTCAGGTCCTCCAGTCTAAGTTTCAGTTCCCTAGATCTCCTCCTTTTTTTTTTTTTTCTTTTTTCTTTTTTTCGAGGTAGGGTCTCACTCTAGCCCAGGCTGACCTGGAATTCACTATGGAGTCTCAGGGTGGCCTCAAACTCACGGTGATCCTCCTACCTCTGCCTCCCGAGTGCTGGGATTAAAGGCGTGCGCCACCACGCCCGGCTAGATCTCCTTCTTAAAGTTTGTCCTCTCCAGATCTATTACAATGCCTGGTATATCATAGTGTCTGCATTAGCCTTTGAAGCTGTCCTTAGACGTGGTTTTATGTCCTTCACATAGATCTCACTCAACCTTTGTATCTCTGCTGAGTTACAGTGAGGACACTGATTCCAGTTTTACATGCACATAAGATTATAGGAAATTTCTTTCATACTGCTGATTTATGGATTGTGCATTTGACTTCGTGTTAGATGTCCTGCTTCCTCTTTTTAGTGTTTTGGTTTGTGTGTGTATGGTGTGGTGCCCTATGTGCTCACCTGTGGTGCAGAGGGGGGTGGTGCTTGCCTACACTGGCCAGAGTAGAATATTGGGTGTCTCACTGCATCACTCTTCCACCTGGTCTTTGTTTTAAGTTAGAGTGTCTAGTGATTCCAAAAGCTTGTATGACTTCTGTGATTCTTGGGTTCTGCTCCCCTGTGGGACTTGGGTTAGGGGTGGATGTACCATACTCAGCTGTTTACATGGGATCTGGAGATTCAAACTCTGGCAGTCTCAAGTCCCCATGCTTGTGTAGGAAGAGCACTTAACTGCCAAGTTGTCTCTTCAGTCAAACCTTCCCCTTTCAAAATGGCAATACAATTATAATTGTCAGTAATGTGCACCAAGATTCTAGTGTATGCTCTGTATTAAGCACCTTAGAGTTCTATAGTGGAAAGAAACAATACATTCCTTGTTCCCAGAGAGTTGACAGTAAGGTGGATAAAATATATAAAACTGAAGGAAGGAAACAGGAGGTATCATAGAGACATGGATATGGAGGAATTTGAATCTCAGGATTGTTTGCCTGTATATCTTGAATCTTACATCTCACATATACTGAGTACCTATAGCATATAGTACAAATGGTAGCCCTATTTTCTGAAAGTTGAAAAGGAGTTTGGTTATAGAAGGAAATCAAACTATGTGCAGTGATAACTCATTTGTGAAGGGATTTCAGGAGTTAAATTGGAGCCTCCTGACTGACAAGTTACCTGTTTACCATCATGCTTCCTTCTCAGGTGTTCTCTTATTTATTTTTTTCATCCAACATGTATTAAACATTTCCTGTTTCCCTGGAAATGGTGTGAAGTACTGGGCAGGAAGAAATAATCATTTCTCTGAGCATCTAACACTGACTTTAGATAGGGGAATGAACATGTATGTTGTACGGGAGACGTTGCCTGACTTCTATATTATTAAAATTATAGTGAGATGAACAGAGACTGAGGAGTTGAAATTCATTCAACTTTATGTATGCCAGGGCCCATGAAAAGTAGAGATGTATAGATTTCTTTGTTTGCAACATAATTTGATATAAGAGTTAGAAAACATATTTGGACAGACAGAATAGACTTCTATAGAGAATATGTGTTAAGACTATGTAAATATTAGTTAGATTAGGGATTCAGGCTTGTTGAGTGGATAAGTATTCAATTGATTTTTACTCAAAAATGGTTATAATCTTTCAGAAATTACACAACTCCTAAGTCTGGACACATTTAACTCTTTGGCTGCCTTTTCATCTAAATTTGAGATGCAAAAAAACTGGTGCTCTGTGTCCTTGTTTTCATGATTTAGTAGGTATACTCAGTGTATTGTGTCAGCCTGCTTTCCTTTACTGTTATAAATACCTGAGATAAAGCAGCTTAATAAAAGTAAAGGGATAATTTGGCTCTCAGTTTTGGAGCTTTCAGTCTTTGATTAGACAGACCCAATTACCTTAGGCCTTTGATCAGGGGAAGCATATCATGGCTGGAGACCAGGCTTCTACAGCCTCTTTGAGGGCATGGTCCTAATGGCATGAAGCCTCCCACTAGTCCCACTTCCCAAAGGTAACACCCCTTCTCCCCAGTAGCATCACTGACTAGAAGCCTTAACTCATGATCCCTTGGGAACATTCAAAATCTAAACCATTCCATGCATGTAAGCAAAATGGCTGTAACGGTTTTTTGGGTCTTAGATGTCCCTCAGAGGTCCATTTATGCTACAGGGTTGGTCTCCAACCTGTGGCACTGTTGGAAGATGGTAGATTTTTTTTTTTTTTTTTTTTGAGGTAGGGTCTCACTCTAGCCCAGGCTGACCTGTAATTCACTATGTAGTCTAAGGGTGGCCTTGAACTCACAGCCATCCTCCTACCTCTGCCTCCTGAGTACTGGGATTAAAGGTGTGTGCCACCACGTCTGGCTGAAGATGGTAGAATTTTTAAGGGGTGGAAGGAAGCGAGGTTGTTGGGTTATATCCTTGAAAGGGTATATTGGGGCCCCAGTCCTTTTCTGTTTCTCTCTTTGCTTACTGGTCACCATGAGGTAAGCAGCTACTACCCATGGACCCCCTACCATGATGTACTACTTCACCCCAGGGCAGTGCCCATGGACAGAAACCTTTGAAACTGCGAGCTCAAATAAGTCTTTCCTGCTTTTAAATTTTCTCAGATAGTTTGTCACAGTAATGGAAACCTGACCAGCAGCAGATTCATTAACAGTCAGGGGCCAGTTGTCAAGGGCCTACATTAAATATATAGTATAGTACTATGTATTATTTAATCTTTATAAAATAACCTTGTAAAGTGGACATTGTCTTCATTGCAACAGTGAAGAAACTGAGTTCCAGATGGGAGCAGTTTGTAGTTTGTGGCCAGAGAGAGATGGTGCTGGGCTTCAGCCCCAGGCTTGTTCTCTTAAGGTCATGCTTTTCCTAGTTCATGTCAACTCTTGGTTTCAACATGGGACCCTGTCATGGGAATGTCATTTGACTTAACAGAAATTGTTAAAAGGAGTTAGCATTTTAGTAATTACTTGAATTAAAGATTATTTGATAACAGGTAGGGATAGAGGTGAAAGAGGCTGGAAATAAAAGCCCCCTGTGCTGATTTCATTTGAAGACATGCTGTTTGTTAATAACAGTGTTTTTAGTGACTGACGGATTTTATATGAACACTCATTTTTCTCACCTGATATTTAGGTGAATGCTCTAGAGGAAGACTAGTTTTTCAAGCTAATGGCTAATGGTAAATTAAAAAAATAAGTAAATTCCGAACTTTTAAATCCCTTAAAACCTTATCTCAAACAATGTAATAACATGAGATTTCCTAGCTAATCCCCCTTCTGTCCACACCACTTATTCCTTCCATTGAAATGTTTATTTTAAAATCTGTTCACAAGGTGGGAGTGGTGGCGCACACCTTTAATCCCAGCACTTGGGAGGCAGAGGTAGGAGGATCACCCTGAGTTCCAGTCCTCCCTGAGCCGACATAGTGAATTCCAGGTCAGCCTGAGCTAGAGTGAGACCATACCAAAAAAAAAAAAAAAAAAAAAAAAAAAAAAGAAAAAGAAAATCTGTTCACAAAATAAATGCATTCTATTTATAGCCTAATGTGGCTATTTGATTTGATTCATTCCTGACATTTTGACTGAGTCACTCTTTTATCCTATTTTTCACATTCCTGAAAATACAGACTCTAATTTTCTTTGTAAATAGGCAGTTTCATCTAACTTCACAGTAAATATTTGTACAAAATTATAATTCTGCAAATGGATTAACTGTTAAATACTGAATTAGTAATCAGTTGCAGTCCACTCCAAAATTTAGCTGCTTAAAACAAGAAGCATTTTTTTTTTTTTTTTATGTCACGATTACTGTGTGTTAGGAACTCAGGGAGTAGCTTAGCTGGGTGGTTTTGGTTTGGTGAGCTTTAGTCAGTCTTTTTTTTTTTTTGAGGTGGGGTCTCACTCTAGCTTAGGCTGATGCAGGCTGGCTTTGAACTCATGGTGATCCTCCTATTTCAGTCTCTCAGCAGCCAGTATCTGGAGGTTCAGATGCTTTCAGAGGACTGTTGGCATTAGGGCTCATGTCTTTTTTTCTTTTTTGGCTTGAGACAGGTTGTATGTATCCGAGATTGGTCTCAAACTTGCTCTGTAGCATGTAGATTGAGGTTGCTCTTGAACTACTCTACCAACTAAGCAACATCTCCAGCTTCATGTCTGATGTTTTTTAGTAGAGATTGTTGTTTTAAAATATATAATAATTTTTTTTTAATGAGAGAGATAGAGCAAGAGAGAAAGAGAGAGATAATTGGCATGCCAGAGCCTGTAAGGGAAGGCAGTTGGGCTCCATCTTTTTTGGAAGGAGGACTCAAGACCATGTATATATATTTAAAATATTTATTTATTTGCAAGCACAGAGAGAGAGATGGAATGGAGAGAGGAGAGAATGAGAGAGCGTGTGAGCATGGGTACACCAGGGCTTCTAGCCACTACAAATGATGCATGTGGGTACTAGAGAATCAAACCTAGGTCATTAGGCTTTGCAGGCAGATGCCTGAACTGTTGAGCCATCTGTCTAGCCCTAAGAGGATATAGTGATGTAGCTCTGTGTGTGTGTGTAACTTGGTTTTTTGAGGTAGGGTCTCATTCTATCCCAGGCTGACCTGAAATTCCCTATGTATTCTCAGGGTGGCCTTGAACTCAGGGCCATCCTTCTACCTCTGCCTCTCAAGTGCTGAGATTAAGGCGTGTGCCACCAAGCCTGGATTAAATGCCATATTTTCAACATCTGCAGGTCCTTTTTCAAAGGAAGCCATGCCATCAGCTGAAATTCACTGTCTCAGAATGCATGCTGTAATTTTTCTAGCTTTGGTGTTCACAGTATGGGAACAGTGCTTATAAAAGAAAAAATTATTTAAAAAATTTAGAGGAGGTTTTCACAGCTGGCAGATTTGTTGTGGATTCCTTGAACTTTTACATTTATCACATTAGCTTTAGTATTGAAGCAGCCAGAATCTTCCATTTATACATTTATCATTTTTCTTTTTGGGGAGGGAGGCAAGGTCTCACTGTGTGGCTCAGGCCAATCTCATGCTTATATAACTATTCTTTTATCATTTCATTCACACTTAATAGTTTTAATAAGGGATCTAAAATACAACCAGACAGTTCTAGGTAATGCATGTTACAAACTTCCAGGAGAAGTATCTCCTCAGTCACCCTAAAGGCATGTGTCTCAGCTTTGCAGTGATTGTGGGCCATCCTTGGGTGAGTCTATTGATTTATGTTAAAGTCCTTTGAGGATTTACAGACTTTACTCTGAATCCTGAATAGGTACATCTTACTCCACCCAATCTCACATCTTTAGAAGGTGCATATAGAACATAGTTGGTTTAGTCAGAGAGTCTTCTGAGACGTCAAGTTAGGTTTATATTTGGGAACTGTATATGTTAAAGTGTTAACCAGACAGTGACTTCACTACCCCTGCCCACAGCTAGTGTCATTATTCTTTTCTTCATTTTAACCTATTTTCAGATTAAAAAGATGCACAATGAAAAGAATTCTCATATAACCTTCACCTCATCTCTTCAATAGTAACATTTTACTGTGTATACCGCTTTCTTTTTCTTCTCCCCCTGAACTATTCAGAGAATTGGCGTGCCAGGGCCTTAGCCATTGCAGTCGAACTCCAGTCACTTGTACCACCTAGTGGGCATGTGCGACCTTGCGCTTGCCTCACCTTTGTGCATCTGGCTAAGATGGGATCATGAACATGGGTCCTTAGGCTTTGCAGGCAAGTGCCTTAACCAGTAAGTCATCTCTTCAGCCCATCCAATATTGATGTATTAGAGAGAGAATATGGGTGTGCCAGGGCCTTTAGCCATGGAAAACAAACTCCAAACCCATATGCCACCTTGTGCATCTGGCTTATGAGTGGGTACTGGGGAATTGAGCCGGGATCCTTAGGCTTCTCAGGCAAATGCCTTAAACCACTAAGTCATCTCTAACCCCCCTCAAGTTATTTTTTTTAAATGTTTTATTTATTTATTGGAGGGGGGGGAAGAGGCAGAAAGACAGAATGGGTGCTTCAGGGCCTCCAGCCACTGCAAACAAACTCCATATGCATGTACCCCTTGTGCATCTGGCTTATGTGGGTCCTTAGGCTTCACAGGCAAACGCCTTAACCAGCAAGCTATTTCCCCAGTCCATCTCCAAGTTACTCTTTGAGAAGATAAGACCTTCTACCTAACCTGCAACTTTCTAGTTTGGGCTAAGCTAGCTACCCAGTGAATCCTAGGGAATCTTCTTGTCTCTGCCTCCCTTATGCTGGGGTTACAGAGGTGTGCTGCCATGACTAGCTTTTGTGGGGGTGTGGGGTTCATACTCAGGTCACACTTGTGCAACTAGCACTTTACCACCATCTCCCCAGAACCTATCTTTAAAAAAAAAAAAAAAAACTAAGATTGTTCCAGGTTTTACTAGTAGGAACCCTTTTAAGCTGGGTTTCTCATTCTAGCTGTTCCCATTATTCTTTGATTTCCTTCTTAGTTTCTAGTTCAAGATCTTCCAGGTTCTTTTCCTGTTTTCCGGCAGCTGTACTAGAATCAGCTCTCTGTCTAAAGAACCCTTAGTGGACAAGCTTAAGTATTCAGAAACAGCGTCTCATTGTCCACTGTGGCCATAGCTCCTATTACTGCTAGGCCCTCTTATCCAACAGCTATGAAGTGGTGGTTGTGTGAAGCTTCAATATTTTTGTGACTCTTATCTGTATTAAAAACAATAAGTCTGGGCTGGGAAGATGACCCGGTGGTTAAAGGCGCTTGTTTCCAAAGCCTGCCAGCCCAGGTTTGATTCCCTAGTACCCACGTAAAGCTAGATACTCAAAGTGGTGCTTGCATTGAGTTAGTTTGCAGTGGCAAGAAGCCCTGGTGTGCCTGCACTTCCACACTCTCTCTCTGTGCTTGCAAATAAATAATTTTTTTTTTCTTATGAGAAGAAGCTCGCACAAATGCCTCCAATTTCAGCCCTGTACTATAGGATTTGTTCTGGCTATTTCCCCCCCCCCCCCCGACATTGGTAATCATGTTCACCAAGAGCTAGAATCTAGCTCCCTTTATTGACAACATAATCACTTACTTGCATGTTGCCAGTGTACCAACAAAGTAGGTTTGAAGTTGCTAACCTGAACCTCTGTGAAAAGGAAACCTGTTAACTGAGGCTCAGTTTCTTTTTGAAAGGGGCCTGTTGTCCAAAAAATGTGCAGAAATCCCAGGGGTGGGTTCTCCTATCCCCTTTTCCTGCAGTATGGTTATATTATCCTTTCACATACTACTTGGTTCTTTTGATTGTTTGTATTTCATGTTAGCCTTCATTTTTGTTGTTTTTACTTATTCAGTATTTTTTTTTTTTTGTCAAGTGTGTGAAATGTGGAACCTTGCTCTATAGAAACATGTTCTCAAAGAACACCCCTCCCTTCTCTTGTTTCTGCTGTGTTTCTCCCCTTCCCTGTGGATGTATGTTATTTGTCTGCTAAGGAGCTATAACCTTGCACGTGCCCCTCAGAACACCTTCTTGTAGGTATCCATAACAGAATTGCTGAGTCATATGCTTAGCAGATCATAAAAATCTTCCAAAGTGGTTAAACTAATGAAATACTTCTATTTATTTGAGCTTTTCTTTTCTTGTCTTTTTTTTTTTTTTTCTTCTTTTTTTGAGGTAGAGTCTTGCTCTAGCCCAGGCTCACCTGGAATTCACTATGTAGTCTCAGGGTGGCCTCGAACTTGCAGCGATCCTCCTACCAAAGTGCTGGGGTTAAAGGTGTGTGCCACACTTGGCTTATTTGAGCTTTGATATTAACAGCATGAACATCATTCATGCCAAGCCTGCCAATATCCATGCCCCAGTTTTCAGTGCCGTGCTGATGTTCTAGAGATGAAAGGCAATCCAATGGAGAAATGCCTTAGTCACATTGCCCATTATCCTTTTGAATCTCTTTTTCAGCCAGCTAATACATGAATATGGCACAAAATACCAAAGGGTATAGAAATAGAAATTAAGTCTGGTATTCAGTCATTCAGTTTCTCCTCTTGGAAATAGCCTGAGCGCCATCGGTTCCTCAGTTCATTCAGCAAACATGTCACGAATGCCTCTTTGAAGGAGATGTAGATGTGCACAAAGTAGGCCAAGCGATGCCTTTAGAGCATCCGCTCTATTAGGGGAGGTGAAAAACAATCATGGTTTGTAGGGCTGGGAATGTAGCTCTGTGGAGAACACTGACTTGCTCAGCATGTGCTGGGTTCTATCCCAGCACTGAAAGAAACATAACTTGTCAGGCTGGAGAAATGGCTTAGCGGTTAAGGTGCTTGCTTGAAACTCCAAAGGATCTGGGTTTGACTCTTCAGGACCCACGTGAGCCAGATGCACAAGATGGCACATGTGTCTGGAGTTCCTTTGCAGCAGCTGATGCTCCTGGTGTGCCTATCCCCCCTCCTACCTGGTCCCTCTCCCTCTTTCTCTCTCAAACAAGTAAATAAATAAAATATTTGTTTATTTTTGTAATATTTATTTTTATTTATAACAGAAAGAGAGAGAGAGAAGGATAGAGGAAGGGAGGAAAGGAGAATGGGCACTCTAGGGCCTCTAGCCACTGCAAACAAACTCCAGATACATTTGCCACCATGTGTATCTGGCTTATATGGGATCTGGGGAATTGAGCCTTAGGCATCAAAGGCAAGTGTCTTAACTGCTAAGCCATCTCTCCAGCCCTAAATAAAATATTAAAAAAGAAACATAACTTGTATATTTTTAAAGAAATATTTTATGTAGATATGGTGTATTTTAATGTTTATTTTTTAATATTAAAGTTTTAGGGCTGGAGAGATGGCTTAGCAGCTAAGGCACTTGCTTGCAAAGCCAAAGGACCCAGGTTTGATTCCCCAGGACCCACGTTAGCCAGATGCATAAGGTGGCACATGCATTTGGAGTTCATTTCCAGTGGCTAGAAGTCCTGGTGTGCCCATTCTGTCTATCTGCCTTTCTCTCTCTCAAATAAATAAATAATAAAAAAAGAATTACAAAATTAAGGTTTTAAGCCAGGTGTGGTGGCACATACCATTGTGTTTTTGTTTTTTTTTTGAGGTAGGGTCTTGCTTTAGCCCAAGCTGACCTGGAATTCACTATGTAATCTTGGGCTGGCCTCGAACACATAGCAATCCTCCTACCTCTGCCTCCTGAGTGCTGGGAGTAAAGACATTCATCACGGCTGGCACATACCTTTAATCCTAGCACTCAGGAGGCAGAGGTAGGAGAATCGCTGTGCCTTCGAGGTCAGCCCGGGACTACATAGTGAATTCCAGGTCAGCTTGGGCTAAAGCAAGACCCTAGCCCACAAACAATCACACAATTCAAGTTTTATGTGGGTGACAGCTTTCATCATGGCATCTTCATACTCTCGTTGTTCTTTGTTCTCATCTCCTCTGCCACTTCCCTTTCCCATGTCCTTTTCTGTGGTTTCTTTTCTTCCCTCACTTAGTACCCTATTCTGCTTTCCTATTACATGTCTCCCATTACCCTGTCTTACTTCTCACCTCCCTTAACACTCTTTCTCCCCTCTTAGGAGTCCTGTTGCAGTCAGGTTCGCATTGCTGGTAGAAATCACATAACCAAGAGCAGCTTCTGGGAAAAAGAGCTTTATTTTGGCTTATAGGCTTGAGGGGAAGCTCCACGATGGCAGGGGAAAATGATGGCATGAGCAGAGGGTGGACATCACCCCCTGGCCAACATAAGATGGACAACAGCAACAGGAGAGTGTGTTAAACACTGGCATGGGGAAACTGGCTATAACACTCATAAGCCTGCCCTCAACAATACACTGCCTCCAGGAGGCGTTAATTCCCAGATATCCATCAGCTGGGAACCTAGCATTCAGAACACCTAAGTTTATGGGGGGAACACCTGAATCAAACCACCACATTCCATCCATGAACCCCATAAACTGATAAACATACATGATTTTAAATGCCATGCATTCAGTTCAACTTTAAAAGTCCCCATAGTTTTTGTCAATCCCAATGATGTTCATAAATTCCCATAGTCCAAGATCTTTTAACTGAGCCATTATACCAAAAAATAACCTCAAAAAATCCCATAATGGCACAGAATAAACATTCACACTACAAAAGATGGCACTGGGCATAGCAAAGAAATATTCAACCAATACAAGATTTAAAACAACTATGGCAAACATCAAACTCTATAGCTTCAAGTCCAACAACTCTAGCCAGTGACAGATCTCCAAGTCTAATAACTCTAATCAGCAACAAGTCTCTGGCATTCCAATTTCGCCCCTCCAGCTAGGCTACTCAAAGTCCTGGAAAACTTCATCGGGGCCGGCAGCTTTCTTTAGCAGCCATCTCATGGTCCCGGCATCTCCACTGGGTCTCCATTGCAACCCACCGTCCATTCTCATGGCCCCTTGGGGTCTCCATGCAGGCAACCAGCAAACCTGCTTCACACTGCCCATGGCCATCTCTAAAACACGAGCCCTTGTTGCAAACTCAATGACCCTCTTTCCAGCATTTCTTATATACCTCAATACCAGTTAGGGTGCCAATTTGTTAATCCAGGGGGGAGTAAAGCAGACTTTGAAGAACAGGACTCCTTGAGCACTCAGGCCCCTTCAAAAGAGTCTAAATTCTTCCTGTTGCCCCAGTGCAGGTGAGCTGGCCCAGTCTCAAAGGCTGTAATCTCTCAACTGGGGCTGAATGGGCAGCAGTTCACCCAAAGATTTTTCTTTCTTTGCCATATCTGTCTGCTCATACCAGTTCATTTCTGCACAAAGCAGCCCTTCACAGCTTCTCAGGACATGGGCATAAGAGCAAGCTTCTCACACAAACTGCTAGCCCCATCCAAGCAAAGCTCTTTCGCACCCTCAAAAGCCAAACCTCACAGTCCACAGTTCTTACTGCATTCAGGCCTTTCAACTCTGACCAGAATAGTCCATCAAGGTGTACTTACAGCCCTGCAAGGCATCTCTTAGGCCAAGCTTTCAAATCCTTTCACATTCCTCTTGAAAATCAGCTCCAAAAGGCCAAAGCCACACAGTCGGGTATCTCGCAGCAATCCCACTCCTTGGTACCACTTTACTCTTGCAGTCAGGTTTGCATTGCTGGTAGAAATCACCCAATCAAGAGCAGTTTCTGGGAAAAAGAGGTTTATTTTGGCTTTCAGGCTCAAGGCGAAGCTCCACGATGGCAGGGGGAAACGATGGCATGAGCAGAGGGTGGACCTCACCCCCTGGCCTACATAAGATGGACAACAGCAACAGGAGAGTGTGTCAAACACTGGCATGGGGAAACTGGCTATAACACCCATAAGCCTGCCCCCATACCGCCTCCAGGAAGCTTTACTTTCCAATTGCCATCAGCTGGGGTACCTAGCATTCAGAACACCTAAGTTTATGGGGGACACCTGAATCAAATCACCGCAACACCCATAAGCCCGCCCCTAACAATACACCACCTCCATGAGGTGTTAATTCCCAAATCTCCATCAGTTGGGAACCTAGCCTTCAGAACACCTCAGTTTATGGGGGACACCTGAATCAAACCACCACAACCCCCATGCTAATTTTGTGACCTACAAACGTACATGTAGGTACAATACTTAAATTTAGGTTCTGGGGCTATTGAGATTTCTCAGTGGTTAAAGATGCTTGCAAAGCCTGATGTCCCTGGGTCAGTTCCCCAGTACCCACTTAAAGCCAGATGCAGAAAGTGATATGCATTTGGAGCTCATTTGCAGTGGCAAGAGGCTCTGGTGTGCCCATACTCACTTTCTTTTTGTCTGCCTCTTTCTCTGTCTCTCTCACAAATAAATAAATAAAAATATGGGCTGGAGACATGGCTTAGCAGTTGAGGCCCTTGCCTGCAAAGTCAAAGGACCCAAGTTAGATTCCCCAGGACCCACATAAGCCAGATGCACAAGGTGTGCTCATTCTCTCTCTCTCTCTCCCTCTGAAATAAATAAATAAAAATATTAAAAAATAAATTTAAGTTCTGCATATATGAGAGAAAACATGGGTATTTTTTTTTTAGTCTGGCTTATTTTGTTTAGCATAATGATTTCCAGTGTATCCATTTTTCTGCAAATGCAATCTCATTCTTTGCAGCTGTCAAATTTTCATTGTGTATATGCAACACATTTCCATTGTGTATGTGAACCATATTCTATTGTTTGTATGTGTGCCACATTTCCATTGTGTGAATGTACCACATTTTCTTCATTTATTCACCTGTTGATGAACATCTGGACTGATCAGTTTCCTGGGTGCTGTAAATAGTGCAGCTGTGTACATGATGTGCAGATATCTCTGTGGCAGAGTCCTTCAAGTATATCCCTAGGAGTGGTGTAACTGGGTCCTGTGGTAGTTGTTTTCAGGGTTTTGAGAACACTTCACAGTAATTTCCATAGCAGCCGCACAAGTTTACATTTCTACCAGCAGTGAGTAAGGATTCCTCTTCCCAACATCCTTGCAAGTATTTGTTATTTCTTTTTCTTTTTTTTCTAAATTAAAAAAAATTATTTTGTCCTCATAGCTACCCTACAGGGACAGTGGGTTATACACATTCTCTAAGGAAAGAGGGATAGCAGCATACTCCCTCTCCTTATCTTTTAAACATTTTTATTTTTAATTATTTTTTTATGAGAGAGGGAGAGAGGATGAGAGAGAGAGAATTGGCTGGCCAGGGCCTCTGGCCACTGCAGTCAAACTCCAGACGTGTGCACCATCTTAGGTTTCGCAAGCAAGCAGCCATCTCTCTAGCCCCCTCACCTTATCTTATCCTAGGTTCAGCCATTGAGTAGCTTTAGGCCTTAACAAGTCTGTTCATTTTCTTATCTTGGAAAAGCCCTGGTTATCATTCTGTAAGTCTTATGTTTTAGGTATCTGTGAATATTTACTAATAGTGTTTTTATTAGGGCATGAAAAAAAAGCTAATAAGGGAATTTCTCCCCTCAGTGAACTAATAACTTAATAGGAACCTTGTCAGGTTGTTCAGACTAAATAATTTATTTTCCCATCACAAAGTGAATGCCCATTATGTTTGTGCCTTAGAAGGGTAGTGTAAAATAAATCAAGTAAATGGGCTTGGTGACAGGCCCTCCATCAATTGTTACTGGCCCTGGGCACATGGGCAGTTAGCCACCTGCCAGAGTGTGTGATGATGCTGTGTGTGTCACAGGTTAAGTGCTAAGTGTTTTTTATTAATTTAGGAAGTACCTGGGCATGTGGCCTGGAAAGATTACATCATTGTATTATTACAAATCTTGATTAAGGCAACAAAGCATATTTACTATGGCCAACCTCACCACTGGGGTGAAATATTTCATAGTGTGTATAATGGTCTCCAGCTGACAGTGAGTCTCTGTCGACATCTGAAACACGAGAGTTGGGAAATGAATTAGAAGCTTTAAAGGTCTCTTTAGTTGTGCGCATTAATTAACAGTGTAGTGTCATGCTCTGCAAGTACTTCCTTCGCACTTGAAAACAGTGGAAGAGGGAAGTGCCAAGGCTTTCCAACCTCCTGGAGTCTATTTCAGAAAAAGGCTGGAATATGAATCTACTGCTAAGTATGACTATCGAAAGTACAGTTTGCAACATGATGTGAAAGAGACAAAAGTTAGCAAATAGTGGGCATTTTAAGATTATTCTCCTAAATTGGAGTCCACATGTTCTATGATGGCTGAAGACCTGGAGGTATGTGAGGAGATGGTGACATCCTAGAAAAGCCAACACGTTGGCCTGCAGGGTAAGACAGGAGTGTGAGAAGTCTGGGACAGCAGAGTCAGTGTTGTGGTTGTGCCACCCTCACCATCCTTGCTTGGTGCCCTGAATGGAAGGAGGGGAGACTACCCAGAGCTGAAACAGACCTAAGGAGTTTTCAGACCTTTCCTCTGGTTTACAAGTGAGGTTACTAGAAGCCAAAGAGGAGAGCTGACATGCTGACAGAAAAGGACAGGCCCAGGCTGCCCAGAGCCCAGGCTGAGGCTCCTCGTGCAGCTGAGGTCCATCCACTAGTGCTCCTACTCCATATTCCAAAGTTGGCTCTTGACATGTTGATGTGGGAAGGGAGTGGCCTGGAATACCCACTATTGCAGCTGCTGAGTGCCGAGGTCCTCCATATAAGTTGTGTCTTGGCTCTGACCTCAGCCTTCCTATATGTTAAAGTAGACTTTTCTCTCGTGGGCCTGACCCCTTGGCATTAATCAGATCATTGCCTTTGGATTGCGTATAGTTTTGTACCCTGTTTGTATCTCTTGGTGTTTTTGTCCTTTATTTCATCATATGCTAGTAGTGAGTAGAAGTGGTCACTTGGTAGCAGTGACAGTAGTGGTAAATGCTTGTTTATTGTGTATCAGGAACCATAGTAATTGCTTTACTTTACCTCATTTAATTTTACCCAGAGTCCTCTGAGGCAGCATTTTAGCAAGAGATTAAGCAATGTATTCAAAGCTGCACAGCAGTAGGTGGTGATGTAGGACTTGAGCCCAGGCAGTGCGGCTTTGGATACACTCTGCTGCATTCCTAAGATGGTCTGTAAAGCCCTTCTATCACATGGAAGCCATATTTGTAATTCAGAATATCCCCAGTAGCCAGGCATGGTGGTCAGCACATCTTTAATCCTAGCACTTGAGAGGCTGAGGTAGGAAGGTCACCATGAGTTTGAGGCCAGCTTGGACTACAAAGTGAGTTTCAAGTCAGCCTGGGCCAAGTGTGAGACCCTGCCTCAAAAAACAACAATGACACCACCCTCACAGAATATCTCAGTAGCCATAACTGAAGAAAAAGTGAAAACACCCAGTGAAATTAATTTATGAAATCTAATGAATTTTATGAGGCTCAGATCTAAAACTTTGTTTCAACATCCACTGAATAAAACACAACTTTTTAAAGTCTTTGAAATATAATGTTATATTTTACACTTAGAGTTGCCCGGGTCTCATTTTGGACTAACTACATTTTGCATGCTCAGTAACTAGATGTGGAAAAGGGCTACTTTGTGGTCATTACAGCTTTAAGGGACAGGAGAATTGGTAAAATCAGACATTGTTCTACCAAGTAGTGAGTCAAAGAGAGAGGGAACCCCATGGAAAAGCCTGTAGAAGAGGCCAGTAGAAGGGAAGAAGGCAGAGTAGTGACCCTTGGGTCTGTGCCCTGTGCCAGTGACTGACCGGGTGTTGGGAGGGGAGCATGTGGCTGGTGAAGTTTACTCTTCTATCACCCTAAAGCCGGTAAGGTATCTTTTTTCTTCCCAGTTGACCATTACTCAGCATGGATAGTTTCTGCAGGATTCCATCCCTTAAGGCATCCTACAAATATTTGTGGGCTGGCCACCAAATGTTCCAGTGCTGTTTCTATGGAAAGGACTTGCCAAGTCTGAGAGCTGTAAATATCTCTTTGGAAATGTCATCTTTTGTTCATGGTAGAGGGAGTGAGATGGGGAAGAACAGGTACTGATCTTTTGCTTTAACACATAGGTGACAAGTAGGGAACTCTTAATGGTCACTGAGGAGTCATGCCTGCCACCACCCACTGTTTTAGAGTCACTGTGGCTCTGCTGGGCTCTGATCATATTGAGCCATAGGCACCTGCTGAGAAGCAGATATTCCTTGAACTGGGCTTGTGAATAATTTTCTTTCCAGACTCCCATTCTTAGATACTTTTTTTTTGGTTTTTCGAGGTAGGGTCTCACTCTAGCCCAGGCTGACCTGGAATTCACTATGTAATCTCAGGGCGGCCTCAAACTCACGGCGATCCTCCTACCTCTGTCTCCCGAGTGCTGGGATTAAAGGCGTGTGACACCATGCCTGGCTAGATATATTTTTTTATTAGTTATGTGTATAGTGTGTATACAGCCATGATAGTACCATCATTAGCCTTCTCCCTGTCATCCCTCCATGAGGATTGTTGGTGTTGCATTGTGGGGGTGGCCATCAGTCATGGGGGAGAGTCAGAGTCTCTGTGCATAATGACCCAACTTGTGGCTCTAACAGTCTTTCCACCCCCTCTTCCATGAATTTCCCTGAGCCGTGTTGGGTTTGTTTTAGGTCTATTTCAGTGACAAGGTCTTAGGAGTCTCTGTGTCTGTGATTTGGTAGGAGTTGAGTGTTCTCTGGGTCTGTCTCCTTCACCCTTACGCTGTTACCAGGTTTCCCCAATTAATCTCTGGCTTCTGCTAGTGCCCTGGTGGGATGCGATGGGCTGATTCTCTCCTCAGGTTTTGCATCCATCTGAAAAAGAGAAACAAATTCTACATCGAACAGTGAGGTCAGTGCAAGATATGTGGATGCCCATTATTATTTTAGAGAAAATTTAATAGGTGTAAGCCCTCTTGTAGCCCACTATTGGTGGGAGCTTGATATTGGAGAGTGGGCTCATTTTTGGATATGGTTCCGACTTGTTTCCCCATTCCAGGTATGGGTTCCATTCCACTGAGTGGATCCGTTAGCCAAATCAAGAGCAGTTGGTTACCCACCATGGCTGTGTGCCACTATTGTACTCTTAGACACTTTCTTCCCTGAGGCTCAACACAGTGTAAGAGCTGCACAGGCTTATCTTACACTGAACCACACAGAAGAGTGGAAAGAGTGGAGAGGCCTGTCTGCGCTCTGAAGACACAAAGCTGCATGCTCGAGGGTGGGAATACCAGCCTGGACTTTGTCTTTTTGTCAGTGGAAGGAGGCTAAGGGACGCTGACTCAGCAGTATGCTGTGGTCAATGGTTGCTTACACTTCACTGAAAATGTTTATAGTATTGATGATTAAGAACCCTCATTTGCTAAGACTCTGAGAGAAAACACCAGTAAAGTGCTGTTGTAAGTTGAAATGGTGAAATATTGACCTGCTTAGTCTTGTGCAGGAAACTACAGTTGCTGTGGATTCATGAACGTAACAGCCTGTCATGTTCAGGAGAAAGTGTTTCACAGTGCTCTTCCCCATCCTCCTGCTCTTACATGACAACAAAAGCTGGTGAGGGTGTGGGGAAAGAGAAACCCTTCTTCACTGTTGGTGGTAGTGTAAGCTGGTGCAACTGTTATGGAACTCGGTGTGCAAGTTTTTTAAGAAGCTAAAAATATAAATACTTTATGGGGGTATGGCTCAGTGTTAGAGCATTTGACTGCAGAACTACCTTATGACCCAGCTATGCCACTTTTGGGCATATAGACTCTGCACTCTACTTCAGAGAAACTTGCTCAGCCATGTTCATTGCTGCTCTATTCACAAAAGCTGGGAAATAGACTCGACCTAGATCTCCATCAACTGATGAAGGTGTAGATTATATTTTTGTAACTGATTCCTGAGGCTTACAGGGAATCAGCTATCACTGCCCTTCAGGATATGAATTTGGACACATACTTAGCCAAGTCTTAAGCGTCTCTTGTTGACTAAATTCTGTAAGCATGAAGGGGCACTCATTTCTCATTGCATTGCTTCTCTATAGGTACAAGTCAGGGGGTCATCTGTATCTTTTTTTTTTTTCCAAATATTTATTTTCAAGGAAGGGAGGGGGGAGGAGGAAGAGGGAGAGAGAGAGAGAAAGGAAGGGAGAAAGAAAGATTGGGTGCCCCAGGCCTCTGATGTTGCAAGCAAACTCCAGATGCATGCACTAGTTTGTGCATCTGGCTTTACCTGGGTACTGGGGAATTGAACCTAGGCTGTCAGGCTTTGCAAGCAGGCGTCTTAACCACTGAGCTATCTCTTGAGCCCTAAGATGTATTTTTTTTTTCAAGGTAGGGTCTTGCTCTAACCCTGGGTGATCTGGAATTCACTATGTAGTCTCAGGTAGTCTTGAACTTATGGTGAGTGCAGGGATTAAAGGTGTGTGACAGCATGCCTGGAAAACTGTATCTTTTGATGAAACATCACTTTTTTGTTTCTACTTAATTTTTGAAATGTCATTTACATAAAAGATATATCAGTCTTACTTTAACAGGAGACACTTCAGGAACACAGGAGTTTATATGTAAACTTGCTGTGTACTCCCTATCTTCCCTCTGCCTCTTCCTCTGATGCACTGCTATGGTGTGTGTGTGTGTCCATGTCTGCACTTAGTTCAGTGTATATGCAGAAGTACGTGCCTGCGCTTAGTTCAGTGTGTACGCAGAGGTACGTGCCTGGCACCTAAGTACAGACTGAACTAATTGAACACACATCTAAGTATATCCATACACACATGTCTATGTGTATATACCCATGTGTTTGCAAAATGGACACATAGATACAAGCATTTTTACATAAATGGATCCTGTCATAATGAGGCCTCCTCATGTCACTTACCGTACTCTGGTAGTCAGGTTAGAATGTGCAGCTCTTGGGCTGGAGTACACGGCTCAGTTATAGAGTGTTTGTCTAGCATGTGCAAGACCCTGTGTTTGATCCCAGCCCTGAAAAACAACTGACAAGTGAATAAAGAACATGCGGTTATTCTATTCATATTATTGAAAACATTCTAACCTATTTTCTTCTTACCACATCAGTGGAGATTTAAGTTCTTTCAATATTTTAAACATTTGTCTCTCTGTCTGTCTGCCTGCCTGTATGTGTGTGTGCGCATCTAAGTTTTTTTTTTTTTTTTTTTAATGTGGGGTCTGTTGATCTGAACTCACATACTCAGAGTTGTGTGGCAGGCATTTTATCCACTGAGCCATCTTCCTAGTCTCTTACAAACATTTTAAAAGTACGAGCAGTTCTGTAATTAATAACCTCACATGTTCCTGGAAACACAGTTGTTGGGCCATAGAAAAAGTATATTTAAAACTTTTGTAGAATCAGCTGAACTTACTTCAGAAAACCCGTTTGTATTTTCACCCATGTATGGGAACATTTCCTACATTTTTGGAGGGTGGGGTGTTTGAAGCAGGCTTTCACTCTAGCTCAAGCTGACCTGGAACTCACTCTATAGCCCCAGGCTGACCTTGAACCATTGGTGATTCTCCTGCTTCAGCCTCCCAAATGCTGGAATTAATGGCATACACTGCCATGGCCTAGTTCATACTTGTTTTAAATAGAGTTTTAGAACTTAAAGGACCACAGAATGTAGCCCGACACTTCTGTCATCTCCTCGAGGTGCAGAAGTCTTAATGAACTTGAACAAATTTGCCCAGGTCTTACACCAACAGAACCAAGAGCACTTTCTGGTTTCCAGTCTTTGTTCTCTTGCAGATGTCTTAGTTTAGATGCATTTTATAGCCTGTGTTTACCAGTATTTATCTGTTTCTAGCAAACTTCCATTTCACTCTCCCATTTTCTCTTAGTTCCACCAACTCTTCTTCCCCAGTCATGTTGCCTGCATGGAACATCTTTTATTTAATATCCTTAAAAAGCCAGTTCTTTCATTATTTAAGCCTTCACTTGTCCACGGGGGTGTGGGTTCAGCAAAGAGTATTTTCTGAATGTACTTTTTAGCACTAGCCAGTTCTGCCTTGTTTACCGAGTAAGGCACATGGGTCTTTGTGTGTCAGCTCTGAGATGGAAGCAGATGGCAGACGTTTTCTACCCTAGTGTTCCTGCTGCCATCATGTGGCTGTGGACGTTTGTCAGCGAGCCGCTGCTCCAGTGAGATGAAGAGACTTAGTCACATCCACAGATGTGCCAATAGTCTGTTCTTTCCCCTTAGAAATGACCTTTGAGAGATGCTATGCTTAAACAGTATAGTTTCATGTCTTCTGTGTCAATGCAGTCATTTCTAAGGTGGGCTTCTCTTAGAAAAGGCATGGTGATCGTGTCTGCCTTAGATGGGCTGTGAGAATTTGTGTCAGTGACATCCCAAATTGGCGCTGTGGCTGAGCTGGTCATATATCAAGCTTATGACATTAGGTGAAGGAGAGAGCAGCCTTGATGTGGACTTTGGTCATGATAAAAGGGAAGGAAGGAATTCAGTCTTAGATGTGAATTAAGTTTTAACCATGAATGTTGTTCAAAATTGAGAACAGCAGCCTAATCATAAACCCATCAATTATTCAGTGGTGTCCTGGGGGTGTGAGTGCACAGAATACAGAAGACTTTGTACGGTTTTTGTTCTAGTGCAGAAGTAAAAATATATTACTTTCATTTTTATGAGTTTTATTTTCAGAGTGTAAGTGAAGTATATATGTGCAAAGAAGAAGGCTAAAAGGCAGGCCACATATCTGGTTATTCTTGGGGCTTGTGGAAACTGGGGAGTAAGACCTTTACAGCATGAAAGACAGACAGTTTTATAGGAAAAATCTACCTTCTAACGGGTTATGTGATTTCTTGGATTTAAACACTTTTTGCCTAGGATTTTCTGTTTCCAGAATTAAAGTTGACATGTTCTTGTTTGTTCTCACATGCACACACTGTGGATGTGGATGTGGGGGGATCTTGTCATGTTCTTACATGCACGATGTGGATGTGGGGTTTCTTACATACACACTAGCTCTGTACTGGGAGGATCTTTGTCAATTCAGTCAGGAGCAGTATATTTTAGACTAGATGAGGATAATTTTCTCTAAGTTTTATGGATTTTTTTCATAATACAAAATGTTATGTTCAAATTAGAAGAAAGACAGCCTATAAAACTAAAGAGGGTGGGATTATATGGGGGAAAAAAGACCAAAAAGGTAAGAATAATTAGTGAACATTCCCTTTAGAGTCTGTCTTAGAATAGTACAAATAAGCTTATAAATCAGGATTTTAGGTTGGACTTAATTTCTCAATTGATCTTTATTTTATTTTGGAATTTTACAGAAGATCAAGATACTGGGATTGAACAAAATACAGTCAGATTGCACAGAAGAACTCTTTATAAGAGTCAGTGCAGTGAAAGTGCCCAGCAGAACACTTGATAACGGTCAGAGTGCAGTTGAGTTGTGCACAGCAGAACACTTTGCAGTGGTCAAAGTGCAGTCAGAGTATGTGTACACAGCAGAACGTTTTCTAACAGTGCACAAATGAAAAGCCAGTTTCCTTTGCACTGACTGTGATGCACATGTTCACAGGAGCTTTGCCACAAAGAAATTAAATTGCTGTAATCAGTGATGCCCTGGCTTTACTGGGAGTTCATGCTGTAATAGCCTTTATTAATTAGGAAAAATCATATAATTTAAAGTCTATCCAGGCAAGAATATTAGAAGTCCATAGGTTGCTACTGAAGAAATTAAGTAGAAAGGATGTGTCCTGTATTTTTCAATATTATTAGTACTAATAACTTTGGTGCCCATCATCCCTTGCCCGTTGTTCTGGGGTTTAGGCGCATGCATTTTTGGAACTACTGAGAACAAGAAACCAGAAGAAGATGGCTATGCACCTGCATATGTGAGTCATTGCCAGCTCCTAAAGTTGTGCTCTGTGACTTTTCTTTCCAGAGCCATCCTCTTATGGGGGATTGCTTATAGAAAGTCCCAGAGGAGGAAGCAGGGGCCGAGAGCCCGAGGAAAGGCTGATGGCTGGGCACAGCGGATCTTGGGTAAACGTTCAGCACTTGGCTAAGAAAATCTGGAACATTTTACACCTACCTATTTTCTAAAGCAGCTAGGAAGGTATTTTTGTAGGGAAGTGGGAGGAGTAAGTCTTTGTATTTTGGGGAAATTAAACCTAATAGGATGCAGCTCATGGAGTGATTTGGTACTTACTTTATTCAAGGATACCCTAAGTGAATTTTTTTTTCAGGTGTTTGGTTGTTTGAATTAGAAATTGGACCCAGAGATTGTATAGAAGGCTTGAGCTGAATGGGAAATAAAAATAATACTGCGAAATAAAAATTAAATTGGGCTTTTTTTTTTTTTGGCCTTTAGGGTCTTGGGTATTTTATAATTGAATAACAAAATAGCAGCTTCACTCAGCCACCAAAGAATTAGATTTCATTGCCTAATCTAGAAGAACACTTCAAAAGATGTGCCGAGGCCCTTGATTTAAAAAAATTGGTGGGGGTTAGAGAGATGGCTTAGTGGTTAAAGCATCTGCCTGCAAAGCCAAAGGACCCAGGTTCAATTCCCCAGGACCATGTAAGCCAGTTGCCCAAGGTGGTGCATGCATCTGAAATTGGTGTACAGCAGCTGAAGACCGTGGCATGCCCATTCTCGGCCTCTCTCTCAAATAAATAAAAAGTAAATATTTTTAAAAAATTGGCAGGCTGGAGAGATGGCTTAGCAGTTAAAGTGCTTGCCTGTTAAGCCTAAGAACTCATGTTCAGATTTCTAGGTCCCACGTAGCCAGACGTACTGATACAAGCACACAGTGTCTCACATGCACACAAGAGGCACACACATCTGGAGTTTGTTTGCAGCAGGCTGAAGGTTCTGACGTGCCCATTCTCTCTCTTTGCCCCCTCTCAAAATAAAAATAAAAATATTGGCAACTAGTAGCAATGTCATAGCTTTTTGTTTCTATATGCTCCTCTGCCAGCTGACTAGAATCAGTCAGTGAGTATTAAGGGTATGAAAATATGGCATTCATAAGCCTACATTAGCCTGTCTGGAGTTTCTGATGGAGTCTGGCTGTTGTTCCAAGTCTGGCCACTGTGCAGTCTAAACATTGTATAGCTCCTGTCCCACACATGAACATGCACATGTTAGAATTATTTTCCATATATTGGAAAGACTCATAATCACTACTGTATGTTGAATTGAACTTTCTGTTTGTGTTCTTGTTTTTCTTTTCTTTTTTGTTCTTGTTTTTCTTTGTAGTTCACTTTGGCAAGCATTTTTGTTTTCTTTCATGTCACCACAGCATAGATCTTTCAAGTTCAGTACCTTGACAGATACTGGCTTTAGTCTGCTAATTATTGGCTGGGTCCTTGGAAATCACCTAGTCTTGTCTGTATCTTAGTTTCATGTCTATAAAGTGGGAAATTATAAAGCACTCACTTAGGACTAGGGTGTCACTCAGTAGAAGAGTCATTCCCACCATGTGTGAATCCTCACAGTACCTGGGGGAAAATGAATTCACCTTGTATGAGGATAGGTGAGAAGCACTTAGACCCACGTTGAATAGTGCACATTCCTCCTCTCTTGCCCCTTTCCTTCCTCCTTTCTGACCCGCTCCTCCCCTTCACATTGCCCTTTGTGTCCCGCCTCCCCCCGCTTCTTCTCTCTCTTCTCTTTCTCTCTTTCTCCTGAGATGGAATCTCACTATGATTCCTAGGCTGGCCTAGAACTCTGGGCTCAGATGATCCATCTGTCTTAGTCTTGCAGGTAGCTATATGAGTACACATGTGTACCTTTGTGCCCACCCAGACAACAGCAACACTTTTATTTGTTTTGGTATCAACTAGGTTCTCCATTGCCAGGCAGTGCAGTACCCCAGCCCTTACCCATTCTATTTTTTTGTCTTTGTTTTGGGGTCTCGCTCTAGCCCAAGCTGACCTGGAACTCACTCACTAGTCCCAGGCTGGCCTCCAACTCACATGGACCCTACCTCTACAGTGGTGGAATTAAAAGTATATACCACTACTCCCAGCTCCTTACCCGTTTTTATTGAGTGACACATATTTTCTAAGTTCCTGATAAAAGATGGTTAAGTTGTTAGTCAGATTATAATTTTGTTTTAGCTTTTTTGAGGTTGAAACATTCAACAAATACTTATTTATTTAAGAAATATTTTTATTTATTCATTTGAGAAAGAGACAGGCAGAACGTTGGCATGCCAGGGTCTCTTGCTGCTACAAACTCCAGATGCATGTGCCATGTTGTGCATCTGAATTTACCAAGGATA
This sequence comes from Dipus sagitta, assembly GCA_036346955.1. Classification (NCBI taxonomy): domain Eukaryota; kingdom Metazoa; phylum Chordata; class Mammalia; order Rodentia; family Dipodidae; genus Dipus; species Dipus sagitta. The sequence continues at coordinate 135,009,958 of CM070779.1, read as the reverse complement.
CTGGGAAACTTAACCCAGGCTGGTAGACTTTACAATCAAGCACCTTTAAGTGATGAGCCATCTCCCCAGCTGTCAACAAATATTTTACTATTTTCCAATGGCCCATTGTTAACTAGTTTATATTTCAAGTAAGTGCCTTTAACCACTGATCCATCTCTCTAGCCCCTAGTTTATATTTCAGATGATCTTGATTATATCACATTTTGAGGTCACCTCATAAAACCTGATTGTTGGGAGTAGAATTATCATATTGTCCATTTTATGATTATTTGCTTGTGCTGGCATTGTTTTACTGTCTTCAGTCAGTGGTTTCCCCACAGGAATGTTGTTTGTGGTTGTTATTTTAAGGCAGGGTCGCACTCTGTAGCCTGGGCTGGCCTTGAACTCACAGTGATCCTCCTACTTTATCTGGGTGTGGAAAGATGGGTGCCACCACACCCAGCTTTTCTGACAGCAATCGTTTTAATCCATGCCAATTAAGAAAAGGAGGTAATGTCCATGGACATATTAAATATTTGTGAAGTTTAATTTTTATCATTTCCTAGGTTAAAAATAAATATCAGTAGAAGTGTTACCCCCCTCCCCCCACATCCTATGGTTTGTGTATTGTTGCTGTTCTGCCCTCCCCACCCCAGAAACCCAGCACTCTTGTTTTGGAGCATCTGTAGCCCTTCTTAAAATATTAGTTTTTATTCTGATATAAGAGTATAGCAAAATTTTTCTGAATTCTTGTTTATGTAATAGTTCGACATTTTTGTAGGTGTTCTCTAGTATGATATTTATGGAGGCATTTAGATTCCTGAAAAATATCATATAATTGTGACCCCCTATTTTTAGAATTGACATCAGTAGACAGTGAGTGCCTTAAAGGCAGAGGTTTTGTTAATCATGTGAGAGAGGCATATTAATCACAGCACTGGGCCCGTACTGTAAAGAGAGCTCAGTAAGTCTTTTATTGAATCAATTACGTACACATTTCAGTAACTAGTTTGCCCCTTGGCAAAAAATGGAGAATCAGTGTGGTCATTGGTAAATGGAGTTAGATATATTCTCAATAAAATAATCTTGTCCATTATTTTTATTAAGATACAGCTTTAGCATTAAAGCTGAAATATCTCTATGGACATTTACTTATAAACATAAAATTGTAAAATGACACAATTTTGGATGTGACATTCAGTCTCCTGTCATGTGACCCCCCCACTCATATTTCCTGCCTTGGTACTTCAATGCCTGTCAAAATGCTCTTCTGCTCCCACATATAATTAGGCCTAAGGATTATCAGATTCAAGGTTACGCCTCCCAGGATGGTCAGTCTTCACCTCCTTACTTAGACTTCTGGGTGACAAGTGGAGTATTTATATCCAGAGAAGTGAAGTATCCTTCCTGTGAGAAAGTGGAATGTGATCTTTTTTTTTTTTTTTTTTTGAGTGTTTAAGATGCAGACAGGACATCACTTAGCTCCCCAAGCAGTATTAATTTAAAGTTTAAGGATTACTACTTCAAATTACACACCACATGGGTACAAAGAGCAGAAAGAAATTGCTAAACCATATGCTTGTAAATGCCATCTCTTTCCCAAGAGAAAGATCATTTATATTTTGCAATTAAAGAGCAGAAGGTCTTTTCCCCCATAAAGGCCTTTCAGTCAGGAAATATGTAGGGTGGGGAGGGCTTCCCAGGAGAGAGTGACACAGTGTTCAAGGACTCGTTGATGTCTCCACCTTGTGGAACTTTGTTCTTTGACTATTTCCACAGTAGATCCTGGAGAATAACCTTTAAGCCTGAAAAATGTAGTTAGCCCTTGTTAAATTAAAGTTTGTAAACAGCTCTGCTGAAAGTGATCTTTGAGTGAAGGAATTGATATTTAGGTCAACTTCCACGTTTTTCTTCCGTAAGAGGTGATTATAGCATCACAGTGTTATGAGCTACATATGGTGTTCTCATTTTATTGATGGACATTGTTTATTATTTCAGTTAGAACAAATGGGTATGGTTTCCTTATTGCATAATAAACAGGCAATAACCCTCCTTACTTTAGCACTGCTGATTAGTCAGTTTTGGATTATTGATGCATTTGAAGTAATGAAAGCCAGCTAACCAAAAACAATAGTATAATGTCTTTACTATCCTTACTAAGTAAATCCATGAGGTCCTAGTACCTCCAGCTAATGGTTGCATGTGGTACCAGAAAAGGTACCACTTCGTGATTGAGACATTCTTTTCCTCTTTTAAACTAAATCCTTGTGCCCCCTGTCTTCATACCACCTTTAGTTAACATTTAGAGTGAAGAGATTACTTTTGTCTTGTTTTGTGGAAATCGGCAAGTGTAGACTCCAGTACTATAAAAGGACTTAGTCTCAGAACATGTTACACCTGAGAAAATCTGCCTTAAGTCTGGAAAGAGTTAGTCTCTTAGGTGAAGTTCTCAGGCTGGGATGTGTTAGAATGTTCTAGAAGGCCATGATATCCATGTGTCAGATACACCTATCTAAAGGTCATGCTGCCCAAGTGTCTTGATACACTTGTTTTAGTTTATTTTTTTAATTAGAGAGAAAAAGGCAGATAGAGAATGGGCATGCAAACCAACTCCAGATACATGTACCACCTTGTACATCCGGCTTTACATGCATACTGGGGAATCGAACCTGTGTCCTTTGGCTTTGCAGGCAAGTGCCTTAACTGCTAAGTCATCTCTCCAGTCCCACTTGTTTTAGTTTAATGAACCTTTTAAATGTGTTTTATTGTTAATGTATATCTCAAAATTCTTCTTTTAAATTTTTTGTTTATTTTATGTATTTATTTTTTGTTTTAAGATAATCTCATGTAGTTCAGTCTGGCCTTAAACTTGCTATGTAGCTGAGGATGACCTTGAACTCCTAACCCTCCTATGTCTACCTCCCACATGTTGGGATTGTATGAGTGCACCGCCATGCTGACTTATTTTATCTATAAAGCTAATATATAGTCCCTTTGTTTGCTATTCTGGCTGAGTCAGAATAAATCAGATATTACTGGTTATGCCAAATTTAAACACTTGTTCTCCTGTATACCAGCCCATTAATTTTTCCAGTCAATAGCCAAACTTACTTAAATTCTGAGTGTAAGTAAAAATGACTATTACGTATAAGACATGATCATTTTAAAATGCTTAAACATCATGGAAATATATAAAAATCTATTGGATCAATTCTAGTTAACAATTTGCTATATAATCCTATTTTTTAGTGTTTATATTTTACTTGCTTAATCAAGTGATTTTCTTTTAAAAATATTGTATTTACTTATTTATTTCAGACAGAGAGAGAGAGAGAGAGAGAGGGAGGGAGGGAGAGAGGGGCAGGTAGAGAGAGAATGGGTACTCCAGGGCCTCCAGCCACTGCAAACGAACTCCAGACACATGCACCACCTTGTGCATCTGGCTTATGTTGGTACTGGGTAATTGAACCTGGTCCTTAGGCTTTGCAGGTAAGCATCTTAAGCTAAGCCATCTCTCCAGCCCTTAATCAAATGATTTTCTATAGTACTGTTTTATAGCATGAGTTTTTTGCATATAAATATATAAGATTTTTTCAGTGTTTTTAGTATCTAATTTCCTTTAAATCATTTGTAATATTAAATAATGTTATTATTGATACTGACATACCACTATTTGGTCAGTTTCTTATACATTTAAGCTTTTCCAGTTTTTGCTGCTAAAAAAGTACACAAGGGGCTGGAGAGATTTAAATTCCTGGGTTAATTAGAATTAGGTTTCTCAGCTTGGAATACTCCGAATAAGGCCTAGGGATAGAGCACTTGCCTAGCAGTATGGGGTTCTAGGTTTAATCTCTACCATCCAAGAAAAACAAAAAGACCTCTAGATAAATATAAAATATACACTTTTAATTTTCAAGTGTGTATATCCATTTGACAAAATATTTTATCAACTTTTATCCTACCAAAAATGTTCTGTTGGATTTCACCTTCTGAAGTTTCTATTACAGTAGCTTGTTCGGTTCGCAATAAAAAATATAATATAATATAAACGTGCTTATGTTCATATAGTAATTTAGGAATAATTGCTTTCCCTCTAAGTGATATTGTCTCTGTTTATTTTTCTTCAATCCTCCTGTGGTGTTTAGAATTTTCTGTACATTTCTTTTGAGTTTTACCTAGATAGTTCATGTATTTTGGAATTAAAAATTTCAAATCTTGGACTGGAGAGATAGGCTTTGCAGGCAAGCACTTTAACCATTAAGCTAAGGACTTAGGTTCGACTCTCCAGGTTCCATGTAAGCCAGACTTACAGTGATGCAAGTGTGCAGTGTTGCATATGCACCCAAGGGGGCACACACGTATGGAGTTTGATTGCAGTGGCTGGAGGTCCTAGTGCATAAATTCTGTCCCTCCCTCCCCTCCTCCTCTCACATTAAAAAAAGGGCCAGTCTGTTGGGCTTGCCTCAACAAAAAAGCTGCTAAAAAATTTCAAATCTTTTCCCTCATAATATATGGCTAGTTTTTTTTTTTTTTTTTTGGCACAGAATGCTGTAGATTTTCATATAATTGTTTTATATGGACACCTGAGTGAACCTCCCTAATTTTTTTAGTATTTATTCTCATGGATTTTTCATGTGGGCAGTTGTTCTCCACAGGTGATAGTTATTTTCCTGTTTCCTAATCCATTTAATTTGTTTTTTCAATTGCATTTTTTTTTTTTTTTTGGTGCTAAAAATCACTAATAGTGGTAGAACAGATACCATAGTCTCATCTCATGGGCCTCTGAATGCTGCTTGTGCTCTGTTAACCAGGTGCTCACTCCAGTGAGGCTGTGGATATGTGCATATCAAATATCCTTGTGTTCCTAATCAGCTAAAACTTAAAAAAATTCACTTTATTGTATTTTATTTTCGAGAGAGAGAGAGAGAGAGAAAGAGAGAAAGAGGGAGAAAGAGGCAGAGAGAGAGAATGGGCCTTTCAGTCGCTGTGAACGAACTCCAGACATATGCGCCCCCTTGTGTGCATATGTGACATTGCATGCTTGCGTCACTTTTGCATCTGGCTTCGTGGGATCTGGAGAGTTGCACAAGCATTCTTAGGCTTTGCAGGCAAGCATCTTAACCGCTAAGCCATCTTTCCAGCCCTTAATCAGTTAAAACTTTTTAAATAAAGTTGGTAATCAATGTATAAAAAATATTTCAGCTTTTATTGAGTCAATGATGTTATTCTTTTTTTTTGTTTGTTTGTTTTTTTGAGGTAGTTGTCTCACACTAGCCCAGGCTGACCTGGAATTCACTATGGAGTCTCAGGGTGGCTTCGAACTCACAGCAATCTTCCTACCTCTGCCTCCCGAGTGCTAGGATTAAAGGTGTGCGCCACCACGCCCGGAGTTGTTATTCTTTTTATCTTTTTAATGTGTTGACTTTCTTTGTTTACTTGTCGTTGTTGGAATCCAACCATTTTCTTATGAATACTTTTGCTTAATTGTTTCCCAGTAGTTTATATAAGGGCTTTTCATTACTGTTACTTACTGGTCTGGTAACATCTTTTTAAAATTTATTTATTAGAGACGGGGGGGGGGTGGAGAGAGAGAGACAGAGACAGAGAGAGAGAGAGAGAATGAGAATGGGTGCACCAGGGCCTCTAGCCACTGCAAACAAACTCCAGATGCATGTGCCACCATGTGCATCTGGCTCAAGTGGGACCTGGAGAATCCCAACTGGGGTCCTTAGGCTTCACAGGCATGTGCCTTAACCGCTAAGCCATCTCTCCAGCCCTCTGGTGACATCTTAATGCCAAGATGATGATGATTTGCTAAGATGAAGTATGCATGAGAATACTGTAAATGCATTAGAATGATTTGATCCTTAAAATTTCAGAGCCTTGACCCTAATTCTGGTTGGATCTGACATATTGGGAAGCTAGGGGTTGGGAATACATTTGAGTTGAATAGGTTATTATCATAATTTTCAGCATCTTCTCTAGCTTTGGAGTGAAACAATTTTGGACAGTCACATCAAGTAGGTAACTGATTCTGCTTTCAGGACATCTGCTTATATTATTAGATCCTCTTGTTATTTCTGGAGCCCGGCAGGAAAAAATGGGTAGTTCTGAGTGGTGTGTGGACAGATCTGCTTACAAAGTTGGTCCTTGTGTGCCACCAGGCAACATAGCTGTGGGGTTGACCGCTGAGAGCATCATGCTAGACAAAAGCAGTGCCACTGTGTGCTCTGCTTCTGAGACTGTGGAATCCGGGTCCATGGCAGGCTGGGGTTGCCTGTGTGGAAAGCCCTCATTAAGCACTGCAGGGATTGGGTCTCTGAAAGCCTTCTGGGTGAAAACATTCTGTGTTGTCACAGTTGTTTTGGGAAGTCACATTTGTGGCTCCGCTGGAGAGGTCCCTGGGAAGCTTATGCCTGCTTTTCCAGTGTTTGCCCATGAACAACTTTCTCTGTGGTTTGACTTGTGAAATGATGCCAAACTGAACCCTAGCTGAGAGTGGTAACTGTGGGTTAGCTGTGTGCGTCCTCGTGCGTCCTCCTGGTGAGCCACTGGATCCAGGACTGTTAAAGAGACTGAGTAGCATTCAAAACATCCCTTTTTACAGCCACTAAAGTTTGTTTTACCACAACATGCTCAGCTACAAAAACTTTTCTAACAATCTGTATTCTTGGAAAAAGGAATGAGAAATGCAGTAAACTGTGAAGTTATGGAGTAAATCCATTTTTATCTTCTCACTGTAGATTGAACCTTTATAATTTGAGTGAAATTCCTGTGATGTTTTCAGCATCTCATGGGAGGTGATGTGGAGAGCATGGCCCAGTTAAGTTCCTGATGTCGTCCTAGCTTTTGGTTGTGTCTGACTCACAGCAAGCTCACAGCAAATGTTTTGCTTGTGTGAACACAAGCAGTAATTTCCATTTTGTTTTGCTTTTGTATACCCTCCATTTAGGTAATGAAAATCAACCTTAAAACCTTATGTTGCAAAATTCATAAAGTGAATGAAATACTTTTTTCTTATTACTATTTTAGATGGCTACAGAGCAATGGCTTCACTGTGGGTTTTTCATACACACATCATCTACTTTGTTCTGATTCACCTTCTCCCCCATCCTCCCCATCCTCCTCCTCTGTGCTGCTCCCTTCTGCCTTCATGTCACACATTCCATTGCCCTTTCCTGTCCCTTTAGATACCTTCCTTCTCTCTCACAGTACCCTCCCTCCCTCCTTTCCTTTCCCCTTTTCTTTCTTTCTTTTGGTTTTTCGAGGTAGGGTCTCACTCTAGCTCAACCTGACCTGGAATTCACTATGTAGTCTCAAGTTAGCTTCGAACTCACATTGATCCTCCTACCTCTGCCTGCAAATGTTGGGATTAAAGGTGTGTGCCAGCATGCCTGGCACTTTTTTTTTTTTTTTAAGAGAGAGAGAGAGAGGGAGGGAGAGAGATTGGCGTATCAGGGCCTTAGCCACTGCAATCGAACTCAAGACACTTGCTTCACCTAGTGCACATGTATGACCAAAACTTGTGTCACCTTTGTGTGTCTGGCTTATGTGGGATTTGGAGAGAGATTGAACCTGGATCCTTAGACTTTGCAAGCAAGCACCTTAATTGCTAAGCCATCTCTTTATCTCTCTTTTCTTTCTTTGTTTTTTTTGGTTTTTCCAGGTAAGGGTCTCACTCTAGTTCAGGCTGACCTGGAATTCACTATGTACTCTCAGGGTGGCCTTGAACTCACAGCGATCCCACTATCTCTGTCCCAAGTGCTGGCATTAAAGGCATGTGCCACCATGCCTGACACTCTTTCTCTTTTTTCTTTTTTCTTTTTTTTTTGGTTTTTCGAGGTAGGGTTTCACTCTAGTCCAGGCTGACCTGGAATTCACTATGTAGTCTCAGGGTGGCCTCGAACTCATAGTGATCCTCCTACCTCTGCCTCCCAAGTGCTAGGATTAAAGGTGTGTGCCACTACACCTGGCTACTCTTGGCTACTCTTTCTTTCTTTCTTTTTTTTTTTTTTTTTGGTTTTTCGAGGTAGGGTTTCACTCTAGCCCAGGCTGACCTGGAATTCACTATGGAGTCTCAGGGTGGCCTCGAACTCACCGGGATCCTCCTACCTCTGCCTCCCGGGTGCTGGGATTAAAGGCGTGCGCCACCACGCCCGGCTGCTCTTTCTTTTTTTAAAAAAAGATTTTTTTAAAATTTATTTGAGAGAGAAAAGGGGAGAGAGAGAGACAGGGAGAGAATGGGCATGCCAGGACCTCTAGCCACTGCAAATGAATTCCAGATTCATGTGCCACCTTGTGCATCTGGCTTATATGGTTCCTAGAGAGTCAAATTTGTGTCCTTAGGCTTTGTAGACAAGCACCTTAACCACTAAGCCATCTCTCCAGCTCCTCATTATAGATTTACTTTGGATTTCTCCAGTGGCTAAGAATGTTGCATGCTTTTTCAAATATTTATTGGCCATTTGTATTTTTTTTTGTGATTACGATTCAACTCATTAGCCCATGTTTGAAAATATTATATTTTATATATATTTAGATGTATGTATATATGCATATGTATATATGTTTGTCTAAATATCTGTATTTATAATATCCCTCCTACATTGTTTTCAGTAATGTACCTTTGTAGCAAATTTTGAAATGAATAGATAAAATCCTCTAATTTTGTTATCCTTTAAGATTTTTTTAAATTTTTATTTATTTGATAGCGACAGACAGAGAGAGAAAGAGGCAGATAGATACAGAATGGGCGCCAGGGTCTCTAGCCGCTGCAAACGAACTCCAGACGCATGCACCACCTTGTGCATCTGGTTTACTTGGGTCCTGGGGAATCCAGCCTCGAACCGGGGTCCTTAGGCTTCACAGGCAAGTGCTTAACTGCTGAGCCATCTCTCCAGCCCTATTTTTTTTTTTTTTTTGAGGTAGGGTCTCAATCTAGCTCAGGCTGACCTGGAATTCACTATGTAGTCTCAGGGTGTCCTTGAACTCACAGCAATCCTCCTACCTCTGCCTCCTAAGTGCTGGGATTAAAGGCATGCACCACCATGCCCGGCTTCCAGCCCTATTTTTAAAATATTTTATTTATTGTTTATTTGCAAGGAGAGATAGAGGGAGAATATGAATATATATGAATGGTACATCAGGGCCTCTTGCCATTTCAAGCAAACTACAGATGCCATGTATCACTTTGTGCATTTGGCTTTACGTGGGTGCTGAGGAATTGAACCCAGGCTGTCAGACATTGCAAATAAGTGCCTAATTTAAGTGCTGAGCCATATCTCCTGCCCCTGCCTGACTTTTGATTTGATTTTTGCTGTTTCTACTCATCAATACTTAGTGTTATTTTTTCATTTATATCTATTATTAAATAGTTTCATACTCTATAGAATTCCAGGTCTTAAATTCATATCTTTGATTTCATTTGAATTGTTTTTGTGCAGGGTGAGAGATACAGCTGTGAAAGGTGCAATGTAAGAATCTAGTTTCAGGCCGGGCATGGTGGCTAACGTCTTTAATCCCAGCACTTGGGAGGCAGAGGTAGGAGGATCACCGTGAGTTCGAGGCCAGTCTGAGACTACACAGTGAATTCCAGGTCAACCTGGGGTAGAGCAAGACCCTACCTCAAAAAAACAAAAACAACAACAAAAAAATCTAGTTTTAATCTCTCATGTGTGGATGTCCGTTTCTCTCAGCACCATTTGTTGAAGAGGCTCCCTTTTATTTTTTTCCCCTCCCCGAATGCTGGGACTAAAGGTGTGCACCACCACGCTTGGCTTTTTTCCCCAGTGTATGCTTTTATTTTTATTTATTTTTATTTTTTGGGTTTTTGAGGTAGGGTCTCACTCTAGCCCAGGCTGACCTGGAATTCACTATGGAGTCTCAGGGTGGCCTCGAGCTCAGGGCAATCCTCCTACCTCTGCCTCCCAAGTGCTGGGATTAAAGGCATGCGCCACCACGCCCGGCAACCCAGTGTATGCTTTTAATACTTGTGTCAGAGACCATTGGAGATGAGGCACTGCGATACTGCCCACTTGTTCTTTCTGCTTAGGGTTATTTTAGCTATCTGCCATCAAGTTTAGGATTTTTCTTTCTAGTTTTGTAAAGAATTTCATTGGAATTTTGATGGGGATTACATTGAATCTTTAGATTGTTTTTGATAATAGAGCCATTTTCCCAATACTGATTCTGTCTCTTCATGAGCATGGGAGGTCTCTCCATCTTTTGTTTTTCTTTATTTATTTGAGAGAGAGAGAGAGAGAATGGGTGCACCAGGGCCTCCAGGTGCTGCAAATGAACTCCAGACACGTGCACCACCACGTGCATCTGGCTTACGTGGGTTCTGGGGAATTGAACCTGGGTCCTTTGGCTTCGTAGGCAATCGCCTTAACCACTAAGCCATTTCTCCAGCCCTCTCCATCCTTTAGTATCCACCTCAGTTTCTTCTTTGCCGTCTTAACATTTTCCTAAGAAAGTAGAGGCACTTCACCTCCTTGGTTCGGGTTATGCTTAATGGTTTGTTTTCTTTTGTTTCTTTTCTTTTTTGGTTTTGTTAACTTTTTGATTTCTTTGAGGCTATAAATAGGATTTTTTTCTGAGTTCTTTCTTGGCAATATTGTCATTTATACATAGAAAAACTACTGATTTTTTGCATTTTGATTTTGCATCCTGCCACTTTGCTTAAAGTGTTTATCAAATCTAATGTATTACTTTTCATAAAATAATTCTTATAGCTATCTATCACTAAGGTAACAAAGTTTTCTAAAAGGCAATAGCTTAAACAGATAAGCATTTTATAGTTCATCTAATTCTATAAGGTATTTGAATAGGACTCACTGTGCTAGTTTGAATATAACATGTTCACCATAGTTTATGTGTTTGTGATTAAGCCTTGTCCTCAATCCCCAGGCTGGTGGGGCTTTGTTGGAGGTGTGTTGCTTGCAGTCCAAGCCTCTCTTGCCAGAGCCAGCTTACTCTCACTATTCCCTCCCAGCTAGTATGACAAGATGGGATACCCAGAGTCTGCTTTGCCATGCCATGATGAAACTTCCCCTTGAGACCATAAGCCAAATAAATCCTTCCCTTCTATATGCTACTTTGGGTCTCGGCAATGAGAAGGTAACTGCTACAACCACCTGATGTCTGTTGGAATTGTAATAACCTGACTTACCCGGCCGCTCAACTAGTGTGGCTCAGATGACAGGGAACATGTTGGAAGGACCTGACTGGGATTATATGTCTGGGGCCTTGGTTTTCTTTTCAACTAGGTTTCTTCTGTCCTTCTCAGGGTCTCTCACATTCTGTCTGGCCTCTCCACATGGTCAAGGTAGCTCAGGGTTCTCGATAGTGTGGAAACAGAAGCTGTCAAGCTTTTTCTAAAGGTGTGGAAGCTGTTGGTTCAAGTGATTTCAGCTGCAGCTCAGGTTCAAGGCGAGAAGGAAATAGGTTTCATGTCTCAGTAGGGAGATGGTGAATATGTATAGAGAAAGTAAAGGAGAGCCAATCTGCACTCATTAATAATAATGCCTTTGTATAAATGTTTCTGAGCTTCTGTCCTCTTCATAATCCCTTTGTCCTTAGGGACCTAAAGACTTTGCCTTTAATCCCATCACTCAAAGCTGAGGTAGGAGGATTGTTGTGAGTTCATGACCAGGCTTGGGCTATAAAGTGAGTTCTAGATCGCAGTGACACTCTACCTCAAAAACAGAAGGACTTCTTGATGCGTCCCCTGCATAGTTTCTTATATATATATATGTGTGTGTGTGCGTGTGTATATGTATGTATATGTATGTATATATATATATATATATTTCCTACTAGGCCCGATAACTTGAAGGTTTCATACTATCTCACAATACCATCACCCTTGGGACCAAGGCTCCAGCACACGGACCCATGGGGAACAAATCACATCCAAACCACAGCATGTGCCTGCAGCAGCAGCAGCCTAATTCAGTGGCTCCGTTCCAGGCTGATCTTTAGAATCACTTCAGAATTGTGACTGCCTGGGCCCTCTTCCAGATCAATTTAAAAGCATGTCTTATGGGCGGGGCTGAAACATCTTATTTTCCTTTTTTTTATTTTTATTTTTTTAGCTCCCTGTGTGGTTCCAGTGTATGGCAGGCTTTTCAAGAATCACTGGTCTAATTAAAATTATTTCTATATGCCAATAAAAATTGTGTTTATTCCACACTAAGTGGCTATTTTCTGTATCCAGCAATATTCAGTTTATGTTTCCACTTGGAAAAACATAATTAAAATGTAAATTTAGCAAAGTGAAATTATATGTATTGGGAAGTGGCGATCTGGAGAGCCCATTAAGAGGGAGATTTACATACACAGTATTAATGCTCATGATGTGCCAGCTGATGAGTTGTAAATGTCCCTTCTGAGCTAGTTAACTGGAAATCAGTCATTGTTCAGCAAGAATCATTTAGCAGTGATTTGAGTCTTGGTCATGACCCAGATGAAACATTGTGAGAATGTTACACCAGAGGATATGCTCCCTAGATGGAGGCATTGCGCTCTTTCAGTGGAAGGAATCCGTTCTGCTCAGTGTGTCATTACTGAAGTAATGGAGAGCGATGTGAGCATAACTGGTGCGAAGAGTGATTTTGCAGTCAGGTTCTAGTAGCTTTGAGAGTTTTCTCATGCACATAGGAAATGGCCATGCTCCTGCAAACATCAGGAAACATGGGCTACCCCAGCAGAAAAGGAACCCGCATAAACAGAGAGCCGCCCAAGCCTTGCTGGTCCTTAGTCTGGCGTGCAGCCTGATCTTCTCAGATGAGTTACGGCAGCCAGTGCATGGCCTGTCAGACAAAGGCACCTCTTGAGTATTTTTAAAAAATATTTTTATTTATTTATTTGCAAGCATACAGAGGGGGGGGGGCTGGGGAGAAAGAGAGAATTGGCCTTGTGCCAGGGCCTCTAGCCATTGCAAACAAACTAGATATGTATGCACCACTTTGTGTATCTGGCTTTACATGGGTACTGGGGAATTGAACCCAGGTTGTTAGGCTTTCCAGGCAAGTGTCTTAACCACTGAGCCATCTCTTCAGCCTTTGAATAGTTTTATTGGAGCACAGCCATGTTCATTGATTTCCTTCTAGCCCATGGCTGCTTTTAGGTTCCCAGGGAATAACTGAGTAGGTATGAGAAAGATTGTATACTGCATAAAGCCTAAAATATTTAGGATTTGAGCTTTATAGAAAGTTTGCCAACTTGTGTTAGGCTGTATTACAGATTAGACTGTTGTATCACATATTCCTGCCAACGCTGATCTCCTAAATTGGTTAATTTATGCTGAATTTGGGGTTGTTGACACCAAGTGACTGGAGATGATACAGTTTTGAGGGCTTTTACATGGAGAGAGGTTTGCCCTGGTAAGCCTCAAGGGGAGTTGCTGCTACTTCTTGATGTTCTCACTGTGGAGGCCAGAAGCTTGCTTTCGTACCTGGGCTGGGTGTTTGCTGCCCAGCTCATTCACCATGTTCTCCGGCGTCACAGTCCTTGCTGTTGGACCTTCTGCTGGGGTGGCCTTGTGACAGATGACAGGAAGACGTTTTCCTACACCTTGGTGTTAGTGAATCTGGCTATGGAGCTCAAAGATGAGAGTTATTCACCTTTAATGTTGGTCCAAAGAAGATAGAGGTTCAGTGGAAAGAGGCTTTGTGTCATTTCCCCAGTCTCTTGTGCCACAGAGGGCTGGCTACATCTGAGCTACCAGCCTCCTCACCTGAGCATCTGAATGCTGGGGAAGGACCTTGTGTACTGCTGGGTTCCTTACATCTGGAAAAGCGGTATTTGCAAATACGTTAGTGATTTAAAACCATAAACATCTTAGGCTTTCTAAATTCATGACTTCCCTTTTACCACTTAAACCTGTTAATCAGCTTTTAATTGTTTTTGTAGAAAGACTGTACATCAAAGCAAGGAAATGCCTGTCAGGAAAATAAAGTATGGTAATGTCTTGGTAAATAGCAGCCTGATAACGGTCATCAGTGTCATGAGTTTGGGATGGAGAAACAGTCCTTTTGAGGGGTGGGGAGGGAGGAACAGGGCCATCCTGCCTCAACTTCCGTGCAGACTCAGAGATTAGAGACATGCAAACATGGTCCTAGGTGAGAAGTTACAGTCCAGTCTAGAGAACAATGCCAGCTTTATTCTCTTCTTACGAAGAGGGTCAGGATGCTCCTGTAAGTTTTCATTAAGACTTGTCAAGCTCAAACAACGACAACAAACATAATAACAAATGTCAAGCTTTCTGGGTCCCAGCACTCAGAAGGCAGAGGTAGGAGTATTGCTGTGAGTTCGAGGCCAGTCTGGGACTGCAGAGTGAGTTCCAGGTCAGCTTGGGATAAAGTGAGACCCTATGTAGAAAACAACAACAATAACAAAGAAATGTCAAGCTATTGTTTTTGTGACTCCAGGAGATTGTTTTATAAGATACGTAGGATAATTTCAGACTAAAATCTCTAACATGAAATTTATTCTGTTTCTACTTATGCCTAGATCTATTCCTGAAAGACTTTTCTGGGTACTTATATTCACTGCTACTTAATAAATGTATGGTAAAAACAGATTCATGCTGTTTGTTGAGTTTCCTTTTCCTAAGGAACTGTAAGGAATAGGGGACCTGTGTGTATAGACTGTCATGTTGATAGTGTTTGAGGACCTGGCATTTTTGTTTTCCTGGTATTATAAGGTGCAGTGAGGGAAGTCGAGTCAATTAGAGCAGCTCTGGCGGCTGAGGCAGGTTGATTTTTGAATTCTAGTTCAGCTCAAGCTACATAGAGAATTTAGAGCCAGCCTAGGCTATATTATAAGACTATGTCTCAAAAAGAAAAAGAAATGATGAACTTTCTATGATGTAAAAATTTTAAGCACTTTAAATCTCTACCTGGCTGTGTTTATGGAATGTGGTTTTCTAAGCAGGCTCACCTTCTTTCCACACTAGGTCAGCGACTATTATCTGTTCCACAAGATGAGTAACAGCCACCCTCTTCGCCCCTTTACTGCAGTGGGGGAAATTGATCATGTGCACATTTTATCTGAGCACATCGGTGCCTTGTTGATTGGCGAAGAATATGGCGATGTCACATTTGTGGTGGAAAAGAAACGTTTTCCTGCCCACAGGGTAATTTTAGCAGCCAGGTGTCAATATTTTCGGTAAGTGTATAAATACATTTTTGACTATTCAAGTCACTTGTAGAAAACACATATATTTTGAAAGTTTTTTTAAACTTACATTCTTTATTTAGTGGGCAGAAGAGTAGGCATGTTTCCATGTGGCTTTTCCATATCTTTAGCTTTGTTAACCTCCCGTCCTGTCCTTCATCCTGCTTCCGTATCTGCACATCGGCGCTCCTCCCCGGCCTTCTGACCCTGTGCTTGTGTGCTGACTCTCCCCCAGCCTCCCTCCGTGGCTCTTTCCAGCCTCCTGACTCCCATCGACTCTTACTCCAACTTACATGCAAATCTGAACATTTGATGCTAGGATATTTATGTATGTTCTTATACTTAGTTATATTTATACTATTTAAATATTTGATGAATGTAAAAATTCCATTTATAGAGAGTTGTTTGTTACTCACACCTTTAATGTTTAGAGTTACAAAAATTAAACTGTTCTCTTAAATACATTTTACCTAAAAGTTGTCTAGTAAATTTTTATTAACTGAGTGATAATTTATCTCTCACAATAGACATTCTGTGTATAAGAATAAAGCTGGTCTATAAATGTAGTTTTACCTGAAGGAGGTGATATTCTTGATGCAACACACAGTTCTCACCTCTAACATGGTAATAGTTTCATGAAGTATTTATAGTATAGGAACAGAACAAACAAAGTCATAAATCAAGGCATTTTTAAAATACATGGGTGGACACATCAGATAGGCAAGTCACAGGCAAGTGGGGAAATCTCTATTGCAGGCCTCAGATGCTAGCTGATGACATTCTTAGCCTTTGAGTTGGTGGAAGCTAGGAGTGTGTTTTTTTCTTTTTGCGTTTTTCGAGGTGGGGTCTCACTGTAGCTCTGGCTGACCTGGAACTCCTTCTGTAGCCCAAGTTGTCCTCCCCAGTGCTGGGATTAAAGGCATGCACCACCAAGCCTGGCCTCATTTGCACTGTCTAAAGGATTTACTTAATAGTCCTAAGGATGTTAGGTCACACACAGAGGTAGGTAGGCAATAAATGGCTAATTTGGCTCCCAACCCATGGCATTCCAGCTGTCTTCAGTCACCTAAGTTTTAATCTGTTGGTCAGCCTTGTTGAATGTTTTTGAAAGCAGGTAAGACTGGGTTAGAGGAAGTTTCTTTTGTCCTCCAGAACTGCAGTGTGGCCCTTATAGTGAGGTTGTAAAGAGAGCCGCGAGGCCACTCTGCCACACAGCCGCGCCTCGGTTGCTCTCAGTGCATTCCTTGGAAATAGGGTTCTTTAGCCAGAGTGCCTCTTGTTTATGGACAGCTTCAGAACTGCTCATCTCGTATAAGTAAAACTTCACTATAAGTGATGGACAGCTTCAGCCCATCTTGTACAAATAAAATGTCACTATGAGTTAAGCCAAAATCTTAGAGAACCAGGAGTCTTAAAATCACCAGCTAGCCCCTTGTATTTACCCTTCCGGTGGTTGCCTTCTGAGGCACCTGGCCTTGGCTTGGCCAGGTTTGTTTTCAGCCTCTGTCCTTAGCATTCTTTTCCATTGATGTTGCTTTGTTTGTCTTTTCTTTGGGTCCTGTTATTACCATTGAAGTGTTTTTTCCCTCTTCTCCTGAGGTAGGGTCTCACTCTAGCCCAAGCTGACTCACTCTGTAGTGCCAGGTTGGCTTTGAATTCACAGCAATCCTCCCACCTTATGCCAGAATTAAAGGCATGTGCCACCACACTGGCTTATTGAAGTGTTTTTAAGAGCCTACTCTTTATTAAATCAGAATTTTTCAGCTTTATTTTTTCTGAATATTGTGTGCCTTGCTTTTAAAAAATAATTGCAAATGACTGTATGTGAGTGTCTTTCAGGGAGCAGTATATTCTTAGACTCAAATACTTTTTTTCTCTTCTGTCTCTTTATTTTTTTTTTTAATTGACAACTTCTATACTTACAGACAATAAACCATAATTCCCTCCCCTCCCCTCCCTTCCCTTCCCCTCCCCTCCCCCACTTTCCCCTCCACAACTCTTTTTTTTTTTTTTTTTTAAAGATAGGGTCTCACTCTAACCTAGGCTGACCTGAAGTTCACTCTGTATTATCAGGGTGGCCTTGAACTCACTGTGATCCTCCTACCTCTGCCACCCCAATGCTGGGATTAAAGGCGTGCACCACCACGCCCGGCTCAAACTCAAATACTTTTAGGCACTTGAAAATCATTTTGAGTGAATGGAATACATTTCCCTCCCTTTTTGACCTTGTTCTGGTGTCCCTGCTGATATTGAACCTGAAGATATTTGATGGCTCACATGGGCTGTTCTTAGATTCTCATTTTCAACACTATTCATGTGCAAAGGAAAGTTAACTGTCAGTCAGGAGAGGCCTGACTAGCCTGGTGACAAGAGCCTGTCAGTTTCCAGGTAAGGGCACATTAGCTGGGCAAGAGGTAAGTTTCACCAGTAAACAACACATTCTCCTTACTCACTACTGAAGCCTGGGAAAGAGCCAAGACACATCTTTCCTAGACAGTGCCTATTGATCACCATTGAGCGTCCTAATGGCTACATAGAATGTGTGTGTCACAGTTTCCAACCATGTTCTTATTGATAGACTATGAGATACTTGCCAGTGGTTCTGTATTTATTCCTGTGTATCTTAATTGCATTATTTTTTCTAGAATTGAGTCTTAAAAGACAGATTATTGAGTTGACAAGTATGTACATTTCAGATGGAATACATATTAATAAATTGCTTTCCAACAAGGCAGGCCCATTTATATAATCTTTTAAGACAGTCCATGAGAGAACCTGATTCTCATTGTCCACATAGCACTGGATATTAACTGGCTTTAAAAAAAATTTTTATTTATTTATTTGAGAGTGACAGGCAGACAGAGAAAGAGGCAGATAGAGAGAGGGAGAGAATAGGTGCTCCAGGGCCTCCAGCCACTGCAAATGAACTCCAGACGCATGCGCCCCCTTGTGCATCTGGCTAACGTGGGTCATGGAGAATCAAGCATCGAACCAGGGTCCTTAGGCTTCACAGGCAAGAGCTTAACCGCTAAGCCATCTCTCCAGCCCTTAACTGGCTTTTAAAGACCAAGAAAAATGGTATCTAATTGGTGTTTATATCTGATTATACCTATTTCTGTGGAGCTAGCTAGCTAGTTTTCTTCCTTCCTTCCTTCCTTCCTTCCTTCCTTCCTTTCTTTCTTTCTTTCTTTCTTTCTCTTTCTTT
The DNA here is from genome assembly GCA_036346955.1 of Dipus sagitta. Lineage (NCBI taxonomy): Eukaryota > Metazoa > Chordata > Mammalia > Rodentia > Dipodidae > Dipus > Dipus sagitta. The sequence continues at coordinate 134,991,594 of CM070779.1, read as the reverse complement.
TTCTTTCCTTCCTTCCTTCTTTCTTTCTTTTCCCTCTGCTGTCCTGAGGATTGAGCTCTGGGCATGGCACATGCTAAACAAGCACACTACCACTGAACTATATCCCCAGTCCTTGGGCTTTTCTTTTTAAAGTGCCTATAAACCTTTAATGACTTTATATTGACTTCATTGTTCCTCTCAAAAGATCAATCCCAACTTTCTACTTAATCTTGTGCTCTCAAGGTACCTCATTAGTTCAGTTGTTTATGGAATTAATTTATTGCTCTTGCTTTCTTTAAAGAACCCTTTACAATGCTTACATTGCATTTCTTCACCTGGATCCTTGTGTCATGAGGCACATTTGTGTTTGTGTGATGTTGATAAAGGTAAGTTCATGTATTTTCTTGCAGATGCTATTTGAGGTTTTCCTCTTATGTTTCTTCTCTGATGTGCAGAGCGTTGCTGTATGGTGGCATGCGGGAGTCTCAGCCTGAAGCAGAAATCCCTCTCCAAGACACCACTGCGGAGGCGTTCACAATGCTGCTCAAGTACATCTACACTGGCCGGGCCACACTGACAGATGAGAAGGAGGAGGTGCTGCTGGATTTCTTGAGCCTGGCTCATAAATATGGATTTCCTGAGCTGGAGGATTCCACCTCCGAGTACCTCTGCACCATACTTAACATTCAGAATGTCTGTATGACTTTTGATGTTGCCAGTCTCTACTCGCTGCCCAAGCTGACGTGCATGTGCTGCATGTTCATGGACAGAAACGCTCAGGAGGTGCTCTCCAGTGACGGCTTCCTCTCCCTGTCCAAGGTGTGTCAGCATATGCAAGTGGCTTCTTAGCATGTGCCCCTTCATATATACCTGCCCCGTGGTACACAGCAGTGGCCTAAGAGTCAAAACCACATGTCCTTGGTCTCAAAAGAGGGTGTCCAGCAGCTTGCTGCTGGCTGCTGGTGTTCTGATCATGCGTGAGAGAGGCTGTTGGTTCTGATTTTCTTACTTTTCTTTCTCCCCCACTGAGGTTATTCTGGTAAGTTTTATGTGCAGAACAGACTCTGCTGTAGGGTTTCAGTGCTGGTGAAAATCTGTGTGGTGACCGCAGGACCAAAAGCATGGTAGTGTAGTCAGACCACAAAACAAAAGACTTTTTTTTTTTTTTTTTTTTTTTTTGAGGTAGAGTCTCACTCTGGCCCAGGCTGACCTGGAATTCACTATGTAGTCTCTGGGTGGCCTTGAACTCACGGCGATCCTCCTACCTCTGCCTCCTGAGTGCTGGGATTAAAAGCATGCCCCACCATGCCCGGCCAGACTTTGGTTTTTTAATTACAGATGTCTACTGACTTGTAAATGTTCACTTTCCTGAAGACTGTGTGTGTATTACCAGCTTCTTTGTCGTTTTTGTTCTTGCTGTTTTAATTTTTTAAAAATATTTTAAAATTTTTGTTTATTTACTTGAGAGAGAGGCAGAGATAGGCATGCCAGGGCTTCCAACTACTGCAAACAAACTCCAGATTCATGTGCCACCTGTGGTTCTGGCTTTCATGGGTCCTTGGGGGATCAAACCTGGGTCCTTGGGCTTTGCAGGCAAGCACCTTAACCACTAAGCCATCCCTTCAGCCCTGTTTTAATTTTTTAAAAATATTTGCTTATTTATCTGTAAGGGGCAGGGGAGGAGGAAAAAAGGAGGAGCAAGAGGGAGAGAATGAGAGAGGAAATGGGTGCACCAGGGCCTTTTGTTGCTGCAAATGGATTACAGATGCATGTGCCACTTTGTGCTGGATTTATGTGGGTACTGGGGAATTGAACCCAAGCTGTTAGGCTTTGTAAGCAAGTACCTTTAACCACTGAGACATCTCTCCAGCCCTGTTCTTGCTATTTTAAAAAAGATAGGTACAAGGTGTACTACTCCTGGGCATGTACCCAAAAGACATCCAGTTTAGTGCCTCACTATTCACAGAAGCTGAAAAATGGAACTAACTTAGGTCTCTGTCAACAGATGACTGGATAAAGAAAATGTGGTACATATACACAATGGGATTATATATTTAGCTATAGAAGTGAAATCATGACATTTGCAGGAAAAATGGAGGGGACTGGAAATCATTATGCTATGTGAAATAAGCCAGACTCAGAAAGGCAAATGCTCCATGTTTTCTGTCATATGCAGGTTCTAGATTTTTATTTATGTGTGTGTGCGTGGTGGGGTGTAGGTCATGAAACTAGAAAGTGGACTATGAGAGGGGAAGAAGGGATCTTAAGAAAGGATGTGGAGGGGTGGGGGAAGAAGGAGTAGTGGAATACATGTGACATGAAAGCAGAAGACAGGCCATTGGGGGAGGAAGGGGACTAGTAAGGGGGCAAGGGCATGGGAAAGCACCACAGTGAAACCCATGATCTGTGAGCTAACTTAAGAAAGCTTATAAAACTATACAAACCTCTGTTTAAAAATAAAATGAAATTTGAGTACTGAAGTGTGGGAGGCTGAGTGCCTTTTGCATTGTATAGTACGCCTGGGAAGGAGGGGAAGGTGCTGCCAATGCTGCTGACACACATGACCAAGATGGGTAGCAGAATAGGTGGACAAAACAGAAGGAAAGATTGGGTCAAAGAGAGTCACCCAGTCCCTGTGGTCCTGCAAAGGTTGCTGATTGATTGTGCACATGGCTGGGCTCCAGCATGACTGTCTTTTTTTTTTTTTTTTTGCAGACAGCACTGTTGAACATTGTATTAAGAGATTCATTTGCTGCTCCTGAGAAAGATATTTTCTTAGCCTTGTTGAACTGGTGCAAGCACAATTCAAAGGAGGATCATGCTGAAATCATGCAGGCTGTGCGTTTACCTCTCATGAGCCTCACTGAACTTCTTAATGTTGTGAGGCCTTCGGGACTGTTGTCCCCTGATGCCATTCTGGATGCTATTAAAGTACGATCAGAGAGCCGGGACATGGACCTCAACTACAGAGGCATGCTCAGTAAGTGCCTGTTCATCCTCACCTGGACGTTTAGTTTGCAACTGCGAAACTCTGCAAAACTATAGTGCAAGTACGCACTCTGTACGTAGGGCTACGAACCCAGCTGTGCGTCTTGTGGACGTCATCCTGTTCATTCTGAAAAGCTGCTTCTCATGCTGAGGCTTTCCTTTCTTCCTCCCTCAAACAGATCTTGAGTATGTGCTGGGTACTTAGGATTTTTTTTTTAGGTATTATAAACGTGGAGATTATAAATACTAGACAGAATAATGTTCATGTCATATTTCCAATACTTAGGTGTTGATTTTTTCATACTAATGAAATAACAGTGAGCAAGTATAAGGTTTGCTATGTAACAAGAATAGCTCCTATATAACCATTAAGTTCTCACAGTCCTTTTAGGTAAGCACTACTTTTTAACTTTATTTATTTATTTGAGAGAGAGAGAAGGAAGAAGAAGGAGAAGAGAAGAGAAGGGGCAGGGGGCAGGAGGCAGAGAGAATAGGCACGCCAGGGCCTCTAGCCACTGCAAATGAACTCCAGACGCATGTGCCCCCTTGTGCATCTGGCTTATGTGGGTTCTGGGGAATCAAACTGAGGTTCTTTGGCTTTGCAGGCAAATGTCTTAGCCACTAAACTAGCTCTCTAGCCCAAGCACTACTTTTTAAAAAATATTTTTACTTGAAGAGTACTGTCAGGAAAGTGGAAAATACAGATGCACAGAAGGATAGTATGGAAAATATTTGGTATTGGTGATTCAAGGGGTTTAAATTTGAGGATTAAATTTAGGGTAAAGTTACCTTTTCTAATTCTAAAAAGCCAGAAATTCTTAGGCACCTTTTTTGTTTTGGTTTTTCGAGGTAGGGTCTCACTCTAGCCCAGGCTGACCTGGAATTCACTATGGAGTCTCAGGGTGGCTTTGAACTCACGGTGATCCTCCTACCTCTGTTTCCCAAGTGCTGGGATTAAAGGCATGCACCATTACACCCAGCACCCTTTTTTTTTTTTTTTTTTAATTTAAGGAAATTTAGACTACAACACATGGATGTCACATCCCAACTTGAGAAACGTGAAAGTTTGAAACATATGTATCTTAGAATCAATGAACTATAGTTCTTCTGTGAAGAGAGATTGTGTGTGTGTTTTCAGCGTGATTTAATTTGAAGGTTTTGGGGACACATAAGTTGTCAGCTTTGTCTCAGGCTGATCATTTTCTGAAGTGATCTCTCTCATGGCTTTAGAAATGTTTGAAATACTGATTGGTCCTACAGAGACAGCCTTAGACTGGACTTGGTTCTTACTCATCAGATTTAGATGTCTCCTCATTAGACATAGTAGAAAAATCATAGTCTTTTGGGGCCATTTTTTTTCAAATTCTGAATTAGTTTCTTAATAGCTTTATGATCCAATAATAAATTACATAAGCAGCTTTACCTTTGTTTTTTAAAAATATTTTATTTATTTATTTGACAGAGAAAGAGGGAGGGAGGGCAGGGGGAGAGAGAGAGGGAGAGAGAGGAAGAGAATGGGTGTGCTGGGGCCTCCAGTCACTGCAAATGCACTCCAGATGCATGCGCCCCCTTGTGCATCTGGCTAACGTGGGTCCTGGGGAATCGAACCTAGGTCCTTTGGCTCTATAGGTAACTGCCTTAACTGCTAAGCCATCCCTCCAGCCCTACCTTTTTGTTTGTTTAAATTTCATTTGTATTTATTCATTTGAGAGAGAGGGAGAGAGAGAGGCAGATAGAGAAAGATAATGGGCATGTCAGGGCCTCTAGCCATTGCACATGAACTCCAGATGCATGTGCCACCCTGTGCATCTGGCTTCTGTGGGTCCTGAGGAATTGAACCTGGGTTCCTTGATCCCTTAGGCAAGTGCCATAATGGTTAAGCCAACTCTCCAGCCCAACAATTTTTTTTTCTTTTCAAGGTAGGGTTTTATTCTAGATCAGGCTGACCTGGAATTCACTATGCAATCTTAGGGTGGCCTCGAACTCACAGTGATCATCCTACCTCTACCTCTCGAGTGCCGGGATTAAAGGCATGCACCATCACGCCTGGCCCAACTTTTTTTTTTAAAAAGTATTTTATTTATATACTTGTGTGTGAGAGAGAGTGGGAAAGAGGCAGATGTAGAGAGAATGGTCATGCCAGGGCCTCCAGCCACTGCAAATGAACTACAGAAGCATGCACCACCTTGTGCATCTGGTTTACCTGGGTATTGGGGAGTCAAACCAGGGTCCTTAGGCTTTGCAGGTAAGCACCTTAACTGCTAATCCACCTCTTCAGCCCTACCTTTGGTTCTTTCTTTATTTATTTGTTTATTTATTTTTGTTTGTTTATTTTGAGGTAGGGTTTTGCTCTACTCCAGGTTGACCTTGAACTCACTCAGTAGTTTCAGGCTGGCCTTGAACTCAGAGCGATCCTTTTTGCCTCTGCCTACCAGGTGCTGGGATTAAAGGCATGTGCCACCATGTGCTGCTATAATTGTTATTTTTTCACACATTTTTATTGACTTATTATTTAAAAAAATTTTTTTGAGGTAGGGTCTTACCTCACTCTAGCTCAGGTTGACCTGGAGCTTACTGTATAGTCTCAGGCTGGTCTTGAACTCACAGTGATCCTCTTGCCTGTGCCTCCCATGTGCTGGAATTAAAGGCTCCACCACACCCAGCTACCTTTGGTTTCATATCTAAGTTATATTTGAAAGTGAAGTGAAGATGTGGATGAGCTCAGTATGGGAAACTGTCACTATCAGTACTGGTGTGTTTTCCTCATCTCTGTTCATCTGTGTGTAAATGGTCACATTCATTATAGTGGTTTAAACATTTTTGTTTACTTGTCTTTGGTTCTTGAAGGCAGAGGTGATCTTTGTAGGTCTTATTGATCTTTGTATCCTGACCATTTAACACACTCGAATGGCCTGTAGCAGGCACCAGTGAATGCTTGGTGAATGAATTCAGGAGAAATGTCTAATAGGAAGTGAGAATCACATTACTGGTGTTTAGGAAGCAGTCAAAGCTAGTGTTAAAAAGAGTTGAAATCTGTGCTAAAATATACAGAAAGAAGTAATAAAGGAGAAGACATACAGATAGGGACTTCAGGTGAAGGAAGCATTAGAGAAGCAGAGAGACAGCTGGGCCATGGAGGCTCATCAGAGGAGCTGGGTGCTTAGTGGTGTCTCATGATGCTGGGCAGTCCAGGTGAGAGCACTGAGAGGAGTTTGTGTATGTGCTGTGGTGAGTTGGTGGTAGTCTGAAGGGAATTAGGCCATGGATGTTTGAAAGGATAATAGACATGATGGGTTAGATATCTGACTTGTCAATTACAGTGAAAGGTATTAGAGTAATACTATGGTAGCTATAGGGAAAAGGTTGAGTGAGGTTCAGCAAGTCATTGGAGGTGCTAGTTGAGGGTCAGTTGGATAGAGTGGAAGGATGGAAAGTAGAGACATAACACAATGGGTAATCAATTTTAGACTTATCAAATCCTTATTTTTATATCCTTTCTAGCGTAAGACCTGATATAAGTCCTGTCCCATCTTGCTCTAGATTTGATTTAAACTGCTGATAGGTCTCTAGAACAGGATTTGTTGAAGAGGTTTGCTTGGGAATGGCTGTAGGTGTGGGATATATTGAACACTTCAGAGTGTTCCTAGCAGCTTGGACTTGATCAGCTGGTCAGTCTAGATGTAAGCCATGAGGTATAACAAACCCGTGGAATGACTTAGGAAAAGAGTCGTTAACCAGTTAGGCACTTAGCTCTGAAAAGATGTATTTACTGTGATTATTGCTCATCAGCGGTAATTTCTTCATTTTGGAGTTCAAGGAGTAGATTATGAAACTGTTTAGCAATCGCAAATCATTGAGTAGTGGTTAAATAGCAGCCATTTTTTGGCTTTCTTAGTACTTAAATAGTAAATGTAATAACATATTCCTAACTGGTCCTTAAAAGTAAGCTAATTATTTTCTAAGAAATATTATTCAAACATTCAGACTGTTACTTATTCTATCAGATTTCTCCAGTTAGTTACAGTGGGGCTGTAGAACTTGAAGGGACGTGTGGAGTTGGCATTGCGAGGAAATGATTTGGGCCAGTAGTGCAGGTGAAGCACACTGGACACAGAGCAAAATTCTGCTTCTTTATTTATACATTATAGTTTTTGCAAGCATGGCATAGCCATTTATTCATGTGGCTTCTATTCTCTAAGAAATCTTGCACAGTATTCCTCTTTTCCCTTGGTTTCCCCTGCTTCAGCTTAGCTCACAAACCTCTTGCCCCATAGACATTCTGATAACATCTTAGACAAGAAAGTCAAGCATTGCGAGCTGGTTAGTATCTTACCCAGGCTCATGGAAACTAGCCAAGAGCCCTGGCAGGTAGCTTTTGCAGTTATAAGGTGATGGACATATTTCGCCCTCAGAAAGGGCTGTGTTAGCACTCTCTACATAATACTATCTTGCAGCCTGAATAACAGTACGTTTCTCTATTTCTTTTTGTTTATTTTTATTTTTTATTTGAGAGAGAGAGAATGGGCACGCCAGGGCCTCCAGCCACTGCAAACGAACTCCAGATGCATGCGCCCCCTTGTGCATCTGGCTAATGTGGGCCCTGGGGAATCAAGCCTCGAACTGGGGTCTTTAGGCTTCACAGGCAAGCGCTTAACTGCTAAGCCATCCCTCCAGACCCGTTTCTCTATTTCTAATCCAGTACTGATTTACTTGTCTCTCTATGACCTTTTTTTGTTGCTCCATTTTACAGTTTGGTACTGACCTTGCAAGTCCCTCCATAAAAGTAAGATTTTGATATTTTACTCTTTTTCCATCTTTCCAGACCATCCTTACTCCACTAATGTATGTTCCTGTATATGGTAAAGGTTGATCTATCCAACCAGTGTTTTGCATTGGTATTTTTCCTTTAGGAGCCCACCAAATTCTATTGTCAATTCTGAATGTTACATACTCTTTTTTTTTTTTTCCTTGTGGGGGCCCAACCCCATTATTATGTTTACTTTTGCTCCCAACCATTTCAGGCTCCTTTACTAGTAAGTCACCTGTAGGTTCAGGAAATGTGCCCATTGATTCCTGTAATCATAAGTAATGTTTCTTGGGAACAGTTGGTAAGGCATGTAGCATTGTGAGGAACATGTCTCATTAGGTGAAATATACATTTCTGGTGTTAAGAAACTGTTCATTCAAATTAGTCATAGTTTCAGGATCCATAATCTGTTTAAACATTAAGGCCTCAGAAATTTCTGCAGGAACATTCTTTTCCTGTTTAATTATTGGTGACTGTATAAACACATCTGAATTGGATTCCCCTGTTACTACTAAGAAGGGGAAAATGAAAGCAAAAATAAGCAGTAATAAACTTGTAATAATTCCAAAAATTCCAAGTAAAAGATAGCAATAGTGCAAACGGTCAGGCAACAGGTACTGCAGGTCTTCGCTGAAAGACTTCTTGGCCCTGCCAGAGAAAGTCTCAGATGCTGCAGCCCCGCTGAACGGTGTCCCCTCAGCGTCACACTCCAGAGCTGACTTGCTGCTGTTTGGCCACCGCCAAATAAGGTGTAAGTTAACAGTTCTGAAAGCTGTGTGTGCTTGTTTTGGGTTTAGTGACAGAATTTGTTTTTGTTCTTCCTGGGGCATATGCTTAGGGACTTTTCATGGAATGCAGGGAGGTCCTACTAGGACCAGCACATGGGCACTCATGCTTTTTCTTTGGATTCATTTTCACTGGTTCCTAGGAAGTTTAGCTCTAAGAGTCATATGTCCTGAAGCTTTACCAAATTACAGATATTTTTTTCCTCCTTAAAAACATAAAGGAAGAGCCAGAGAATGTTTTTAGCTCAGCAGTGATGGTCTTTTATGAAGGCAGTTTAGATGAGTTTTATGCATATATAATGAACATTTATCTATATGGCTAGGGAAAGGAAATTAACTTTTTAATGAAATGATTTTTTTCCTTAAAATATTTAAACTACTTCTGTACCATTCCCTTACCATTTAGTTTTATCTTAGCTATAGAGATATTTCTGTCTTGAAAGCTAGTGCTTTTTCTATTAAGGCTGAGTTATACTTTGTCTTCTATGTTTCAGGTTTTAGACTTTAGGAAAGAGAACAGTAATTTCTTGTTTCTACATGTTTATAGCAGGGTGTTATATCATCGATAGTTTCAGGGTGGCCTTGATCTCATGGCGATCCTCCTACCTCTGCCTTCTGGGTGCTGGGATTAAAAGCATGTGCCACCACACCTGGCTAGGACTTCTTTATTGGGTAAGAGTCAGTGTGTCCTTATGACTGCAAAGCTAAATTATTGGCTAATATTTGTGTGTGTATGTACACATGCACATGTGTAAGCGTGTGTGTACAAGCTATTCTATTAGGCTGAGCATCGTGAAAATACCACTGTGACTTTTTGGTTGTGGGTTTTTTGTTTGCCTGTGATTTTCCCACAGCTGGCACAGTACCTGAATCAAGACTTATTAAAAATAAATAAATGACTGAATGAATTTGTCTCTTGCTTCTAAGTTAGAGTTTCAGTCTATCTCACCTGTCACATAAAAATAGTAGTGACAGCAGTGAACCTTTGAAGACTCTGACTTCTTTTACTGTTGTGTCTTCCCAGCTGTAGTTTGTTGTGATGAGGAAATCTTGTCTGTCAACCAGGAGGTTCGTAAATCATCTCTAACGTGTATTCCTCTGTGGAGGCACTTAGTGCCTGTTAGATGTTTTCTTATCTCATTAGGTGGTGACCACCTGGGGGCCGAGTCCAGTAAGTGACCAGCACATAGGAGATAGCTTTGGACACTTCTTTAGATGAGGGTCCCATTCATCTCTGTGCTTTTTCTTGGAAGTTTGCCAAAAGCTACCAAATGCAATGAATGCTTAGGCTACACCAAACTGCTAGACATCTGCCTCATGAAGCATGTATTTTTCCATGGATTTTCTTGTCCAGATTCTTTGTTGCTTCTAGTGTGTGTTGAGTACCAGAATTGTGATGTGTGAAAACTAGGTCCACAAAGAATGGCGAGAAGGGAGAAAGTCATTTAGTGTCACAGTTGTTGGGGAGTATTCTCAGAAGGGAGGACCTGTCCATTCTAGTTAGAAGGTGGGTGCAGAAGATGAGGTAGGTGACAGAATTGGGTAAGAAGATTCCAGTGGCAGAGAATTAATCTGGGATGCAAATAATTCAAGGGAGTGAATGACCCATCTTCAGCTCCAGGTAACAGAGTCCAATAGAGAGGTGAGTGAGACCATCAAAACAGCTAAAGGAAAGCACAGGATGATTAGCCTGGCACTGCCCAGATCTTGTCACGGTGCAGCCAGGGTGAGTCCAGCTCTGTCTCTCAGCTTTTTCTGTATAATAGTTGACTCATTTTTACCCAGCTATGAAGCTTCAAAGTGTATTTTTTTCTTAATGTCTGTAAAATTCTTTGCAAATTAAAAGTGCAGAGAAGGCTGGGCGTGGTGGCTCCTTTAATCCCAGCACTCGGGAGGCAGAGGTAGAGGATCACCGTGAGTTTGAGGCCAGCCTGGGACTACATAGTAAATCCCAGGTCAGCCTGGGCTAGAGTGAGACCCTACCTCAGAAAACTGAAAAAAAAAGGGAGGGGGCTGGAAAGATTGCTTAGTAGTTAAGGCACTTGCCTGCAAAGCCAAAGTACCTCGGTTCAATTCCCTAGGACCCATGTAAGCCAAATGCACAGGGTGGTGCATGCATCTGGAATTTGTTTACAGTGGATGGAGGCCCTGGTGTGCCCATTCTTTCTCTCTCTACCTCTCCCTCTGCCTTGTTCTCTCTCAAATAAATAAATAAAAATAAATTTTTTAAAAGAAAAACTTAAAAAAAGTGCAAAGAATGTTATGATTGCTGTCTACTATCTCATCACATTCCTGCTACCTTGTATTTTCCAAGAGCTTAGTTCTCCACTCAGGGTTAAATTTTCTTTTAAATTCATCATTTAACTATAGATTTTAGAAAATAATTACTTGCAGCTCTTATTTTTATCCAACAAGAGACTTACAGTCTAGTTGCTATGAGAGAATTTCCACTTGTATAAATGTTTTTCACATTGAAGGGACAGATACTCAGGGAATGAGTCTATCAGGAATTCTAGGACAGTACTCAAGTACTCTTGAAATAGACTGTGAGAGAAGACAGGCTTGTAGTAGAAATTTTATTTCTACTTTAGATTTCAGTTACATTCATTTGAAACTCTCTCACCTGGCATGTTATTATGAGCTTGGTACATTTTAGTGCTCAAGCAGCTTATTTTAAGAGAAAAATCAAATGGTGGCATTGGTTTCTGAATCTGAAAGCTTGATGTTCCCATCTGCTCCTTGGTCTTGACTTGTGGTGTCAGAATTAGATGCGATGGCTCCAGTGGCCGGCAGTGGCACACTTTGTGGCTCTACGTTTTATATCTGGCAAGGAAGAAAAAGTAGTTATTTTCCATTGATGTCTGATATGCACAGACCAGAAGCTCTAGTTTGTGTACTGGCTTATAAAGTTGTCACCTCTGGAGTAGAGGTGGTCGCAGGGCAGGGCCTGTTTTGGTCAGACTCAGCACATTACTGTTGTTCTGTCAGATGTCTGATTGTTTGCTTTGCCTTTAAACATTGTGCTCAGTCCAGATGGCAGTGCAGGTCATCTTATGTACTGTTGATAGTCCAGATGATTAAATTAAAGCTGCTAACAGAATGAACTTAGTCGAGCTGGTCTTTTTGTCCTAGTATGTGCTGTTTTTTAGTATTATTGACTCTGTTTTTTTTTTTTTTTCGAGGTAGGGTGTCACTGTAGCCCAGGCTGGCCTGGAATTCACTATGGAGTCTCAGGGTGGCCTCGAACTCACGGCAATCCTCCTACCTCTGCCTCCCGAGTGCTGGGATTAAAAGCGTGCGCCACCATGCCCGGCGTTTGACTCTGTTTTTAATGACGTTTAGTTCCAGGCTTTCTGTTGCCATGATGGTGACATTCAGTTTAAACTGGATGGCAACTTAAACTGTCTAGACATTCCACATTTTCATAGTTTAAAATGAAATAAGTATACTATAATAAACTAGAATGATAGGATCTTACAACCCACAAATGTAGAATAAGTAACACTAACCTTACCTTTTCTATTTTCCATGGAAGTCCCAGAAGAAAACATTGCAACTATGAAGTATGGAGCCCAGGTTGTGAAAGGAGAGCTGAAGTCAGCTTTGCTGGATGGGGACACCCAGAATTATGACTTGGATCATGGCTTTTCCAGGCACCCCATTGATGACGACTGCCGCTCAGGCATTGAGATCAAGCTTGGTCAGCCGTCCATCATCAACCACATCCGCATACTGCTGTGGGACCGCGACAGCCGGTGAGGTGCACTGGTGCAGCTGGAGAGAAGCGCACGCTTAGTGCAGAGGACCTCACTTAATGGTCATTGGCTCTGATTTTGGATGTTAATGGCTTTTATTTCTCTAGAAGTTTTGTTCTAGGGGAAAGAATTAAAGATTGTATGTCCATTAAAAAACACGCACACACACTTTTTTGTCCTTATAAAAGTATTGAACATGTATTTATTGTGGAAAATACAAAAAAGTACAAAAACAATTTGCTTGTAATCTTAACACTATCCATTCCTAAAATATGCATGTATCTAGTGTTTCTTTATTATCTGTCTCTCTTTCTCTCTCTGTCTCCCTCTACACACACACACAGAAAGAGAGAGAGGGAGAGAGAGGGGGAGAGAGAGAGAGAGAACACAAACCTGTACATAGTTTTACAGAATAAAGAGCTATACCAGGTTGGAGAGATGGTCTAGTGGTTAAAGGCACTGACTTACAAAACCTGACAGCCTGGGTTCAATTCCCCGGTACCCACATGAAGCCAGACACACAAAGTGGCACGTGCAACTGGAGTTCGTTTGCAGTGGCAAGAGGCCCTGGAGAGCTCATACTTTCTGTCTGCCTCTTTCTCTCTATACCTCCTCCCCCTCAAAAAAAAAAAAAATACCAAAGTCTTTTGAAATTTTTTCTTTCCTTTTTTATTTTTTTTTCTTACCCACACCTGAGGCAGGAATGGTCTTGCTAAGTTCCCTAGCATGGTCTCAATCCTCTTGCTTCAGCCTCCCAAATGCTGGGACTATAGGTATGCCCCACTTCACCTGGCTTTAACTTTATTTTTTAGTTACTGCATTGTAAACAGTCTTCCTTTAAAAAGTTTTCCTCTGAAATGTCACTTTTTGTTTTTGTTGTTGTTGTTGTTTTTGAGGCATCATCTCACTCTAGCCCGGACTGACCTGGAATTCACTGTAGTCTCAGGCTAGTCACAAACTCACAGTGATCCCTTCTACTTCTGCCTCCTGAGTGCTGGGATTAAAGCTGTGTGCTACCATACCCAGCTTAAAATACCACTTTTGAAGTGGTTGGTATTCTACCATATAGATGAACATAATTATGTGGTTCCTTACTTTTGGATATTATAATAATTTTTTAAATGCATTTTATCCCATGGATAAAGAGATTGTCTTTTAGTTTATGGATAAATATCTTCAAAACAAAATAAATTTGTGAAAAAATTGATGGACTTCCAGCAGGCAGGCCATTTAGTTTCTCATTAGCTTCAGGGATCTGACTTCTTCCAGCCGCTGTCATGCCTTTACCCTTTGGCTTCTAGGCGCTCATTGTTGGTGATAGAATACAGAGCAGTGTGGGTGACCAGAGCTGAGCATTCTCTCACTGCTGCTAATCCCTATTTAATTTTTATTAAGACTGTATTTCCTGGGCTGGAGAGATGGCTCAGCAGTTAAGGCTCTTGCCTGCAAAGCCTAAAGACCCAGGTTCGATTCCCTGGTACCTATGTAATGCCAGATGCACAAAGTGTCACATACATCTAGAGTTCGTTTACAGTGGCTAGAAGCCCTGTTGCTCCCCCCCCCCCCACACACATTCTCTCTCTCTCTCTCTCTCTCACATACACATGCACACATTCTCTGTATCTCTATGCTTGCAAATAAATAAAAAAAATTTTAAGAAAAGAATATATTTCCTGACTTATAGCTTGGTGGATATAATTTGATGCTTAATTGATATGGACATAATTCATATATCTCACTTTCAAGAGTCTCTGATTAATAATAACAATGCAATGAGGCTATATGGCACTTTTATTACTTTTATATAGTAACCATTCTAAAGGCTTTACATAATTCATTCATGTAATTAATAATGAAGTTGGTACAAAAATAACAAAGGAAAAGGTTAGTATTTTGAAACTGAAAGTAGTTATTATTGTTTCCATGTTGTTAAATATTTATAGGCCATTTTGTTTTAGTATCTGTGTTACATTCACGGGGGACTTAGCTTTATCATGTAAATGTTCTTTTTTGACAGACATTGTTAACATTCTAAGCAAAAGCGAAAAATTCAAAATGTTCAGCCTAAAAGATTTTGATGTGTTGTAAAATTATATTTCACATTACTGATAACCTGGAGAGGTTCAATAAAAGGTTATAACCAGTTTGAGACTGAGTGGTAAAATGAATGGGAGTTAAGGGGACAGCAGAAAATGAGGGGATGACACAAAATAAGCTGACCTTTTCTGGTCACAACTGTGGGTTGCAGGCTGACATTTATGGTCACCTAAATCTTCCAAGATTGTTCCTGTTGATATTACAGTACAAGTAATAACTGCATCTCAAATTTAAATTTGGCTTATGACAAGGAAATACAGATTTGTTCAGTACAGGGACCAGAATGTAATGGTCTTGAGGAGCTGACCAGGGCGGATGATGGGCTATTTTCATTACTGCCATGTTATTAGCTGGCAAGTTTTAAGTTATACCCAAAAGAAACAGCCATTATTTCTTTACCCCTGCCATTTATTTCCCCTGCAGGCTGCCTTTAAGTGTAGGATTATAGGAGACTGAGACATAGCAGGAGATAGGCTGGCTTCTGTGGGGAACCGTTCTTTGGCTTTCCTGCTGAGAAGAGAGGGCAGAGTACTCAGGCTCAAGACCATGGAAGGAGAGGGTACTCCATCTACTTCTTTTTAAAAATTTTTTGTTTATTTTTATCTATTTATTTGAGAGCAACAGACAGACGAGAGAGAAAGAAGCAGATAGATAGAGAATGGGTGCACCAGGGCCTCCAGCCACTACACACGAACTCCAGATGCATCTGGCTTACGTGGGTCCTGGGGAACCGAGCCTCGAACCAGGGTTCTTAGGCTTCACAGGCAAGCACTTAACCACTAAGCCATCTTTCCAGTCCTACTTCTCTATTTCTGTTCTGTTTCTCTCCATTCCTTTCTTTCTTACCTTCTCTTCTCCCTCTCTCATTCCCTCCATCTTGGCTTTATGAATCTGCTAATGTGGTATGGCCCAGGCATCCTAGTCATGTTTGAAAACAAAAATATATCTTGTATGCCCCCTTCTTCTTAAGCCATATATGATTGGGCAAGTCAGACGTCTGAGAGGTAATTTTAGTGAATTGGTAACTTATGGTATAGAGTTATATACAGCTTTCATTGTTACCTGAATTTGATAAAGTTTGTCATTATGTAGAAAATATGATTAGTGCATTCTATATTTTTAGTACCTTTTACTGTTTTAAGTTTTATAATATTACTATAATATACTTTTCCTTTTATCTCATAGATCCTATTCCTACTTTATTGAAGTGTCAATGGATGAACTTGATTGGATCAGAGTGATAGATCATTCACATTATCTGTGCCGATCTTGGCAGAAGTTGTACTTTCCAGCCCGTGTCTGCAGGTTAGTTCTCATGGTTAATAAACGGTTTTTATTTTTATTTAAGGTGATTTGAACTTTAAGAAGAAGATTGCATTTTTAATATCTTACAAAAGAAGTGTTTGTCAGGATATCAACTACTGAAAAAGTCCTTAGGGGAAAAGTTACATAGATGCCTTAGTATTTAGAATGTACCATTCAACATGTTTTGTATCATATTTCTGTGTAGAAATATGAAGAGTATGATGATAAAATCCATGTTACACATTGAAAAAACTATAGTTGGGAGGGAGGTTCTTCCCATGAGAGGTAGGAGATACATTTCTGGAGGCTTTCCTGGTAGTGTCCTGTTGCATTTTTAATGCCAGTATGCATGTTCTAGAAACCTGTATCCTTTCTTCAGGTCAGTGGCTGTCAAGTGGGGCTGAGCATGAGGTATGGGAAGCTCACTGGCAGGCTCCAGACTGGCATCCTGCCTTCTACCACAGCACTCAGCTGTTACTGTTGATGGGCTTCAGCCCCAGATGAGGGAGTGTTTAACCAGCGTGGAAAAGCTTCTGTTATAATATTTCACATTCACCCTGTAGGTATAATCCATCATTTAAACTTTCTGAGCTTCAGCAAATCCTGTACAAGTTAATGAATTTTGGAGATAGGAAAGTGCTTGAAGGCCTCTTAAATTCTGTAGGTTTGTTCTTTTGTGGTTTACCTGCTGGAAATTGTCCTGGGATATTATTTACCTTCAAGACAAGAGATCAAAGGAGGAAACTGGTAGGTTCATATGGTGAAGTGTGGCGGGAAGATAAAGGAATGGATATGGTGGGCATAAAGCACAGAGACCTTCTTCCCTTCCCTCACGTGACCCTTCCCCCATCAGCTCTCTGTTGTGGCTGATGTGGACCAGACGAGAGTGTTGCATGGCACTGAGTCTCCTGGTCAGGAGTTGTAACTGGTGACTTTATGCGTGACAGTGTAAAGCTGAATCCTTACTTACCTCCAGCACAGGAAACTCCACAAAACCTTTTGGCCTAGTAGTATACTAAGAAATGCTGCCTGCATTTTTTATAGGTATGACTGGACACAATATTGTTATACTGGGATCATCATGTTTGAAAATGAAGGAAATCAATTGCATTTCCTCAAAGAGGGACAAAAGTGTCTTAGGTTGGTGGTTTCTCCTTTATCAGAGGATTTTTGAATGGATTAAAATAAGAAGGGACAGAGGTGGGAGTTTAAGTCCCTCACACCCCACTACATAGTGAATTCCAGGTCAGCCTAGGCTACCATGAGACCCTATCTTGAAAAACTAAAACGAATTAAGAATTAAAGAAAAAGAAAGAGGAACAAGAGAGTGAGTGAAGATTCCGTATCTCAGAGCTTTCTGAGGACATTTGAAAATGACAGAGGGCTGACATGGAGGAGATCAATCTGCATTGACTAAGGTTATTTATGGTCATGCTGATTAAAACATAAGCAGTGTGACAGTCAGAGTCTGATGTAGACCAAAGGGCTGTGCTTTTGTGTTTCATTTGAAACAACAGGAAGGTGACTCCCAGGACTAGTAATTATGAGTGTGATCCCAGCCATGGCGGTCACCGTGCTTTACCCAAGTGATGGCTCCAGCTGTAAGGAGGGAGACCTCCTTCAGTTTAAATCTCTAGCTTTTAGAAGACATATATTTCCTTGCTCACAAATGAGCAGTTTTACTTTTCCTTCATTTTGTATCTCCTATTTGTGCATGGCTTTGCCAGGACAGTTTTGTTTAGAGCCTGGCTGCATTCATGGCACCAGCTTTTATTTTCTTATATAAAGCTCGAGACTGAAACAAAACTGAGTGGTGGTGTTAGAGATGGTGATAGCAAGAAAGCAGAGGCATCTTGCTATCTAAATTAGTAAGAAATTTAAAAAAATGAATAGTTTTAGGGCTGGAGAGATGGTTTAGCAGTTAAGGAGCTTGCCTGTGAAGCCTAAGGACTCATGTTCCACTCTCCACGTTCCATGTAAGCCAAACACACAGTGATGCAAGCGCGCAAGGGGCCCTGTGCATCTGGAGTTTGATTGCAGTGGCTGGAGGCCCTGGCATGCCATTTCTCTCTCATTTTTGCTCTCTCACATAAAAAATTAACAGTTTTAGCATATTATCTACATATTCCTTCATAAATTCTGTCTTTTATAATGGGTCAGAGTTCTGATGATGTTTTTATGACTCTAAGAATGCTGATGATATGAGGGCGTCTTCACACTTCCTCAGTCATTTTCGAGTCCATAAGCAGTGTTCTAAGCGCACGTCCTTCTAGAAAGTCACTTTATTTCCTTGGCATGTGAGGGCTCAGTTTGCACTATATTAATTTGTATATTTGTATGTCACCTTTCTTCATTGCCCATTGCATGGTTTTCTTGTCTCTGATACTAAAATCATAAGTTCTTAGAGTCATGGAGTATGGATTATAATCTTTTAGTGTTTTTTAAAAATAGTACTCAGATGGTGACCTTGTAAGCAGTATGAATTTCATAGTGTTAAGACACCAATTATGTAATGATGAAACAATGGATTCAACATTCATATGTACATATATTCATTGGTTCATCTTATTAGTGTATTCATTAAGAGATGTCAGTGGTGGAAAACTCCCTGGATGCACTACTTTTTGCTAAGCTTTTTCTTCAGGAATCTGAATTGTGAGGTTGATATTGAAGATTATGAGTGAAAAGTATTGATGATTTTAGCTTTTGATAAAATTTCAACTGTAATATTAATAAATTTATGTATTATATTCATGTCCTATGAATTGGGGAACCAGTGATGAGCCATGCCTCTTTCTGAAGCTAAGCAAAGCTATGTACATCAGCCTGTCCCCTTGCTGGCTTCACCTCCCACTTCCCTGCAAGTCCCGTGCCTCTCTGAGCCTGCTGCCTCACGCCTAGAGAGCAGGAGCAAAACCTTCTTCCTGGACTTGACTTTGACAGTTAAATGACAAGCACTGATGTGGTTGGAGAGATGGCTCAGCAGTTGAGGCAGTTGCCTGCAAAGCCTAATAACTCTGGCTTAATTCCCCAGGATCCACGTAAGCCAGATGCACAAAGGGGCGCATGTGTCTGGGGTTTGTTTGCAGTGGCCAGAGGTCCTGATGTACCCATTCTCTCTGTGTCTTTCCCTCCCTCTCTCCCTCTCTCTCTGCTTACAAATAATAAATTAATAAATGACAAGCACTGAGCATGTGCCTGGTGAAAGTACGCTTTTCAAGTAGTTGGTTTTATTACTTTATCATTTTTTTGAGATTCTCAATTGGTGTTTGACCTTCAAAGCAAGCCACCCTCTTTGGCCACAGTGGCCTGTGGCTGTTAATATAAGGTCTTGATATAGCCAGGTCTGTTGCATACTTTGTATTGTCACTCCATACACTGCAATCCTAAACCTGCCTTAAATAGTTACCTAACAACCTGTCTTTTATTTTGTATGTTTCCAGTAATTTTTATATCTTGTTTTTGGTAAAGCATCTTTGTAGTTTGGTAAACTATGCAGCATACCCTTGGTTCTGCTGTTCATGTACCTTGTGCAGCATAATCCAGTCACCATTCACCCTGCAGAGACAGTGGATGTTATCTAGTGGTGGTAGGTATCGGGCATTAAAGCTAGAGTGCCTGCTTCCTGACAGTGGATGGAGGGAAATGTACTCTTCCTGAAGTGTTGTGTGATAACTGCGGCCTATTCTATATAACCACAAGCTCAGCTACTCCCTCTCTGGTCCCCAGCTAGAGATGAACAATGAGGACTTGTCAGTTTACATACAAACTTACATGTGCTTAGAACAAACCATCCTATGTCTTGTCTGCCCTCTCTTTCTTAGGAAAGAAAATTTTTGCTTTGCCCTGATCGGCAAGCTTGAATTGTCTTCTTCTTAAGCTCTCTCCCAGTCTTTTCTGGAGTTTCCTTAAGTGGTAGGGCTAGACGTGAACAAAGGAGTGGCAACTACTGAGTACCCTGGTTTTTTTTTAATTTTTTGTTTATTTTTATTTATTTATTTGAAAGTGACAGAGAAAGAGGCAGATAGGTAGAGAGAGAGAGAGAATGGGCGCGCCAGGGCTTCCAGCCACTGCAAACAAACTCCAGATGTGTGCGCCCCCTTGTGCATCTGGCTAACGTGGGTCCTGGGGAATGGAGCCTTGAACCGGGGTCCTTAGGCTTCACAGGCAAGCGCTTAACCGCTAAGCCATCCATTTCTTACCATGATGCTGTTGATTTAACCACTGTGTAATATTGCTAAAATATGAGAACACTTGGTAACATTGTTTTGGTCTTAGTGTGTTTTGTATTGCTGTAACAATATAAATGAGTCTGGAAACTGTATAAATGGGGAGCTGGGGGTGAGGATTATGATCACTGCAAAATTTAAGTGACATGGTTCTGACATCTGGTGGGTGCCCCTCTGGCTGTGATAAAACATGGTGGAGAAGTGGAAAGAGGGCTGAGCGTGGTGGCACACGCCTTTAACCCGAGCACTTGGGAGGCAGAGGTGGGAGGATCACTGTGAGTTCAAGGTCACCCTGAGACTACATAGTGAATTCCAGGTCAGCCTGGGCTAGAGTGAGACCCTACCTTGAAAAACAAAAACAAACAAACAAACAACAACAACAACAAAAAGAAGTGGAAAGAGGAATGGCCATGCCCTGTGTGGAAGGGGCTGTGCACCTCAGGCTGCCTTACTTCATAGCATCCCACTCTTGTGAGAGCTAACCCAATCCTGTGAGAATGCTGTTAGTCCTCTCCAGGGTGGTGTGTCCACAATCTGATCACTTTCTGTTAGACTTTAGCCTCTGAAGATCTATCTTTATATTGTTCCACTGGGAACCAAGTTTCCAGCACATAAATCTTAGGGAGTTGTGCTTAAGCAGTGTCTAAGCCATAGCCTTCCTTGGGTGGTAGTTGCAATTACAAATGTGATCTTAGCGTAAAATGTGGGAGCTAAGGGAGAGGAATAGGTCCTGGGGAATTGAACCTGGGTCCTTAGGCTTTGCAGGCAAGCATCTTAACTGCTAAGCTGTTTCTCCAGCCCCTGAATGTTTTAATTACTGTAGTTTTCCTTTCTTCCTTATTCCTATTTTCTTAGGAGAAACTGTAGTGTGTCAGATACACTGTAGGAAAAGGAAGTGTGTTGTAGAGCTTCTGCCAGCTTGTCTTCTGGTCTCCAGGGCCACATTAGAGGCCTTAGGAGATGATGAACATATCACCAGCCTGGCTCTGTGTGGTTGTTTGAATATATGGCCCTCAGTATATTCAGTGTTTTATTAGTTTTTAGTTTGTAACTGCAGCCACATGGCTAGAGGCAGTGTCACTGAGTAGATCTTAGGGTCCAGCCCTAAGGTGTGGTGGTGGGTTTGGAATTCCAGTCCAAAGATCCGTGCAAAGTGTGCTGTGTGGCTTTTGGCTTTGGGCTTGTGGCTTCTCTCTCTCTCTCTGCTTGGTCCTTTAAGAGGAGGCCAACTTCTTCCATTATGGAACTTCCCCTGGATCCATAAGCCTTAATAAATATCTCTTCCTCCATCACTGTGCCTGTCTGGTCTGGAAGTTCATCTCAGCGAACCTCAGCTGTCTGCCACAGTCCGTTTTCACTTAGAACAAGACATTTAGGCATGCTTCACCAGCTAGTGTCACATTTTTCTTCATTTATTTTTCTGTTTATTCAGTCATCACTCATTCAGCAAATAAGCATCCACTCTGGTACCTATCATACTTGATACTGAGGCCGTAACTCTGAAAAATACTAGGACTTTTGCTCCCATTGATTGGGAGAAACATACACTCAAACAAATTTATGAGAACACACCTGCTAATCATAAGTGGTGTGAGGATGGTGCTGTGGTCAAGGGGAGCAGGAGTAACTTTAAGTAAGGTACTCAGGATGGTGGTGTTGGAGGCTGGATGAAAGGACTTAGGACAGAATTTGGTATATGGTGACTGTTACTCTGAGTAGTTGGTCTTCCGTAGGAGGCCTCATTAGGTGAGCACTAAAGCTGTACTGTTTGTTTGTATAAGGCGCTTTAATCTCTTTTATTGCTAGCATACATTCTAGTCCCCCTCATCCCTGCTGTCATTAGATACAGCATAATTTTTTTCACCTATTCTCATTAGATTATAGTGCCTCCATAGAGCTGTAGATCTAAGAGACATACAGCAAATGAGAAAATAAGCATGGCTGTTTATCGAAGAGTTCTCTCCCTGCCATATTAGTAGTTGAGAAATCCAGAGTGTCCTCTTTCATTCCTCCTTTGATCTCTTCACCTGCCTTGTTCCTAACTGAGTGCTGATATGTTTATTTACTTTTCACATTGTTTCTTGCATAGTTTGCTTCCTTAGCATTGTCCACAGGACTCTTTTTTTTTTTTTTTTTTTTTTGGTTTTTCGAGGTAGGGTCTCACTCTAGCCCAGGCTGACCTGGAATTCACTATGGAGTCTCAGGGTGGCCTCGAACTCACGGCGATCCTCCTACCTCTGCCTCCCAAGTGCTGGGATTAAAGGCGTGCACCACCATGCCCGGCTCACAGGACTCTTGAGAAGTGGGAATATGCAGGTCCAAGGTCCAGCTTCACCTCCAACAATGTGCAGAGGGGCTGTTCATCCTGGGGCAGAGCTCTGTGCTCCAATACACCTCCCGGACAGAGCCCGCTGAGAATGACTCATGGGATACCCGCATTGGACACAGACTGACTTTTTTAAAGGTGCACATTCCGGCATAATTCAGCAGTTCACTGTGAATTTTAGAATCCTGTGAAGTTTTTCCTTTTTCCTTGTGATTGGAAAGCCTCAATTGAGAAGCACCTTCTTCAGATATGAAAGAAACAGGAAGAGCCTCACTTTAGATGAGGTAGTCATGTTAGTTCCCAGTACTTTGAGTTGCTCCTCTGCCCACAAGTTGGATCTTCTAATTGAACCAATATAGGGCAAGCCTACACACTGAGGAAACAATTTCTTCTAAGACTGCAAAGCAAAATGTAGCCACACGGTGGCACTAAATTATAGCAGTTACTTACAGCCAGTGAGAATTTCAAATTACTTTTTTTTAAATAAGATCATATTTAAATATAAATTGTTCTGAAGTCTGTGATTTGTGAAATAACACGTGAAACTACTTGTACTGCTTAAGTCTCCTGCTGATGTGGAACATTAATTATGCCCATAGTCCATAGATGTCCACTCAGGTGCCAGTGAGCTCCTAAGCACTGGGGACATGTGGCTTCCCAAGTACAGTTATTCAAACTGCTTACGAATAAGCTATTTGGACCTTCTTTTGGAACTTTAGAATAAATAGGAGAGTAACTTAAACGAGGCAGACTCATTGAATATTTATGAGGAGTCAGAAACAGAAGAGAGGAGGACTGAAGATAAAGAAGGGAGGAGCCTCACAGTTGTCAGTATTGGTTGGGTCAGTCACATCCTCTCCTCTAGTGTGGTTCCCATAGTAGCCTAAAGGGAGGAGACACCACTACCTTCATTTCACCGATGAAGAAATTGAGCATATGGATTGCTGAACTTGTAACCCAATCTGTCTGACTCCAACCTTGTACTCCATTGATGACAGGAGGTCAAGAAACAGCTCTGCTGGGCAGCTTGGTGGCTGGCAGAGCCTTAGTATGCAGAAGTCCTTGGGTTCAGAAAAGCAAAACCAAGCCAAACCAGGCAGAACCAGCGAGGGTAAGGGAGCAGGAGCTCTGCTTTAGTTCTAGGAGCCATGGCGTGGGGAAGAAACTCTGCCTGCTTGTTTGAGAGGAGCAGTTTCCTGGGATGCCACGAGGCTTGTTGTGTACAAATGCTGCTCTCTACTCCTGCTGGTCACAGCCTCCCAGACTATAAGCACATGCTGGCTAGTGAGGGTGATGAGTAGTTGGGGAAGTTTTCTTTTAAAATGTTCCAAAGAGTGTGTGGCAGTCCTTTACCTAGCCCTCCCTGTCAGTGTGTCAGGAGAGCTGTGAGCGCTCCTGTTTCTGGGTCTCCCTAAGATCACACACAGACCCTGATCTTCTCATATCCTGCCTTACTGTGCTTTGGCTGTGTGCTTAGACTATATCCTGAAATCTGTGTGCACAAGCACTCTTCACATCCTGAGTAGCCTTTTCTTTAAGCTGAGAAATTATTATTTTCACCTGGAATCTTCATTAGAGGAGAAAATGCCACTACAAAAACAAAGAAAGAAAGAAAACCCCTTTTAACCACCATGCTTTATTTTCAGTGAGACCTTTGAGAATTGGCTATAAGTTATTCAATTGAATCCATGCATTTTTGTTTTGTTTTGTTAAAGGATAATAACATGTTGAGCTCCTTTTGTCTGTAGGGGGGACATGAAAAAATAGGTCAGGGGTGTTCTTTTTCCTTTGCATTTTGTTTTATAATCATAGAATATGAAGATGATGTTGATGGCAATAATGAGCTGTAATTATTACCACAAACAGCAGTTGTCTGACTTTCATTCTGGAAGGGCAAGGGCTATATTTGGTTTTGCTAATGTTGCTTCCTCGGGCAGTCAGCTCTGGAGTTAAGTTCAGACGGCCCCTCCCCCAAACATCACCAAGCCTCCTTTTCCTTATGTCCCCTCCCAGCAGTACTTTATCACTCAGGGGTTTACTTGCTCAGAAACAGTAGTAGTTACCGTCTCATTGCTGGGACAAATGACCCACACAGAAGCAGTTTGTGGAAGGAAAAGTGTCGAGGCCATTATGGCTTGGAAAGCATGGTAGGAGCAGGAAGCTGGCTCACATTCTCACATCAGGGAGGAAGTAGCGTGAGAAAAAGCAGAAAGTGGGCTGGGCTGTTCTACCTCAAGGCCCGCCCCAAATGACACACTTACTCCAACAAAGCCCCACTGCCTAAAGGTTCCATAACTTTCCAAAACAGCACCACCAGCTGGGGATTAAGAATTCAGATGCTAGTGCCTACAGGGGACATTTTACATTGAACCCACCACAGACATATTTGTACCTGACAGAACACTGCTGAATATCTGCTATATTGCAGGTCCCTGGTTTAGGTGCCAAGATGTGGAATTTTATAACACCAAGAATGTCAATCTCCTAAAACTTGATGTAGCACAACATGATAGTGACAGTGATAAAGATATAGAGGGTATACAGACCGTAACTATCGGAGTTCTACTGCAGAGAGGGTTTGAACTGTGTCTTAGAGACCAAAAGGTCAGGCAGGGATAAGGGAGAAAAGAAAGTATGTTCTGTGTAGTCAGCACGCTTGGCATGGGCAGACTGCATGGGCTCGACCAGGTCTGAACCCTTACTCCAAGCTCTCCCTCATTGGGCCCTTCTGTTTCTTTAGCCTTATCCATAGTTTTTTAGGAAAAACTGCCCTTTTGGTGTGTCGCCAGTCAAAATGACCTATTTATGTTTTACGCACGCACTGCTTCTACCTGTGTCCATCAGCCCCAGGATACATATGAATGACAGTCTTCTATTTCTGTGTTTGCCTTGTGTAACTGTGTCAGATATCTGGGGCTTTTGGGTTTTAAAGTTATGCTTTTAAAATCTTCCTTTTCTCAAGATGAAACAACTCTCTAGGAAGAATTGTAAATTGGGTTAATTGTCAAAGAGAATATTGAAAATTTTGAGAAGTGAAGGCAAGTCCTTCTTTTGGAGCAAACATATGAGCTGATGTGGCTTTTCCTTAGAGGAATCTATTTTTGTCAGTCCTTCTCTGTGGGGTATGTGTCATTATCTCTTTGGGGATCTGGTTTAGAATCTGTTCTCCCAATACTTGCTAATATTTAGGAAATCTGGAACCAGCAAGCTGTGTACATGATGGATCAGTGTGTGTGTTGAATAGAAGGCAAAACCTTCCAGGGTGCTGGGATCCTCTAGCATGCTGTGCGTGAGTTAGGGGCAAAAGTGAGCTGTGGAACGGGGAATTCATGAAACTGCCTGGGACCAGTTTCCCGACCTTCAGCCCAACTTCTGAATGGCTGAGAAAATGGCATTGGGGGTAAAATTCACTAACTTCAATTTTGGGAAGACAAAGAAGCTAGAAGGACACGGATTTATTTTATTATTATTATTATTTTATCTTGGTTTTCCGAGGTAGGGTTTCACTTGTCCAGGTTTACCTGGAATTCACTTTGTAGTCTCAGGGTGGCCTTGAACTCACAGCAATCCTCCTACCTCTGCCTCCCGAGTTCTGGGATTAAAGGTGCGCGCCACCACGCCCAGCCCAGGATACAGATTTATTGTGAATTACTTAGTCACATTACTTGGGAAATGGTAATCCAAAGGCATGTTGGGGACGCAGTGAATAATTCTCTCAGTGGAGGGCTGGGCCTGGATACATTGAGATGTTACCCCACACTGCTTGGCAGTGATTGCTCTGACCTTTCATAGTGCTTATAGCTTGACTTGCCCAATTTAGCAATTAATTATATAATATGTCCTGTACATTTCTCTAATTATTCTGTGGCTCTTGGGCTTAGCTTTATATTCCTTTGGTAGCAGTTGCTCACCAGTATCTTGATTCTCTTTAGCTTCTAACATCCCTGAAAGCAGATGCCTAGATAATAATCATTTCTTCCCCCCCTGGAAAACACTTTTTTAACATTGCTTGGTTTCCCCCCCCACCACTACCACCATTGGAAGGAGATACTAAGGAAAAAGATTTTTAGTGTTTCTTTCTACAGAAATATGTTTAAAGAGATCTGTGTGCACAAGTCCCATGGCTAATAAAATCATCAACCCTTTCTCAGTGATTGTTATAGATGATACAAGTTCCCTACATCAGGCTGCTCTCTGTGGATACAAGGTTAGCTCAGGGGAGAATGGACCAGCAGTAAAACCAGATTGCTTGTCGGCTGCTAGAAATTCTGGGCAGAGTGCCAGGCTTGGTTCACCTTCTAAAAATTCATCTCCAAGTATGAAAATAGAGGGCTTGATCCCTGCAAGGAATGGTGGTAGCAGGAATAGTTGGACTTCCTCAGCCCAAATGCTTTACTGATGCAAAGGACAGTGGGGAAGCGAGTCCCTGGGAGGCTGTCTTTGACCTCATTTAAGAGCTACAATATTTTCTTTAGCAGTCTTCCTTCATTATGTTTCAAATTATAATTTCATAAGTTAATAATTGTTCTTCCAAATAATGTGGGTCATATGTATACATGATATGTTTGGCCTGATGGGAAGCTATAGGTTTAATTTCTGATAGCCATAGAAATTCTGTGCATATTAGAAAGCTATTAGGATATAACAGCTGTTTTAGTTCATTTTGCCCTGCAAAAGAAATGCGATGCAGACTAAAATGATCAGTAATTATGTATTTTGAAAGCTAAACCTCTAGTTATAGAAAGAACTAATTTACACATTAGATACTGATAAACTACAGTATGCTGTGAGTTTGAAAGTTATTGTAATCTCCTCCTAAGATTATGAAAGCAAATCTGTGCCAAAGACGTTTCCCTCTTTGGTAGGCCTCCTCTCCTCGCCCCGCCCATTGTCATTTCAGAGTTGCAAGCCAACAAAACCTGCTGCTATTTTTCTAAAGAAAAAATCGAGAAGGACTGTTAAAGGGAATAGGATTTAGAAGGGTTTTATTTTATGTCTGTTGATCAGTAACGACCATCTGCCTTCCATTTAATGTCGTAGAAGCATGCCTGCGTTTCCCAGTTCTGAGCAGATGATGTGCATGGTTTGTTGAGATATATGTGTATTGTGTGTACGTGTGTGTGTGTGTGTATACACACACACACACACACACACCCCTAAAATGCTTAAAATCACTCTTGAAGTGTAAAACAGATAATGAGCCTCCATTTTATGCTAATTGGCACATTCAGCTCTTGTACCTAAAACAAAAGCCCACAAGAACACCGGTTTCCTTTCTACCTTAGAATCAGCACTAACTGGCTGTCAACAAATATTTTGATTAAACACTTGTCTTTATTGGGGAACTTTGGGGCACATTCTTTTTGTAAATATATTGTTTTCTTTGATTTCAAGGGACATGTTTTCAGTGTGATTCATGAACGTATCACACCGGTAAACTGTCAAACACAAAATTTATTTTTCTCTGTAAGCTTCTTCATTTTTTTTTTAACCCATTGATTTCTCCAGGGCAAAAATATAGTTAGGACCAATATTCCAGCTTGGTATGTTTGCTAGAAATTGTGGTGAGTGTGTAAGTCAGCTTAATTGAACTGAAAAAAATGAAAGGTATGGATTCATAAACTTGTTTCATGATATTTTTAAAGAAGAAGATTTAACAGTTTCTCTAATAATTTTAAAATGCATTTTGACTATAGAAATTTTGTTTATATTTCTTGTATTTTTCCTAAGTGTAATCGCACGTAAACATGTCACTTATAAACAGGGTATATAGTGGGCAAAGTGTTTGACAACATGTTCAACATCTGTAGCCATCAGGGACATGCAGATTGCAACTGCTTTGAGATTCCATCTCACCTCAGTCACGTTGGCTATCATGAAGAAAACAAAACACCCTGTGAGCAGAGGAGGTATCCCTAATTAAGAGGTGGGTGAGGAGGCCGGGTGTGCTGGCTGAAAGACAGTATGAGAGGAAGAGACTAAAGCCCAAGGCATAGACCAGTGCTTGCTTTGCAAACTTGACTTGGCTCCCATGTTCCTCTGTGTAGCTGCCTCCTCTCCCAGGCCCTGGACAAGGTGGGTGTGCGTGTGTTTACAGCTTTTGCCTATCCTCTAACTTAGAGAAGGTTAGTGGAGCTGTACTCTCAAGGCTGGAAAGATGCCTGATGCTGAGTTGCGGGTGACATAGGCCCGGCCCTCTCACTTTGTCCCCTCGCCCTGTTCTTTGGCTTCTCCCTCCATGTTTCCTCGTGTCTGCGGTCTGTTTTCTCAGCCTCGAGAACGCCATGGCAGCAAAGTCTTTGTTTTGTTCAGTATGTGCACTGAAACACTGTGCCTGTCATCTAGCAGATGCTCAGTAAAGTTAGGGA
This sequence comes from Dipus sagitta, assembly GCA_036346955.1. Taxonomy (NCBI): domain Eukaryota; kingdom Metazoa; phylum Chordata; class Mammalia; order Rodentia; family Dipodidae; genus Dipus; species Dipus sagitta. The sequence goes on along the minus strand of CM070779.1, from coordinate 134,962,955 downwards.
TCGAAGGAAAAGATGTGCTGAAAGGAGTTGGGGCTAGTGAGGCTACCATTTGTAGTTCCCTGACTTATTACTCGTCTCACCATCCTCATGGCCTCAGCTATTTGAACTGCGAAACAAATCATCTCTACCTCAGTGGGTTGTGAGAATCAGCATTCAGTGGGATTGCCTTTGCAAAGCATCTGGCCTACAGCGTGTATGCCAGGAAAGCGTCGTCCTTTTCTTTTGATCCAAGGGAATCAAGAAAGACTCTCAGCCCCGATTCTACTGATGCAACGGGCTCCTGACCCCGTCTGCTCTCTTTCGGTTCTTAGCTCCCTAGGAAGTGGGAGGTTTTCAGTCACAGTGAGTGAGTGTTCATAGTAAGAATTGCATACTATGAAGTGTGTTTGGTTTTTCGAGGTAGGGTCTCACTGTAGCCCAGGCTGACCTGGAATTCACTGTGGAGTCTCAGGGTGGCCTCGAACTCATGGCAATCCTCCTATCTCTGCCTCCCGAGTGCTGGGATTAAAGGCATGTGCCACCACGCCCGGCTCATGAAGTGTTTTTATTACTATTAAGAGCATATTTTGTATGTGTTGGTACCGTCTCTTCCTTCCTCCCTGCCCCCATTCTGCAGGGAGCCCTCCTCAGTGAGGTTGCTGGTATTCCCCATGGGGTTGTGGGTTATGCGTTCTGGGAGCAGCAGTCAGTTATTGGGGGGAGGCAGTGCCTCTGGGCATGACATCCTAACCTGTGACTCTTAGACTCTTTCCATTCCCTCTTGTGCAAAATTCCCTCAGCCTTGGCAGTGTGTTTTAACTCTACTTCAGTGATGTGCTCTTAGGAACCTCCGGATCTCTGCCTTGGTAGGTGTTGAGTCTCCTCCGTGTCTGTCTCCTTCACCCTGGCGCTGCTTGTCAGGCTCACTATGGAAGCAGCACTCTTGCTCGTCTCCCCACTTCCTTTGTGGTTTCGCCTGGGTGCTGACTGAGATGTGAGGGTGGTTTATCTCCTCCGGTCTCTTCCTTCTGAAAAGCGAGATTTTTTTTCCCTGTGTGCATCCTCCAGAACAGGGGATCCGGAGACTACGGAGTGTTTTAATGATTTATAATGAAATAACCTGATACGTGAAAGGAAAACCTTAGAAAAGTGCTATGTAACATTTTCTGGAAGACAACTTGTACACAGTCGACATTTAACAATTTTTAATGAATGAAGAAACAAGGGAGCAAGGGAATAAAAACAGACTAAAAGTAAAAATCAAATAAAACAACAAATGCAAGGATGTGGGGACAGGAATACTTGCACACTGATGGCGGGAAGGTGAGCTGGTGGAGCCACATGGAAGATCGTGTGCAGATTTCTCAAAATACTGACAACAGAACTGTGACTCAGCTGTACAGCTCTGGGGAATATGCTCCAAGGACTTGACATCAGCATAGCACAGAGACACTTGCACATCCAGGCCTATTGCCACACTATGCATGAGAGCAAAGAAATGGAGCTGCCTAGTGCCAATCAGCACATGATGGAGTGAAGAAAATGTGGTTCATATACACAGTGGAGTTTTACCCAGCCATAAAGGAAAATGAAATCATGACATTTACAGGAGACTAGATGGAACTGGAGATCATTATGCTGAGCAAAATAAGCCAGACACAGACAAATATTGCACATTTTCTCTCATGTGGAATCTAAATTTAAATATGTATGTTTACGTTTGTGTGTGTGTGTGTGTGTGTGTAGATCATAACAGTGGAGAGAGAACCATGACAGGAGGAACAAATCTTAAGGGGGGAGGGGAAAAAGAGTATAATGAAACGCATGTGGACATGAAAGCTGGAGAGAGATGCATTTGTTGGAGGGAGAGAGCCGAGCAAGAGGGAGGTGGCTGGGGGAGTGGGATGAATGATGATAAAGTCTAGGCAGTCATTGTGGCTGTTGTTCCGTATTAGTATACAAAAGTCTGACTTGCCTTTTTGACAGCAGGATATTTCTAAATGCACTGTTGCTTACCTGACCATTTTCCTGTTGAAGAACTTAAGAAGTTTCCAGGTTTACAATTATAGGACAATGGAGCCCTTTCCTACATAGTCAGAGGATTTGAATCATATTAAAGTGCCATCTGCCAGCAGTGGACCAGTATATTCCTAGCAGTGTATGATTGTGCCTATTTCTCCACATTCTTTTCAACAATAGGCATGAAAAGGTTTTTTTGTGTGTTTGTGTGTGTGTGTGCATGTGCACGCACATGTGCATGTTTGTGTCTGTGCATGTTTATATACACACATGAGGGGGCCAGTGGACAATCTCGGGTGTCATCCTCAGAAACACCGTCTACCTTCTTTGAAACAGGGTCTCCCATTGGTCTGGAGCTCACCAATTAAGCTACCCTGGCTGGCCAGAAAGCCCCAGGGCTCCTGTCTGTCTCCTCAGTGCTGGGATTACAAACTGCATCACCGTACCAAGCATTTTATGTGGGTACTAGGAATCTAACTCAGGTCCTCATGCTTGGGAGGCAAGCACTTCGCCAATTGAGCTACCTCCCCAGCCCAGTATTATTTTTAGTATTTTCAGAGTGATAAGCATGCCAATCATGACCTTCTTGGCATGGTAGCTCACACCTGTAACCCCGACATGCAGCATGCTAAAGCAGGACGAGCACCGTGACTTTGAGTAAGACCACATTTCCCACTTGTTTACTATACAGGCTGGTTGCTTGTTGAAGTAAATAACTGTGCATCTGTTGGTTAGTTGGTGCTATGGTTCAGATGTGTTGTGACCTGTGTGTTGAAGGTTCAGTTCCTGGCGCAGCAGTGTTCAGAGAAGGGTCTCTTTTGGAAGGTGACAGAATTGTGAGGGCTTTCATAATGAGAGGGCATTGTTGGGAGGTGGTGAAATCTTTAGGAAGGGAGGCTTTGTGGAGGAAGCAGGTAACTGAGGTTGAGTCTTGGACTGGGGTAACTTGTTCATGGTGATTTCTCTTTCTCTGTCTCATTCTGGCCACTATGAGGTAAAGCAGCTTTGCTCTGCCTTGGCCTTCTGTCCTAAAGCCCTGTCCCACCACAGTCCAGAGACAGTGGGCCCAGCTGACCATAGGCTGAAATCTCAGAACCATGAACCAAAATGAATCTTTCCTCCTGTAAATTATCTTTCTCCAGTATCTTGTCACAGTGACAAGCAGACTAATACAGCCACCATCCACAGTTCCACAGAAAGAAGATACGAGTTTTCCTGGAAGGCAGGCTTGAGTTTTGGTCAACTGATAGAAGCATTTTCCCATGAAGTGATGTAGAGCCTCATCTAGGATGGTTCTGGGAGTAATTTTGAAGGAGAGGCTGTTTCTGGATGTGGTGAGAAGAAGCCGGGCAGTGCACAGGACAGCCTGCCGCAGCCCCTTAGGCCACCAGAGCCAGGCTGAGACACTGACTCGGGAAGGTGTCAGTGCTCTCTTATGCAAAAGGGGCTAGAATTAGAGTGTCTGTGGTTAAAATGGAGAAAGAGAATAGGCATGAAAGATGTTTCAAAATAAAACCATTGAGACTTGATGAATGACTAAATATGGAAAAGAAAAAGAGACATAGAGAGCCCCAAAATGTGGAACCTGGGGCAGTGAGACTGCGCTGACACTGGTGAGGCAGGGTGTGAGGGGGTCAGGTTGAGCTAGTTGCAGAATTATTTAAGGAAAGGATGGTGAATTCTATGCTGTTTTCATCTGTGTTGCTTTTATATAGTGAGGTCCTTATTTCATGCTTGGTGCCTATTGTATTGGATTTTGGAATTAAAATCTCTATCAAACATTTGGTTTCAGTTTCCTCTTCCTGAAATATTCCTCTGTCTATCCTGAAATCCTGTCCATTTGTTTAGCAAACTGAAATGCCACTTCCCCCAGAAAATGTTTGATCTCCCCAAATAAAGTGAAAGCATGCTCTCCTAATTTATCTAGGAAATAGTAAGGGCCTCGTGCTAGGTATGAGCTATAATGTGGAGTGTCAGACACACATCCCCTGCCCTTGTGGACTTTACAGCTTGGTAGGAGAGTCAGATTGTAAACAAAGTCATCACAAAGAAAGTAAGATTTATAAACTTTGAGAAATGCAAGAAAGAAAGTGTGTGTGGACATTAATGGCACACATAACAGAGGAGTGC